>CM069433.1:196038217-196680976 GCA_035610365.1 Aquatica leii
GTCTTAGTTAGGCCGTAATTAATGTTTAAAAATTTTTCAAAAAATATTTTTTTATAGTTTCTAAGGCTTTTTCAAAAATTTTTTAGGGATCGTTTAGATATACTGACTGCCTTGCTACATAAAAATTTTCAACCTTCTAGCTGTCTTAGTTAGGCCGTAATTAATGTTTAAAAATTTTTCAAAAATATTTTTTTATAGTTTCTAAGGCTTTTTCAAAAATTTTTTAGGGATCGTTTAGATATACTGACTGCCTTGCTACATAAAAATTTTCAACCTTCTAGCTGTCTTAGTTAGGCCGTAATTAATGTTTAAAAATTTTTCAAAAAATATTTTTTATAGTTTCTAAGGCTTTTTCAAAAATTTTTTAGGGATCGTTTAGATATACTGACTGCCCTGCTACATAAAAATTTTCAACCTTCTAGCTGTCTTAGTTAGGCCGTAATTAATGTTTAAAGATTTTTCAAAAATATTTTTTATAGTTTCTAAGGCTTTTTCAAAAATTTTTAGGGATCGTTTAGATATACTGACTGCCTTGCTACATAAAAATTTTCAACCTTCTAGCTGTCTTAGTTAGGCCGTAATTAATGTTTAAAAATTTTTCAAAAAATATATTTTTTTATAGTTTCTAAGGCTTTTTTCAAAAATTTTTTTTAGGGATCGTTTAGATATACTGACTGCCTTGCTACATAAAAATTTTCAACCTTCTAGCTGTCTTAGTTAGGCCGTAATTAATGTTTAAAAATTTTTCAAAAAATATTTTTTTTATAGTTTCTAAGGCTTTTTTTAGAAATTTTTTTAGGGATCGTTTAGATATACTGACTGCTTTGCTACATAAAAATTTTCAACCTTCTAGCTGTCTTAGTTAGGCCGTAATTAATGTTTAAAAATTTTTCAAAAAAAATTTTTTTTTATAGTTTTTAAGGCTTTTTTCAAAAAATTTTTTTAAAGATCGTTTAAACATACTGACTGCCTTGCTACATAAAAATTTTCAACCTTCTAGCTGTCTTAGTTAGGCCGTAATTAATGTTTAAAAATTTTTCAAAAAATATTTTTTTTTATAGTTTCTAAGGCTTTTTTTAGAAATTTTTTTTAGGGATCGTTTAGATATACTGACTGCTTTGCTACATAAAAATTTTCAACCTTCTAGCTGTCTTAGTTAGGCCGTAATTAATGTTTAAAGATTTTTCAAAAAATATTTTTTTTTTTTTTAGGGATCGTTTAGATATACTGACTGCCTTGCTACATAAAAATTTTCAACCTTCTAGCTGTCTTAGTTAGGCCGTAATTAATGTTTAAAAATTTTTCAAAAAATATTTTTTTTTATAGTTTCTAAGGCTTTTTTTAGAAATTTTTTTAGGGATCGTTTAGATATACTGACTGCTTTGCTACATAAAAATTTTCAACCTTCTAGCTGTCTTAGTTAGGCCGTAATTAATGTTTAAAAATTTTTCAAAAAATATTTTTTTTTATAGTTTCTAAGGCTTTTTTCAAAAATTTTTTTCAAGATCGTTTAGATATACTGACTGCCTTGCTACATAAAAATTTTCAACCTTCTAGCTGTCTTAGTTAGGCCGTAATTAATGTTTAAAAATTTTTCAAAAAGTATTTTTTTTTATAGTTTCTAAGGCTTTTTTCAAAAATTTTGTTTAGGGATCGTTTAGATATACTGACTGCCTTGCTACATAAAAATTTTCAACCTTCTAGCTGTCTTAGTTAGGCCGTAATTAATGTTTAAAAATTTTTCAAAAAATATTTTTTTATAGTTTCTAAGGCTTTTTTCAAAAATTTTTTTTAGGGATCGTTTAGATATACTGACTGCCTTGCTACATAAAAATTTTCAACCTTCTAGCTGTCTTAGTTAGGCCGTAATTAATGTTTAAAAATTTTTCAAAAATATTTTTTTATAGTTTCTAAGGCTTTTTCAAAAATTTTTTTAGGATCGTTTAGATATACTGACTGCCTTGCTACATAAAAATTTTCAACCTTCTAGCTGTCTTAGTTAGGCCGTAATTAATGTTTAAAAATTTTTCAAAAATATTTTTTTATAGTTTCTAAGGCTTTTTCAAAAAATTTTTAAAGATCGTTGAAATATACTGACTGCCTTGCTACGTAAAAATTTTCAACCTTCTACCTGTCTTAGTTGGGCCGTAATTAATGTTTAAAAATTTTTCAAAAATATTTTTTTATAGTTTCTAAGGCTTTTTCAAAAATTTTTTTAGGGATCGTTTAGATATACTGACTGCCTTGCTACATAAAAATTTTCAACCTTCTAGCTGTCTTAGTTAGGCCGTAATTAATGTTTAAAAATTTTTCAAAAATATTTTTTTATAGTTTCTAAGGCTTTTTCAAAATTTTTTTTAGGGATCGTTTAGATATACTGACTGCCTTGCTACATAAAAACTTTCAACCTTCTAGCTGTCTTAGTTAGGCCGTAATTAATGTTTAAAAATTTTTCAAAAATATTTTTTTATAGTTTCTAAGGCTTTTTCAAAAATTTTTTTAGGGATCGTTTAGATATACTGACTGCCTTGCTACATAAAAATTTTCAACCTTCTAGCTGTCTTAGTTAGGCCGTAATTAATGTTTAAAAATTTTTCAAAAATATTTTTTTATAGTTTCTAAGGCTTTTTCAAAAATTTTTTTAGGGATCGTTTAGATATACTGACTGCCTTGCTACATAAAAATTTTCAACCTTCTAGCTGTCTTAGTTAGGCCGTAATTAATGTTTAAAAATTTTTCAAAAATATTTTTTTATAGTTTCTAAGGCTTTTTCAAAAATTTTTTAGGGATCGTTTAGATATACTGACTGCATTGCTACATAAAAATTTTCAACCTTCTAGCTGTCTTAGTTAGGCCGTAATTAATGTTTAAAAATTTTTCAAAAATATTTTTTATAGTTTCTAAGGCTTTTTCAAAAATTTTTTTAGGGATCGTTTAGATATACTGACTGCCTTGCTACATAAAAATTTTCAACCTTCTAGCTGTCTTAGTTAGGCCGTAATTAATGTTTAAAAATTTTTCAAAAATATTTTTTTATAGTTTCTAAGGCTTTTTCAAAAATTTTTTTAGGGATCGTTTAGATATACTGACTGCCTTGCTACATAAAAATTTTCAACCTTCTAGCTGTCTTAGTTAGGCCGTAATTAATGTTTAAAAATTTTTCAAAAAATATTTTTTATAGTTTCTAAGGCTTTTTCAAAAATTTTTTAGGGATCGTTTAAGTATACTGACTGCCTTGCTACATAAAAATTTTCAACCTTCTAGCTGTCTTAGTTAGGCCGTAATTAATGTTTAAAAATTTTTCAAAAATATTTTTTTATAGTTTCTAAGGCTTTTTCAAAAATTTTTTTAGGGATCGTTTAGATATACTGACTGCCTTGCTACATAAAGATTTTCAACCTTCTAGCTGGCTTAGTTAGGCCGTAATTAATGTTTAAAAATTTTTCAAAAATATTTTTTTATAGTTTCTAAGGCTTTTTAGAAATTTTTTTAGGGATCGTTTAGATATACTGACTGCTTTGCTACATAAAAATTTTCAACCTTCTAGCTGTCTTAGTTAGGCCGTAATTAATGTTTAAAAATTTTTCAAAAATATTTTTTTATAGTTTCTAAGGCCTTTTTCAAAAATTTTTTTAGGGATCGTTTAGATATACTGACTGCCTTGCTACATAAAAATTTTCAACCTTCTAGCTGTCTTAGTTAGGCCGTAATTAATGTTTAAAAATTTTTCAAAAATATTTTTTTATAGTTTCTAAGGCCTTTTTCAAAAATTTTTTTAGGGATCGTTTAGATATACTGACTGCCTTGCTACATAAAAATTTTCAACCTTCTAGCTGTCTTAGTTAGGCCGTAATTAATGTTTAAAAATTTTTCAAAAATATTTTTTTATAGTTTCTAAGGCTTTTTTCAAAAATTTTTTTTAGGGATCGTTTAGATATACTGACTGCCTTGCTACATAAAAATTTTCAACCTTCTAGCTGTCTTAGTTAGGCCGTAATTAATGTTTAAAGATTTTTCAAAAAATATTTTTTTATAGTTTCTAAGGTTTTTTTCAAAAATTTTTTTTAGGGATCGTTTAGATATACTGACTGCCTTGCTACATAAAAATTTTCAACCTTCTAGCTGTCTTAGTTAGGCCGTAATTAATGTTTAAAAATTTTTCAAAAAGTATTTTTTTATAGTTTCTAAGGCTTTTTCAAAACTTTTTTGTAGTGATCGTTTAGATATACTGACTGCCTTGCTACATAAAAATTTTCAACCTTCTAGCTGTCTTAGTTAGGCCGTAATTAATGTTTAAAAATTTTTCAAAAATATTTTTTTATAGTTTCTAAGGCTTTTTCAAAAATTTTTTAGGGATCGTTTAGATATACTGACTGCCTTGCTACATAAAAATTTTCAACCTTCTAGCTGTCTTAGTTAGGCCGTAATTAATGTTTAAAAATTTTTCAAAAATATTTTTTTATAGTTTCTAAGGCTTTTTCAAAAATTTTTTTAGGGATCGTTTAGATATACTGACTGCCTTGCTACATAAAAATTTTCAACCTTCTAGCTGTCTTAGTTAGGCCGTAATTAATGTTTAAAATTTTTCAAAAATATTTTTTTATAGTTTCTAAGGATTTTTCAAAAATTTTTTTTAGGGATCGTTTAGATATACTGACTGCCTTGCTACATAAAAATTTTCAACCTTCTAGCTGTCTTAGTTAGGCCGTAATTAATGTTTAAAAATTTTTCAAAAAATATTTTTTTTATAGTTTCTAAGGCTTTTTTTAGAAATTTTTTTTAGGGATCGTTTAGATATACTGACTGCCTTGCTACATAAAAATTTTCAACCTTCTAGCTGTCTTAGTTAGGCCGTAATTAATGTTTAAAAATTTTTCAAAAAGTATTTTTTTTATAGTTTCTAAGTCTTTTTCAAAAATTTTTTTAGGGATCGTTTAGATATACTGACTGCCTTGCTACATAAAAATTTTCAACCTTCTAGCTGTCTTAGTTAGGCCGTAATTAATGTTTAAAAATTTTTCAAAAATATTTTTTATAGTTTCTAAGGCTTTTTCAAAAATTTTTTTTAGGGATCGTTTAGATATACTGACTGCCTTGCTACATAAAAATTTTCAACCTTCTAGCTGTCTTAGTTAGGCCGTAATTAATGTTTAAAAATTTTTCAAATATTTTTTTTTATAGTTTCTAAGGCTTTTTTCAAAAATTTTTTTTAGGGATCGTTTAGATATACTGACTGCCTTGCTACATAAAAATTTTCAACCTTCTAGCTGTCTTAGTTAGGCCGTAATTAATGTTTAAAAATTTTTCAAAAATATTTTTTTATAGTTTCTAAGGCTTTTTTGTGAAATTTTTTTTTGACGGATCGTTTAGATATAGTGACTGCCTTGCTACAAAAAAATTTTCAACCTTCTAGCTGTCTTAGTTAGGCCGTAATTAATGTTTAAAGATTTTTCAAAAAATATTTTTTTTTATAGTTTCTAAGACTTTTTTCTAAAATTTTTTTTAGGGATCTTTTAGATATACTGACTGCCTTGCTACAAAAAAATTTTCAACCTTCTAGCTGTCTTAGTTAGGCCGTAATTAATGTTTAAAGATTTTTCAAAAAATATTTTTTTTTATAGTTTCTAAAGCTTTTTTCTAAAATTTTTTTAGGGATCGTTTAGATATACTGACTGCCTTGCTACATAAAAATTTTCAACCTTCTAGCTGTCTTAGTTAGGCCGTAATTAATGTTTAAAAATTTTTCAAAAAATATTTTTTTTTATAGTTTCTAAGGCTTTTTTCAAAAATATTTTTTAGGGATCGTTTAGATATACTGACTGCCTTGCTACATAAAAATTTTCAACCTTCTAGCTGTCTTAGTTAGGCCGTAATTAATGTTTAAAAATTTTTCAAAAAATATTTTTTTTTATAGTTTCTAAGGCTTTTTCAAAATTTTTTTTAGGGATCGTTTAGATATACTGACTGCCTTGCTACATAAAAATTTTCAACCTTCTAGCTGTCTTAGTTAGGCCGTAATTAATGTTTAAAAATTTTTCAAAAATATTTTTTATAATTTCTAAGGCTTTTTTCAAAAATTTTTTTTAGGGATCGTTTAGATATACTGACTGCCTTGCTACATAAAAATTTTCAACCTTCTAGCTGTCTTAGTTAGGCCGTAATTAATGATTAAAAATTTTTCAAAAATATTTTTTTATAGTTTCTAAGGCTTTTTTCAAAAATTTTTTTTAGGTATCGTTTAGATATACTGATTGCCTTGCTACATAAAAATTTTCAACCTTCTAGCTGTCTTAGTTACGCCGTAATTAATGTTTAAATATTTTTCAAAAAATATTTTTTTTTATAGTTTCTGAGGCTTTTTTCAAAAATTTTTAGGGATCGTTTAGATATACTGACTGCCTTGCTACATAAAAATTTTCAACCTTCTAGCTGTCTTAGTTAGGCCGTAATTAATGTTTAAAGATTTTTCAAAAATATTTTTTTATAGTTTCTAAGGCTTTTTCAAAAATTTTTTTAGGGATCGTTTAGATATACTGACTGCCTTGCTACATAAAAATTTTCAACCTTCTAGCTGTCTTAGTTAGGCCGTAATTAATGTTTAAAAATTTTTCAAAAATATTTTTTTATAGTTTCTAAGGCTTTTTAGAAATTTTTTTAGGGATCGTTTAGATATACTGACTGCTTTGCTACATAAAAATTTTCAACCTTCTAGCTGTCTTAGTTAGGCCGTAATTAATGTTTAAAGATTTTTCAAAAATATTTTTTTATAGTTTCTAAGGCTTTTTCAAAAATTTTTTTTAGGGATCGTTTAGATATACTGACTGCCTTGCTACATAAAAATTTTCAACCTTCTAGCTGTCTTAGTTAGGCCGTAATTAATGTTTAAAAATTTTTCAAAAAGTATTTTTTTATAGTTTCTAAGGCTTTTTTCAAAAATTTTGTTTAGGGATCGTTTAGATATACTGACTGCCTTGCTACATAAAAATTTTCAACCTTCTAGCTGTCTTAGTTAGGCCGTAATTAATGTTTAAAAATTTTTCAAAAATATTTTTTTATAGTTTCTAAGGCTTTTTTAGAAATTTTTAGGGTTCGTTTAGATATACTGACTGCTTTGCTACATAAAAATTTTCAACCTTCTAGCTGTCTTAGTTAGGCCGTAATTAATGTTTAAAAATTTTTCAAAAAATATTTTTTTTTATAGTTTCTAAGGCTTTTTTCAAAAAAATTTTTTAAAGATCGTTTAAATATACTGACTGCCTTGCTACATAAAAATTTTCAACCTTCTAGCTGTCTTAGTTAGGCCGTAATTAATGTTTAAAAATTTTTCAAAAAGTATTTTTTTTATAGTTTCTAAGGCTTTTTTCAAAAATTTTGTTTAGGGATCGTTTAGATATACTGACTGCCTTGCTACATAAAAATTTTCAACCTTCTAGCTGTCTTAGTTAGGCCGTAATTAATGTTTAAAAATTTTTCAAAAAATATTTTTTTTTATAGTTTCTAAGGCTTTTTCAAAAATTTTTTTTAGGGATCGTTTAGATATACTGACTGCCTTGCTACATAAAAATTTTCAACCTTCTAGCTGTCTTAGTTAGGCCGTAATTAATGTTTAAAGATTTTTCAAAAAATATTTTTTTATAGTTTCTAAGGCTTTTTCAAAAATTTTTTTAGGGATCGTTTAGATATACTGACTGCCTTGCTACATAAAAATTTTCAACCTTCTAGCTGTCTTAGTTAGGCCGTAATTAATGTTTAAAAATTTTTCAAAAATATTTTTTTATAGTTTCTAAGGCTTTTTAGAAATTTTTTTAGGGATCGTTTAGATATACTGACTGCCTTGCTACATAAAAATTTTCAACCTTCTAGCTGTCTTAGTTAGGCCGTAATTAATGTTTAAAAATTTTTCAAAAATATTTTTTTATAGTTTCTAAGGCTTTTTCAAAAATTTTTTTAGGGATCGTTTAGATATACTGACTGCCTTGCTACATAAAAATTTTCAACCTTCTAACTGTCTTAGTTAGGCCGTAATTAATGTTTAAAAATTTTTCAAAAATATTTTTTTATAGTTTCTAAGGCTTTTTCAAATTTTTTTTAGGGATCGTTTAGATATACTGACTGCCTTGCTACATAAAAATTTTCAACCTTCTAGCTGTCTTAGTTAGGCCGTAATTAATGTTTAAAAATTTTTCAAAAAATATTTTTATAGTTTCTAAGGCTTTTTCAAAATTTTTTTTAGGGATCGTTTAGATATACTGACTGCCTTGCTACATAAAAATTTTCAACCTTCTAGCTGTCTTAGTTAGGCCGTAATTAATGTTTAAAAATTTTTCAAAAATATATTTTTATAGTTTCTAAGGCTTTTTTTAGAAATTTTTTTTAGGGATCGTTTAGATATACTGACTGCCTTGCTACATAAAAATTTTCAACCTTCTAGCTGTCTTAGTTAGGCCGTAATTAATGTTTAAAAATTTTTCAAAAAATATTTTTTTTTATAGTTTCTAAGGCTTTTTTCAAAAATTTTTTTTAGGGATCGTTTAGATATACTGACTGCCTTGCTACATAAAAATTTTCAACCTTCTAGCTGTCTTAGTTAGGCCGTAATTAATGTTTAAAAATTTTTCAAAAAATATTTTTTTTTATAGTTTCTAAGGCTTTTTTCAAAAATTTTTTTTAGGGATCGTTTAGATATACTGACTGCCTTGCTACATAAAAATTTTCAACCTTCTAGCTGTCTTAGTTAGGCCGTAATTAATGTTTAAAAATTTTTCAAAAAGTACTTTCTTCTATAGTTTCTAAGGCTTTTTTCAAAAATTTTGTTTAGGGATCGTTTAGATATACTGACTGCCTTGCTACATAAAAATTTTCAACCTTCTAGCTGTCTTAGTTAGGCCGTAATTAATGTTTAAAAATTTTTCAAAAAATATTTTTTTTTATAGTTTCTAAGGCTTTTTTTAGAAATTTTTTTAGGGATCGTTTAGATATACTGACTGCTTTGCTACATAAAAATTTTCAACCTTCTAGCTGTCTTAGTTAGGCCGTAATTAATGTTTAAAAATTTTTCAAAAAGTATTTTTTTTTTATAGTTTCTAAGGCTTTTTTCAAAAAATTTTTTTAAAGATCGTTTAAATATACTGACTGCCTTGCTACATAAAAATTTTCAACCTTCTAGCTGTCTTAGTTAGGCCGTAATTAATGTTTAAAAATTTTTCAAAAAGTATTTTTTTTTATAGTTTCTAAGGCTTTTTTCAAAAATTTTGTTTAGGGATCGTTTAGATATACTGACTGCCTTGCTACATAAAAATTTTCAACCTTCTAGCTGTCTTAGTTAGGCCGTAATTAATGTTTAAAAATTTTTCAAAAAATATTTTTTTTTATAGTTTCTAAGGCTTTTTTCAAAAATTTTTTTTAGGGATCGTTTAGATATACTGACTGCCTTGCTACATAAAAATTTTCAACCTTCTAGCTGTCTTAGTTAGGCCGTAATTAATGTTTAAAGATTTTTCAAAAACTCTTTTTTTTTATAGTTTCTAAGGCTTTTTTCAAAAATTTTTTTTAGGGATCGTTTAGATATACTGACTGCCTTGCTACATAAAAATTTTCAACCTTCTAGCTGTCTTAGTTAGGCCGTAATTAATGTTTAAAGATTTTTCAAAAAATATTTTTTTTTATAGTTTCTAAGACTTTTTTCAAAAAAATTTTTTAAAGATCGTTTAAATATACTGACTGCCTTGCTACATAAAAATTTTCAACCTTCTAGCTGTCTTAGTTAGGCCGTAATTAATGTTTAAAAATTTTTCAAAAATATTTTTTTATAGTTTCTAAGGCTTTTTTTAGAAATTTTTTTTAGGGATCGTTTAGATATACTGACTGCTTTGCTACATAAAAATTTTCAACCTTCTAGCTGTCTTAGTTAGGCCGTAATTAATGTTTAAAAATTTTTCAAAAAATATTTTTTTATAGTTTCTAAGGCTTTTTCAAAAATTTTTTTTAGGGATCGTTTAGATATACTGACTGCCTTGCTACATAAAAATTTTCAACCTTCTAGCTGTCTTAGTTAGGCCGTAATTAATGTTTAAAGATTTTTCAAAACATATTTTTTTATAGTTTCTAAGGCTTTTTCAAAAATTTTTTAGGGATCGTTTCGATGTACTGAGTGCCTTGCTACATAAATATTTTCAACCTTTTAGCTGTCTTAGTTAGGGCGTAATTAATGTTTAAAAATTTTTCAAATATTTTTTTTTATAGTTTCTAAGGCTTTTTTTAGAAATTTTTTTAGGGATCGTTTAGATATACTGACTGCTTTGCTACATAAAAATTTTCAACCTTCTAGCTGTCTTAGTTAGGCCGTAATTAATGTTTAAAGATTTTTCAAAAAATATTTTTTTTTATAGTTTCTAAGGCTTTTTTCAAAAATTTTTTTTAGGGATCGTTTAGATATACTGACTGCCTTGCTACATAAAAATTTTCAACCTTCTAGCTGTCTTAGTTAGGCCGTAATTAATGTTTAAAAATTTTTCAAAAAATATTTTTTTTTATAGTTTCTAAGGCTTTTTTCAAAAATTTTGTTTAGGGATCGTTTAGATATACTGACTGCCTTGCTACATAAAAATTTTCAACCTTCTAGCTGTCTTAGTTAGGCCGTAATTAATGTTTAAAAATTTTTCAAAAAATATTTTTTTTTATAGTTTCTAAGGCTTTTTTTAGAAATTTTTTTTAGGGATCGTTTAGATATACTGACTGCTTTGCTACATAAAAATTTTCAACCTTCTAGCTGTCTTAGTTAGGCCGTAATTAATGTTTAAAAATTTTTCAAAAAATATTTTTTTTTATAGTTTCTAAGGCTTTTTTCAAAAATTTTTTTTAAAGATCGTTTAGATATACTGACTGCCTTGCTACATAAAAATTTTCAACCTTCTAGCTGTCTTAGTTAGGCCGTAATTAATGTTTAAAAATTTTTCAAAAAGTATTTTTTTTTATAGTTTCTAAGGCTTTTTTCAAAAATTTTGTTTAGGGATCGTTTAGATATACTGACTGCCTTGCTACATAAAAATTTTCAACCTTCTAGCTGTCTTAGTTAGGCCGTAATTAATGTTTAAAAATTTTTCAAAAAATATTTTTTTATAGTTTCTAAGGCTTTTTTCAAAAATTTTTTTTAGGGATCGTTTAGATATACTGACTGCCTTGCTACATAAAAATTTTCAACCTTCTAGCTGTCTTAGTTAGGCCGTAATTAATGTTTAAAGATTTTTCAAAAAATATTTTTTTTTATAGTTTCTAAGGCTTTTTTCAAAAATTTTTTTTAGGGATCGTTTAGATATACTGACTGCCTTGCTACATAAAAATTTTCAACCTTCTAGCTGTCTTAGTTAGGCCGTAATTAATGTTTAAAAATTTTTCAAAAAATATAGTGTTTTCTAGTTTCTAAGGCTTTTTCAAAAATTTTTTTTAGGGATCGTTTAGATATACTGACTGCCTTGCTACATAAAAATTTTCAACCTTCTAGCTGTCTTAGTTAGGCCGTAATTAATGTTTAAAGATTTTTCAAAAAATATTTTTTTTTATAGTTTCTAAGGCTTTTTTCAAAAATTTTTTTAGGGATCGTTTAGATATACTGACTGCCTTGCTACATAAAAATTTTCAACCTTCTAGCTGTCTTAGTTAGGCCGTAATTAATGTTTAAAAATTTTTCAAAAAATATTTTTTTTTATAGTTTCTAAGGCTTTTTTTAGAAATTTTTTTAGGGATCGTTTAGATATACTGACTGCTTTGCTACATAAAAATTTTCAACCTTCTAGCTGTCTTAGTTAGGCCGTAATTAATGTTTAAAGATTTTTCAAATATATTTTTTTATAGTTTCTAAGGCTTTTTTCAAAAATTTTTTTTAGGGATCGTTTAGATATACTGACTGCCTTGCTACATAAAAATTTTCAACCTTCTAGCTGTCTTAGTTAGGCCGTAATTAATGTTTAAAAATTTTTCAAAAAATATTTTTTTATAGTTTCTAAGGCTTTTTCAAATATTTTTTTTAGGGATCGTTTAGATATACTGACTGCCTTGCTACATAAAAATTTTCAACCTTCTAGCTGTCTTAGTTAGGCCGTAATTAATGTTTAAAAATTTTTCAAATATTTTTTTTTATAGTTTCTAAGGCTTTTTTCAAAAATTTTTTTTAGGGATCGTTTAGATATACTGACTGCCTTGCTACATAAAAATTTTCAACCTTCTAGCTGTCTTAGTTAGGCCGTAATTAATGTTTAAAAATTTTTCAAAAAATATTTTTTTTTATAGTTTCTAAGGCTTTTTTCAAAAATTTTTTTTAGGGATCGTTTAGATATACTGACTGCCTTGCTACATAAAAATTTTCAACCTTCTAGCTGTCTTAGTTAGGCCGTAATTAATGTTTAAAAATTTTTCAAAAAATATTTTTTTTTATAGTTTCTAAGGCTTTTTTTAGAAATTTTTTTTAGGGATCGTTTAGATATACTGACTGCTTTGCTACATAAAAATTTTCAACCTTCTAGCTGTCTTAGTTAGGCCGTAATTAATGTTTAAAGATTTTTCAAAAAATATTTTTTTTTATAGTTTCTAAGGCTTTTTTCAAAAATTTTTTTTAGGGATCGTTTAGATATACTGACTGCCTTGCTACATAAAAATTTTCAACCTTCTAGCTGTCTTAGTTAGGCCGTAATTAATGTTTAAAAATTTTTCAAAAAGTATTTTTTTTTATAGTTTCTAAGGCTTTTTTCAAAAATTTTGTTTAGGGATCGTTTAGATATACTGACTGCCTTGCTACATAAAAATTTTCAACCTTCTAGCTGTCTTAGTTAGGCCGTAATTAATGTTTAAAAATTTTTCAAAAAATATTTTTTTTTATAGTTTGTAAGGCTTTTTGCAAAAATTTTTTTTAAAGATCGTTTAGATATACTGACTGCCTTGCTACATAAAAATTTTCAACCTTCTAGCTGTCTTAGTTAGGCCGTAATTAATGTTTAAAAATTTTTCAAAAAATATTTTTTTTTATAGTTTCTAAGGCTTTTTTCAAAAATTTTGTTTAGGGATCGTTTAGATATACTGACTGCCTTGCTACATAAAAATTTTCAACCTTCTAGCTGTCTTAGTTAGGCCGTAATTAATGTTTAAAGATTTTTCAAAAATATTTTTTATAGTTTCTAAGGCTTTTTCAAAAATTTTTTTAGGGATCGTTTAGATATACTGACTGCCTTGCTACATAAAAATTTTCAACCTTCTAGCTGTCTTAGTTAGGCCGTAATTAATGTTTAAAAATTTTTCAAAAATATTTTTTTATAGTTTCTAAGGCTTTTTTCAAAAATTTTTTTTAGGGATCGTTTAGATATACTGACTGCCTTGCTACATAAAAATTTTCAACCTTCTAGCTGTCTTAGTTAGGCCGTAATTAATGTTTAAAAATTTTTCAAAAAATATTTTTTTTTATAGTTTCTAAGGCTTTTTTTAGAAATTTTTTTTAGGGATCGTTTAGATATACTGACTGCCTTGCTACATAAAAATTTTCAACCTTCTAGCTGTCTTAGTTAGGCCGTAATTAATGTTTAAAAATTTTTCAAAAAGTATTTTTTTTATAGTTTCTAAGGCTTTTTTCAAAAATTTTTTTTAAAGATCGTTTAGATATACTGACTGCCTTGCTACATAAAAATTTTCAACCTTCTAGCTGTCTTAGTTAGGCCGTAATTAATGTTTAAAAATTTTTCAAAAAATATTTTTTATAGTTTCTAAGGCTTTTTTCAAAAATTTTTTTTAGGGATCGTTTAGATATACTGACTGCCTTGCTACATAAAAATTTTCAACCTTCTAGCTGTCTTAGTTAGGCCGTAATTAATGTTTAAAAATTTTTCAAAAAATATTTTTATAGTTTCTAAGGCTTTTTTCAAAAATTTTTTTTAGGGATCGTTTAGATATACTGACTGCCTTGCTACATAAAAATTTTCAACCTTCTAGCTGTCTTAGTTAGGCCGTAATTAATGT
Organism: Aquatica leii; assembly: GCA_035610365.1. Classification (NCBI taxonomy): domain Eukaryota; kingdom Metazoa; phylum Arthropoda; class Insecta; order Coleoptera; family Lampyridae; genus Aquatica; species Aquatica leii. The sequence continues at coordinate 196,052,216 of CM069433.1, forward strand.
TTAAAAATTTTTCAAAAATTATTTTTTTTTATAGTTTCTAAGGCTTTTTTTAGAAATTTTTTTAGGGATCGTTTAGATATACTGACTGCTTTGCTACATAAAAATTTTCAACCTTCTAGCTGTCTTAGTTAGGCCGTAATTAATGTTTAAAAATTTTTCAAAAAATATTTTGTTTATAGTTTCTAAGGCTTTTTTTTAAAATTTTTTTTAGGGATCGTTTAGATATACTGACTGCCTTGCTACAAAAAAATTTTCAACCTTCTAGCTGTCTTAGTTAGGCCGTAATTAATGTTTAAAAATTTTTCAAAGAATATTTTTTTATAGTTTCTAAGGCTTTTTCAAAATTTTTTTTAGGGATCGTTTAGATATACTGACTGCCTTGCTACATAAAAATTTTCAACCTTCTAGCTGTCTTAGTTAGGCCGTAATTAATGTTTAAAAATTTTTCAAAAAATATTTTTTTTTATAGTTTCTAAGGATTTTTCAAAAATTTTTTTTAGGGATCGTTTAGATATACTGACTGCCTTGCTACATAAAAATTTTCAACCTTCTAGCTGTCTTAGTTAGGCCGTAATTAATGTTTAAAAATTTTTCAAAAAATATTTTTTTATAGTTTCTAAGGCTTTTTTCAAAAATTTTTTTTAGGGATCGTTTAGATATACTGACTGCCTTGCTACATAAAAATTTTCAACCTTCTAGCTGTCTTAGTTAGGCCGTAATTAATGTTTAAAGATTTTTCAAAAAATATTTTTTTTTATAGTTTCTAAGGCTTTTTTCAAAAATTTTTTTTAGGGATCGTTTAGATATACTGACTGCCTTGCTACATAAAAATTTTCAACCTTCTAGCTGTCTTAGTTAGGCCGTAATTAATGTTTAAAAATTTTTCAAAAAATATTTTTTTTATAGTTTCTAAGGCTTTTTTTAGAAATTTTTTTTAGGGATCGTTTAGATATACTGACTGCCTTGCTACATAAAAATTTTCAACCTTCTAGCTGTCTTAGTTAGGCCGTAATTAATGTTTAAAGATTTTTCAAAAAATATTTTTTATAGTTTCTAAGGCTTTTTCAAAAATTTTTTAGGGATCGTTTAGATATACTGACTGCCTTGCTACATAAAAATTTTCAACCTTCTAGCTGTCTTAGTTAGGCCGTAATTAATGTTTAAAAATTTTTCAAATATTTTTTTTTATAGTTTCTAAGGCTTTTTTTAGAAATTTTTTTTAGGGATCGTTTAGATATACTGACTGCTTTGCTACATAAAAATTTTCAACCTTCTAGCTGTCTTAGTTAGGCCGTAATTAATGTTTAAAGATTTTTCAAATATTTTTTTTATAGTTTCTAAGGCTTTTTTCAAAAATTTTTTTTAGGGATCGTTTAGATATACTGACTGCCTTGCTACATAAAAATTTTCAACCTTCTAGCTGTCTTAGTTAGGCCGTAATTAATGTTTAAAAATTTTTCAAAAAATATTTTTTTTTATAGTTTCTAAGGCTTTTTTCAAAAATTTTGTTTAGGGATCGTTTAGATATACTGACTGCCTTGCTACATAAAAATTTTCAACCTTCTAGCTGTCTTAGTTAGGCCGTAATTAATGTTTAAAAATTTTTCAAAAATATTTTTTTATAGTTTCTAAGGCTTTTTTTAGAAATTTTTTTAGGGATCGTTTAGATATACTGACTGCTTTGCTACATAAAAATTTTCAACCTTCTAGCTGTCTTAGTTAGGCCGTAATTAATGTTTAAAAATTTTTCAAAAAGTATTTTTTTTTTATAGTTTCTAAGGCTTTTTTCAAAAATTTTTTTTAAAGATCGTTTAGATATACTGACTGCCTTGCTACATAAAAATTTTCAACCTTCTAGCTGTCTTAGTTAGGCCGTAATTAATGTTTAAAAATTTTTCAAAAAGTATTTTTTTTTATAGTTTCTAAGGCTTTTTTCAAAAATTTTTTTTAGGGATCGTTTAGATATACTGACTGCCTTGCTACATAAAAATTTTCAACCTTCTAGCTGTCTTAGTTAGGCCGTAATTAATGTTTAAAGATTTTTCAAAAAATATTTTTTTTTATAGTTTCTAAGGCTTTTTTCAAAAATTTTTTTTAGGGATCGTTTAGATATACTGACTGCCTTGCTACATAAAAATTTTCAACCTTCTAGCTGTCTTAGTTAGGCCGTAATTAATGTTTAAAGATTTTTCAAAAAATATTTTTTTTTATAGTTTCTAAGGCTTTTTTCAAAAAATTTTTTTAAAGATCGTTTAAACATACTGACTGCCTTGCTACATAAAAATTTTCAACCTTCTAGCTGTCTTAGTTAGGCCGTAATTAATGTTTAAAAATTTTTCAAAAAATATTTTTTTTTATAGTTTCTAAGGCTTTTTTTAGAAATTTTTTTAGGGATCGTTTAGATATACTGACTGCTTTGCTACATAAAAATTTTCAACCTTCTAGCTGTCTTAGTTAGGCCGTAATTAATGTTTAAAGATTTTTCAAAAAATATTTTTTTTTATAATTTCTAAGGTTTTTTTCAAAAAATTTTTTTAGGGATCGTTTAGATATACTGACTGCCTTGCTACATAAAAATTTTCAACCTTCTAGCTGTCTTAGTTAGGCCGTAATTAATGTTTAAAAATTTTTCAAAAAGTATTTTTTTTTATAGTTTCTAAGGCTTTTTTTAGAAATTTTTTTTAGGGATCGTTTAGATATACTGACTGCCTTGCTACATAAAAATTTTCAACCTTCTAGCTGTCTTAGTTAGGCCGTAATTAATGTTTAAAGATTTTTCAAAAAATATTTTTTTTTATAGTTTCTAAGGCTTTTTTCAAAAATTTTTTTTAGGGATCGTTTAGATATACTGACTGCCTTGCTACATAAAAATTTTCAACCTTCTAGCTGTCTTAGTTAGGCCGTAATTAATGTTTAAAAATTTTTCAAAAAATATTTTTTTTTATAGTTTCTAAGGCTTTTTTCAAAATTTTTTTTTTAAGATCGTTTAGATATACAGACTGCCTTGCTACATAAAAATTTTCAACCTTCTAGCTGTCTTAGTTAGGCCGTAATTAATGTTTAAAAATTTTTCAAAAAATATTTTTTTTTATAGTTTTTAAGGCCTTCTTCAAAAATTTTGTTTAGGCATCGTTTAGATATACTGACTGCCTTGCTACATAAAAATTTTCAACCTTCTAGCTGTCTTAGTTAGGCCGTAATTAATGTTTAAAAATTTTTCAAAAATATTTTTTTATAGTTTCTAAGGCTTTTTAGAAATTTTTTTTAGGGATCGTTTAGATATACTGACTGCCTTGCTACATAAAAATTTTCAACCTTCTAGCTGTCTTAGTTAGGCCGTAATTAATGTTTAAAGATTTTTCAAATATATTTTTTTATAGTTTCTAAGGCTTTTTTCAAAAATTTTTTTTAGGGATCGTTTAGATATACTGACTGCCTTGCTACATAAAAATTTTCAACCTTCTAGCTGTCTTAGTTAGGCCGTAATTAATGTTTAAAAATTTTTCAAAAAATATTTTTTTTTATAGTTTCTAAGGCTTTTTTTAGAAATTTTTTTTAGGGATCGTTTAGATATACTGACTGCTTTGCTACATAAAAATTTTCAACCTTCTAGCTGTCTTAGTTAGGCCGTAATTAATGTTTAAAGATTTTTCAAAAAATATTTTTTTTTATAATTTCTAAGGTTTTTTTCAAAAATTTTTTTTAGGGATCGTTTAGATATACTGACTGCCTTGCTACATAAAAATTTTCAACCTTCTAGCTGTCTTAGTTAGGCCGTAATTAATGTTTAAAAATTTTTCAAAAAGTATTTTTTTTTTATAGTTTCTAAGGCTTTTTTCAAAAATTTTGTTTAGGGATCGTTTAGATATACTGACTGCCTTGCTACATAAAAATTTTCAACCTTCTAGCTGTCTTAGTTAGGCCGTAATTAATGTTTAAAAATTTTTCAAAAAATATTTTTTTTTATAGTTTCTAAGGCTTTTTTTAGAAATTTTTTTTAGGGATCGTTTAGATATACTGACTGCTTTGCTACATAAAAATTTTCAACCTTCTAGCTGTCTTAGTTAGGCCGTAATTAATGTTTAAAAATTTTTCAAAAAATATTTTTTTTTATAGTTTCTAAAGCTTTTTTTAAAAAATTTTTTTAAAGATCGTTTAAATATACTGACTGCCTTGCTACATAAAAATTTTCAACCTTCTAGCTGTCTTAGTTAGGCCGTAATTAATGTTTAAAAATTTTTCAAAAAGTATTTTTTTTTATAGTTTCTAAGGCTTTTTTCAAAAATTTTGTTTAGGGATCGTTTAGATATACTGACTGCCTTGCTACATAAAAATTTTCAACCTTCTAGCTGTCTTAGTTAGGCCGTAATTAATGTTTAAAAATTTTTCAAAAAATATATTTTTTTATAGTTTCTAAGGCTTTTTTCAAAAATTTTTTTTAGGGATCGTTTAGATATACTGACTGCCTTGCTACATAAAAATTTTCAACCTTCTAGCTGTCTTAGTTAGGCCGTAATTAATGTTTAAAGATTTTTCAAAAATATTTTTATAGTTTCTAAGGCTTTTTCAAAAAATTTTTTAGGGATCGTTTAGATATACTGACTGCCTTGCTACATAAAAAATTTCAACCTTCTAGCTGTCTTAGTTAGGCCGTAATTAATGTTTAAAAATTTTTCAAAAATATTTTTTTATAGTTTCTAAGGCTTTTTAGAAATTTTTTTAGGGATCGTTTAGATATACTGACTGCCTTGCTACATAAAAATTTTCAACCTTCTAGCTGTCTTAGTTAGGCCGTAATTAATGTTTAAAGATTTTTCAAAAATATTTTTTTATAGTTTCTAAGGCTTTTTCAAAATTTTTTTTAGGGATCGTTTAGATATACTGACTGCCTTGCTACATAAAAATTTTCAACCTTCTAGCTGTCTTAGTTAGGCCGTAATTAATGTTTAAAAATTTTTCAAAAAATATTTTTTTATAGTTTCTAAGGCTTTTTTTAGAAATTTTTTTTAGGGATCGTTTAGATATACTGACTGCCTTGCTACATAAAAATTTTCAACCTTCTAGCTGTCTTAGTTAGGCCGTAATTAATGTTTAAAAATTTTTCAAAAAATATTTTTTTATAGTTTCTAAAACTTTTTTCAAAAATTTTGTTTAGGGATCGTTTAGATATACTGACTGCTTTGCTACATAAAAATTTTCAACCTTCTAGCTGTCTTAGTTAGGCCGTAATTAATGTTTAAAAATTTTTCAAAAAATATTTTTTTTTATAGTTTCTAAGGCTTTTTTCAAAAATTTTTTTTAGGGATCGTTTAGATATACTGACTGCCTTGCTACATAAAAATTTTCAACCTTCTAGCTGTCTTAGTTAGGCCGTAATTAATGTTTAAAAATTTTTCAAAAAGTATTTTTTTTATAGTTTCTAAGGCTTTTTTCAAAAATTTTGTTTAGGGATCGTTTAGATATACTGACTGCCTTGCTACATAAAAATTTTCAACCTTCTAGCTGTCTTAGTTAGGCCGTAATTAATGTTTAAAAATTTTTCAAAAAATATTTTTTTTTATAGTTTCTAAGGCTTTTTTTAGAAATTTTTTTTAGGGATCGTTTAGATATACTGACTGCTTTGCTACATAAAAATTTTCAACCTTCTAGCTGTCTTAGTTAGGCCGTAATTAATGTTTAAAAATTTTTCAAAAAATATTTTTTTTTATAGTTTCTAAGACTTTTTTCAAAAAAATTTTTTAAAGATCGTTTAAATATACTGACTGCCTTGCTACATAAAAATTTTCAACCTTCTAGCTGTCTTAGTTAGGCCGTAATTAATGTTTAAAAATTTTTCAAAAAGTATTTTTTTTTATAGTTTCTAAGGCTTTTTTCAAAAATTTTGTTTAGGGATCGTTTAGATATACTGACTGCCTTGCTACATAAAAATTTTCAACCTTCTAGCTGTCTTAGTTAGGCCGTAATTAATGTTTAAAAATTTTTCAATCAAAATATGTTTTTATAGTTTCTAAGGATTTTTTCAAAAATTTTTTTTAGGGATCGTTTAGATATACTGACTGCCTTGCTACATAAAAATTTTCAACCTTCTAGCTGTCTTAGTTAGGCCGTAATTAATGTTTAAAAATTTTTCAAAAAATATTTTTTTTTATAGTTTCTAAGGATTTTTCAAAAATTTTTTTTAGGGATCGTTTAGATATACTGACTGCCTTGCTACATAAAAATTTTCAACCTTCTAGCTGTCTTAGTTAGGCCGTAATTAATGTTTAAAGATTTTTCAAAAAATATTTTTTTATAGTTTCTAAGGCTTTTTCAAAAATTTTTTTTAGGGATCGTTTAGATATACTGACTGCCTTGCTACATAAAAATTTTCAACCTTCTAGCTGTCTTAGTTAGGCCGTAATTAATGTTTAAAGATTTTTCAAAAATATTTTTTTATAGTTTCTAAGGCTTTTTCAAAAATTTTTTAGGGATCGTTTAGATATACTGACAGACTTGCTACATAAAAATTTTCAACCTTCTAGGTGTCTTAGTTGGGCCGTAATTAATGTTTAAAGATTTTTCAAAAATATTTTTTATAGTTTCTAAGGCTTTTTCAAAAAATTTTTTTAGGGATCGTTTAGATATACTGACTGCCTTGCTACATAAAAATTTTCAACCTTCTAGCTGTCTTAGTTAGGCCGTAATTAATGTTTAAAAATTTTTCAAAAAATATTTTTTTTTTATAGTTTCTAAGGCTTTTTTTAGAAATTTTTTTTAGGGATCGTTTAGATATACTGACTGCCTTGCTACATAAAAATTTTCAACCTTCTAGCTGTCTTAGTTAGGCCGTAATTAATGTTTAAAAATTTTTCAAAAATATTTTTTTATAGTTTCTAAGGCTTTTTAGAAATTTTTTAGGGATCGTTTAGATATACTGACTGCCTTGCTACATAAAAATTTTCAACCTTCTAGCTGTCTTAGTTAGGCCGTAATTAATGTTTAAAGATTTTTCAAAAATATTTTTTTATAGTTTCTAAGGCTTTTTCAAAAATTTTTTTAGGGATCGTTTAGATATACTGACTGCCTTGCTACATAAAAATTTTCAACCTTCTAGCTGTCTTAGTTAGCCCGTAATTAATGTTTAAACATTTTTCAAAAATATTTTTTTATAGTTTCTAAGGCTTTTTCAAAAAATTTTTTAGGGATCGTTTAGATATACTGACTGCCTTGCTTCATAAAACTTTTCAACCTTCTCGCTGTCTTAGTTAGGCCCTATTTATTGTTTAAAAATTTTTCACAATATATTTTTTTTTATAGTTTCTAAGGCTTTTTTTAGAAATTTTTTTTAGGGATCGTTTAGATATACTGACTGCTTTGCTACATAAAAATTTTCAACCTTCTAGCTGTCTTAGTTAGGCCGTAATTAATGTTTAAAGATTTTTCAAAAAATATTTTTTTTTATAGTTTCTAAGGTTTTTTTCAAAAATTTTTTTTAGGGATCGTTTAGATATACTGACTGCCTTGCTACATAAAAATTTTCAACCTTCTAGCTGTCTTAGTTAGGCCGTAATTAATGTTTAAAAATTTTTCAAAAAGTATTTTTTTTTATAGTTTCTAAGGCTTTTTTCAAAAATTTTGTTTAGGGATCGTTTAGATATACTGACTGCCTTGCTACATAAAAATTTTCAACCTTCTAGCTGTCTTAGTTAGGCCGTAATTAATGTTTAAAAATTTTTCAAAAAATATTTTTTTTTATAGTTTCTAAGGCTTTTTTTAGAAATTTTTTTTAGGGATCGTTTAGATATACTGACTGCTTTGCTACATAAAAATTTTCAACCTTCTAGCTGTCTTAGTTAGGCCGTAATTAATGTTTAAAAATTTTTCAAAAAATATTTTTTTTTATAGTTTCTAAAGCTTTTTTTAAAAAATTTTTTTAAAGATCGTTTAAATATACTGACTGCCTTGCTACATAAAAATTTTCAACCTTCTAGCTGTCTTAGTTAGGCCGTAATTAATGTTTAAAAATTTTTCAAAAAGTATTTTTTTTTATAGTTTCTAAGGCTTTTTTCAAAAATTTTGTTTAGGGATCGTTTAGATATACTGACTGCCTTGCTACATAAAAATTTTCAACCTTCTAGCTGTCTTAGTTAGGCCGTAATTAATGTTTAAAAATTTTTCAAAAAATATTTTTTTTTATAGTTTCTAAGGCTTTTTTCAAAAATTTTTTTTAGGGATCGTTTAGATATACTGACTGCCTTGCTACATAAAAATTTTCAACCTTCTAGCTGTCTTAGTTAGGCCGTAATTAATGTTTAAAAATTTTTCAAAACTTATATTTTTTTATAGTTTCTAAGGCTTTTTTCAAAAATTTTGTTTAGGGATCGTTTAGATATACTGACTGCCTTGCTACATAAAAATTTTCAACCTTCTAGCTGTCTTAGTTAGGCCGTAATTAATGTTTAAAAATTTTTCAAAAATATTTTTTTATAGTTTCTAAGGCTTTTTAGAAATTTTTTAGGGATCGTTTAGATATACTGTCTGCTTTGCTACATAAAAATTTTCAACCTTCTAGCTGTCTTAGTTAGGCCGTAATTAATGTTTAAAAATTTTTCAAAAAATACTTTTATAGTTTCTAAGGCTTTTTCAAAAATTTTTTTAAAGATCGTTTAGATATACTGACTGCCTTGCTACATAAAAATTTTCAACCTTCTAGCTGTCTTAGTTAGGCCGTAATTAATGTTTAAAAATTTTTCAAAGAATATTTTTTATAGTTTCTAAGGCTTTTTTCAAAAATTTTTTTTAGGGATCGTTTAGATATACTGACTGCCTTGCTACATAAAAATTTTCAACCTTCTAGCTGTCTTAGTTAGGCCGTAATTAATGTTTAAAAATTTTTCAAAAAGTATTTTTTTATAGTTTCTAAGGCTTTTTTCAAAAATTTTGTTTAGGGATCGTTTAGATATACTGACTGCCTTGCTACATAAAAATTTTCAACCTTCTAGCTGTCTTAGTTAGGCCGTAATTAATGTTTAAAAATTTTTCAAAAATATTTTTTTATAGTTTCTAAGGCTTTTTTTAGAAATTTTTTTAGGGATCGTTTAGATATACTGACTGCTTTGCTACATAAAAATTTTCAACCTTCTAGCTGTCTTAGTTAGGCCGTAATTAATGTTTAAAAATTTTTCAAAAAATATTTTTTTTTATAGTTTCTAAAGCTTTTTTTAAAAAATTTTTTTAAAGATCGTTTAAATATACTGACTGCCTTGCTACATAAAAATTTTCAACCTTCTAGCTGTCTTAGTTAGGCCGTAATTAATGTTTAAAGATTTTTCAAAAAATATTTTTTATAGTTTCTAAGGCTTTTTTCAAAAATTTTTTTAGGGATCGTTTAGATATACTGACTGCCTTGCTACATAAAAATTTTCAACCTTCTAGCTGTCTTAGTTAGGCCGTAATTAATGTTTAAAAATTTTTCAACTATTTTTTTTTATAGTTTCTAAGGCTTTTTTCAAAAATTTTTTTTAGGGATCGTTTAGATATACTGACTGCCTTGCTACATAAAAATTTTCAACCTTCTAGCTGTCTTAGTTAGGCCGTAATTAATGTTTAAAAATTTTTCAAAAAATATTTTTTTTTATAGTTTCTAAGGCTTTTTTTAGAAATTTTTTTAGGGATCGTTTAGATATACTGACTGCTTTGCTACATAAAAATTTTCAACCTTCTAGCTGTCTTAGTTAGGCCGTAATTAATGTTTAAAGATTTTTCAAAAAATATTTTTTTTTATAGTTTCTAAGGCTTTTTTCAAAAATTTTTTTTAGGGATCGTTTAGATATACTGACTGCCTTGCTACATAAAAATTTTCAACCTTCTAGCTGTCTTAGTTAGGCCGTAATTAATGTTTAAAAATTTTTCAAAAAGTATTTTTTTATAGTTTCTAAGGCTTTTTTTAGAAATTTTTTTAGGGATCGTTTAGATATACTGACTGCTTTGCTACATAAAAATTTTCAACCTTCTAGCTGTCTTAGTTAGGCCGTAATTAATGTTTAAAGATTTTTCAAAAAATATTTTTTTTTATAATTTCTAAGGTTTTTTTCAAAAATTTTTTTTAGGGATCGTTTAGATATACTGACTGCCTTGCTACATAAAAATTTTCAACCTTCTAGCTGTCTTAGTTAGGCCGTAATTAATGTTTAAAAATTTTTCAAAAAGTATTTTTTTTTATAGTTTCTAAGGCTTTTTTCAAAAATTTTGTTTAGGGATCGTTTAGATATACTGACTGCCTTGCTACATAAAAATTTTCAACCTTCTAGCTGTCTTAGTTAGGCCGTAATTAATGTTTAAAAATTTTTCAAAAAAATTTTTTTATAGTTTCTAAGGCTTTTTTTAGAAATTTTTTTTAGGGATCGTTTAGATATACTGACTGCTTTGCTACATAAAAATTTTCAACCTTCTAGCTGTCTTAGTTAGGCCGTAATTAATGTTTAAAAATTTTTCAAAAAGTATTTTTTTATAGTTTCTAAGGCTTTTTTCAAAAAAATTTTTTAAAGATCGTTTAAATATACTGACTGCCTTGCTACATAAAAATTTTCAACCTTCTAGCTGTCTTAGTTAGGCCGTAATTAATGTTTAAAAATTTTTCAAAAAGTATTTTTTTTTATAGTTTCTAAGGCTTTTTTCAAAAATTTTGTTTAGGGATCGTTTAGATATACTGACTGCCTTGCTACATAAAAATTTTCAACCTTCTAGCTGTCTTAGTTAGGCCGTAATTAATGTTTAAAAATTTTTCAAAAAATATTTTTTTTTATAGTTTCTAAGGCTTTTTTCAAAAATTTTTTTTAGGGATCGTTTAGATATACTGACTGCCTTGCTACATAAAAATTTTCAACCTTCTAGCTGTCTTAGTTAGGCCGTAATTAATGTTTAAAGATTTTTCAAAAAATATTTTTTTTTATAGTTTCTAAGGCTTTTTTTAGAAATTTTTTTTAGGGATCGTTTAGATATACTGACTGCCTTGCTACATAAAAATTTTCAACCTTCTAGCTGTCTTAGTTAGGCCGTAATTAATGTTTAAAGATTTTTCAAAAAATATTTTTTTTATAGTTTCTAAGGCTTTTTTTTTAAATTTTTTTTAGGGATCGTTTAGATATACTGACTGCCTTGCTACAAAAAAATTTTCAACCTTCTAGCTATCTTAGTTAGGCCGTAATTAATGTTTAAAAATTTTTCAAAAAATATTTTTTATAGTTTCTAATGCTTTTTCAAAAATTTTTTTTAGGGATCGTTTAGATATCCTGACTGCCTTGCTACATAAAAATTTTCAGCCTTCTAGCTGTCTTAGTGAGGCCGTAATTAATGTTTAAAAATTTTTCAAAAATATTTTTTTATAGTTTCTAAGGCTTTTTCAAAAATTTTTTTAGGGATCGTTTAGATATACTGACTGCCTTGCTACATAAAAATTTTCAACCTTCTAGCTGTCTTAGTTAGGCCGTAATTAATGTTTAAAAATTTTTCAAAATATATTTTTTTATAGTTTCTAAGGCTTTTTTCAAAAATTTTTTTTAGGGATCGTTTAGATATACTGACTGCCTTGCTACATAAAAATTTTCAACCTTCTAGCTGTCTTAGTTAGGCCGTAATTAATGTTTAAAGATTTTTCAAAAAATATTTTTTTATAGTTTCTAAGGCTTTTTTTAGAAATTTGTTTAGGGATCGTTTAGATATACTGACTGCCTTGCTACATAAAAATTTTCAACCTTCTAGCTGTCTTAGTTAGGCCGTAATTAATGTTTAAAGATTTTTCAAAAAATATTTTTTTTTATAATTTCTAAGGTTTTTTTCAAAAATTTTTTTTAGGGATCGTTTAGATATACTGACTGCCTTGCTACATAAAAATTTTCAACCTTCTAGCTGTCTTAGTTAGGCCGTAATTAATGTTTAAAGATTTTTCAAAAAATATTTTTTTTTATAGTTTCTAAGGCTTTTTTGTGAATTTTTTTTACGGATCGTTTAGATATACTGACTGCCTTGCTAGAAAAAAATTGTCAACCTTCTAGCTGTCTTAGTTAGGCCGTAATTAATGTTTAAAGATTTTTCAAAAAATATTTTTTTTTATAGTTTCTAAGGCTTTTTTTAGAAATTTTTTTAGGGATCGTTTAGATATACTGACTGCCTTGCTACATAAAAATTTTCAACCTTCTAGCTGTCTTAGTTAGGCCGTAATTAATGTTTAAAAATTTTTCAAAAAATATTTTTTTTATAGTTTCTAAGGCTTTTTTCAAAAATTTTTTTTAGGGATCGTTTAGATATACTGACTGCCTTGCTACATAAAAATTTTCAACCTTCTAGCTGTCTTAGTTAGGCCGTAATTAATGTTTAAAAATTTTTCAAAAAATATTTTTTTTTATAGTTTCTAAGGCTTTTTTTAGAAATTTTTTTTAGGGATCGTTTAGATATACTGACTGCTTTGCTACATAAAAATTTTCAACCTTCTAGCTGTCTTAGTTAGGCCGTAATTAATGTTTAAAAATTTTTCAAAAAATATTTTTTTTTATAGTTTCTAAGGCTTTTTTCAAAAAATTTTTTTAAAGATCGTTTAAATATACTGACTGCCTTGCTACATAAAAATTTTCAACCTTCTAGCTGTCTTAGTTAGGCCGTAATTAATGTTTAAAAATTTTTCAAAAAATATTTTTTTTATAGTTTCTAAGGCTTTTTTTAGAAATTTTTTTTAGGGATCGTTTAGATATACTGACTGCTTTGCTACATAAAAATTTTCAACCTTCTAGCTGTCTTAGTTAGGCCGTAATTAATGTTTAAAAATTTTTCAAAAAATATTTTTTTTTATAGTTTCTAAGGCTTTTTTCAAAAATTTTTTTTAGGGATCGTTTAGATATACTGACTGCCTTGCTACATAAAAATTTTCAACCTTCTAGCTGTCTTAGTTAGGCCGTAATTAATGTTTAAAAATTTTTCAAAAATATTTTTGTATAGTTTCTAAGGCTTTTTTCAAAAATTTTGTTTAGGGATCGTTTAGATATACTGACTGCCTTGCTACATAAAAATTTTCAACCTTCTAGCTGTCTTAGTTAGGCCGTAATTAATGTTTAAAGATTTTTCAAAAAATATTTTTTTATAGTTTCTAAGGATTTTTCAAAAATTTTTTTTAGGGATCGTTTAGATATACTGACTGCCTTGCTACATAAAAATTTTCAACCTTCTAGCTGTCTTAGTTAGGCCGTAATTAATGTTTAAAAATTTTTCAAAAATTTTTTTCTATAGTTTCTAAGGCTTTTTTTAGAAATTTTTTTTAGGGATCGTTTAGATATACTGACTGCCTTGCTACATAAAAATTTTCAACCTTCTAGCTGTCTTAGTTAGGCCGTAATTAATGTTTAAAAATTTTTCAAAAAATATATTTTTTTATAGTTTCTAAGGCTTTTTTCAAAAATTTTTTTTAGGGATCGTTTAGATATACTGACTGCCTTGCTACATAAAAATTTTCAACCTTCTAGCTGTCTTAGTTAGGCCGTAATTAATGTTTAAAAATTTTTCAAAAAGTATTTTTTTTTATAGTTTCTAAGGCTTTTTTCAAAAATTTTGTTTAGGGATCGTTTAGATATACTGACTGCCTTGCTACATAAAAATTTTCAACCTTCTAGCTGTCTTAGTTAGGCCGTAATTAATGTTTAAAGATTTTTCAAAAAATATTTTTTTTTATAGTTTCTAAGGCTTTTTTGTGAAATTTTTTTTAGGGATCGTTTAGATATACTGACTGCCTTGCTACATAAAAATTTTCAACCTTCTAGCTGTCTTAGTTAGGCCGTAATTAATGTTTAAAAATTTTTCAAAAAATATTTTTTTTTATAGTTTCTAAGGCTTTTTTTAGAAATTTTTTTTAGGGATCGTTTAGATATACTGACTGCCTTGCTACATAAAAATTTTCAACCTTCTAGCTGTCTTAGTTAGGCCGTAATTAATGTTTAAAAATTTTTCAAAAAATATTTTTTTTTATAGTTTCTAAAGCTTTTTTTAAAAAATTTTTTTAAAGATCGTTTAAATATACTGACTGCCTTGCTACATAAAAATTTTCAACCTTCTAGCTGTCTTAGTTAGGCCGTAATTAATGTTTAAAAATTTTTCAAAAAATATTTTTTTTTATAGTTTCTAAGGCTTTTTTCAAAAATTTTGTTTAGGGATCGTTTAGATATACTGACTGCCTTGCTACATAAAAATTTTCAACCTTCTAGCTGTCTTAGTTAGGCCGTAATTAATGTTTAAAGATTTTTCAAAAAATATTTTTTTTTATAGTTTCTAAGGCTTTTTTCAAAAATTTTTTTTAGGGATCGTTTAGATATACTGACTGCCTTGCTACATAAAAATTTTCAACCTTCTAGCTGTCTTAGTTAGGCCGTAATTAATGTTTAAAAATTTTTCAAAAAATATTTTTTTATAGTTTCTAAGGCTTTTTTCAAAAATTTTTTTTAGGGATCGTTTAGATATACTGACTGCCTTGCTACATAAAAATTTTCAACCTTCTAGCTGTCTTAGTTAGGCCGTAATTAATGTTTAAAGATTTTTCAAAAAATATTTTTTTTTATAGTTTCTAAGGCTTTTTTCAAAAATTTTTTTTAGGGATCGTTTAGATATACTGACTGCCTTGCTACATAAAAATTTTCAACCTTCTAGCTGTCTTAGTTAGGCCGTAATTAATGTTTAAAAAATTTTCAAAAATATTTTTTTATAGTTTCTAAGGCTTTTTCAAAATTTTTTTTAGGGATCGTTTAGATATACTGACTGCCTTGCTACATAAAAATTTTCAACCTTCTAGCTGTCTTAGTTAGGCCGTAATTAATGTTTAAAGATTTTTCAAAAATATTTTTTTATAGTTTCTAAGGCTTTTTCAAAAATTTTTTTTAGGGATCGTTTAGATATACTGACTGCCTTGCTACATAAAAATTTTCAACCTTCTAGCTGTCTTAGTTAGGCCGTAATTAATGTTTAAAGATTTTTCAAAAAATAGTTTTTTTTATACTTTCTAAGGCTTTTTCAAAAATTTTTTAGGGATCGTTTAGATATACTGACTGCTTTGCTACATAAAAATTTTCAACCTTCTAGCTGTCTTAGTTAGGCCGTAATTAATGTTTAAAAATTTTTCAAAAAATATTTTTTTTTATAGTTTCTAAGGCTTTTTTTAGAAATTTTTTTAGGGATCGTTTAGATATACTGACTGCCTTGCTACATAAAAATTTTCAACCTTCTAGCTATCTTAGTTAGGCCGTAATTAATGTTTAAAAATTTTTCAAAAAATATTTTTTTTTATAGTTTCTAAGGCTTTTTCAAAAATTTTTTTAGGGATCGTTTAGATATACTGACTGCCTTGCTACATAAAAATTTTCAACCTTCTAGCTGTCTTAGTTAGGCCGTAATTAATGTTTATAAATTTTTCAAAAATATTTTTTTATAGTTTCTAAGGCTTTTTAGAAATTTTTTAGGGATCGTTTAGATATACTGACTGCTTTGCTACATAAAAATTTTCAACCTTCTAGCTGTCTTAGTTAGGCCGTAATTAATGTTTAAAGATTTTTCAAAAAATATTTTTTTTTATAGTTTCTAAGGCTTTTTCAAAAATTTTTTAGGGATCGTTTAGATATACTGACTGCCTTGCTACATAAAAATTTTCAACCTTCTAGCTGTCTTAGTTAGGCCGTAATTAATGTTTAAAAATTTTTCAAAAAATATTTTTTTATAGTTTCTAAGGCTTTTTCAAAATTTTTTTTAGGGATCGTTTAGATATACTGACTGCCTTGCTACATAAAAATTTTCAACCTTCTAGCTGTCTTAGTTAGGCCGTAATTAATGTTTAAAAATTTTTCAAAAATATTTTTTTATAGTTTCTAAGGCTTTTTTCAAAAATTTTGTTTAGGGATCGTTTAGATATACTGACTGCCTTGCTACATAAAAATTTTCAACCTTCTAGCTGTCTTAGTTAGGCCGTAATTAATGTTTAAAAATTTTTCAAAAATATTTTTTTATAGTTTCTAAGGCTTTTTAGAAATTTTTTAGGGATCGCTTAGATATACTGCCTGCTTTGCTACATAAAAATTTTCAACCTTCTAGCTGTCTTAGTTAGGCCGTAATTAATGTTTAAAAATTTTTCAAAAAATATTTTTTTATAGTTTCTAAGGCTTTTTCAAAAATTTTTTTAAAGATCGTTTAAATATACTGACTGCCTTGCTACATAAAAATTTTCAACCTTCTAGCTGTCTTAGTTAGGCCGTATTTAATGTTTAAAAATTTTTCAGAAAATATTTTTTATAGTTTCTAAGGCTTTTTCAAAATTTTTTTTAGGGATCGTTTAGATATACTGACTGCCTTGCTACATAAAAATTTTCAACCTTCTAGCTGTCTTAGTTAGGCCGTAATTAATGTTTAAAGATTTTTCAAAAATATATTTTTTATAGTTTCTAAGGCTTTTTTCAAAAATTTTTTTTAGGGATCGTTTAGATATACTGACTGCCTTGCTACATAAAAATTTTCAACCTTCTAGCTGTCTTAGTTAGGCCGTAATTAATGTTTAAAAATTTTTCAAAAATATTTTTCTATAGTTTCTAAGGCTTTTTTCAAAAAATTTTTTTAAAGATCGTTTAAATATACTGACTGCCTTGCTACATAAAAATTTTCAACCTTCTAGCTGTCTTAGTTAGGCCGTAATTAATGTTTAAAAATTTTTCAAAAAGTATTTTTTTTATAGTTTCTAAGGCTTTTTTCAAAAATTTTGTTTAGGGATCGTTTAGATATACTGACTGCCTTGCTACATAAAAATTTTCAACCTTCTAGCTGTCTTAGTTAGGCCGTAATTAATGTTTAAAAATTTTTCAAAAAATATTTTATTTTAGAGTTTCTAAGGCTTGGTTCAAAAATTTTTTTAGGGATCGTTTAGAAATACTGACTGCCTTGCTACATAAAAATTTTCAACCTTCTAGCTGTCTTAGTTAGGCCGTAATTAATGTTTAAAGATTTTTCAAAAATATTTTTTTATAGTTTCTAAGGCTTTTTTTAGAAATTTTTTTAGGGATCGTTTAGATATACTGACTGCCTTGCTACATAAAAATTTTCAACCTTCTAGCTGTCTTAGTTAGGCCGTAATTAATGTTTAAAGATTTTTCAAAAAATATTTTTTTTATGCTTTCTAAGGCTTTTTTGTGAATTTTTTTTACGGATCGTTTAGATATACTGACTGCCTTGCTACATAAAAATTTTCAACCTTCTAGCTGTCTTAGTTAGGCCGTAATTAATGTTTAAAGATTTTTCAAAAAATATTTTTTTTATAGTTTCTAAGGCTTTTTTCAAAAATTTTTTTTAGGGATCGTTTAGATATACTGACTGCCTTGCTACATAAAAATTTTCAACCTTCTAGCTGTCTTAGTTAGGCCGTAATTAATGTTTAAAGATTTTTCAAAAAATATTTTTAATAGTTTCTAAGGCTTTTTTCAAAAATTTTGTTTAGGGATCGTTTAGATATACTGACTGCCTTGCTACATAAAAATTTTCAACCTTCTAGCTGTCTTAGTTAGGCCGTAATTAATGTTTAAAAATTTTTCAAAAAATATTTTTTTTTATAGTTTCTAAGGCTTTTTTCAAAAAATTTTTTTAAAGATCGTTTAAACATACTGACTGCCTTGCTACATAAAAATTTTCAACCTTCTAGCTGTCTTAGTTAGGCCGTAATTAATGTTTAAAAATTTTTCAAAAAATATTTTTTTTTATAGTTTCTAAGGCTTTTTTCAAAAATTTTTTTTAGGGATCGTTTAGATATACTGACTGCCTTGCTACATAAAAATTTTCAACCTTCTAGCTGTCTTAGTTAGGCCGTAATTAATGTTTAAAGATTTTTCAAAAAATATTTTTTTTTATAGTTTCTAAGGCTTTTTTCAAAAATTTTGTTTAGGGATCGTTTAGATATACTGACTGCCTTGCTACATAAAAATTTTCAACCTTCTAGCTGTCTTAGTTAGGCCGTAATTAATGTTTAAAGATTTTTCAAAAAATATTTTTTTTATAGTTTCTAAGGCTTTTTTCAAAAATTTTTTTTAGGGATCGTTTAGATATACTGACTGCCTTGCTACATAAAAATTTTCAACCTTCTAGCTGTCTTAGTTAGGCCGTAATTAATGTTTAAAAATTTTTCAAAAAATATTTTTTTTTATAGTTTTTAAGGCTTTTCTCAGAAATTTTTTTTAAAGATCGTTTAGATATACTGACTGCCTTGCTACATAAAAATTTTCAACCTTCTAGCTGTCTTAGTTAGGCCGTAATTAATGTTTAAAAATTTTTCAAAAAGTATTTTTTTTATAGTTTCTAAGGCTTTTTTCAAAAATTTTGTTTAGGGATCGTTTAGATATACTGACTGCCTTGCTACATAAAAATTTTCAACCTTCTAGCTGTCTTAGTTAGGCCGTAATTAATGTTTAAAAATTTTTCAAAAAATATTTTTTTTTATAGTTTCTAAGGCTTTTTTCAAAATTTTTTTTTAGGGATCGTTTAGATATACTGACTGCCTTGCTACATAAAAATTTTCAACCTTCTAGCTGTCTTAGTTAGGCCGTAATTAATGTTTAAAAATTTTTCAAAAAATATTTTTTTTTATAGTTTCTAAGGCTTTTTTCAAAAAAATTTTTTAAAGATCGTTTAAATATACTGACTGCCTTGCTACATAAAAATTTTCAACCTTCTAGCTGTCTTAGTTAGGCCGTAATTAATGTTTAAAAATTTTTCAAAAAGTATTTTTTTTTATAGTTTCTAAGGCTTTTTTCAAAAATTTTGTTTAGGGATCGTTTAGATATACTGACTGCCTTGCTACATAAAAATTTTCAACCTTCTAGCTGTCTTAGTTAGGCCGTAATTAATGTTTAAAGATTTTTCAAAAAATATTTTTTTTTATAGTTTCTAAGGCTTTTTTCAAAAATTTTTTTTAGGGATCGTTTAGATATACTGACTGCCTTGCTACATAAAAATTTTCAACCTTCTAGCTGTCTTAGTTAGGCCGTAATTAATGTTTAAAGATTTTTCAAAAAATACTTTTTTAATAGTTTTTAAGGCTTTTTGTGAAATTTTTTAGGGATCGTTTAGATATACTGACTGCCTTGCTACATAAAAATTTTCACCCTTCTAGCTGTCTTAGTTAGGCCGTAATTAATGTTTAAAGATTTTTCATAAAATATTTTTTTATAGTTTCTAAGGCTTTTTCAAAAATTTTTTTTAGTGATCGTTTAGATATACTGACTGCCTTGCTACATAAAAATTTTCAACCTTCTAGCTGTCTTAGTTAGGCCGTAATTAATGGTTAAAGATTTTTCAAAAATATTTTTTTATAGTTTCTAAGGCTTTTTTCAAAAATTTTTTTAGGGATCGTTTAGATATACTGACTGCCTTGCTACATAAAAATTTTCAACCTTCTAGCTGTCTTAGTTAGGCCGTAATTAATGTTTAAAGATTTTTCAAAAAATATTTTTTATAGTTTCTAAGGCTTTTTCAAAAATTTTTTTAGGGATCGTTTAGATATACTGACTGCCTTGCTACATAAAAATTTTCAACCTTCTAGCTGTCTTAGTTAGGCCGTAATTAATGTTTAAAAATTTTTCAAAAATATTTTTTTATAGTTTCTAAGGCTTTCTTCAAAAATTTTTTTTAGGGATCGTTTAGATATACTGACTGCCTTGCTACATAAAAATTTTCAACCTTCTAGCTGTCTTAGTTAGGCCGTAATTAATGTTTAAAAATTTTTCAAAAAGTATTTTTTTTTATAGTTTCTAAGGCTTTTTTCAAAAATTTTGTTTAGGGATCGTTTAGATATACTGACTGCCTTGCTACATAAAAATTTTCAACCTTCTAGCTGTCTTAGTTAGGCCGTAATTAATGTTTAAAAATTTTTCAAAAAATATTTTTTTTTATAGTTTCTAAGGCTTTTTTTAGAAATTTTTTTAGGGATCGTTTAGATATACTGACTGCTTTGCTACATAAAAATTTTCAACCTTCTAGCTGTCTTAGTTAGGCCGTAATTAATGTTTAAAAATTTTTCAAAAAAAATTTTTTTTTATAGTTTTTAAGGCTTTTTTCAAAAAATTTTTTTAAAGATCGTTTAAACATACTGACTGCCTTGCTACATAAAAATTTTCAACCTTCTAGCTGTCTTAGTTAGGCCGTAATTAATGTTTAAAAATTTTTCAAAAGATGTTTTTTTTTATAGTTTCTGAGGCTTCTTTCATATATTTTTTTAGGGCTCGTTTAGATATACTGACTGCCTTGCTACATAAAAATTTTCAACCTTCTAGCTGTCTTAGTTAGGCCGTAATTAATGTTTAAAAATTTTTCAAAGAGTATTTTTTTTTATAGTTTCTTAGGCTTTTTTCAAAAATTTTTTTTAAAGATCGTTTAGATATACTGACTGCCTTGCTACATAAAAATTTTCAACCTTCTAGCTGTCTTAGTTAGGCCGTAATTAATGTTTAAAGATTTTTCAAAAAATATTTTTTTTTATAGTTTCTAAGGCTTTTTTCAAAAATTTTGTTTAGGGATCGTTTAGATATACTGACTGCCTTGCTACATAAAAATTTTCAACCTTCTAGCTGTCTTAGTTAGGCCGTAATTAATGTTTAAAAATTTTTCAAAAAATATTTTTTTTTATAGTTTCTAAGGCTTTTTTTTTTAATTTTTTTTAGGGATCGTTTAGATATACTGACTGCCTTGCTACAAAAAAATTTTCAACCTTCTAGCTGTCTTAGTTAGGCCGTAATTAATGTTTAAAGATTTTTCAAAAAATATTTTTTTTATAGTTTCTAAGGCTTTTTTCTAAAATTTTTTTTAGGGATCGTTTAGATATACTGACTGCCTTGCTACAAAAAAATTTTCAACCTTCTAGCTGTCTTAGTTAGGCCGTAATTAATGTTTAAAAATTTTTCAAAAAATATTTTTTAAATAGTTTTTAAGGCTTTTTTGTGAAATTTTTTTTACGGATCGTTTAGATATACTGACTGCCTTGCTACAAAAAAATTTTCAACCTTCTAGCTGTCTTAGTTAGGCCGTAATTAATGTTTAAAGATTTTTCAAAAAATATTTTTTTTAATAGTTTCTAAGGCTTTTTTCTGAATTTTTTTTAGGGATCGTTTAGATATACTGACTGCCTTTTTACAAAAAAATTTTCAACCTTCTAGCTGTCTTAGTTAGGCCGTAATTAATGTTTAAAGATTTTTCAAAAAATATTTTTTTTAATAGTTTTTAAGGCTTTTTTGTGAAATTTTTTTACGGATCGTTTAGATATACTGACTGCCTTGCTACAAAAAAATTTTCAACCTTCTAGCTGTCTTAGTTAGGCCGTAATTAATGTTTAAAGATTTTTCAAAAATTTTTTTTTTAATAGTTTTTAAGGCTTTTTTTGTGAAATTTTTTTTACGGATCGTTTAGATATACTAACTGCCTTGCTACATAAAAATTTTCAACCTTCTAGCTGTCTTAGTTAGGCCGTAATTAATGTTTAAAAATTTTCGAAAAACCACTTTTATAGTTTTTAAGGCTTTTTGTGAAATTTTTTTACGGATCGTTTAGATATACTGACTGCCTTGCTACAAAAAAATTTTCAACCTTCTAGCTGTCTTAGTTAGGCCGTAATTAATGTTTAAAGATTTTTCAAAAAATATTTTTTTTTATAGTTTTTAAGATTTTTTTTTGAAATTTTTTTTACGGATCGTTTGGATAAGATAAGTACCTTGCTACAAAAAAATTTTCAACCTTCTAGCTGTCTTAGTTAGGCCGTAAATAATGTTTAAAAAATTTTCAAAAAACCACTTTTTTTATGCTTTCTAAGGCTTTTTTGTGAAATGTTTTTTACGGATCGTTTAGATATACTGACTGCCTTGCTACAAAAAAATTTTCAACCTTCTAGCTGTCTTAGTTAGGCCGTAATTAATGTTTAAAGATTTTTCAAAAAATATTTTTTGTTATAGTTTCTAAAGCTTTTTTCTAAAATTTTTTTTAGGGATCGTTTAGATATACTGACTGCCTTGCTCCAAAAAAATTTTCAACCTTCTAGCTGTCTTAGTTAGGCCGTAATTAATGTTTAAAGATTTTTCAAAAAATATTTTTTTTAATAGTTTTTAAGGCTTTTTTGTGAAATTTTTTTTACGGATCGTTTAGATATACTGACTGCCTTGCTACAAAAAAATTTTCAACCTTCTAGCTGTCTTAGTTAGGCCGTAATTCATGTTTAAAGATTTTTCAAAAAATATTTTTTTTATGCTTTCTAAGGCTTTTTTGTGAATTTTTTTTACGGATCGTTTAGATATACTGACTGCCTTGCTACATAAAAATTTTCAACCTTCTAGCTGTCTTAGTTAGGCCGTAATTAATGTTTAAAGATTTTTCAAAAAATATTTTTTTTTATAGTTTCTAAGGCTTTTTTGTGAATTTTTTTTACGGATCGTTTAGATATACTGACTGCCTTGCTACATAACAATTTTCAACCTTCTAGCTGTCTTAGTTAGGCCGTAATTAATGTTTAAAAATTTTCAAAAACCACTTTTTTAAATAGTTTTTAAGGCTTTTTTGTGAAATTTTTTTTACGGATCGTTTAGATATACTGACTGCCTTGCTACAAAAAAATTTTCAACCTTCTAGCTGTCTTAGTTAGGCCGTAATTAATGTTTAAATATTTTTCAAAAAATATTTTTTTTTATAGTTTCTAAGGCTTTTTTCTAAAATTTTTTTTAGGGATCGTTTAGATATACTGACTGCCTTGCTACAAAAAAATTTTCAACCTTCTAGCTGTCTTAGTTAGGCCGTAATTAATGTTTACAGATTTTTCAAAAAATATTTTTTTTTATAGTTTCTAAAGCTTTTTTGCGAAATTTTTTCTACGGATCGTTTAGATATACTGACTGCCTTGCTACAAAAAAATTTTCAACCTTCTAGCTGTCTTAGTTAGGCCGTAATTAATGTTTAAAAATTTTTCAAAAAATATTTTTTTTTATAGTTTTTAAGGCTTTTTTCTAAAATTTTTTTTAGGGATCGTTTAGATATACTGACTGCCTTGCTACAAAAAAATTTTCAACCTTCTAGCTGTCTTAGTTAGGCCGTAATTAATGTTTAAAGATTTTTCAAAAAATATTTTTTTTTATAGTTTCTAAGGCTTTTTTCTAAAATTTTTTTAGGGATCGTTTAGATATACTGACTGCCTTGCTACAAAAAAATTTTCAACCTTCTAGCTGTCTTAGTTAGGCCGTAATTAATGTTTAAAGATTTTTCAAAAAATATTTTTTTTATAGTTTCTAAGGCTTTTTTCTAAAATTTTTTTAGGGATCGTTTAGATATACTGACTGCCTTGCTACAAAAAAATTTTCAACCTTCTAGCTGTCTTAGTTAGGCCGTAATTAATGTTTAAAAATTTTTCAAAAACCTCTTTTTTTATGGTTTCTAAGGCTTTTTTGTGAAATTTTTTTTACGGATCGTTTAGATATACTGACTGCCTTGCTACAAAAAAATTTTCAACCTTCTAGCTGTCTTAGTTAGGCCGTAATTAATGTTTAAAAATTTTTCAAAAAATATTTTTTTTAATAGTTTTTAAAGCTTTTTTGTGAAATTTTTTTTACGGATCGTTTAGATATACTGACTGCCTTGCTACAAAAAAATTTTCAACCTTCTAGCTGTCTTAGTTAGGCCGTAATTAATGTTTAAAGATTTTTCAAAAAATATTTTTTTTAATAGTTTCTAAGGCTTTTTTCAAAAATTTTTTTTAGGGATCGTTTAGATATACTGACTGCCTTGCTACATAAAAATTTTCAACCTTCTAGCTGTCTTAGTTAGGCCGTAATTAATGTTTAAAAATTTTCCAAAAAGTATTTTTTTTTATAGTTTCTAAGGCTTTTTTCAAAAATTTTGTTTAGGGATCGTTTAGATATACTGACTGCCTTGCTACATAAAAATTTTCAACCTTCTAGCTGTCTTAGTTAGGCCGTAATTAATGTTTAAAAATTTTTCAAAAAATTTTTTATATAGTTTCTAAGGCTTTTTTTAGAAATTTTTTTAGGGATCGTTTAGATATACTGACTGCTTTGCTACATAAAAATTTTCAACCTTCTAGCTGTCTTAGTTAGGCCGTAATTAATGTTTAAAAATTTTTCAAAAAAAATTTTTTTTTATAGTTTTTAAGGCTTTTTTCAAAAAATTTTTTTAAAGATCGTTTAAACATACTGACTGCCTTGCTACATAAAAATTTTCAACCTTCTAGCTGTCTTAGTTAGGCCGTAATTAATGTTTAAAAATTTTTCAAAGAGTATTTTTTTTTATAGTTTCTAAGGCTTTTTTCAAAAATTTTGTTTAGGGATCGTTTAGATATACTGACTGCCTTGCTACATAAAAATTTTCAACCTTCTAGCTGTCTTAGTTAGGCCGTAATTAATGTTTAAAAATTTTTCAAAAAATATTTTTTTTTTATAGTTTCTAAGGCTTTTTTTAGAAATTTTTTTAGGGATCGTTTAGATATACTGACTGCTTTGCTACATAAAAATTTTCAACCTTCTAGCTGTCTTAGTTAGGCCGTAATTAATGTTTAAAAATTTTTCAAAAAGTATTTTTTTTTTATAGTTTTTAAGGCTTTTTTCAAAAATTTTGTTTAGGGATCGTTTAGATATACTGACTGCCTTGCTACATAAAAATTTTCAACCTTCTAGCTGTCTTAGTTAGGCCGTAATTAATGTTTAAAAATTTTTTAAAATATTTTTTTTTATAGTTTCTAAGGCTTTTTCAAAAATTTTTTTTAAAGATCGTTTAGATATACTGACTGCCTTGCTACATAAAAATTTTCAACCTTCTAGCTGTCTTAGTTAGGCCGTAATTAATGTTTAAAGATTTTTCAAAAAATATTTTTTTTTATAGTTTCTAAGGCTTTTTTCAAAAATTTTGTTTAGGGATCGTTTAGATATACTGACTGCCTTGCTACATAAAAATTTTCAACCTTCTAGCTGTCTTAGTTAGGCCGTAATTAATGTTTAAAAATTTTTCAAAAAATATTTTTTTTTATAGTTTCTAAGGCTTTTTTTTTTAATTTTTTTTAGAGATCGTTTAGATATACTGACTGCCTTGCTACAAAAAAATTTTCAACCTTCTTGCTGTCTTAGTTAGGCCGTAATTAATGTTTAAAGATTTTTCAAAAAATATTTTTTTTTATAGTTTCTAAGGCTTTTTTCTAAAATTTTTTTTAAGGATCGTTTAGATATACTAACTGCCTTGCTACAAAAAAATTTTCAACCTTTTAGCTGTCTTAGTTAGGCCGTAAATAATGTTTAAAAAATTTTCAAAAAACCACTTTTTTATGCTTTCTAAGGCTTTTTTGTGAAATTTTTTTTACGGATCGTTTAGATATACTGACTGCCTTGCTACAAAAAAATTTTCAACCTTCTAGCTGTCTTAGTTAGGCCGTAATTAATGTTTAAAGATTTTTCAAAAATTTTTTTTTTAATAGTTTCTAAGGCTTTTTTCTAAAATTTTTTTAGGGATCGTTTAGATATACTGACTGCCTTGCTACAAAAAAATTTTCAACCTTCTAGCTGTCTTAGTTAGGCCGTAATTAATGTTTAAAGATTTTTCAAAAATTTTTTTTTTAATAGTTTTTAAGGCTTTTTTGTGAAATTTTTTTTACGGATCGTTTAGATATACTGACTGCCTTGCTACAAAAAAAATTTCAACCTTCTAGCTGTCTTAGTTAGGCCGTAATTAATGTTTAAAGATTTTTCAAAAAATATTTTTTTTAATAGTTTTTAAGGCTTTTTTGTGAAATTTTTTTTACGGATCGTTTAGATAAGATAAGTACCTTGCTACAAAAAAATTTTCAACCTTTTAGCTGTCTTAGTTAGGCCGTAATTAATGTTTAAAAAATTTTCAAAAAACCACTTTTTTTATGCTTTCTAAGGCTTTTTTGTGAAATTTTTTTTACGGATCGTTTAGATATACTGACTGCCTTGCTACAAAAAAATTTTCAACCTTCTAGCTGTCTTAGTTAGGCCGTAATTAATGTTTAAAGATTTTTCAAAAAATATTTTTTTTTATAGTTTTTAAGATTTTTTTTTAAAATTTTTTTTACGGATCGTTTAGATAAGATAAGTACCTTGCTACAAAAAAATTTTCAACCTTTTAGCTGTCTTAGTTAGGCCGTAAATAATGTTTAAAAAATTTTCAAAAAACCACTTTTTTTATGCTTTCTAAGGCTTTTTTGTGAAATTTTTTTTACGGATCGTTTAGATATACTGACTGCCTTGCTACAAAAAAATTTTCAACCTTCTAGCTGTCTTAGTTAGGCCGTAATTAATGTTTAAAGATTTTTCAAAAAATATTTTTTTTTATAGTTTCTAAGGCTTTTTTCTAAAATTTTTTTTAGGGATCGTTTAGATATACTGACTGCCTTTTTACAAAAAAATTTTCAACCTTCTAGCTGTCTTAGTTAGGCCGTAATTAATGTTTAAAGATTTTTCAAAAAATATTTTTTTTAATAGTTTTTAAAGCTTTTTTGTGAAATTTTTTTTACGGATCGTTTAGATATACTGACTGCCTTGCTACAAAAAAATTTTCAACCTTCTAGCTGTCTTAGTTAGGCCGTAATTAATGTTTAAAGATTTTTCAAAAAATATTTTTTTTAATAGTTTCTAAGGCTTTTTTCAAAAATTTTGTTTAGGGATCGTTTAGATATACTGACTGCCTTGCTACATAAAAATTTTCAACCTTCTAGCTGTCTTAGTTAGGCCGTAATTAATGTTTAAAAATTTTTCAAAAAATATTTTTTTTTATAGTTTCTAAGGCTTTTTTTTTAAATTTTTTTTAGGGATCGTTTAGATATACTGACTGCCTTGCTACAAAAAAATTTTCAACCTTCTAGCTGTCTTAGTTAGGCCGTAATTAATGTTTAAAGATTTTTCAAAAAATATTTTTTTTTATAGTTTCTAAGGCTTTTTTCTAAAATTTTTTTTAGGGATCGTTTAGATATACTGACTGCCTTGCTACAAAAAAATTTTCAACCTTCTAGCTGTCTTAGTTAGGCCGTAATTAATGTTTAAAAAATTTTCAAAAAACCACTTTTTTTATGCTTTCTAAGGCTTTTTTGTGAAATTTTTTTTACGGATCGTTTAGATATACTGACTGCCTTGCTACAAAAAAATTTTCAACCTTTTAGCTGTCTTAGTTAGGCCGTAATTAATGTTTAAAAAATTTTCAAAAAACCACTTTTTTTATGCTTTCTAAGGCTTTTTTGTGAAATTTTTTTTACGGATCGTTTAGATATACTGACTGCCTTTTTACAAAAAAATTTTCAACCTTTTAGCTGTCTTAGTTAGGCCGTAATTAATGTTTAAAAATTTTTCAAAAAATATTTTTTTTTATAGTTTCTAAGGCTTTTTTCTAAAATTTTTTTTAGGGATCGTTTAGATATACTGACTGCCTTTTTACAAAAAAATTTTCAACCTTTTAGCTGTCTTAGTTAGGCCGTAATTAATGTTTAAAGATTTTTCAAAAAATATTTTTTTTAATAGTTTTTAAAGCTTTTTTGTGAAATTTTTTTTACGGATCGTTTAGATATACTGACTGCCTTGCTACAAAAAAATTTTCAACCTTCTTGCTGTCTTAGTTAGGCCGTAATTAATGTTTAAAAATTTTTCAAGAAATATTTTTTTTTATAGTTTTTAAGGCTTTTTTGTGAAATTTTTTTTACGGATCGTTTAGATATACTGACTGCCTTGCTATAAAAAAATTTTCAACCTTCTAGCTGTCTTAGTTAGGCCGTAATTAATGTTTAAAGATTTTTCAAAAAATATTTTTTTTTATAGTTTTTAAGGCTTTTTTCTAAAATTTTTTTTAGAGATCGTTTAGATATACTGACTGCCTTGCTAGAATAAAATTTTCAACCTTCTAGCTGTCTTGGTTAGGCCGTAATTAATGTTTAAAGATTTTTCAAAAAATATTTTTTTTTATAGTTTCTAAGGCTTTTTTCTAAAATTTTTTTTAGGGATCGTTTAGATATACTAACTGCCTTGCTACAAAAAAATTTTCAACCTTCTAGCTGTCTTAGTTAAGCCGTAAATAATGTTTAAAAATTTTTCAAAAAACCACTTTTTTTATGCTTTCTAAGGCTTTTTTGTGAAATTTTTTTTACGGATCGTTTAGATATACTGACTGCCTTGCTACAAAAAAATTTTCAACCTTCTAGCTGTCTTAGTTAGGCCGTAATTAATGTTTAAAGATTTTTCAAAAAAGATTTTTTTTAATAGTTTTTAAGGCTTTTTTGTGAAATTTTTTTTACGGATCGTTTAGATATACTGACTGCCTTGCTACAAAAAAATTTTCAACCTTCTAGCTGTCTTAGTTAGGCCGTAATTAATGTTTAAAGATTTTTCAAAAAATATTTTTTTTTATAGTTTCTAAGGCTTTTTTTTAAAATTTTTTTAGGGATCGTTTAGATATACTGACTGCCTTTTTACAAAAAAATTTTCAACCTTTTAGCTGTCTTAGTTAGGCCGTAATTAATGTTTAAAGATTTTTTAAAAAATATTTTTTTAATAGTTTTTAAGGCTTTTTTGTGAAATTTTTTTTACGGATCGTTTAGATATACTGACTGCCTTGCTACAAAAAAATTTTCAACCTTCTAGCTGTCTTAGTTAGGCCGTAATTAATGTTTAAAGATTTTTCAAAAAATATTTTTTTTAATAGTTTTTAAGGCTTTTTTGTGAAATTTTTTTTACGGATCGTTTAGATAAGATAAGTACCTTGCTACAAAAAAATTTTCAACCTTTTAGCTGTCTTAGTTAGGCCGTAATTAATGTTTAAAAAATTTTCAAAAAACCACTTTTTTTATGCTTTCTAAGGCTTTTTTGTGAAATTTTTTTTACGGATCGTTTAGACATACTGACTGCCTTGCTACAAAAAAAATTTCAACCTTCTAGCTGTCTTAGTTAGGCCGTAATTAATGTTTAAAGATTTTTCAAAAAATATTTTTTTTTATAGTTTTTAAGATTTTTTTTTAAATTTTTTTTACGGATCGTTTAGATAAGATAAGTACCTTGCTACAAAAAAATTTTCAACCTATTAGCTGTCTTAGTTAGGTCGTAAATAATGTTTAAAAAATTTTCAAAAAACCACTTTTTTTATGCTTTCTAAGGCTTTTTTGTGAAATTTTTTTTACGGATCGTTTAGATATACTGACTGCCTTGCTACAAAAAAATTTTCAACCTTCTAGCTGTCTTAGTTAGGCCGTAATTAATGTTTAAAGATTTTTCAAAAAATATTTTTTTTTATAGTTTCTAAGGCTTTTTTCTAAAATTTTTTTAGGGATCGTTTAGATATACTGACTGCCTTTTTACAAAAAAATTTTCAACCTTTTAGCTGTCTTAGTTAGGCCGTAATTAATGTTTAAAGATTTTTCAAAAAATATTTTTTTTAATAGTTTTTAAAGTTTTTTTGTGAAATTTTTTTTACGGATCGTTTAGATATACTGACTGCCTTGCTACAAAAAAATTTTCAACCTTCTAGCTGTCTTAGTTAGGCCGTAATTAATGTTTAAAGATTTTTCAAAAAATATTTTTTTTAATAGTTTTTAAGGCTTTTTTGTGAAATTTTTTTTACGGATCATTTAGATATACTGACTGCCTTGCTACTTAAAAATTTTCAACCTTCTAGCTGTCTTAGTTAGGCCGTAAATAATGTTTAAAAAATTTTCAAAAATATTTTTAATAGTTTTTAAGGCTTTTTTGTGAAATTTTTTTTACGGATCGTTTAGATATACTGACTGCCTTGCTACAATAAAATTTTCAACCTTCTAGCTGTCTTAGTTAGGCCGTAATTAATGTTTAAAGATTTTTCAAAAAATATTTTTTTTTATAGTTTCTAAGGCTTTTTTTTTAAATTTTTTTTAGGGATTGTTTAGATATACTGACTGCCTTGCTACAAAAAAATTTTCAACCTTCTAGTTGTCTTAGTTAGACCGTAATTAATGTATAAAAATTTTTCAAAAAATATTTTTTTTTATAGTTTTTAAGGCTTTTTTGTGAAATTTTTTTTACGGATCGTTTAGATATACTGACTGCCTTGCTACAAAAAAATTTTCAACCTTCTAGCTGTCTTAGTTAGGCCGTAATTAATGTTTAAAGATTTTTCAAAAAATATTTTTTTTAATAGTTTTTAAGGCTTTTTTGTGAAATTTTTTTTACGGATCGTTTAGATATACTGACTGCCTTGCTACAAAAAAATTTTCAACCTTTTAGCTGTCTTAGTTAGGCCGTAATTAATGTTTAAATATTTTTCAAAAAATATTTTTTTTAATAGTTTTTAAGGCTTTTTTGTGAAATTTTTTTTACGGATCGTTTAGATATACTGACTGCCTTGCTACAAAAAAATTTTCAACCTTTTAGCTGTCTTAGTTAGGCCGTAAATAATGTTTAAAAAATTTTTAAAAAACCACTTTTTTTATGCTTTCTAAGGCTTTTTTGTGAAATTTTTTTTACGGATCGTTTAGATATACTGACTGCCTTGCTACAAAAAAAATTTCAACCTTCTAGCTGTCTTAGTTAGGCCGTAATTAATGTTTAAAGATTTTTCAAAAAATATTTTTTTTTATAGTTTCTAAGGCTTTTTTCTAAAATTTTTTTTAGGGATCGTTTAGATATACTGACTGCCTTTTTACAAAAAAATTTTCAACCTGTTAGCTGTCTTAGTTAGGCCGTAATTAATGTTTAAAGATTTTTCAAAAAATATTTTTTTTAATAGTTTTTAAAGCTTTTTTGTGAAATTTTTTTTACGGATCGTTTAGATATACTGACTGCCTTGCTACAAAAAAATTTTCAACCTTCTTGCTGTCTTAGTTAGGCCGTAATTAATGTTTAAAAATTTTTCAAAAAATATTTTTTTTTAGCTTTAAATGTTATCAATCTTCACATTGACTTAAAAGTTTTATTAATACCTGTGTGTTTTAGATACCATCAACAAAAAATATTTAATTAACCTAAAAGTTCAAAATGTTGCCTTCGATTCGCTATTGTAGCATATTTTTAGACTCTCCTGCCTTTTTTCTATCTTTATAGCTTTAAATGTTATCAATCTTCACATTGACTTAAAAGTTTTATTAATACCTGTGTGTTTTAGATACCATCAACAAAAAATACTTAATTAACCTAAAAGTTAAAAATGTTGCGTTCGATTCGCTATTGTAGCATATTTTTGGATTCTCCTGCTTTTTTTCTATCTTTTTAGCTTTAATTTTATCAATCTTCACATTGACTTAAAAGTTTTATTAATACCTGTGTGTTTTAGATACCATCAACAAAAAATACTTAATTAACCTAAAAGTTCAAAATGTTGCCTTCGATTCGCTATTGTAGCATATTTTTAGACTCTCCTGCTTTTTTTCTATCTTTTTAGCTTTAAATGTTATCAATCTTCACATTGACTTAAAAGTTTTATTAATACCTGTGTGTTTTAGATCCCATCTACAAAAAATACTTAATTAACCTTAAAAAGTTCAAAATGTTGCCTTCGATTCGCTATTGTAGCATATTTTTAGACTCTCCTGCTTTTTTTCTATCTTTTTAGCTTTAAACGTTATCAATCTTCACATTGACTTAAAAGTTTTATTAATACCTGTGTGTTTTAGATACCATCAACAAAAAATATTTAATTAACCTAAAAGTTCAAAATGTTGCCTTCGATTTGGTATTGTAGCATATTTTTAGACTTTCCTGCCTTTTTTCTATCTTTTTAGCGTTAAATTTTATCAATCTTCACATTGACTTAAAAGTTTTATTAATACCTGTGTGTTTTAGATACCATCAACAAAAAATACTTAAATAACCTAAAAGTTCAAAATGTTGCCTTCGATTCGCTATTGTAGCATATTTTTAGGCTCTCCTGCTTTTTTTCTATCTTTTTAGCGTTAAATTTTGTCAATCTTTACATTGACTTAAAAGTTTTATTAATACCTGTGTGTTTTAGATACCATCAACAAAAAATACTTAATTAACCTAAAAGTTAAAAATGTTGCGTTCGATTCGCTATTGTAGCATATTTTTGGATTCTCCTGCTTTTTTTCTATCTTTTTAGCTTTAAATTTTATCAATCTTCACATTGACTTAAAAGTTTTATTAATACCTGTGTGTTTTAGATACCATCAACAAAAAATACTTAATTAACCTAAAAGTTCAAAATGTTGCCTTCGATTCGCTATTGTAGCATATTTTTAGACTCTCCTGCTTTTTTTCTATCTTTTTAGCTTTAAATTTTATCAATCTTCACATTGACTTAAAAGTTTTATTAATACCTGTGTGTTTTAGATACCATCAACAAAAAATACTTAATTAACCTAAAAGTTCAAAATGTTGCCTTCGATTCGCTATTGTAGCATATTTTTAGACTCTCCTGTTTTTTTTCTATCTTTTTAGCTTTAAATGTTATCAATCTTCACATTGACTTAAAAGTTTTATTAATACCTGTGTGTTTTAGATCCCATCTACAAAAAATACTTAATTAACCTTAAAAAGTTCAAAATGTTGTCTTCGATTCGCTATTGTAGCATATTTTTAGACTCTCCTGCCTTTTTTCTATCTTTTTAGCTTTAAATTTTATCAATCTTCACATTGACTTAAAAGTTTTATTAATACCTGTGTGTTTTAGATACCATCAACAAAAAATACTTAATTAAACTAAAAGTTCAAAATGTTGCCTTCGATTCGCTATTGTAGCATATTTTTAGGCTCTCCTGCCTTTTTTCTATCTTTTTAGCTTTAAATGTTATCAATCTTCACATTGACTTAAAAGTTTTATTAATACCTGTGTGTTTTAGATACCATCAACAAAAAATACTTAATTAACCTAAAAGTTTAAAATGTTGCCTTCGATTCGCTATTGTAGCATATTTTTACTCTCCTGCCTTTTTTCTAACTTTTTAGCTTTAAATGTTATCAATCTTCACATTGACTTAAAAGTTTTATTAATACCTGTGTGTTTTAGATACCATCAACAAAAAATACTTAATTAACCTAAAAGTTCAAAATGTTGCCTTCGATTCGCTATTGTAGCATATTTTTAGACTCTCCTGCCTTTTTTCTATCTTTTTAGCTTTAAATGTTATCAATCTTCACATTGACTTAAAAGTTTTATTAATACCTGTGTGTTTTAGATACCATCAACAAAAAATACTTAATTAACCTAAAAGTTCAAAATGTTGCCTTCGATTCGCTATTGTAGCATATTTTTAGACTCTCCTGCCTTTTTTCTATCTTTTTAGCTTTAAATGTTATCAATCTTCACATTGACTTAAAAGTTTTATTAATACCTGTGTGTTTTAGATACCATCAACAAAAAATACTTAATTAACCTAAAAGTTTAAAATGTTGCCTTCGATTCGCTATTGTAGCATATTTTTACTCTCCTGCCTTTTTTCTATCTTTTTAGCTTTAAACGTTATCAATCTTCACATTGACTTAAAAGTTTTATTAATACCTGTGTGTTTTAGATACCATCAACAAAAAATATTTAATTAACCTAAAAGTTCAAAATGTTGCCTTCGATTTGGTATTGTAGCATATTTTTAGACTTTCCTGCCTTTTTTCTATCTTTTTAGCGTTAAATTTTATCAATCTTCACATTGACTTAAAAGTTTTATTAATACCTGTGTGTTTTAGATACCATCAACAAAAAATACTTAAATAACCTAAAAGTTCAAAATGTTGCCTTCGATTCGCTATTGTAGCATATTTTTAGGCTCTCCTGCTTTTTTTCTATCTTTTTAGCGTTAAATTTTGTCAATCTTTACATTGACTTAAAAGTTTTATTAATACCTGTGTGTTTTAGATACCATCAACAAAAAATACTTAATTAACCTAAAAGTTTAAAATGTTGCCTTCGATTCGCTATTGTAGCATATTTTTGGATTCTCCTGCTTTTTTTCTATCTTTTTAGCTTTAAATTTTATCAATCTTCACATTGACTTAAAAGTTTTATTAATACCTGTGTGTTTTAGATACCATCAACAAAAAATACTTAATTAACCTAAAAGTTCAAAATGTTGCCTTCGATTCGCTATTGTAGCATATTTTTAGACTCTCCTGCTTTTTTTCTATCTTTTTAGCTTTAAATTTTATCAATCTTCACATTGACTTAAAAGTTTTATTAATACCTGTGTGTTTTAGATACCATCAACAAAAAATACTTAATTAACCTAAAAGTTCAAAATGTTGCCTTCGATTCGCTATTGTAGCATATTTTTAGACTCTCCTGTTTTTTTTCTATCTTTTTAGCTTTAAATGTTATCAATCTTCACATTGACTTAAAAGTTTTATTAATACCTGTGTGTTTTAGATCCCATCTACAAAAAATACTTAATTAACCTTAAAAAGTTCAAAATGTTGTCTTCGATTCGCTATTGTAGCATATTTTTAGACTCTCCTGCCTTTTTTCTATCTTTTTAGCTTTAAATTTTATCAATCTTCACATTGACTTAAAAGTTTTATTAATACCTGTGTGTTTTAGATACCATCAACAAAAAATACTTAATTAACCTAAAAGTTCAAAATGTTGCCTTCGATTCGCTATTGTAGCATATTTTTAGACTCTCCTGCCTTTTTTCTATCTTTTTAGCTTTAAATTTTATCAATCTTCACATTGACTTAAAAGTTTTATTAATACCTGTGTGTTTAGATACCATCAACAAAAAATACTTAATTAAACTAAAAGTTCAAAATGTTGCCTTCGATTCGCTATTGTAGCATATTTTTAGGCTCTCCTGCCTTTTTTCTATCTTTTTAGCTTTAAATGTTATCAATCTTCACATTGACTTAAAAGTTTTATTAATACCTGTGTGTTTTAGATACCATCAACAAAAAATACTTAATTAACCTAAAAGTTTAAAATGTTGCCTTCGATTCGCTATTGTAGCATATTTTTACTCTCCTGCCTTTTTTCTAACTTTTTAGCTTTAAATGTTATCAATCTTCACATTGACTTAAAAGTTTTATTAATACCTGTGTGTTTTAGATACCATCAACAAAAAATACTTAATTAACCTAAAAGTTCAAAATGTTGCCTTCGATTCGCTATTGTAGCATATTTTTAGACTCTCCTGCCTTTTTTCTATCTTTTTAGCTTTAAATGTTATCAATCTTCACATTGACTTAAAAGTTTTATTAATACCTGTGTGTAAAGATACTGCGAATTTGTGGTTCTACACGACCAGCATCGCACGCTCTTTAGGGCGTTTTAGATAAAAAAATAATAAACTATTTAAGCGGACTGTATTGCTTTTATTCTGTTCGAACACACAGTTCTTAATTATATAATAATATGGCGGTGCGGTTTTCCCCCAAAAGTCAGCCTCTGCGTACGCACACACACATCAAATCACATTTAACAATTTTATATAAAAATGCGGAAAACAAAAATGCAATTTAGCGCTAACATACTCCCCGCCTTGAAATCAACATTGATTTAAATAACAACACAATAGGTGTTACTAAACTACTAGCTAACATGCAAATAATAAATGAAGTAATTAACGCAACACAAAGAACATGTTATAAATGTAACTTAAATAGTAATGTTATTACATAGATATATGAATCAATTGACAATAGACGCTTTTTCACTTGTCACTATCCATAGGAAGCGCGCACAGTTTCACAATTGGTCGTTTTAGAATGCTGCCTGATGAAGTGCGAACGGACACTACGCGAATTCTTCCGTCACTACCTGGATGCAATTCAGTTACTCGAGCTAGAGGCCATTGGAATGATGGTGTGTTAGGCTCCGACAGAAGCACTAAGGTCCCGACTTGTAATTGACGTTCAGGTGCTGTTTGCCATTTTACACGTTGCTGCATTTCAGGTAAAATTTCTCGATGCCATCTTTTCCAGAAGTGCTGCAGAAGTTGTTGACGTCTTTGAAAAGAATCTAGGCGATTAACTGGTAGATTCTCTAAACGTTGAGCCGGTAATGCCGAGTAATGGTGTCCAAGCAAGAAATGAAAAGGTGTAAGTGTTTGAAAATCATTAGGATCACTCGAAAGCGGCCCCAAAGGACGTGAATTAAGGACGGACTCAATCTGGGTTAATAAAGTGTATAACGCTTCATAATTCAAATTTGCAGATTTAAGAATTTTGAGGAAGTGCCTTTTTGTACTTTTTATATTAATTTCCCACAGCCCACCAAAATGCAGCGAACTGGGAGGAATAAAGCTCCAATCAATGGTTTCCGCTGACAAACAGATAATTTTGATTGCGTGGATTTTTGTCAAAAATATAAATATAAGTTTTTTAATTCATCTGTGGCAGCAATGACATTGGTAGCATTATCTGAGTGAATTCGTTTAGGCTTTCCTCGTCGCGCAATAAAATTTTTGAAAGTCTCGAGAAAAGCTTGACAAGATAAGTTTGTGACCAGTTCTGAATGAACCGCACGTGTAGTCATGCAAACAAACAATGCTAAATAAGCTTTAATAAACTTTGAGTTGTGGGTGTAACGGTCCTTGATGAGAATCGGACCGGCGAAACTAACACCTGTTTCAGTGAAACAAGGCATGTAAGTCAAAATCCGAGAAGACGGTAAATCTCTCATGATATTTGTATTGAATCGTGGATTCGACCGGAAACAAATTACACATTTGTGCACGACTTGACGACAAGTTATGCGACCAGCAATCGGCCAAAAATGATTTCTGACAACAGATAGTAGCTGATTAGGTCCGCAATGCAAATATTTTAAATAAAAATGTTGTATAATTAATATAGTAACTGCGTGATTTTTAGGTAGCAGTAGGGGGTGAATTTTATCGTATTCAAAATTAGAATTGCGAATCCGACCTCCCACTCGAATTAAACCTTCTTCATCAAGAAAGAGATTGAGAGTGTTTAAATGGCTATTTTTAAACAACTTGGATTTTTTTTCCGACAGATATTTAATTTCGGAAGCTAAACAAGACCTTTGGCAAAAAGCAACAAGCTTTAGTAAAGCCTTAGACAATTCTGATACCTTTAACGGACCCATTTCTCGTTTAGCAAGAGGAGAACGCATATTGTTGATTATTCTCAGCACAAAGGCAAGCGTCCTTTGCAACTTAGAAAAAGATGAATGATTTGCTATCAAACCATTAAAAAAATTGTTATCTTCATTAGAACATAAACTTACAGGTACAATTTTTGCTTCGGGTAACTCTAATTCTGAAGTAATTAAAGTTCTTTGTAGATCGATAAGCGGTGTTTGCAAGAATTGAGGACCCTGTAACCAAAACGAATGAATAGAATGTGTATCAATCGAAGACCCACGAGAAATCAAGTCTGCAGGATTTTCTTTGCTAGGGCAGTGGTACCATTGAACAGGATTAGTGTTTTCTTGGATGTACGCCACCCGATTTGCTACAAATGTCTTAAATTTGTTAGGTGTAGAAATGATCCACCCAAGAACTATCTT
Source organism: Aquatica leii (assembly GCA_035610365.1). Classification (NCBI taxonomy): domain Eukaryota; kingdom Metazoa; phylum Arthropoda; class Insecta; order Coleoptera; family Lampyridae; genus Aquatica; species Aquatica leii. The sequence continues at coordinate 196,089,674 of CM069433.1, forward strand.
AGAATCAGACCAAAAATATTGACCAGAAAATTTGCAAGAAAAAACTGTAAGAACTTTACTTACTAATTCAGTTAGTAAGACGGCGGCACATAACTCAAGTCTAGGTATAGTAGTTGGTTTCAGAGGAGCTACCCGACTTTTTGAGCATAAAAGATGCGATTTTGAGTGATTTTTAAAAACAGAGCGGATATAAATGCAAGCGCCATAAGCACTAACACTTGCGTCAGCAAATCCATGCAACTCTACTTGAGTTGCCCCTTTACGAAATACACAACGTGGAATGCTTAACGAAGGAGTTTGCGCTAGAGCTGATGAAAAGCTATTCCACTCTCTATGAAGAGATGCAGGAATTTTTTCGTCCCATGATAATTTTAGTTTCCAAAGCATTTGGATTAGAAGTTTTCCTCTGATAATTATAGGAGACAAAAGTCCGAGAGGATCAAATATTTGAGCTAACACGGATAGTAATTGTCGTTTTGATTTTACGTCTGTATTGATAGAACTGTTAAAAGTGTATAAAAAGACATCATGCGCTGCATCCCATTGTATACCTAGAGTTTTCGACTCTTTACTAGCAAACTGCACTATGGATTCAGTATTTAATGCGGAGTTCACTACTGCGGTATTACTAGAGCGCAATTTTCGAAGAGGAAATCCTGCTTCACAAAGAATTTGTGAAACTTCACTGATGATTCGTTTTGCGTGATCGGGAGAATCAGCCCCAGACACGAAATCGTAAAAATCATTTATAATTTTGGAGCTTGATTCTGGAAACCTGTACAAGTTTTTTTCACTTATGTCTTGAAGACATTTGGTCGCCAAGTAAGAAGAACTTTTCAACCCATACGTTACGGTGTTTAACCTTAAATATTGAATTTCTTCCTTAATGTTTGAGCGCCAAAGGATGCATTGATATTTGCGGTGTTCAGGCACAATAAAGATTTGCCTATACATTTTTTCTACATCACCTGTTATTGCAACATAATGCTGTCGAAAATTTAAAAGAAGAGAAAACAAATCTCTCTGAACGTTAGGACCCATCACATGACAATCGTTAATAGAAATACCAGTATTAGTCCTTGCACTCCCGTCAAATACAACACGCAATCGTGTCGTGCTTGAAGACAGTTTAATGACTTCGTGATGCGGTAAAAAATGGAGAGCTTGCAGATCAACCTTGTTTGAAGATAATTGAGATAAATGTCCTAATTTACGATATTCCTCAATAAACTCACAGTACTGTTTGTATACGTCAGGATTTCTTTGCAATTTCCTTTCAAGAGATAAGAACCGTTTAATTGCAATGTCGTAAGAAGAACCTAAATTGCTCAATAAAGAGTTAAACGGAATCGCAACAGTGTACCTACCGTCGGAAGTGCGAAATGTATTCTTAGTAAAATGTCTTTCGCAAAATTGTTCATCGGTAGACATGTAAGATAACGAATTTTTCGGTTTAATGGTTTCAATTTCCCAGAATCGCTGAAGATCGAAATCTAGATTAGCCTTTGAAACACAGCAATTAGATACTGAAAGATGTTTATTGCTTTGAATACAAATCTCCCCAGTGACGACATATCCTAACTTAGTTTCTTGAAGAACAGGCAACCCTGAACCTAGATTCCTTTTCTGAGGACCAAGCAAAGCATAGAAGAGCCCAGCTCCAATCAACATATCGATTTCGCCAGTTTTATTGAAGTGGCTGTCTGCTAATTGGATGTCAGCTGGAATGTTTAACGAGTGTTTGCTAAACGCAACGCTTAGAATAGGTACAGTTATGTTATCGATAACTAAACACGACAAAGTAGTTGAAAATGAGTTATCTTTTGAATACAACCTAATGTTGGTTTGACGATGAATTGCAGTAGTTTTAGAGTTTATGCCTAGCAAGGACATATTAATAAAATTACAAGGCAATCGTAGTTTTTCAACTACATTACTAGTAATGAGATTATGCATAGAGCCACTATCCAGCAAGCAGCGAATTGTGTGTAGCGTACGTGAATCGTCTCTAACATTAACCTCGGCAGTTGAAAGTAATATTTGGTTATTAGTTGACGAGCTATTACATGTGACAGTAATTTTTGAAGATGAGGGCTTGTCGACATCGTTTTGATCAATAGAATTGGTAGCAGGAGGTTTTTGAAATGTTTGATGTATAAGAGTGTGATGTAAACCTTTACATTGAAAGCATTTGTGCTTCGACCGACATTTTTTGACATGATGATTACCAAAACAATTTTTACATACTTGTAGTTCAGTAATTTTGTGAATTCGTTGTTCAATAGACAGATCTAAAAAATCGGAACATTTGAATAATGGATGCGGGCCTTTGCAAAGTTTACAATTTAACGACAGATGGTTCGACGTAACCAACACTAAATTTTTAGAACGTTTATGACGGTGATCATCTACTCCAACATCTACAAGAAACTGCGCGCGGTCTTGAAGAAATTTTATCGTTTCATTAATGGACGGAATTTCTGTTGGTTTAGAAGCTTTAAATTTTTCTCTTGTCTCTAAATCTAGTTTTTGATCGACAATATAAAAGAAAAGTGCTGCAGCCAACGTATTATCGTTTATATTTAAATTTCTTAGACAAAGGATGTTCTTATTTAAAGTATCTGCAAAGTGTTGTAAGGAATTTGCTGATGGTTTCGTTATAGTTTCTAGACTAAAAATATTTTTTAAATGAGCCTGAACCACTAATTTAGGTTTATTGTATCTAGAATCGAGAAGATTAAGTGCAATTTGATAATTCTCCTCGGTAGCGGATAAGCCGGCAATAGATAAGGCTGCTTCTTCTTTTAAAGAATTTTTTAAGTATTGGAATTTTTGCGAAGAATCTAAACCTGAAGAATCGATAATAGAATGAAAGTTTTCGATAAATGATTTGTAGTTAGCAATGTCACCTGAAAACGTCGGTAATTGTAATTTAGGAAGCGATTGTAAATAATTGGTATTTACATTGATCGGTTTAAGGTCATTAGAAGGTGTCGATATACTAGCGCGTCTCTTAAGAATACCATTGGTTTTTACAATAGCTAAACAAAGATTCGATTGAAATGCGTCGATTGTGAGAAATTCAGTTAAATCCCATTCGCTTGCGTTGAGTTCTGTATAAATTTCTAAATAAGTGTTTTCACTATCAGAAACCTTTGTACGTAAAAACTCGAGCATATCGATTTGAAAATCGTCTATTACAGGTGTTATATCGTTAAGAAGACCTTGGAGTTTATATAAATCATTTACAATTGAACGTAATTTTGCTTGCTGGGTGGAAAGCTGAAGTTCTTTGCTTTTACCCATTTTTTAATTGATTGAAAATTAAAAATTTTAACGACTACCCAGATAGCACGTAAGCTTACGGCAAGTTTGCTTTTAACTTGTCATGTCAAGCTTAAAGCAAGTTTCAAACATAAAGCTTGAATTAACCTTGAATCAAACTTGAAACTTGGTTGGAAAGTTTGAAGCAAGTTTGCAAAATAAGCTTATTGCAAGTTTATTACCCAGGTAGCATGCAAGCTTACAACCAGTTTGTTTTTGACTTGGTTGTGCTTGCAATGTTAAACTTTCACTTTAACTATGAAACAAGCTTGTAATAAGCCTTGGTAATAAGCTTTAAAAAAATCGTAACAAGCTCTGCTATTGTTTTGGCAACGGTGTTATCCGAAAGTTGCCGGAATGCTTCGTTAAGTAGCTATAGTCAATGTTGCCCAAGAATATTGCCCAAGTTAGTATACATTTGTACTGAATCAGCATATTTTTGGTCAAGTAAAAGTACGTCAATACTTTTGTAACTGATTTCAGTACGTTTTGTTTAAATAATAATTATAACAAAGATTGATTTGAAAGGTGCGCCATAAGTATATCTGTAACATCTTTTCATTGGCTAAAAAAGATAGATACATAAAAATCGTAATGTTAGTTTTTCCTACGAATAAACATCCTTGGTCTATGCAGTTTTAAAATTCGTTTTGTTTGAAGATATTGCAAAAAGTACGTTAACCTAAAAAATCAGTATGTTTTTCTAAATAGCGGCAACGATGGTTGAACTTAGCCATTTTACCTTGTTTTTACCGTTGAATAGGCAGCTTACAATTTTTATTTTGATTGTTGCGGTTTGTTGTGTATAACCAAAGTATAACTACTATTCTTCGAAAAAAGTAAGGTGAGTATCTATTTTAAATCCTAAATGTAAAATTAATTAAGTACACTAATCGAGTAATTCAATTTTTGTTGAGGTTATGTTATACACTTGTAAAAAACCATACTTCTTAATCTTAAATAGTATGGAATGTTTTTATCACTGATATCTATTTTCATTTTAACGGTCAATTTATATGACTACTGATCTATGGATTCTTTTATATAAATTCATAATTTTCAGTTACATATCTTGAAATTATTTTCTGTTTTAACAAATTATTTAAAAAACCCGAATGGGCATAAATATGTTTATAACCTGAAATCAAAAGTAACATATCTTAACATTTGTTAATGATTTATATATTTTTGTATTAGTTCGATTAGTTGTATTAAATTTGACCAAATCGTTTTTCACTTATGCTATTTGTATTAACCACAGAAGAAGTAGACTAACAGCTAATAACTTAAAAAATATATCATTTTATCTAGAAGTTTTTATTCAGCTATAATTACATTTTCAATTTTGTTTTTGTATCTGGTATTTTAATAAACGGATTCACATTTCTTCAAGGTGAACGTGCAACACATTATTAAGAAAATATACATTTACTTTTATTCCTTAGCATGTTTTTGTTCTAGTTCAATTGTTTTTTTTTCAGAAATCAAGGAAATCGATCCAATGTGGAAACTCAGTAGGAAAAACTACAATTGCTTAACGATTTCTTCATATATAGTTTATACTATTATATGTTATTCCTTTTTTAGTTTATATTATATTATCTAACGCAATGTATTTTTTTATATCTTAATCCACTTTTTTTTAGAAAATAAATTGATTCAAAATGAAAAAAATGCTTTTTTTCAAATTTGCCCAACACGCTTCTTTCAAGCTTGTTCAACATGGTTATTTCAAGTTTGTCCAACATACTTTTTTCCAGCCTGTCTAATAAGCTTTTTTCAAGCTTTATAAAATAAGCTTGTAGTAGCGGTAACTAGTAACCTTGAATTATGCTTGATATAAGTCTCCAGACAAGTTTGTTTCCAGTCTACATGATTGTTAAAACAAGTTTGTTTTAACCTTGTATCAAACTGACTGTGCTATCTGGGTATGAATATCAATTTTAAGCGTAAAATATACGTTGTGCGGTTTGGCCTTGCAACACGTGTAATGTACGATAAGCGTTTTAAAGTTAATAACCCAATTTGAATTATGAAAGCGTGCAGGAATAATAGGAAATTGAAAGGACTTACTGTTTTCCTTGCGTAAATCTGGTACAGGGCGATTGCGGCTGAAGTAGACGTAGTGCGGAAATTCTTTGACGCAGCTGTCCAAATTAACAATATAGCGGCTTCTTAAGAAATAGATAGCGGTGTAGGAAATAACTAAGTATTATCTTGCGGTACCTCGTTACAGGTGGAGCGGTTTCTTAAGAAGTAGATAGCGGTTCCTCCGTTGCAAGCGTGGCCAACGCATTAGCTGGTTACCAATGTGGAGATCCGGCGTTGAAGGGCCAATGTAAAGATACTGCGAATTTGTGGTTCTACACGACCAGCATCGCACGCTCTTTAGGGCGTTTTAGATAAAAAAATAATAAACTATTTAAGCGGACTGTATTGCTTTTATTCTGTTCGAACACACAGTTCTTAATTATATAATAATATGGCGGTGCGGTTTTCCCCCAAAAGTCAGCCTCTGCGTACGCACACACACATCAAATCACATTTAACAATTTTATATAAAAATGCGGAAAACAAAAATGCAATTTAGCGCTAACACTGTGTGTTTTAGATACCATCAACAAAAAATACTTAATTAACCTAAAAGTTCAAAATGTTGGCTTCGATTCGCTATTGTAGCATATTTTTAGACTCTCCTGCCTTTTTTCTATCTGTTTAGCTTAAAATTTTATCAATCTTCACATTAACTTAAAAGTGCTATTAATACCTGTGTGTTTTAGATACCATCAACAAAAAATACTTAATTAACCTAATAGTTCAAAATGTTGCCTTCGATTCGCTATTGTAGCATAAATGTTGCTTCCGTGGGTTGAGGAAGAACATAAACCATTTTATAAAAAACTCATACACTCTAGTAATATTAGAGAACCAAAAACAAAAAAAAAGCAAGCTGCTTATGTTTTGAATAATACTTAATACTGTATTTTTGTATTTATTTCAAAAACCCCATAAGTCAACAATTTCTAACTCGGTTTTTACAAAATTGTTTTTTCTTTGTCAAGTTATTTTCATCACATACATTACACCTTCGATCATATATACTTACGTGGATAGAACATATTTGTATGCAAATGTCCTTTACATTACGGTGCAAACATATCTATCCATCCTTTACAACATAAGGTATCGAAAGCGCATGTGTTTCGCTTTGGCGCATGTGTTCGCGTCGTTTATTCTTATGGTTTATTCAGAGAGAAGATATACTTAGAGGGGAATCTCCTGTATATAAACTTGGAACACAGTTTATGGCGCCCTACAACGGTTGTGGGGAAAACAAATAGCGCGAATTTTAAACTTAATGTGTGGGTGTGGATAGCACCCATTGTTATTAAAACTATTTATTTTGAATGTTTTCTTGTTTTTGAAAGAATAGTTATGAAAATTGTCACTTTTTTATAATTATGCATTAAAAAAAGCGACTTATTTTATATAACATTTTTTATTTGCACAAATACTATATAAATAACTTCCAGTTTCATTCGAATCAACACCGTGTGAATATTGTAACAACTTTTCTTTAAAACGAATATGAAAACCTTCAGTTTTTAAATAGTAATAAACGTTAGAATCAAACACGTGTAAAAATAACTTGCATTATTTAGTCGATTTTATTCGAGAAATGCAATTCAGCGTTTTTAGCCTTCAAGGTCCGAAAAAGAGGGAAATAAAATTTGCTGTGTTTGTATTTTTTACCGATAATTATTACATAGTGGCCTCTAACAATTGTGGGGAAAAGTTAAAACGTTATTCCTTTTCACTCAATTGAAGTTACTCGTCTACAAATACTTAGTTTATGGGTTTATTCCATCTGTTCTATGTTTATTTGTTGTGTGTTTACTGTTTATGCTGTTAGTTGTGAAATAAATATGTCCTATTGTGTTTTATGCAGAAAATATAAAACTCCTGGAAATAACGAAATATCGTATTTTGGGTAAATTTAAAAATTATTACATTTCCATTGTTAATTTTAAATTTTTGGTTAGGTTTCCGAAAGATAGGTTAACCCGTTTAAAATGGATTAATTTCTGTAAATTAAAATTACAATATGAAGAAGTACCCGTTACCTATAAAATTTGTTCATTACATTTTAATGAAACAAATTTTATAGATAACAGAAAAGGTGGTGGTCTTAGAATTTTGAAGCGTGGTTCCATACCATCTGTTAAAGCAATACTTTTGGAAAGGTAAAGTACCTAAATCATAAAGAGTTATTTGTTATTAAGAATATAATTTCAGTCGTGGTAATTTGAACTTGAATTCGTGTCCAAACTTAATAAATCACAGTGATGAAATATCATCATGTTCATCCACAAATTCACAGAATTCATCACTTAGTTTAAGGTATGTATTTTGCTCTCCTAGTTTCAGTCAAGTACATAGTTTATTTTTGTAGTAATGCATCATCGTACGTAACAGAATCCAGTTATGAAGGCACTATAGTATGTACACCAATTAAGCGTGCTCTATTAGCAACACCTAGATATGTTGGAGACATTGATGATGACCACACGTCAACACCCAGACGTGCAAAGCGTTGTTTGCAGCTATGCAAAACTGTCATAAAACAAAAAAAATTACAAATTCAAAATTTACAAAAGCACAATAGAAGACTTGTAAAGAAAATTCGTAATTTAAAGGAATTTCTTTATAGTTTAAAAGAAAGACACTTGTCTACTACTGCTGTTGATAATATTATGGTATAATTGAATATGTCAGATGTAATTTGAGTATTGCATACATTGTTTTAGGCAAATATCCCAGATGCTTTAAACTACATTATTAAACGATGTGGAAAACAACAAGGTAGCAAGTACAGTCCAGAAATTCGAAAATTTGCTTTAACAGTTCAATTTTATTCAACTAAGGCATATGAATACATTAGACGAACTTTCAAAAATCTGTTACCACATCCAGTAACCTTAAGAAAGTGGTATTCTGTTGTAGATGGAAGTCCTGGGTTTACAAAAGAGGTGTTCGATGCATTAAGAGCAAAAGTACGAAATAGTACCGATAACATTATTTGTAATTTAGTATTAGCCGAAGTATACATTCGACAGCAAATATCATTTGATGGGTATAAATTTTATGGTCATGTTGATTTGGGCTTGTATGGTGATAATACTGACTATGAAAACTTACCTCCAGCTAAAAGTGCATTAGTATTTATGTTGGTTTGTTTAAATAGTCACTGGAAAATACCTATTGGATACTTTTTAATAGACAGTTTAAATGGAGAAAACCGGGCTCGACTTTTAGAGAATTGTTTACATTTATTAAAAGAAACAGGAATAAAAGTATATTCTGTAACGTTTGATGGTGCTGCTGTCAACACGTCAATGTGTACATACTTAGGAGCCAATTTAGACATAATGAGTGACAAAGTTAAACCTTATTTTACAAATCCAGCAACTAATGAACCAATATATATATTTTTGGATCCCTGTCTCATGTTAAAATTAGTACGCAATGCTTTTGGGGACAAAAGAGTTTTATTTAACAACAAAAATAAAGAAATTTGTTGAAAAAATATTGTACTTTTAGAGGAGCTTCAAGAAAAAGAAGGGTTACGTGCAGCAACAAAAATCACTAAGAAACATATTAAATATGAAGATAACAAAATGAATGTAAAATTAGCAGCACAGACGTTGAGTGAGAGTGTGAGTTCTGCATTAAAATTTGTAGATGCTTTAAGCTTTCCTGGATTTTTTAATTGCGAAGAAACAGCAGAATTTTGTGCTACATTTAATAATATTTTTGATATTTTAAATTGTCGTAATCGCTTTTCCAAGAAAAATAAATATAATACACCTCTTCTAGATAGCACATTACAATTTTTAAAATGCGAATCAGAAAGATTCGAGGAATATATTAAAGGATTAAAGGATAGTAATGGTCGGTTACTTATTGATTCACCTCGTAAAACAGGATTTGTCGGTTTTATATTTTGCTTACAAAATTTATTCAAGCTTTATGGAGTTTTGAAGAAAAACGGAATGAAGTATTTATTATCATATAAGTTAAATCAAGACCATTTGGAGACATTTTTTAGTGCTTTGAGAAGTAGAGGTGGTTGCAACAACAATCCCGATGCTAGACACTTTCAAGCTGCGTACAAACGGTTATTAGTTAGACACGAAGTAGAAGCTTCAGAACGTGGAAATTGTCTAATAGACGATGTACAAATACTTCATTGTTCTTCTGCTTATAAACAAGGAAATGATTTAATGGAAGACTTTGTATCTAATTTATTTGATCATGATTACATAAACTCTTTGTGGGGATTATCTCAATATGTTGAAAATGTTGTCAAGTACATAAGTGGTTTTGTTGTCTATAAATTAATCAAACATAATGTATGTTCCATATGTAAAACCGTCTTAATAGATAAAAGTTGTGACTCGTTACTAATTTCTATCAAAAATAGGGGAAAGTTACAACAACGAAGTAAAGATGTAACTACAATATGTTTAAAATCAGAAATGGTTCTAAAACAATTTAAAAATTATCTCTTTACTAAAAAAAATATAAAAGAGTTTTTAGTACTAAAAATATACTCGCTAGTATATGATTTATTTAACAATGACGTAATGAATGCTTATATAAAAGAACAAGACTTGTGGGAAAATCACAAAGTTTGTTTAATTAAATCAATTATACAAGTTTATGTCAAATTAAGATTGCATCATGAAGCAAGAAATTCGTGTAATAAGACGCAGTTTATACGACAAAAGTATACAAAGTTAGTATTATTTAAGAATCAGTAGAGAAATTATTATTTTAGGATACGAATAAAATTAAATTATAAAAATTTGCTTTCTATATTTAAGGATAGTTATGTTTAACTATTTTGTATTACATTACCATTTAAGGACAATTTGTGTTTAAATACTTCTTTCTAAGTAAATCATTCAGCGGTAGAGCTGTTTAAAGATTTTTCTTACAGCAAATACAAAAAAAACGAAGAAGAATCCGAAGGGATGACGTACCTCAACAATGATGTACAAAATTATATTAGGAAATGCATTGAATGCTGTTTTAATAAGATTTTATGTTCAATCGATTACTTATTTATTATATGCGTTGAATAAATTTATTTGATATGGTGTTCAATTAATAATGTAAGGCAGTCTTGTATTTCTAATTTATATAACTCAGTTTAAGGATATCAGTTTAAATGATAAGGTGAAATAATTTATTTACACTGCCGCGATTGGAGCGCTAAATTATACAATCTTTCCGCAACAAACAAAATTTTAGAAATTGTCGCATGCGCGTTTCTGTCAATATTTTGTAAAGGACAAAAAATCTCTCTCTAACACATAGTATCTTAAGGACACAATTTTTACATTGAGTAGATAGGTAATGCACCATCCACGTAGTATATATGATCGAAGCATTACACATATCTTTTACTAACCTTAAAAGAAAACAAAACACCATTTATTGCACGTATATGTTTCCTAAATGTTTTTTTTGTTTCCTGAAAAGTTAAGAAAAATGACAAGGGATTTTTGCAATAACAGATTCAATTGCGGACTAATTAAGACAGCTAGAAGAGAGCAGTTTTTTCTAATAGCAAGATAATGATCTTTACTAAACGCTTTTTAAAAAGAATTTGATAAAAAAGCCTTATAAACTATAGAAAACGTGATTTTAATGCAAACTTTTCGAACAAAATTTTGTCAAATGTTTAAACGACAATTGCGTACTAATTAAGACAGCTAGGACACGTTCGCGGGCTATATTAACAAGAATAAAACTACGTTTCAACGTTAGGTGCTAAAAAGTAATATATAAAAACATTTGTCTTTTAGATTATAATTATATTATGTAAACACATAACTTGGTGCTAGTCTCTTTAACTCAAATTTTTGGCTTCACGCGCTATATTAACAAGAGTAAATCTACGTTAAAATATTTGGTGTTGAAGAGCAATGTGCCTCAAAACGTTCGTATTTAAACTGTAATTATATCTAAATACAGAATTGGATGCTAGTCACCTTAACTAAAATTTTAGATGTAGAGGCAACTTCGCGCTCTATTAACAATAGGTAAGGTGCTGAAAAGTAATAGCATTGGTAATAGTAACTCTCCCACGTGAGAACTCATGCAAATAGAGGTAGTAGCAAAGTAGTAGTAGAAAATGTAGATATTACAATTTTATGTGTTAATAATTAAAGCTGATGTGTAAGCAAGTAGCATACTAAATTTAAAAAAAACTAATAATACAATTAATTAATAAAACAATGTTAAATTTATAAAATTCTATTAGCAATGTTTTGCTTGTAACAAACCAAGCTGCATATTGGGATAAGGGTTTGAGAACAATTGTACTTTTTCAAATTTCCACAATTCATAGCACAATATTTGAGATTTGGATATGAAATGGTTGCCTTTTTTAAAGGATACTCAACATATTGTGGAAAAGTAATAGTCGCTTTATGAACACTTTGTGTATAAATAATACTAGGAACACTTGACCTGTTCATTTTTGGTTTTATCTTATTAGCTTTTGACTCTTGCTTTTTTAGTAACCTTTCCATAGTTTTCTTTTTATCTTTCTCGCGTTTTTCATCAGCCAATTGCTTCCTTTTTTGTGATTTAATAGCCGCTTTTTGTATTGCTTCAGCAGTCATTACTTTCTCCTTAAATTAGTTATATTTATTAAGAACTCATAACGTCAAATATTGTTTGTACCTTATATCCTGTTGGCAATGCCATTAATGCAGGAGTGCATAGATTACTACTTCCGTCGCCTCCTCTATCATACATGGCACGCTGTCGAGCTGTCATTAAAGAAGGATCTTTAGGTTTTATCTTTTTCAATTCATCATCTACGTCTTCTAATTTCCCAGATTCTATAGCTGTCAGCCATCTCTCTTCATCACTAGATGTTGCACTGTCTCTTTTTTTCCGTTTTTTATTTGCGTTAGTAGATGCAGACTGCATTTTTAAAGATGGCTTTTGTTTGGACGATGAAGAGGATGAGGTGGTACTCATATCTTCAGCTATGATCAAGTCACCTGTAGAATCATCTTCTTGTATTTGAATTTTTGGACTTTTTTGTTTTTGTTTCTTTGTTTTTTTTGGAGGAGTTGATTGAGAATCCGATTCATTCCTAGAGTCTGTATAATCAATAAAATGAAAAAAACTAAAACAGTTTAAATAATTAATAATTACCCATAACTTAGCTAATTCTGAGTATGGTTGAAATTAATTGGAAATTCAGGTTAAAAGGTTAAAGCTACGGGTTAAAGCATTGTTAAAGTAATATTAAAATTATGTTAAAATCAAGAACGGGTGTTTAGAATCCCGTCAAACGGTGATTAGCAGCGTTGCCAGATTGGCCAATTATTTATCATTACAGCGTTTTTTAGAAATTGTAGCATATTACATTATTCTGGCTAATATTTGCCACAGAGCTTTATTGAGCTGTAGAGATTGTGTTTTGTTGACAACACGGTTGATTTCAATTATAAACTATAAAATTTCTTCATTATTAACACGCATTCCCGCCAAGATACTCATTGTTTGCACAGCATCTTCGTCCTTTTCCAATCAAATTACCATTTTATTGGAAAATATGCTAAGCACTGTTGTAAGTTGTAACATATTTTAGGGTGACTTCAAGAAAGCAAGGTAAAAACAAGTAGAATTTGCAAAGGTGAACTACGTGTGCAAAAACACAATTAAAGAAACATTTCAACAGTGCTGTTGAGGAATTTTATTCATCATAATGTTTGCGAAAAAAAACACGACGTTCATCTGTTTAGCACAGTAGCACCTCTTTAAAAAAATTGCACAATTGCGGCTTAAAAAAATATGTAAACAATCGCGGCCTAATTAAGACTAGCTGTCTGTTTTGTGTCTCTTTAGGTTTATTTGTAGAAAGTTAATACATAAGATCATAAGATTTAGAACTATTATAATGTTAATATATATTTGTACACTAGCTGTACCCTGCCACGCTTCGCAGTGGCACAGAGGACATCTTCACATTTGAAAGGCCCCGTTAAAATCGTTGCTTCCACTACGTTATTCATTAATTTATTAACTGCAAGTCGCGTTCTCGTTATTTTTTATTATTAAAAGATCATTATTCTAAATACAGGACTGTTTTCTTTCTTAAAAATAAAAATGAAACTGTTAAAAAACTTGAAATATTTTTTAATACTGTTCGAACTCAGTTGAATAAAAATGTACACATACTAAGAAACGATGGCGGATCAGAATTCTTAAATATAGATGTAAGTAATTTGTTAAAAAAATATGGCATCATTCAACAAACTAGTGTAAGATATTCACCGCAACAAATGGGTAAAATAGAACGTGAGAACCGTACTGTAGTTGAAGCTGCCCGAAAAAAAAAATCTAACCAAAAATCTTTGGGCGGAAGCTATCAACACAGCAGTTTACGTGTTAAATAGAAGTAGTACTAGTTATACTGAAAATAAGACTCCTTACCAAATGTGGTGTAACAAAAAACCTAATTTAACAAATTTTAAAATTTTTGGCTCACAAGTTTTCATTCATGTTCCGAAACAATTAAAAAAAAAGGGACCCTAAAAGTAAGAAAGGCTTTTTTGTTGGATACGATGAGAACAAAAAAGGATTAAGAATATATTTACCTAAAGAGAACGAAATAGAAATATCGCGTGATGTAATATCCAAACCTAAAAATAAAAACCTAGAAGATGAAACACAGGAAACACAAGAACCTGAAGAAAACAATACAGAAGAGTATTTTCCATTTTGAATACGAACAACAAAATATTCAAGACGTACAATCCAATATCATAGAAGAAGAACCAGAACTAAGTGATGTATCTTTATAGGGAAATGTTAATCCTGGAGAGAATCCTAACGCAACATCCAGATCAGGTAGAATCATAAAACCACCTACATGGCAAAGTGATTATGATATGACAGCGTACGTGAATTCACTGACAGAACCCATAACACTAGCAGAAGCTTTGGCCGGCCCGAATTCAACCGAATGGAGGAGAGCTATGGAGAATGAAATGAAATCACATGAAAAAAATAAAACATTCGAAGTAGTAGATAAAAAAATTGATAAAAATATACTGCAAACCAGATGGGTTCTTAAAATTAAACAAGACGAAATTAATAAACAACCCAAATTTAAAGCCAGATTGGTAATAAAAGGATGTAATCAGAAACCCGGAATCGATTACCAAGAAACTTTTTCTCCCGTAATTAAGTATTCATCACTAAGATATTTATTTTCTTATGCAGTAAAAATGGGACTAAAAATTATCCATATGGACGTATCTACAGCTTATTTGAATGGTGACTTAGAGGAAGAAATTTACGTAAAACCGCCAACTATTCAAAACTGTCCAAATAATAAAATTTGGCTTTTAAAAAAATCGGTTTATGGTCTAAAGCAAAGCGGTCGATGTTGGAATAAAAAATTAAACGACTCTATTAGAATTTGGATTAAAACCAACTGCTGCTGATGCTTGTGTGTATACCAACAACGATAAACATTACGTATTGATTATTGCATCTTATGTTGACTTATTAATTTTTTACAACCGAGAGCAAACTAAAATTAAAATTAAAAATGAATTAATTTCGAAATTTGATATGAAAGATTTAGGACCAGTTAAAAAATGTCTTGGAATGAATATAATTTATGAAAATGAAACCATAATGTTGAATCAAACTGAGTATATAAAGAAGCTACTAGAAAAATTTGGAATGAGCAACTGTAATGCTGTGTCCACCCCTATGGACCCTGGTTGGCTTCCCAATGATGAAGAAGAAAAACTAAATGACAATATACCTTACCAAGAAGCAATTGGAAGTTTACTGTATGCTTCACAAATTAGCCGTCCGGATATTGCATTCTCTGTCAACTTTTTAAGTAGATTTAACAATAGCTTTAATAATTCTCACTGGAATGCAGTAAAAAGAATATTTCGCTACCTCTAAAAGGTACACTTGATTATAAACTAAAGTACACTAAAAATTCGGATAATGAATTGAAATGCTTCAGTGATTCAGACTGGGGTAATAAATTGAACAACCGTTTCTCTATAACAGGTTCATGTTTTTTGTTGCACGGAGGAGCTATCTCGTGGTTTAGTAAAAAACAATTGCATTGTCCTCTACCGAGGCCGAGTATATGGCATTATCTTTCACAACCCAGGAAGCCCTGTGGTTAAAAAAATTAGTTTCAGAAATTGACTACAATTATGATTCTGACCAACCCATTAAAATATTTTGTGATAATAGAGGTGCTATAGACATTAGCAAAAATCATATTATATCAAATAAATCTAAACATATAGATATCAAATATCATTTTATAAAGGAACATATTGAAAATAAAAATGTGCAAGTCAATCATATTTGCTCGAAAAAAATGACTGCAGATGTTTTAACAAAACCACTATCAAAATCGGTATTTACAACTTTTATAAAAGATTTAGGTTTAACAACAGAATAAAATGATTTTTGATATTTTTAAGATGTACTCATAGGAATATAAAATTTTTGTTTATTATTTTTTGTAGTTTTAAGTCATTATAATTAAAAAGGAAACAAGAATACATCTAATTTGCAAGGGGGTGTTATTAAGATGGCAAATTAATGTAAAAATAGAGCATTGGCAACATTGTAAAATAATATACTTAAGGCGGGAAATTAGGCGCCATATTGACAACTATGAGAGTAACGTAGTGCCGTACATGTTGTACGTTGTATTCTGTTCATATATATTTGTACGTGATAAGATCGTATATCCTAAAATATAATAAAAGCTTCTTACAAGCAACAAAGTGCCTTTAATTTAACAATTTACCGTTTAGGTTCAAACTGAAGTCATGTATATGTGGAATCCGATATCTGTCTGGTGTTGTGACAGTGTTGAGCTTCCGATAATCTCCACAAGGTCTCCAGGATCCATCAGACTTCGAAACCATATGCAATAGGCTTGCCCATGGAGAGGATGACGGTTGAATGATGCCAGCCTCCATCATCTTTTGGAACTCCTGTTGCACGTGCCTCAGCTTCTCAGGTGCTAATCTTCTGAACTTACTGAATACTGGTGGCCCTTTAGTGAGGATGTGATGCATAACATCGTGCTTTGCAGCTAGTGCTGTTGTTGGCATGGAACGTACCAAATTAGGGTGTTTCTGCAACAATTCGTGATACTTTGTACTACCATAAATAGCACGTAAAGCTGTAAAAGCAGATTGCTTGCATCGGCACTGTACTAGTAACAAAGTATTATTATCAACAAGTTTTTTGTCTTTTACCACTACACTTAGATTAAAATTATGAAGAACGTCTGCACCTATTATTGCATCTGTAACCTTAGCTACAATAAATGTCCATTTAAAACTACGTCGTAGTCCAATATCTATTACTATAGTTTTTTGCCCGAACACATGTATTTTAGGGCCGTCTGCAGTTTGTAGGTTAAATGTACACGGGGCATTAATGTCTTTTGTCGTAGCTGGTATGACACTTAGATCCGCACCAATGTCTATGAGGAATTGTGTGCCCGATAGTTTGTCAGTAACGAAGAGGCGACGAGAAAGTTGAGTGGCAGCAGTCACCGCAGCTACTGCCTGTCCTCGTTTTTTGGACTGTAGCTGCACGGACTAGTGCATTTACTAGCCTTGTCACCAAATCTGCGATGATACCAGCATTGTTCGGGATTGTAGATTTTGCTTCTCGATCTGCTTTTGCTGCGCTTGCGAATATGGTTTCTGCTAGAACGTTCCCTGTTATCCAGCTTTGTTTCCAGACGATCTAACCGAGCAATAAGTGCTGCAATTTGCTCTTCTTTTTCTGCAACCACTGGAGCCAGAGATGGTGCCGTAGTCTCATCTACTCTGTCAGCAACATCGGCTAGCTGCTCCAATGTCAATGCATTCAAAGACACTAGAATGGGCTGAACTGTTGATGGCATTTGTTGCATGAACAGCTCTTTTAGTGCATCATTGTTGACACACCCAGAGTCCTTTACCAGATCTTTCATGCTCCGAAGGAGTTGCGATGGCTTCCGAGCTCCCAAATTCTCTCCGGCAAGTAACTTTTTGAATCTCTGAGATTCGCTCAGAGTGGTACGTTTTAAAATCGCCGTTTTTAACTTGGAGTAGGGTTCTTTAGGGTCTGGTTTAATTATTAAGTCGGAGACCTCATCGGCTAGTTCTGGCGGTAGCACAGTGACCACATGGTGAAATTTGGTCTCTTCCCTTGTAATTGTTAGAAGTGTGTGCGCGTCTTTAATGGAAGGAAATGTAAAAAAGGTGAACACGCCAGAGGAACGAATGTGAACAACACAGAAAAATGGTTGACGGTAAAAAAATGTAAAACGTAGTAGTTAGTTTTTGCGTTTTGTATATTACGAAATGTGTTTTTCCTTATGTTATTCAAGTCCTACAATAAATAAGTTACTGTTACCGAAGTAGTTTGGTTTTCGTGTCGTCCTCAGATATGAAAAGTTGATAACGGGGTAAATTGGTAAACGTACCAGATAACGCTGAAAAAACGTACTCTGCAACAGTAATTGCTGGATGAGATAATTGAAACCGCGATTCTACCATTGCGAACCACAACTCTGTCCTTGTGGGCCAAAATGCTGGCAGCGAAATGGCGGAGGCAGACGCCGCTTCCTGTTGAGAGTTAGCTATCTGTAGCTCGGGTGTCTCCATTTTATTGATATTGGAGGCGCAGATAATATACTACTCGGCATAAAACACTACTCGCTACTTGTCGACTACAACCACGTGTTGTCTCGAATTGAAAAATGGGCGCCGTTTTTGCACGTTTTGTAACAAATCCTTTTTTAACATTTTACGGTTGGCTTTTTTATATTTATTTGCAAACCTGAATTGAATACATACGATCCATCACGTCGGGGTCGCCACTGTAGCGCTTATCAAGTTTATTTTATTGCACTCTTTAATCACAATATTTACAACATGTATTCAATTTGGCGGACGGGCACGGAAGAGACTTGTGGAGCCTTTTTCGAGCTTTTTATAGATTCAGCCGGCGGTGACTAATGTAGCGTCACTTTGCTACTCTGCTCTCTTCACTCCGTAGTCCCCACACTATACCTACATAGATTATTTCATCTGTTATCTATATAAGGTTTAAATAGTTTATCTATTATCTACCCACACAGCACGCGAGATGCAATGGATATACATATTTATCCATATAATATCCATTGATGTACATCCGTAGTTTAATATCCATTGTATATGCACCTTATATACATTCATGGATATCTGTGAAATAGGATTATCTTAAGTGTTATGTTCGGAAACATTTTTTTTTTATGTATCATGTTACATAATTTTGTGAGTTGCTATTTTTTATCAAAATTATTTAGAAATAATTATATTCTCTAAAATTTAACATTTGTAGTAAATATTTAACATGCAACAACAAATTTAATGAAAAATTGAAAAAGTAAAAAAAACACTTGGCGCGGTTTAATTTAAACTTTCTTCGTTGTTCGTTTGTTTTCGCCAAGGTTTTCGCGTATTGCACACTGTTGCACACGCAAACTTTTTGGCTTTTTGTTTAGCTTGTATTTATCGTATGCAAACCATTTTGTGCTTTAAAATTTCGAAAAAATGTGTTTTTCTAAACAGTTTAAGATTGTGTTTATTTTCGCATGAATTTTAAGAAAGAACACGGTGTTGTCACTTTTTCGCGTACTTATTATTGTCAAGTTAGGTTAAATTTGTTTTGGTTTCTTATTTATATTAAAACTGTTCTTTTCAGAACAATTTTCTTGATTACTTATTTTGCGAGTTTAGTTTATTAATATGCCTGGTACGGAATTAGGAAAACGTGGTTATGAGTTGGTAGTTTCGTTAATTGAATTTTTCGAGCAAGAACGTGATGCAGGTGGACCATTTTTATCTTTGAATAATGTTCGAGAGGTATGTTTAACTAATTACAATTAAGAACAAAATTACTTTTTAAGTTTTATTACAGCGTGTAGCAGTTGCCTTAAAGATAAGTATTTCCACCGTAAACCGAGCATCCCAGAAAGTTAACGATGAAAGTATCCCGAGTACTTCTCAATTGAAACGAAAACTTCCAAGGCCAGTAACAAACATTGATAATTTTGCCAAGGTTGCTATTCGAAACACAATTTATAGAATGTATGAAAATAGTAAGTTGTAAAATTAGTAAAAATTCAATTTAACAATTTTAATTAACTTAGATGAACCTGTAACAGTTCAATTATTGAGACAGAAACTTGTTGCTGACGAACTTTTTAAAGGATGTGAAACATCATTAAATACTGTTCTCAAAAACATAGGATTTAAGTACCAAAAAGATAATCCTAGACGAGGTTTAATGGAATTACCAAACATTGTAATCAAACGCATTCGATTCTTAAAAGAGTATTTAAGAATTCAAAAAGCAAAAACTTATGAATTTGTTTACTTGGATGAAACCTGGATTTTTCAGAATGGTACAGTGGGTCGTTCTTGGCAGGATGACGATTTAAAAACTGTAAAAACTACCAAAGTCGATGGCAAAAGGTAACTTAGATAAAACTTTTATTATGCTTATTAAAATTTGTTAAAAACAGGTATATTGTACTTCCTGCCGGTAATAAGAATGGATTTATTCCTGGTGCAGACTTGGTGTTTAGTTCCTCGACCAAAAACTCAGATTACCACGGGGAAATGAATCAAGTAAATATTTTGAATTGATTTGAGAATAAATTACTGAAAAATTTAACTAAACCTTCTGCAATTATTATGGACAATGCTCCGTACCACAGTACTTTGGTTACGAAGACTCCAAATAGTGGATGGAAAAAGAAGATATCCAGAAATGGTTAAAAGAACAAAATGTTTCATTGAAATCAATTGCTTAAAGAAGGAGTTACTACACATTGTTGAAAGGTAAATTAATATTTTTCTGTAAATGAATAAACTAAAATTTTGATTCATAGGAATAAACCTGAAAAAATGTATGCAGCCGATCAATTGGCTGAAAAATATAACCATAAGGTACTTCGTCTCCCTTCCTATCATTGTATATTCAATCCAATTTAACTCATATGGGGAATTACAAAAAGTTATTATAATAAGCATATAGGAAGGGATGGAAAATCAGTTGAAAGCTGCTTAAATATGTGGAAAGAAGCTTTAATGGCGGTGCCAGAAGATGCATGGGCAAATTCTGTTCGACATTGCGAATAAATAATAGAAGATTGGTGGAAGAGAGAAGTAGCTTTCGACGACGGGGACGTGGCGCCGCTCATTATTAATTTAAATGATGATAGTGACTCTGACTGATTAAAAAATTATGTTTGTTACTACTATTTTGTACGTTCATATGACTGTTCAATATATCTCCATATGGATGTAAAATGTTTATCCACCTGGAGGTCCTATGGACATACTATGAAGATTTTTCCGTGACGGAATGATATATCCAATGGACCTCCATCCTTGCTCCATAATATTAAATATGGATGTTCGATGTACCTCCGGTATCCATGGTTGGTGTGTACATTTCATATCCATTGGATATGCTTGTGCTGTGTGGGTAATACTAGATAATTTTTGAAAGAAAAAAAATTTATCTATATAATTTAAAAATTATCGCTATTTACAACACATGGATGTACTAAAGCTTACTTTTTCTACGAACACTTATCAAATTATACAGTTTTTGCACGTTTTACTAAATCTAAATGCTTATCTGTTATGCATTGTATTATTACTGATCTTGCCCTTGCATCTTTTAATAAAAATTCTTCTTTTTCTTTTTGTCCAGTGTAATTCTTGAGATCCTTTTCTAATGTTACTTTTGTCTGCTTTTCTTCTAATAACGTCATTACTCTGAATTTTCAATTATTAAAATTTTCGGAGTTTAATTGTGGTAAGCTGTACGTCCGTCGCTGCTTTTACATTGTTATAAAAGCAGTTATCAACTCTCATAGATTCTGTTAACAACGTGTGTTGCTTGGAGTTTCTTAAAAAGTAAATATGCACGGTTTCAAAAATGGTTCCTCAAACTTATTGCCAGGCTATTTGGGACGTTCTGTCACCTATATATTTAAGAAAACCAACAAACGAAGACTGGTGACACATTTCCCAAGGTCTTGAAGATAGATTGAATTTTCCTCATTGTTGTCGCTGTAGCTTAGATTAGGGATGCCATACGTCCGTATCTTTCCAGACATGTCCGGTAATTTAGGGCTTTGTCCGGCATGTAGAGGAAATTCTAAAACGTCCGGAACTGCTACCATTTAGGTAGACATAAAAAAATCAAATAAACCCAATGTTTTTATTAAAAATCAATGTTAGACGTCTTTCAAGATCTCGTGAACTGTGGCGCTGTAGTCTGTATATGTCAAAATATTGTTATTATCCGTCTTACGAACATTCAGCGGTACATTTTTTCTAACCTATCTTTGTTTTCATCGTTGTATTTGTTGTTAATAAGTTTAGGTATTATTATAAATACATTCATTTTTATTTAATAAATAAATATCTGATTATTTTTAATTTTTATTGACGTAAGTGCCTTTTGAATAGACTAACGTTTTTGGAATGCAGATAGACTTGTCAAATCTTTGACTTTTAGTATATTAATTCCGATTTTCGACTCAAGGTCACAGTACACGACATAATGAAATGCCTCTACACGCATTCAGTATGACTATTTTTCTTATATTTAACGCTCTCGGAAATGCTTTTCAACATTTCCGAGTCTTTAATAATAATTTTGTGTTCTCACATAATAAAATTAACATTGTATTTACAAGAAATTTCTCTAAAAATCCGGAATTTAAATTTTTTAATCTGGTTAGATATAAAGCACATCACAATTCAGGTTTCAAAGAAATCTGGAACAAGCTTTTTCAATTATAAAAAGCTTAGTGTTAATGGCAGTCTGTGATGCTGAATATAAATTTACATTAGTAGACATAGGGTCATTTGCATCTCAAAGCGACGGAGGGGTTTTTCGAACATCTGCTCACGCTTAATTTTTTTTACTCGCATATAATATTTACAACTCTCATTATGTAATATACTATTAGAGGTATTATAAAATCACAGCACATGTATCAAAAAAACTACCAGCAAAAATGTTTCACAAAGCTATTGTACAATATTTTATTAAATAACAATCTATTGACATATTTATAAACTCATTTGTTTATACTATTTGTTGTAGTTTATACTGGAGAGGTGTATAACATGTCCGATTTAATAAAGCAGATAATTGACGTTGGATGTCATCACTATTTATATGTGTCCAAAACTGTACTACAAACACTTTCTTAAAAACGTATACGAAACCATACACTTCAATTGCTTCACCAAAGTTAGGTAACATCTTAACTAACGTAAAATCAAGTACAATATGTAAATTTTTAGTTTCACACAATTTATACCTATAATCGCTTAAAAAGTGACTTTTCACATTGTTAGCGTAGATACCCACAGTTTTTATATTGCTGTTATGTGGTCGACATAATTTAGTAAAATTTAAAATATCTATTACATCATAATAAACGTATGGGTTTTTATAGCAATTACTTAAAACAATATTAGAATCATTAAACTCATCCTGATCAACTACAGTAAATTCCTTTATGATTTTCGATGCTGCATTTATTACAGGTTTCTGGAAAAACCTTGCAGTCCTTGTAGTCTGAGGTGTTGATAGAACCACATTAGTAGATTCCTCAAATGCACTGTGCAATACAGAATTTTCGTTGCACATTTTATTGCCTAGTAATAATCATGCTATAATACTTCGTAACAAATAATAAACTAACTATCGACGTTTTTGTCCCACGGTCTAGGAATACGAACTTGTTCCCAGTTATCTATATTGACACTTTTTAATTTCTCGTACTCTGCTTCTAAAGTAATTTCTTCCCTTTTCTTGGTTTCCAATCCCTGCTTCTTCAATTCGTCGGGATGAAGTAAATTTTGTTGTCTCCCAAACTTGTATCTAAGAAAAATCTCTTTTATGCAATCGTCGAAACGTAACCTAAAAAAAATTACCTTATTTTGGAGAATTGTTCTAAATAGAAAGAACCGCCAACAACTAAGACCACTAAAGGTAGTCCCAATTTTACAAACTTTCGATTACTTCTAAATTTTATTTTTAAATTGCTAAACATTTTTCTTCGAAATATCTAAAATAACGTTTAGGATTAAAATTCAAATGTAGAAGGTTTGATTAATTTTGTTTAATGACATTAAACATACAATGTCCCATATTCTACACAAAGATTCTATATATCAAATTTATCATAGCAGAGTTACCAACTCATATAAAAGTTAACCTCTAAACACAAGTCAATGTACCCCTAAACTAAAGTGACCAGATTTGAAATTGCTTATGGTAGGATAGGGTTCGATAGATAAGAACTCAAATATGTACCTATTAAAAAAATCCAAATAACATTTATTCATATATTAAATATGTATATTTATAGTAATAATAATTAAATAAAATATTTTCTTTAATTTTAAAAATATATATTGATGCAAAATTGATTTCCAATTTGTTTTAAGAGACCGAGAGACCTCATTAAACACGAGTAACATTTGAGGGACAGTTGCTGATGAGAGACAGAAATCTAAAATGTGGGACAGTTCTTCCAATTAAGGGACGTATATGGTAACGTTACCGTAAACTATTTCTTAAAATTCTTCAAAAAACTACATTTAGCTAAAATATTTTTCATTTACAAAGTATTTGAAAATTTCCACTAGACAGTAATTAATCATTGATTTTTTATTTTTTATTATTTATAGTTTGATCATAGAACATTGTACAACTGATAGCCTTGTTATATGTAATGGATGTAATGAACAAATAAACTCTTTAGACACAGAATAAAAATAATATAAGAAATGTATGTCTCTCCGTATTTATTTTGTTAGCGCAATGTAATTTTAATCCAGCTGACATTTGATTTCCTTATAAATGTTACATTTTTCTTTTGCTAAAATGTATTACAAAATTATGTGGAACAAGTTATTGTAAAAAAAAATCAAACAAAAACCAAATTCTGTTTTACAATTTTTTTAATTTAAAGAACATATCAGAACATATATTTATTTCAAAACTCATTATTTATTTTGTTAAATGTACGTGCTATTTGACAATTTTATAATATACCTCTAAAATTAACCCTAACAAAATTTTTGGGGCGGTAGTATGTGCCAACCCCTGTTTTTACATAAATATCTACATACCAGTTTGATACCAGATTTTTTTCTTCATTCGAAGGTTATTTATTGTTCGTATTGACGGAAAAGCCGATTTCGCGGAAAAGAAGAAGCGTGAAAGGAAGAGGAAGGTGAGAGAAGAGAGGGGAGTTGGTAGCAAGCAGTGCGCGTGAAGAAGTGTTGAGAGAAGAGTCTCGCGAATTATTCGCCGAGTGTTTATTATTTGATTACATTATTTAACCATTGTCTGTAAGGTGTTTATTCTGTCATTAAAAATCTAGAAAACGAACCCGTGTGTGGTTTAATAGTTAACAAAATTCAGAAGTGCGATAAACTAGATTAATGGGATAAATTACGGATAAAATAGCGTGTTATTGTAGTGCATACAAAATGGAAAACAGTGACGGTAGTGGAAACCAACAAATGTTTGCGTTATTTACGAAAATGATGGCTCAGATGGAAGAAAATCGATTAGCGAATGAAGAACGAATGTTGAAATTAATTCAAGGAAACACGGAAGTAGTACCAAAGTTTCATGTAATGCCTGACTTAAACGCAAATATTGAAGATTTTTATGGAGAAAAATGTGACAAATCCGCATTAGATTGGTTGAAGAAATTAAAAAGCTCTGCAAAATTATTAAATTGGCCTGAGGAGTTTTTATTAGAAACCGCAAAGATTCATTTGAAACATGCCGCTGCAGATTGGTACTTATCAAACCAAGATAAGATAAATTCGTGGAATGCGTTTGAGAACAAATTTATAAGCACGTTTTGCTACGTTGAAAATTTAACTGATTTATGGGAAGAAATGAGAAACCGTAGACAAAACAAAAGTGAATCGTTAAGTAGTTATTTTCATAACAAATATCGAGAGAAATTAAGGAACAAATTTTAAAAGGTTTAAATCGACCGGATATAATTAGTGGGTTAATGGCAAAGTCGCACAACAATGAAGACGAATTATTACACGATATTATCGAATTTGAAAGAATATGTCCGGGAAATAGCGTAAACGAAAAAGTAGTACATTACCCTAAGAAGTGTGAAATAAAGATGGAAAATAATGACAAGAAAGCTTCAATTCGATGTTATAATTGTTCTGAAGATGGACATTTTTCAAGGAACTGTCGAAAACCACAAAATTTAAAATGTTTTAAGTGTAATAAAGGACACGTGAAGGCGGATTGCAAGGACGACAAGAAGCTATTTTGCTTCCGGTGTAAAAAGGAAGGACATACACAAAGACACTGTAATGCAAATATTTCAGTTAAACAAGTATGTAGAACGGACAATATAAACCAAGGTGACAAGATGGCAAAGTTTTTGAAAACAAGTGTGTTAAATAATAAAGAATGTTTGTGTTTTATCGACCCAGGAAGTGCGGTATGTACCATAACCAGTGTTGTAAATAGATAATTTTTAAATTATATAGATACAGATACATTTTTTTTCTTGCAAGAATTATCTAGTATTAGATAATAGATAAACTATTTAAACTTTATATAGATAACAGATAATAGATGAAATAATCTAGGTAGTAATAACCATAGATGGAGTTCATTTGAAGAACTACTATGGAATGTGGGAAATTACTGAAGAAAAACATACATATTGTAACTTGAATTTTACGGAACATTGGATTTTTATAAATTTTATTTAAATAATTTAAATAAAAAATTATATATATACAGATACATATAACTTATATATTTTAGATAGTATATAGATACGTATAAATAGATAAAAAATATTAATCTAGATTAATTTATCTATATAAATTTATATAGATAATTTACAACACTGACCATAACCGAGAGTTTTACGAAGAAAAATAAATGGGACTGTACTCCAGGCGATTTGAAACTACATGGATTTGGATCTCCGCATCCAGTAGTAAAGTGTGATTTGAAAATTAAATGTGAAGTAAAAATTGATGATGTGGAATTACCGAAAGTTACATTCTGGGTAGTACCTGCCCACACAACACGCGAGATGCAATGGATATACATATTTATCCATATAATATCCATTGATGTACATCCGTAGTTTAATATCCATTGTATATGCACCTTACATACATTCATGGATATCTGTGAAATAGGATTATCTTAAGTGTTATAAGTGTTATGTTCGGAAACATTTTTTTTTATGTATCATATATTACATAATTTTGTGAGTTGCCATTTTTTATCAAAATTATTTAGAAATAATTAAATTCTCTAATATTTAACATTTGTAGTAAATATTTAACATGCAACAACAAATTTAATGAAAAATTGAAAAAGTAAAAAAAAAATACTTGGCGTGGTTTCATTTAAACTTTCTTCGTTGTTCGTTTGTTTTCGCCAAGGTTTTCGCGTATATCATAACGTATATTATATTATCGCCACTGAATTATTGCACACGCAAACTTTTTGGCTTTTTGTTTAGCTTGTATTTATCGTATGCAAACCATTTTGTGCTTTAAAATTTCGAAAAAATGTGTTTGTTTTTCATCATTTAGGATGGATTAACAAAATAAGTAAGTATTAAATTCAAATATAAATTATTTCTTAATAATAAATATATAACCTAAAAACTAACACGTTTTCGAGCAAATATATAATGACTTTGGAATTTGTAATCTAAGAGCCAGTTTGTGAGTTATCTACAATTTCCCAATTCATTATATTCTTATTGCTGAGTTTTATTTAATTGAAATTTTTTTTTAGATCGATTCAATCTACTTTGTTGGATGAAAAGCAAACGAGACATGTTTTAACCAAGTAATTGGTCTGGATCAAGCAAAACAAATTTGTAAAAATATTTTAAATTTAATTTATGGTAAGAGGCTTCAGAGTATTTTATAGTTTATAGGTTAAAACTTAAAACATTAACTTTATATGTATATTAACGTAATGTGATTTCAAGTGCATTATTGCCAAACTTGACTTTCATGTTGTATTTTATTTCACGACTATTTACAAAGCAATTCTTTATACCTAATTACTTCAAAAACTTCAAAATTTAGTTTAGAAATTGCTAAAAAAGTGCATAAGTTATTTGAGTAGCATTACAATGTAATTTTTATTTTACAGTATCCATAAGAAAAAATTCAAATTGTGGTGCAGCTTTACAACACGCAATAAACACCAGGAGTAGTGGGTACGAAAGACGCCAATAAACATAAGCACAGAATGAATGTAAATAGGTTTTTTATATTTTTTAAATTTTTTTCAGTACATATATGGACATTGTATGTTAAGTTTCCAAATTGTTTTATTAATTAAATTAAAAATGATAATACCATTGTATGCATTTAATTTGTGTTAAGTTGCTAACATTGCCAATGCTTTTAAAATTGCGCACTATTTATGTGATGGCAAAGTACATATTATATTGCACAGATTTCACTGGCGTTCTGCATTTAACTTGTATTAATATACATAACTTGCCGATATTGGTTCGATGCAATTTCTGCATTGGCAAGATTCATCCGGCAATATATCGGCCGGTGTGTCACCTGGTTACCGGCAGTGTACTTCATTTTAGTACATTGCCAGCATTCCGAGTGCCGGCTAAGGAGTACATTGCCAGTACAGATGTGTTTATTGGGTAAAGACAAGGTATTTTTGCATATTTGAATTTACTTTTGCTGTACATTAATCTAGTAAGTATTTGGATTCCTATAATATAAATAATGGATAAAAGGTCTAGAAAAATGAGAGAATGTGTAAATAAAAATATGACGGCGTGTACTCGTGTACACACGTAAGAAGTGAAACTTCTTTATGGCCTTATTTTTCGCAAAATGATCTACATGCAACTTTTCAGAAATTGGTTAAATAAAGTTAAATAAATTTTAAACAAAAGGATTTTATTATCATAAACATGAATACAAATTTTTGTAAATCAATTAACTAATTTTTGTAGATTCAATTTCATATTTCAGTTACCATAAGCCATTAATTACAAAACAACAATTGATCGTATCTTATAGCAACGTTTTGATCGTGTACCTTATAACCATCCGTTTTGTGACCTATAGTATGTGCCTCCGTGGCGCAATCGACTAGCGCGTTCGGCTGTTAACCGAAAGGTTGGTGGTTCGAGCCCACCCGCGGGCGAACTTTTTATTTATTTTACTACCTTTGAACACCTTGTACAATTTGTATTTATTTAAAAATATTTTAGAATTTTATAAATAACGAAAAAAATGTGACGGTAAATTTTTTTCCAACGCCGATAAAGAAGTTTCACTTCAAAAAGTTCGATTGTGTTTGAATGAAAATGAACAAGTGGCCATATTAAATAATGACGAGAATAGAAAAAACACGTTTTCTGTGGACCAACCGGAGTTGTTGATTGAAGATGTAAATGTAAATAATATAAATAATTTGAATACGAACATGAGAATTTAAATGAGTCAACAATTATTATAGACAATATAAAAAGTGATGATGATAACTTCAAAAATACTGAACCTTTTCATAAAACAGATTCTTTTTGAGCACAATTGCAAAATTGGGCAATTAATGAAAAAATAACCTTGGGGTCCCTTTCAAAATTACTAGTGTTATTAAAAAAACAAAATTTAGATGTTCCAGCTGATGCTCGTACCCTGTTACGAACTGCTCGTCATTGTGCAGCTACATCTCCCATTGCATCTGGAAAATATCACTATATTGGCATTTTGTATTGACTTCATTTGACGTGTGGCCATATTTTTTGGTAATACATAGGTATGCACATATATTTTACCTACATATGAAGGTTCTACAAAAAAAATGAATGTTTATTATACTTTTATTAAATGTTCATTGAACCTCCATATGTATGTATGTATGTAAATTCATATGGATGTAAAACGTTTATCCACCTGGAGGTCCTATGGACATACTATGAAGATTTTTCCGTGACGGAATGATATATCCAGTGGACCTCCATCCTTGCTCCATAATATTAAATATGGATGTTCGGTGCACCTCCGGTATCCATGGTTGGTGTGTACATTTCATATCCATTAGATATGCTTGTGCTGTGTGGGTGACTCTGCTCAAGACGTGGATGTTTTGATTGGAAGAACATTTACCGAAGATGAGAGAATTGCTTACGTAAGAGTGGGTAATAAACTAAGTTTTGGATATTCGGAAAGTGATCCGTTCCGCGTTCTAAAAACAAGTTTGGAACCGAAAACTGAAAAAACTGTCAGCTGTACTGAGAGTGTAGTTGTGGAAGCAAATTCGATCAACTTCGTTGAAGTAAAAGGGGAAGCTGGACCACGAATGGTGAGTTTCATAAATAAAAATAATAGTTCAAGTAGGATTTGCGTGGACGAAATTTTTGACGTTGATTTGGATGCAAAACCGGTTAAACAGTGGGCGACGACTACGGGAGAAATAACCAAAGCTACGGTTAACAAGTCATGAAGAACTAAATGCGTTAATAACGTTGTTGAATGAATTTCGCGATTGTTCTGCATTCACATTAAAAGAACTCGGTTGTACGGACTTAATTAAGATGGAAATTAATGATGCAAATGTGCCGGTGCGTAGTAAGCCATACAAAACATCGAATGCAGATCGGGAAATTATGAGGAACACGATACAAGAGTTACGCGACGCCGGTCTAGTTTCGAACACAAAATCACCTTACGCGTCTCTTGTATTGTTAGTGCCGAAACCGTCGGGAGAAAAACGACTTGTAGTAGACTTTAGACGATTAAATAGTCAGACGAAACATACAAGTTTTCCTATACTAAGTGTGGATGAACAGTTTGAACAGTTAGCGGGTTGTACATTATTTACCACCTTCGACTTAGCGAGTGGATATTTACAAGTGCCTTTAGACGAGAAATCGCGTGAGAAAACCGCCTTTATAACATCTGACGAAACTGGACAATTTAATAGAATGTGTTTTGGACTAACTAACGCGCCGTATGAGTTTTCGAGGTTGATATGGCTATAGTGTTAGGTGAATTGCGCAATAAAATTGCAATGTCTTATATAGACGATATCTTAGTGCCTGCGCGAGTTTGGACTCAAATGATTGAACGTTTAGGAATGGTCCTTGAGAAGTTACGATACGCAAAATTAACTTTAAAATTATCTAAGTGTTATTTCGGCCAAGACCAAGTAACCTACTTGGGAATGGATGTTGATAAAAATGGAATAAGACCGGGTGCGAAAAAAGTAAATGCAATAAAGAATTTTCCTGAACCGAAGAGTGCGTACGAAATAAGAAGAGTTTTGGGTCTTACTGGATTTTTCCGAAAATTTGTCGGGAAGTATGCGCAAAAAGCGAGAGCGCTCAGCGATTTAACAAGAAAAGAAGCCATTTTTAAATGGACAGAAAAGGAAAAAGAATCGTTTAATTGTTTACGAAATGAGTTACTTGGAAAACCAGTGCTTCAACTTTTTTGACTCCAGAGTTAAGCACCGAACTACATACGGATGCTAGCATGGTTGGGTTAGCGGGAATGCTGATTCAGTTAACGCCATGTGGAGGAAGACATTTAGTGAGTTGTGTCAAAGAAAACTACCAGTGCAGAAACCCACTATCATTCGGCTCGTTTGGGACTATTAGGCGTAGGTCTGGTCGGTTGAAAGATTGCGTTCGTATTTGGTGGAGTTCATTTTACCATCGTAACGGATTGCCAAGCGATAGTGTATTTAAATTCAAATAGGACGTTAAAACCGCAGATAGCACGATGGCATGCACTATTGAGCGAGTACGATTTTGAGGTTAAACACCGATCCGGAGAGAAAATGGGTCATGTGGACGCACTTAGTCGCGCTCCTACTGAATGCAAAGAAGATGCCTTGAGCGAAATAAGTGAACGAGGAGAAGTTTTAATTCAGTTAACGGAGGAAGATAAGATGTTAATGATCCAGAGAACAGATGACAGGTTAAGAGGGTTGATAGAAACTTTACAAAAAGATGAGGAAGAACGGTGTAAAGAAGAGAAAGATCGAGTTGACCAGTACGTGTTAATAGACGGACGCTTAATGAGAAAAGTAGAAGTGAATAAGGAAAAAAGGTTACTTTACGTATTACCAGATTCCATGAAAAAGGGAACAGTAGTTCAGTTTCACAATCTAAGGGGACATTTCTCAGTGGATAGAACAGTATCTCTTATTTTAAGAAAATATTAGTTTCGGCGAATGAGAAATTACGTGAAAAACCACATAAACAGCTGTTTTGAATGTCTCATTAGTAAAATACCAGGAGGCAAAAGACCGGGATTGCTCAACCCGATACCGTTGCCGAGTCGACCATTCGAGCGAATCCACATCGACCACTTAGGGCCTTTTGTAAAAAGTGAAAGAGGAAATGTATACATTTTAGTTGTGGTGGATGGACTGACCAAGTTTGTAAAACTGTATCCGATGGAAAGCACGAAAGCTCAACATTGTGTAAGAGCAGTGGAAGGTTTTATTCTGGATTTTGGAGTGCCAAGTATTATCGTTAGTGACCGAGGAACTAGCTTTACGTCGAAACAATTTGAAGACATGTGTGCGCGACATATGGTATCCATCATACGTTGAACGCGAGTCATAGACCTCAGGCAAATGGCCAGGTAGAAAGAGTGAACAGAACGATTGTACCTATGGTTATGGCGATGACAAACGACGTTAGATCATGGGATAAGAAGATTCGAAAAATGGAAAGAAACCTGAACAATGCAGAAAACAAAACCACAGGACGAACGCCCTTCGAGCTTTTATATGGATATAACCCCAACTTTGAAGATGCGAAACTTGCACGGGTGTTACCGACCGAAGAAGACCAAAACCCGAAAATTATTAGAGACAGTATTAGAGAACGTGTCAAGAAGGAACAAAGACAAAACCAAGATTAGATATGATCAAAAGAGATATAGAGGTTATAGTTTGAACATTGGAGACGTGGTAGTGATGAGAAGACCCCATATAGGAACAGGTGAACCGACAAAACTACAACCTAAGTATGTTGGCCCATGGATAGTGTAAGTACAGATATTTACAAAATTGAAAGACTCCGTGGAGACGACACGCAGCCTTATGTTACAACAGCTCACGTTAGTCAGTTAAAAATATATCAGAACCACAAAGACTGCTGTGAAGAAAATAAAAGTCGAATGGGAGAACAAGATGATAGCCAAGAAGAAGAAAACGAAGTAGGAACGCATGAAGAGACCTTACCCAACACATAAGAGTCTGAAAGTGAGAAGGAAGAAACCGAATTTTTAGACGACGAAGATTATCAACCAGAGACAAAAGTGAAAGTCGAGCTAGAATCTCGCAGTAAGCCGAGTCGAAGACGGCAACCGCCAGGTTATTTAAGTGATTATCTAACAGATGTAATGAACGAGGACGTTCATGGTAGTCAGGAAAGGCCAAATGACGGAAAAGCCGATTTCGCGGAAAAGAAGAAGCGTGAAAGGAAGAGGAAGGTGCGCGTGAAGAAGTGTTGAGAGAAGAGTGTCGCGAATTATTCGCCGAGTGTTTATTATTTGATTACATTATTTAACCATTGTCTGTAAGGTGTTTATTCTGTCATTAAAAATCTAGAAAACGAACCCGTGTAAGTGATTTAATAGTTAACAGTATGAACCAAAAAATAGTTTTTTACGTAAATATTTATAAAGTAGATTATATCTCTTTTGCGTGTCAAGCAACTTTCGTTTTTTCAACGACTTTTTTTTCAGACAAAAATTCTTTCAAAGAAATGCAATACTACCCAATCAACTTGGAAAGGTTTTTTTCATGTTTTAAAAACGTTACAATGTTTTAAAATAGTTGAAATAAAAAATGTTTTTTTAGAAAAATGCGTTTGTTACGTTTTAAAAATATTTCATCTATTCATTAATACTACAATGTTTGAAATAGATTTGAAATATATTTTTTAAAACATTTTTTAAATTTAAATATTTTTTTTGCCCTTGCAACGTAAATTTGCAATGTTTTTAAACATGTAAATATATGTTTTCAAAACGTTAAAAAAATATTAAATAAATGTTTCCTTGTTGATTGGGTAAGAATTATGTAAACTTGGAAAGTATTATACCTCAGATGATTTCTTTGATATACTAAATGTTATTACTGATAAACAGGCGACAAATTCTGAGTCTGTTTCACCGCCAATCGATCTATTAAAATCAAATTTTTACGCAGTTCTAATCGATCCCTAGGTGATTAATACATGATTAATACCTTGCAAAGAAAATAATTCAATAAAATTAACGCAAATTAATTCTAAAACACGTCATAGGTATACCAAATGACAAACAAACAAAAGAACTTTAAGTAGCATCCTTTTATAAACAAAGAAACATCTGCGCAACGCCACTTTCGATTTTAATAGTTTTCAAATTAATTTTTACAGTTAAATTTCCGACTCTTTATGTTGATGTTGTAATTTGTGAAATCATCGTTTAATAACTCCACACAAATTCACTTTGAAATGCATGGTACACATACAAATATAAAAACAATTGAGGAGACAAAATTGATATGGCCACCAATGCGTTTGTTTTACCCAAAACAAAGAATTTTAATGTAAAGTGCTTAGAAATTATAGTTAATTTTCTTATCCTTTATGTTAGCTAGAAATT
This sequence comes from Aquatica leii, assembly GCA_035610365.1. Lineage (NCBI taxonomy): Eukaryota > Metazoa > Arthropoda > Insecta > Coleoptera > Lampyridae > Aquatica > Aquatica leii. Next base: position 196,123,852 of record CM069433.1, read on the forward strand.
TACTTACGCATTATGCATAAAGAACACCGCAAATATTACAACATTTCATATTATCCAAGCTGATTGTACTACCACAAGCAAATCAAGCAAATGCTGCGTATTCTCGTAGTTATCGTTCTTTCCATCAGATGTCGATGCACGATGCTTACGTAATTAAATCGAATCATCTCAAATTGAAGCATTTTAAGGAGTTGATAAGGGATTATGCACCCTTGAAATGAAACAGAATATTTGAACCTGATGGCGGACTGAAGAATGATTCTTTTACTTAATAAAGAATTCAATTCTGAAACTTTTCTTCTCGTTATTTAAGTTTTCTTTTTCAAGATAGTTGGCTATCACCATAGACGTCAAACGTGACAATCAGCAAAAAATAAATTTTCACTTTAGTTGTTTGATTTTTTCTTAACGACCGGAAAGTTTTCATTCAGCGAGTAAGTGGATATATTAGTGTTAAGTTTATGTGAAGAAAATTAAACTACATCATTAATAAATATATAGAAACAAATAAAAAGCTTTTTAATATGATTTATTAATCATACCATTTTACAACATTAAATAAACTTCCAGTATAGAATACTAATAAGTCTTTCAAACATTACAACAATTAAAATAAAAGTTCAATAATAAATACCTATTGTTCTAAAATTATTTGTTTAAGGTATAATCTTATTTTTTAATATCACAACAATTTACATAGAGTATCGAAGAAATAATTTAGCATGCCGTGTTCAAAATTGATATAGAAATAGTTGCAATTTTCTCAAATTTATACATACAGCAAAAGTGTACAATTATTCTCAACAGCAACATCTTAATCAAACACTACATCTGTTCTTAAAGACACTGCATGCATTAAAGTTAACTTCGTTGTGGACAACTAGTTTGAATAATTGTTGGTTTTACATCTATGTCGTTTGCTCCAGTAAGAGCAGTATGAACAACAATGCCTGGTTGTCCAGGACTAGGAGGATGTACTTCGTGAGAAGATCCTGGATTAAGAGTAGCAAGAGCAGCTAGAAGATCGTGATTAATCATTGGTTCTCCTTCAGGCCGAGGTTCCCAATCTAATGGAGGAGACGATGGAGGTGATATAAGAAATTGTTTGAATGGTGCTGGTGGTTGCAGAGTACTGTTTTTCACCGGGGTTACAGGTTGAGCAAAGTAACATGTTATAACAGATTCATTAATTCGATACTGATGTAACTGAATGCGAGCACTAGCAGCTGCGAATGGAGTTTGAAAATTTACACGGAGCCGTTTAAAACTTCGTAACCATTGAAACGTAACATCGGCATCATATATTGAAAAACATCTTCCAGCTCCCGTTTTTTATCTAGTTTCGTTAGATTAATAAATCTAGTGTTTAAAGAAAAGTAATTTATTACCAGAATTGATGAAGACGTTGTCGTGAATGTTTGTGACAATTACAGAAGTGGGCAAGTCTTCAAATTCGTCATCTGTACCTCGATCCGGACTGTCTACCGCTGCTTCTGCCAGTAAATTAGGATGCACATTAGGAAGTCCATCCTGATCATTTATTATTATATCTTCTTGATATAACTCGCTGTTAGTTTCAGCCATTACAAAAATATTGAAGACTATTGAGGTTAAAATAGGATTAAGCCGCTACCTGCACAAAGCGTAAAAAATACTCTTAAAAGCGTAATACGCGTAATAGTGTATCTGCGTGGAACTGATATTTACCATTACCTACAAAAACGAAAACATTCGACTTTTAATTAAATTCTGCTCCAAATTATGCTTTATTAACACCAGCGCTGCCAACTTTATCTTTGGCTTTACCCACAATTTATTAAAAATTTTATAATGAACATATACACATAACAATTATCTTATATTTAGTTTATAAACAAATACAACATGAAAAAAAATTTCTACGTCTAAACATGGCCTAAACAGTATACACAATTTTTTTTGAAATACTGTACGTTGGCAGCAGTTGGCAGTAACTCGTATTGACGTTAATGTGGCGCATTTTGAAAAGGCTACGTTAGCAGACTTCTTTTTAAATCGGAGAGAGGGAAGTTCTACCCCATAAATTCTACTCCATTCTACCCTAGCTGCAGTGTTGTGACGTATCTAGATACAGTATCTAGATACTTTTGGAGTATCTAGTTACATATCTAGATACATTGGATAAAATGTAACTGTATCTGTATCTAGATACATTTTTTGTAGTATCTGAGTGGTTTAGATACTTAGATACTTTTTCTTGCTCAAATTGTAAATTATACAAGTTTTTAGTAAACACCGCCGTAGTTTTTTCTGTCAGTTCATCATGTACATTACAATTTTATGAGTGCAATTCTTTCAGCGTCGCCAATTCTAATGGAATTCTACCAAATTTAGAGATTTTATGTAGTAGCGGGTATTTTGTGGCTATTATAAACTGTTGTGGAATTTTGGAGAAAACCGTGTATGAACCTACATTTTATATAATCAAGTATTACTTGAGAAATGTGACGTGTTAGCATTTATGTCATCAAACCAAATTCATACTTTTAAAAAAAGAAAACAAATTTCAACTTTGTAGAACTATGAGTACACTTGTGGTCATTGTGGAACTTTTATAATTTATGCAGGGAATCGCAACAAAGTCAACTGGCAACACTGAATTTCTTCATCAGCTCAAATAGAGCAAAGAAGTGGAGAAACTTTTTAGTGTTAGTAGTTTACTATTAACTCTACGTCGAAATATAATGACGAGACATTTAACATGCTATTAATTTTAAAACAAAATAAGATTTATTTGTAAATTTGTATTTTTTATTGTGATTAAGGTTGATAAGGTAATGTTTTGCTTAATACCTAGGCAGCACACTGACGTCTCGTAAACGTCAATAAGACGTAATGTGCTGCCTGGGATACAGTTATTGTGTTTTTAGATTAACTAAATAGGCGGTTTTTAAAATTTTATTTTATGATTTTGTTAAAAATGTATCTGACATGTATCTAGATACTCTCTTAAAGTATCTGTAACTGTATCTAGATACTTTTTTTGAAAAAGTATCTTATCTGTATCTAGATACAATTTGTTACGGTAATTTTCATTAAGTACGCCTTTGTTGTTACGGTTGAAATCTTCATTAGGCACGCCTATGGATTTTCGACGTAAAATTAGATTCAGGTGTTGACGCCATCTATCGGGTTCGTTGGTCACTTTGTATTGCGCAAACGACATCCGGTGTCTTCTCCGACATTTTAACTTTAACATTGTAACTGGTAATATCGAGGGCTGCGTGAGTAAAAGTTCGTTCTCTAAATTCATCCACGTGCTAGGAACACGACGGAAATTATGTAGTTTCTTTAATTAACTAATTTACTCCCGCAGCGTAAGTGATTTTATTTCTTTCTGTAATTAAAAGTAATTTTTATGTCTTTTTGGTTAGCCCCCATGTGTCGCCTAATAACTAAGGACATTCTGGCTATAATTTAAAGCCCATCAGGGAAAGTGTGTGATTTCGTTACGATCGTGGGATATTTGTATCGTCACCGGCTATTCTTACCACCATCCGGCCCATGAATTCTATCCGATACCGAAAGACGAGAGATAACCCTCGACGAATATTGTGTTGGAACGATTCTAAATATTTATAAGGCCTACTGTTGGAATTAATTAAATCATAGAAAAAGGGTATAACAGCATCCGACGTTCGGTTTGTGTTATGTGTACATTTTAAAATTTAAGTAATGACTTTGTAGATTTGGATTTCGTGAGCTATTAGGTTGACACGATTTGCAATTAAAATTAATTACAGGGTACGTGTCGAAGGAAGCGCTTCCTCCGCATAAAAGGAACACCTGTATTTGGTGGTAAGTGTTTTTTTATAAAGTTTCTTTCGTCGTCAACGAGGTTTCTCACGAAACTTACAATCATCATAACTTCGTACTGATTATCGTAATGGTAATATCATTAGTTAGTAAATTTGCTTATACTACGTATGCTGTTTATGCTTATTTATTGTGATAATTTAATGTTAATGCTATAATAATTATTTTGCCTTATTGTCGTTACTGCCATATTTCTAATTATGTAAACGATATTTACTGCGAACTATTCGTCGTCATGTTCTTCACTTATGTCATGAAAGTTGCCTATCCTACTGTGATTCGATGTTGTAATTCTCACTAGCGTCTGCTTAGATGTGACTATTTAATTTCGACTATATTTAGACATATAAGATATAGATATATTTGATCGAGTAATTAAAGTGCAATTGTTATTAACGATTTAGTTTTTCTCTTTTATTCGTTTCTTTCAGCAGTTACGAACTGAACAGCTAGTTACAAGTTTATTACCATTTCTGTTGTGAGCAGACAGACGTACTTTTGGATAAGGTCTGGCGCCCTTAATTGTCTTTTATATAGTCCTTGGAAAACCTACCCCTCTCTCCGACTATTGAGAGTTGGCCGTGCAGGTTCGTAACCAGCTAAAACTTGTAACAAATTTATGAAAAGTATCTGTATCTAGATACTAGAAAAAAAGTATCTGTTACAACACTGCCTAGCTGAGCTAGCTCTACTGCCTAGCCATGTCTGGGGGGTTATTCTACACTTTCGCATTCGCAAAAATCGTTCGCATTGGCAACGTAATGCGAACCGTTTTCTAAAACCGTATTCTACACTTTCGCAATCAATTTTCGTGCGCTTTCTCAATTGCGATATTTCCGTGAACGCGAAGGTCGAATGCGAACGGTAAAGAGTGCTCGCTTTCGCATTTACGTGCGTATTTGAAAAATTTAATCTCATCAGCTTGCAATGAAATTTATTGTTATGAATTATCTGATTGTTTATATTTTATTATATTATTTTATACTATTCATTATTACTATTGTTATTCACTTTAAAATTAATTATTACAGCAATAGATAAATATATACAGGCTATATCAGAAACTCTCGTGTTAATTTTAACACTGACTGCAATTAACTAAATGAATTATTTTTTTCTATTCGCCTCAACAGCAATGGTCAAAATTGTCATGGGTTCTTAAAAAAAAGATCAGTTCAAACACCAAACGACTTGTTTATTGGAAAATAGAGGTAAAAAATGGACAATTTTTTCATAATATTATAATCAAAATAGTTCAACTTGTCGAGGTCTTCTATTAGTCAAAATTAACACGTATTTCTGACACACTTTGTATAGTAACGTAATGAGTGCAAAAATACTATTGCTATTTTTTAGGTATGAATTAATTGTTTTTGTAGAATTTGCATTCAAGTTTTCTAATAACAAGTTTATATCATTTTCTAAGGTAAAATTAAAAGTCTTTTCTGTTGTGGCACGTACATGTTTATTATTCTTTAAAATTTTTATTATTAACTAATTAAAAACAATTTTTAAAACTTAGATAATTTACTATTTAAAATTTAAGCGCACTTCCTACTATAAATTACGTACCGAGCATGCGCAAAGGATTTAAACGCGACGTCAAATGTATCTTCTCAAGTTTTAAAACGAATATATTTTAAATGTGACCAACGCAATACGAAAGTGTAGAATACATACAGGCCGCGTGTTCGCATTCAAATACGAATCACATTGAATACGAATCGCATTGAATGCGAATGCGCATTCCGATTGCGAAAGTGTAGAATATGTTATTAAGTTTTATCACTCATTATTAATTTTTTAAGTATTTATTTTTCTGTGTGTGTGGATTGTTTGCTTATATTTGTAAGGGAATAATATAAAGCAAGGATTAAGTGTGGTTTAATTGGTATTTGCATTTATATTTTAGCAGAGAAGGCATGTTACATAATTGTACTGTTGTGCGGGTATGGTAGTTACGTAAGGATCAAGTATCATTTTACTCAATTTTTTGTTTCGACACACATATTTGTGCATAAAAACAAATTCGCACAAGAGCACAGACGGCACAGACTACACTACAATTTAAAAAGAAGTTTCACAAATTCGAAATATATTTTTAAGAAAAACCAGCAGTATTAGAAGATGTTACCTATCTAGACTGGATACAATCTCAAAATATGGGACATACAAGAGGTGCGATTCGTAAGCATTGAAGTTTTGCACGAAAGAAAAGATACTGTTGCGTATTTATTTATTAAAAACTAATTTATTTATAACGACTAAAAAATAGGTTTACTTATTCTAGAAATATGTACACTTTTAAATTAACCGAACTAATTAAATGTAATAATATTTAATAAAAACACTTACACTATAATTTATATCACTTACGAGAAGATAAGATAACGTCCTCGGATAGCCTCGCACTAGTTTACACTAATAATCACGTACACGATTATTCTCGGTATATTTATGTAGACACACGCGTGCTAACGATTTATTCACACTTGATAATCTTCTTAATACAGCTGCATTCGCGTTACGACAATAACTGACCTACGATTTCCATCTTCGACATTTATAGACATCGGCGAATCCTTCTAGAGCGTTCCCTACTTTTCGCTATATCTTCTAGACAGCTTCTAGAAGGCTCTTGCATTTGTAAATAATTTCTCGAACGTTTCACTGCCCCCTTCCTAGGACTGTTCTGTCCCAGAACAGGAGACTGGATGCGACACCGGTAAAAGGGATCGTGGCGATAGCGGCAGCTTCCTCCATTTCGGCAACTTCCTTGACCATAAAAGTAACAGTCAATGGACTTTTCCTGACCCAATATTCTCCTTGGTTGGTAACTACAGACCAACACTTGAATGCCTGTTCCTCGGAAGACGACCTCCAACATGTTTCGAACTGTCCTCCAATTCAGTTGATCTAAGCCACAACCAAGCTTGGGTACTGCCAATTTCTTAACATGATGGAAATCCATTTCTCTCTTGAGACTCCATAATGTTCGCCACAGATCTTTGTATAACGGCTTGACCCGTGAGTATTTCTTGGTGACCAGATAGAAAACGAAGCGTCCGTCACCACGTAGTCCTAAAACTTTTCCGACTGCCGGTTGCTGTCTTCGTAATTCATCTAGCTGCCCAAACTTCTTTTTAAACACGACTGCAACCCCTTTGGACATGTCAAGATCCTCGCCCACGCAATGGGCGATGGCGTAATCTTTTTGAGTCTGGAACGGGTCTTGTTGTTCTTCGGTGGTAACTCCGAACCTAGCTTTTCCAGAACCTCCGTATAAGTTTATAAACTTCTCGAACTCCATTTGTTCGATTGGATTCCTGGTTCTGCTACTTATTACTCTGGTTCGGACCTGGACTTGCGTATTGTGGTTATCGCCAGCAAACGGGGCTAGACGATCGACGTGGACCACTTTTGGCTTGCCTCTGGGCGGTTTTCGGATGCGGTATATGACGTCGTTAATACGCTGCACGACTTCATAGGGGCCCTCCCATTGCCTTTGCAGCTTCGGCGACAAACCACGTCTCCTTTGAGGGTTATACAACCAGACCATATCGCCAGGTTGAAACCCACCATTTTGTGCCTTGACGTCATATCTGGTTTTCATCCTGTCGCTGGCAATTTGTGTGTTTTTACGAACCTCTTCATGTACTTCGTCTAGCCTCTTTGCCAGCTTGCTGACGTAATCTTCTCCAGCGACTTCCACTTCCGGTCTTCGGCCAAACTGAAGGTCGCATGGCAATCGTATTTCACGACCGAGCATTACACAGGATGGTGTTTGGCCTGTGCTTTCGTGAACGGATGATCGGTATGCCATTAAGAAAAGGTGCAAGTACTGATCCCAGTCTCTTTGGTGTTCGGACACTACCTTGGCTAAGTGCTTGCCCATTGTTCGATTCATCCGTTCAACCATGCCGTCAGATTGAGGATGGAGAGGCGTTGTCCTAGTCTTCTTAATTCCTAACAGTCGGCAAACTTTTTGAAACAGCCCAGACTCAAAATTGCGGCCTTGATCGGAGTGTAATTCCAACGGACCTCCAAACCTGCAGAAAAACTCGCTTTACTAATACGTCTGCGACTGTAGCTGCTTCCTGGTTGGGTATGGCGTAAGCCTCCGTCCATTTCGTGAAATAATCCATCGCCACCAGGATGTATTTATTTCCCGAATCGGATTCTGGGAACGGCCCTGCGATGTCAATCGCTACTCTTTCCAAAGGGCTTCCTACGTTGTATTGTTTCATGGGTGCTTTGCGCTTTCTCGCTGGACCATTTCCTGAAGCGCAGACTATGCATTTACGGCACCATTTCATGACGTCCTCTTTGCAATTCATCCAGTATAATCGTTCTCGCACTTTACCTAACGTCTTCTTAATGCCAAAGTGTCCTCCTGATGTCCCATCGTGGAGATGCTTCAACACTTCTGTTACCCTGCTCTTCGGCACTACCAGCTGTAGTCTGTTTCCCGTGCCCTCGGCACTTTCTAGGTCGCTTAAGAAGACCGTCTTCTACAATCAAGGAGTCCCACTGCGCCCAGTACGCTTTGATATTTTTGCCCAAAGCACTCACTTCTTCCCAGGTTGGTCGTCGGCCGCTTTCTTTCTAGTCCAGGAGTTGTCTTATTTCAGGATCGTCTTCTTGTTCGCGACGTAACTGCTCAGGTTCCCAGTCATCATCAACCATAGCAGTTCTCCGGAGACATTCGACTTTTTCTTCCAGTCGCGAACAATGGCTGCAGTCCGCCGGACATGGTCTTCTGGACAAGGCATCGGCGTTTCGATGACTGCTTCCGGCACGGTGTTCTGTGTCATAGTCATACTCTTGCAGTCTCTCGATCCATCTTGCTACTTGTCCTTCTGGGTTACGGAACTGCAGTAGTCATTTTAAAGCGGCGTGGTCTGTTCTCAGTAAAAATTTTCGTCCATACAAATACTTGTAGAAATGTTCGATGGACTTAACGACTGCTAACAGCTCCCTCCTAGTCACGCAATAATTCCTTTATGGCCTGGACAAAACCTTGCTAAAGTACGCGATATAACCTTTTCTTGTCCATCTTGAACCTGCGAAAGGACCGCGCCTATGGCCAGATTGCTTGCGTCGGTATCCAAAACAAATTTTCCATCTTCCCTTGGATAACTCAGAATCGGCGAAGTGACTAGGACTTGTTTTAGTTGATTAAAAGAATTTTCGCAGTCTTCATTCCATCTGAATTCTGCTTTTTCTTCGGTTAATTTTGTCAATGGTTTGGCAATATTGGCAAATCCGGGTACAAACCTCCTATAATAAGTGCACAACCCAAGGAAACTTCGGACCTGATGTTTGTCGATCGGTCTTGGCCATGCTTGCACTGCTCGGATTTTGTCTGGTTCAGCCCTTACTCCATCTCTAGATACGACGTGGCCAAGGTATTGGACTTCCTTCTTAAATACGTGGCACTTCTTTGGGCTCAGTTTGAGATTAGCCCCACGTAATCGCTGGAACACTTCCTTCAAGTTGTTCAAGTGTTCTTCGAACGACCTTCCAACCACGATCACGTCGTCCAGGTAAACCAAGCACGTCTTCCAAGACAACCCGCGCAAGATGGTCTCCATCAAACGCTCGAACGTTGCAGGAGCGTTACACAGGCCGAAGGGCATTACAGTGAACTGCCACAAACCAGTTCCGATCGTAAAAGCTGTTTTTTCACGATTCTTGGGTTCTAATTCTACCTGCCAGTATCCACTCTTTAAATCTAACGTAGAAAACCACTGGGATCCTGACAGGGTGTCTAGCGTAACGTCAATTCTGGGTAAAGGGTAGCTGTCCTTTTTGGTCACGTCGTTTAGCTGTCTGTAGTCTACGCAAAACCTCGTTGATCCATCCTTCTTCTTTACGAGTACCACTGGGGATGCCCATGGGCTACTTGAAGGTTTAATCACGCCTTCCCTCTCCATATCCGTAATTATTTGTTCGGCTTCTTCTCTTTTCGCCAAAGGAAGTCTGCGTGGATGTTGTCGTATCGGCCGAGCGTCTCCGGTATTAATTTTATGTTTCACCACGTTAGTTCTTCCTTTGGAGCCACTCTCCAGCGCGAACACATCTTGATACTCTTGATACAGCTTCTAGAAGGCTCTTGCATTTGTAAATAATTTCTCGAACGTTTCAATACGAAAAAAAATCAATAAAAAGTTGTAGTACCTAGTACAGTTAGTTTTCATGCAATGTAGGTACTAATACTAAGTGATTAAATAAATAACTATTGACTGTTTGATTTATTATGTGAAATCTAATCGTACTTACTTATATTTTTTTTATAACACTGAAAATCGGCAAATGGATTTTGTGTTGACAAATAAAAACCTCAATGAAAAACATCTAGAATCTCAAAATACTAGGGAAAAAGTACAAAGAATAGTCTAAAGCTAATGAAAACAATGTAACAGCTGGTTTTGTTTGCCCCACACCGCCATCTTTGTACGTTACGAGGTCACGGGTTCTGGATTGGCTAATTGAAATTACAGTAGATAATTTATCTACATAGTGTAAGAATTATTATTGTAAAGTTACTATTTTCTTTGTAACGCCACTGACTTCCAGAACTGTCAGGTGGTTACAGCATTCTACATTACCGATGGAATTTACGGAAGATGGTGGATCGTTAGAATTGTAAAAAATAAAAATGTAGTGTATCATTAAATATTTTCTTATAAAATAAAAAGGCCATCCTTACAATGGTTTATTATTAACATTATTTAAATTCTTAATAAATGGTTTGACTATTCGTTAGAATAATTGAAGTCTGTTGATCATTTTTGTTTTTATTGCACAAACATTGAATAAGATTATGTTCGAAACAATTCGGTATTGAAATGTATATGAAATTAAGTAAGCATTCTTCCCCTGAGAGCACATAAAAAAATGAATTTATGAAAGACCTGTTGAACGTTTATGTAATGAACAAAATGGGCAGCTCTTGAACACGCTTTAAGTTCAATAAAATAACTTAGTCAAAATTGGTCTTAATTTTTCAATTTTTTTATTCACATGCTAAATCATCCCTGAAAATAAGCGGACTTATTTCAATGACACCCTGTGTAAAAGTATAAATTTAAATAAACTTATGAACTAAATTTCTGAGCAATGCAAAAAAACTAGCAACTACCAAAATACCTGGTAAGTTTTGTCATTAAGAAGTTGAATTAATTGGAATGTAATACACGTCTTGTTTAGAAACTTAAATGTTTTTTGTTCATATATGGAAAACAAAAATAACTACAACATCCTTGGTCTATGCAATTTTAAAATTTGTTTTATTTGAAATTCGTGTAAAAAAGTATGTTAACTTAACCTAAAAAAAATCAATAAAGTAGATACCTGAAATTTTGCCGTAGTGACAACATTGCTTGTTGGTACCATTTTGGTTGGTACAACTGGAATTCGTCATTGATTTAATACGTTTATTACTGTCAAAAAAGTCAATTTGTCTGATTTATAATTGTTAAAATAAGTTATTTACATCAGAACAAATGGCAGGTTGCATGCCTTGCTTTATAATTCCTTTACTTCTTTTTATATTTCATCGATACATTCAACCTGTATTATTAAAATATTGGAATCCATGGGTGAAAATTCAAGATGAAAAAGAAACAGAAGAAATTACTAAAGTAAACACCAAAAAATCCATGTTCGATGATAAAACAGAATTTAAAGACATACTAAGGGGAAATTGTTGTGTTCGTAGATAATAAATGTATTGTTAAATAATGTTGACTCAATAAATATTTTATTCAAAACTTAATACAAAATATAATGCATCAATGTTGAACATTATATATGACATAACTAAACGAGATTTAATTAAACTTAATTGAAATCAAAAAGGTACCTTAAACGACGTTCTTAAGTTCTACTTCAAATACTAAACTCGAGTTTGGAGGAATGGCTGGTGGAGATCCTTTTTGACCATATCTAAAATTATTAAACATAACTGATTGTTTACGTAACATCTAAAGAACTTACGCCATAGCAGGGGGACAAATTATACGTCTGCGTCCTCCTACTTTCATTCCGACTACTCCGACATCCCAGCCCTTAATAACTTCCTGTTTACCTAAACGGAATTTAAATCCTGCACCTTTGTTAGACTGATCAAATAATTTGTTATTTTGTTTCAGTCTTCCTTAAATAATATACTTGTAACATTTTCCCTGCCTTAGCAACATTACCTTCTCCTACTTTTAAATCTTGAATAATTACACCACCTTCTAACGTCTTCTTCTGTTGATGTTGCAATGGGGATTCTTCAGACTTGGGAGTTTTATTTTTTTGTTGTACATCTGTTTTAGGAGTTTTCATTGGTGTTTTCATTTTACCCTTTTTCCACTTCTGGTAACTTCTTGTTGGATCGTGTTTGGTTGGTTTTTGCGAGATGTTGCTTTTTCTCCGTTAATTTGTTTTTTAGGAGATTTGACTTCTTCTTCGCTCAAACTTGATGCATCATCAGATTTATCTTCCTGTTTAACATTTCATACATAATATAGGTAAGTTTCGATTAATAAAAGCTAGTTTTACAATACCTCTATTACTTCATCATCCTCATCTTCCTCATCCTCCATATCTTCATCTAAATCACCATCATCCTCTTCATCTTCTACAGATTCAGAAAGAACAGAAACTTTCATCTTCGTCATCTGAACCGTATTCATCTTGAGTAGTTTAGCTAATTTAGATTTTTTCTAGGTGGTTGTTGCTTGCTAAGATCTTCCTTCATCTTGTTCTTTCTATTTTGCTAACTTTGGATTCTTCAATTTCCTCCTGTTCTTCCACTTCGTCATCATCCTCTCCTTCGTTATCTAGGAATTCATCAAATTCTTCTTGTATGTAACCACTTAAATGAATGTTGCTGGTGCCGTTAGTTGCAAAAACAACCTCATCCCCATCTCAAAATTTAAATCTAACGCACACTGCAAAGTCTGACCTTTTGTAAAGTACATAACAAATAATTTCTTTCTTCGAAGAACAACATAACTTGAGTAGGATCATCATCTGCCGAGAATATATCTAGTGCCGCCATCGAAATGTGAAAAGGTCGTTTCACTACTTGAGTGTAACGCCGTTTTGGCTCCATAATTAATCCTGAAACGAAATAAATTTATTAGAAACGACGAAGGCGTAGAAATTAAATTAGCAAAAAACACGTGGTTTTTGGTAACAGTTTATTTGGCGCCGGCAAATATAAATTACTTACCCCAAAACATTGTAAGAAACTTAAAAACAACTAAAAACCGAAACTAACAGACGATCAAAAGGAACAAACAAAAATTAAACTATATATTTATTACATAAAAGGCGGGAACACTCTGGAATGTTCATACAAAACAAGTTTACTTCGAGCGTTACAGGTTAGAGAAGGGGATTTCGGAAAAGAAGATCAAATTTAAATAGAGTTACTCCCACTCTTGTTTAGCTTGGCTAAAAACCACATACGATTTTATAAAAATATAGAAAATACAGGGCGTTCTGCAAGAAATTACAAGTTATCAAAATTTGTAATTATAGAATCAACTTATTGTTATGTTTAAACTATATTTTTAAGTAAAAAAACAGATGGCAACATGTTAATACCGCAATTATCGATAAGTTTATATATGAAAAAAATGATTTCATTATTATTTTTTTTACTAACTACTTATTATAGCTTGCGTTTTACAATACTACTATGTCATACAACACTGAGCAAAACTCAATTTATAATTGATATGCATAAAATTATTTTTAATATAATTAATTTAAAAATATGTTTGATACTTTATTGTTTACAGTTACATTTACAGAAAACCATTATATTATTTAAGATATTTACATATTTCTGATTGAAGTAGTTTACCTTGTTGAATAATTGTCGGATTTAGAATTTACCGAATGATACGGAACCAATTTGGAAATTATTAAACAAAAGGCATCTGTAACTAATTAATGTTGTAATGACCCCTATCGGTAATAATGTAATTCAGAGAAGAGAATCCATATAATCCGTATACACAGCATGTATACACTTACTTTTAGTAGAGCAGTTTAGGGTATTTTGATTACAAGTGTTTGCGTAGATTTTCTGTTTGTAACTGTGGTACAACTCCTCTTTTCAAATGTAGATCGCACAAACTCTATATCTCAAAAAGCATCACTTAACTGTATATAGAAATTGAATGTTAAGAAGACGTCGCACAATGTAATTTAATCTATTTCTAAAGGAATAAATATATTTAAGTACATAATAAGTATCTTTTTATAAAACATTATTCAAATGTCCCGCGTATACGTTGCGCCACCTGTATATATAAAGTTGCAGTTGCAACAATTGTCTAATCGTTCAATATGTTTATGCGTTGCGAGATGGAGCTAAAATTTTCATTTTAAGAAAACGTAAGTAAATTTGAATTAAAAAACTATCGTAAACATGCTTGCAATCTTAATATCGCTAACACAACGTTTGCAAAGTAGAAGATACAAAAGCAACTGTTTTCCTTTGTTTTTTTTCTAAGCATCCTAGATTTTGTTAATCCTCCATTACTATGATGCTTAGATTTGATTTGCTTTTATTGTTTAAAAATAAACAAAATCTATTGAAAAGTACACGATATATTTACTTTTTTTGTTGAAAAGTGTGTTGGTTAATTTTCTGTTTTATTATGTACAGGGTAATCTAAAATTGATGGGATCACATCAACAAACCAAAATGGGTGAAGGTAGTAAACAAGTGAGAGTAGACAATTGGGGCATTTTTTTTCTTCAAAGGCTGCAAATGTTTTTTAATAAAACTGATTACTGTGATCTTACTTTACAATTTGAAGGAAACGTTCAACTAAAAGTGCATCGGTTAGTGATGAATGCTTGTACCGAATATTTTCGTATTTTGGAACAAACTTGTCACATTGTGGATGATGTGTTAATCATGCCACCTGATTTACAAGCCGATGTGGTTCTACCTATTGTCAATTTTATGTATACAGGAATGTTGGAATTTCATATGTCTATATTCGACAAATTATATAAAACTGCAAATTTAATGAATATTACGGTTCTTACTAAATTATTAGATGCACAAAAAACCCCTATTGCTCCACTTGCTAAATCATTAAACAAAAGAAATGCACAAATACCGCATACTTGGAATTTACAGGGTAAGTCTTAATAAGTTGATCAAAGAATTAAATTAAGTTACCAAAGTGAATTTGACAAGAAACTGTAATTATTATTACCTACCATAACATTATAATAAATAATGCTCTTTTTATTAAGAGGAGTATTATCCATGAGAAAAAATATTTCTGGCACAGTTTTGTAACGATAAAGAAACATCGATTTAGACTTTTTTTGAAGTGGTGCTTTGCTTCCTTGTTTGTAAATCTTTATCGTTTTCGTATTTTACCTTTAGTTTTAGATATCGTGTTTTAATTGAATTTTAAGATTAGATAATAGAACTCGTCTCACGTAAAATTGGTAATGTCAATCATTTGCACGCAGCTAATGTCGCACAAACGTGTTTGTTAGCGATTTAACATACTTATCGAAATAGTATCTATTGAAAACCATACGTTCGATAATCATAGTGAACCGCATTGTAAATAGAGCGTTAAATGATATTAAACTAAAACTGCATTGGTTAACGTTTATTCCCAAAGGAGATCAATCGCTCATTAAAATAGCGACGTTAAGAAACTGACAGGTATGATCGTACGCTACTCGAATCGCGGAACGAAGGGCGGGATTTTACATAAATGTGTTCTTGGGTCTATCCTCTTTTTAGTTGGTCATAATTATAATACCAAAATGATATTATTACCCTAATTCTATCTAAATAATTTCCTATTTTTGACACTATAATTTTTTTAACACGTTTTTATTTTATTTTTTTAATATATAACTGAAAAGAGAATTTTTTAAGGAAAGAAAATCTCTGCAAAAACTGTTGATCCAGATTTGCCAGCGACTCTTCCCGGTAGGAAGCTACCAGTATGGAAAAGGAAGAGTGCTCCTCCCGCAATACCCCACACGATACTTCCGCATTTTTATCCGGAGCCAAAAAGAAATTCCAACATAGATCCTTTAGCGGGCTTTGATAATACGCCAAAACCTACTAGGTTCGAATGGCCCGACGACGAAATATCATCGTTGAACGTTTTCGATTCGTCGTTCGACGATATTTCTTACACTAGTAAACCTTTACTAACAAAAGAAGACGAGCCGAGGCCGAGCACATCCTTCGATCGTGTTAAAGAAACCCCGGACTTGAGTAGAAGATCTAATTGTTACGAAAACTCGTTTGTCGATATAGAGGATGTTAAAGATTATGTAAAAGAGCAAAGAATCAGATCTCATATGAACGAGGAAGACGAAGACGACGATGTGGATAATGATTTTGGCAGTTTGAAGAATCAAAGTTCTCTAAAGCGGAAATGCGTTCTTGAACAAAGTAGTAATAAACGCGTCCGTTTTAACGTCAACGAAAAAGAAAATCAGAAAGGACCGAAAATTAACATTTTACCGACGGGAAAAATCTCTTCGGACGTTGATCACACAAAAATTATTTCGGAAGTGTTAAAGAAATATCCAAATTTAGTTAAGAAAAATAAAAACATTAGGTTAAAGATATTGGCGAAAACTGATAACATACCTACTAACTTATCTTTAGAGTCTGCTACGAAAGTAAAAAAATTTACACCAGTAGTTCAAAGTCAAGTACCGAATAAGAACGAATATGGGACTTGGAAGTGTGAACAATGTAGTACGCCTGAAGAAACTGTAGATTTCGTACTGTATTACTTATATAGAAAGCACATGCTCGATGTTCATAATGATAAATTTGATTCTAGAATGTGTAAATATTGTGGACATAAAAGTTCAAAACACAATATGTTATTGTATCATCAATACATCAAACACGGAGTTAAACCACCTTCAGCGTATACATTTCCAAAATGTCTTAAATGCTCTTATGTAGCGCCCTCGAAAATTGATTTTGGTAAGGCATCAAATAAATCATATTAAAAATGTGTTGCAATGTGTAGAATGCGATGCTGTCTTTGCGAACGAAAGGCTACTCTCAGATCACATGCTAGTGACAGGACATGCTGGTAATAGTGGAAAAAACAATTTTGATTGTCAATACTGTTCACAGAAATTTCAAGCGGCCCTTTCGTTATTTACACATTTAAAGACGCTACATAGAGATGAAGCGCTTAAAGACGGCATTAGCTTAGACGACGAAGAAGGCGAAGAAATCTACGAAGACGAGTTAAACAATTCTCGGGAATTTCAAGATAGCGAATACATACCGCAGGAATTAAAACAAGAACGAAAAGATAAAATAAAAATTTTATCGGACGTAAAGTTATCATCTATGGATGTTCCACAAACAAGTTCCGACTCTCTAGATCAACACAATCTATCGCTCGAACCAAGTTCGGAAGCCGAAGCACTTAACAATGTTGCATCTGGAATTGCTACTAGTTTAGGATTGGTCGATGTGGTTGTGCTAGATGAAAACCAACAGTACATTTTGCACACAGACAATCAGCAATCTATGGCAACAACTGAGTCTGAATTCATTCTACCAGATCTCCAAGACTCAAGAACGTTTACGACACAACAAGTAGGTTCTCTATAAATATAATTTTATATGACATAAAACGTATTGTTTATAATGAATTAATTTTTTCAGGTAATTACGTCCGAACAAAGTGTAATGACACAATCGATACTCCACAATTCTGATATTGCATCTACAGACGAACTAGTGATGGTGCTTACAGACCACGACTACGGAGATGGGAATAATGAAATAATTAATAGCGATAATGCAAATATTGTTGTTTTATATTCTCATCCGATAGAAGGTCAAGAAAGTCAATTTTGACTTCGCAAGGAAATATTATGCTAACATCGCAAGCCGGATTAATAGAATTAAGAAATACAAATACAGTTGTTACTTGACGGGTTCTCATTTTGTTGGAAATTCAAAGCGAAACGCCAGAAGCTACTCCTATTGAATCGATCGAAATGATTCAAAGGGAAATTAATCAACATCCAGGCATGCATGACGTAAAACCGACGATAGAAAATACTGAAACGGAAACTCAAACTTTGCCATCGGAAATGACAATGATCGATGATACTCCCGTGACAGAAGAGAATCAAGAATCTATTGAACGCGAAACTTGTGAAGAAGACGAAATCAAACAAGCGATCGAAAAAGATAATCAACTTACCAATGAACGACCGCTAGAAACGAATTTATCATCAGAAAACGAAGTGGCACTCATAGAAGTTCACAATGAGGTGGGTTTTTATTTTGTTCTTCATTTTTCAATTTTTATACGATTTAAATTTTAGATTATAACAGAAAATTGTAACGACAGTATAAAACCTGTCGACGAACTCGAGTCAAATGTTATTCCGAGTAACGTAGAAAGTGAAATTCACAAAGAAGAGACTATTAATACAAACGAAACAACCGAATCTATTAAAACTAGTGATAACGGCGATGCATCTCTTATTTACACAGAAAGCGCCCTCGATCAACAAAATACGGCAGATGTACTACAACATGATAAAAGTGAAGAGGTCGAAGAAGTCGATGTACGTTTAGAAGCACCGAATAGCATACAAGAAACAAACCAAGAAGGCATTCAAGAAAATCCTTCCCATGAGGATGAAGAAACTTCCGTACCTAAAGAAGAAGAAGAATTGGCACCAAATATTACAAAAGAAACGAACGGCGATCAAGAAATATCCAAAAGCGAAGAAAACAATCCTAATGCTAATCAAGATTCGAACGAAAAAGAAACGTTTGACGTTGTTACAGAAGACGAAGCATCACAGGAATCACAACCTGCTCTTCGCGATAACGAAAAACAATTAGAAAGTTTAGTGCCGCAAGAAAGATCTGACAAGTCTGCAAGAATTATATTAGAAGATTGGGAAGATACAGATTCACAGCAATCAGATCCAAAACCAAACACTAATGTTAATAAATTGATCGACGATTGGGACGATGATGAAGACGACAGGAAAAGCTAGAAATGAATACCATTGTTAAATACACGAGCGTAATGAAGAATTTTAAACTGCAATTTAATTATTTTACATTTATATAAGTGTGCCAATCATATTATAAAGATATTGGATACACTGATACAATAATATTAATTTTATCAATCGTTTATTATGTATTTTGCAATTATTAATTTACACTTGTATCGATAGTCGTTGTAGTAACATGTTATAGTAAACGAAAAACTCTAACATCTTGTATTAAAGTTGCTGCTATCATACTTTATTTATATATGGCATCAATTGGTTGTAGTTATAATTCTTAAAATAAATATTTAGGATTGTCGTTTGTTTTAAACAGTAAAAAAAATGGTTGAGAAAGTATGACTTCCTGCTATATTTTCAACAATAAGCAGTAGTCGATTGCCTCGCTGAATAAAAAACAATACACAGTGGGGGAAGTAACTACTTACACCAATGCTTGCAACCCATGAAATCTAATATTGATGTGCAGTTCCCATAGGTAATGTGGAGAAATGAGGCTAAATTTTTCAATCTATATATAAATGGATGTTTGTAGGTATATATACTTTTCATTGTAACTCCCCACCAAGTGGCGCTGCAGCATATTAACTACTAGACAGTTCAACCGATCATTCTGAAAATTGACGTACAGGTATTTTTTCGTGAAGAATTCGTTTTCTGGTAGACAACATCTACCGGGTTCAGCTAGTAATAAATAAATAATGTACAGGAAAAATCTAGTTACAAGCTCTTTTGCTTTTTTAAATAAACAATTTATACTTTATTAATATTAAACAGACAACTTTCAATTCTATTCAAAAAACTGACTCAACCTCCTCCAAACACACTCGGAATCTAGAATATTCTATTCTATACGATCAGCGTCCCAAAGTTTCCAAAGCGTAAAGTTGTTCTTGAGAGCTTACAGGAGCACATGTTTTCGTATGACGGCTTTGCACGTGAGTACTTGGTGACCAGATACAAAACGAAGCGTCAGTCATCCCGTATTTTTAAAACTTGGCCGACCGCCGGTTGCTGTCTTCGTAGTTCGTCCAGCCGTCGGAACTATAGAGGATAAACGAAATACATGAAGCGGTCCGTAAAAACACAAATCGCAAGCGACAGAATGAAGACCAGATATGACGTCAAGGCACAAGACGGTGAGTTTCAACCGGGCTACATCGTTGCATAAGCCCCAAAGGAGACGTGGTTTGTCGCCGAAGCTACAGAGGCAATGGGTAGCTTTATGAAGTTGTGCAGCGTATTAATGATGTTATATATCCCATCCGAAAACCACCCAGAGACAAAATTCAAAACTGGTCCACATCGATCGCCTAGCCCCGTTTGGTGGCGATAACATTACTCAAGACCAGATTTGAACCAGAGTAATCACTAGCAAAAGCAGGAATTAAGCCGTATGAATGGACTTTGATAAAGTTTATGAATATGTAAGGGGATTCTGGAAAGGCTAGGTTACGAGTTACAACCGAGGAGCAACAAGATCTGTTTCAAACACGAAAGGATTACTTCATCGTACATTATGTGAGCAAAGATCTTGAGAAGTCCAGAAGAGTTGCAGTCGTATTTAAGAAAAAGTTCGGACGCCTAGATAAACTACGAAAACAGCAAACGACGCGACGGTCGGCAAAGTCGTTTTCTATCTAGTCACCAATAAGTACTCCCGTGCAAAGCTGTCATACAAAAACGTGTGGCGAGCATTATATAATCTCAAGAGAGTGTGGTTTAGATCAACTGGATTGTTGGAGGCTGTCTTCAGAAGAACAGAAGTTCAAGTGTTAGTATGCAGTTACCATCCAAGTAATACATCGGGCCAGAAAAAGTTCATTGACTGCTACTTTTATGCTCAGGAAAGTTGGCGAAATGAAGAGAACTGCCGCTATCGCCACGATCCTTTTTACCGGTGTTGCATCCAGTTTCTTGTTCTGGGGCTTAACAATCTTGAGAAGGGAGTAGTGAAGCGTTCCCGAAGTAATTGGAAACTTCGAAACAATGATTTAAAAACGTGGGAACATTCTGAATGCAAATAACAGAAGAATATAAAAAGTATTCGAAGAAAGCTGAAGTCAGTTTTAGAATTGAATCGAAAGAAGAATTTGCCGGTTTAACCACTCAAGGATCAGTTAATTTAACAATTTTGAACCGACCGACAAACTTGTAATGAGTATTCCATGTAATTTATTTAATTGCCTTCTTATAGAAATAAATAGTTTATATCTAACTTAGAAATGTTTGTACACTAACAGTCTTTGCGTATTTGGTATTTATAGAAAAAAGATTCATCACTATATATATAGCAAATGTACATAAGTTGTAAAAACAAACTTTATTACTGTACTTATTACACCGACAAACCTTATTTATAAGTAGTGTATTTTTATAGTAAAATCATTTATAACGTGCGGCGATAATTGATATTTTAAGTAAACGGAAAACGAGAAAGTCTTACAGAGAGGCTTATTGTTTGTCAAAAGTGTAATTTATTATACAGTAATCATCTAAAACGAGACCATCAGTGCTTCACACGTGCCCGCGAAATTTCGTTACGTTCAAACAAGCAAACAAACAGGCTTGTCCGAGTGAGAGACGGTACTGCGAAAAATTGACAGTATTGTTGCGACTTTTATTTATTAAAACTAATTATTTATAACGACTAAAAATACGTTTACTTATTCTAGAAATATGTACACTTTTAAATTAACCGAATTAATTAAATCTAATAATATTTAATGAAAACACTTACAGTATCTTTATGTATAACCGTTGTATAACACTATCACTTACGATAAGATAACGTCCTCGGATTTCACACTTGTTTACACTATAAATCACGTACCCGATTATTCTCTGTATATTTATGTAGACACACGCGTGCTAACGATTTATTTCCACTTGACAATGTTCTTAACACTGCTGCATTGACATTCCAGCAATAACTGACCTACGATTTCTTTCTTACGTATTTATAGACATCGGCGAATCCTTCTCGAGCGTTCCTTACTTTTCGTTATATCTTCTAGAAAATGGATAACAGCTTCTAGAAGGCTCTTGCATTTGCAAGTAATTACTCGAACGTTTCAGTATCTTATTTCCGTGTCAGGCACGGGGCTGCGCGTTAAGTGGCATAAAATAAGTGTTTAACGCGTGTGCTAAGATAAATGTAATGTCGTAAACGTGTTGACATAAACAATAAATACCAGTAGATAAATAAAAAGTGCGGACAGTAAATATTTAGTTACGTTTAAGTTAATGTAAGATGTTTTTTTAAATATCCTTAGAATTAATTAGTTACGTTTAGTTCTAACCGTATAAATATTTCGCATAAAAAATAAATTAGATTTAAAAATTTGTTATAATACTTTTTGAGTTATAAAATGTTTTAGGTGAAGATGCATAATGCATATAATTGAACGTACCTATAGCTGAAATTTGAAATTGAATAATTTCCTTTAAATAAAAAATACATCTCCAATTATTTAATATTGTGTTGATTATAGCTCTATTTATCTATTGCTAAAAAATTATCGAAATAAAAAACATACTTTATGAGTTATAAAATATTGAAACGTCCGAGAAATTACTTGCAAATGCAAGAACCTTCTAGAACTGTTATCTAGTTTCTAGAAGATATAGCGAAAAGTGAGGAACGATCGAGAAGAATTCGCCGATGTCTATAAAAGCCGAAGATGGAAATCGTAGGTCAGTTATTGCTGGAATGCGAATGTGTTAAGAAGATTATCAAGTGAAAATAAATCGTTAACACGTGTTTGTCTACATAAATAAATCGAGAATAATCGTGTATGTGATAATTAGTGTAAACAAGAGTGATATCCGAGGACGTTATCTTATCTTAAGTGTTATACAACGGTATACATAAATTGTAGTGTAAGTGTTTTTATTATTAGATTTTATTAGTTCGGTTAATTTAAAAGTGTACATATTTCTATAATAAGTAAACGTAGTTTTAGTCGTTATAAATAAATTAGTTTTTAATAAATAGATACGTAACAGTGGCGTCAGGTGTTGAGGTATCAAACCGTTCGCGATTTTTAGTGTGAATACCATTAAGTTATTTGATATCGCACCCGTAATAAAAACATTGCATAAATAACTTTTAAGTTTGCGCGATACGCGTGTTTATTTTTAAAGTATAAAATTGTGTTTATTAAACTTTTTCTTTTAACAAGTGCGTGATCGCGATTAAATTCGTTTCCGGACACTAGTGGTTTAATATTAATAAGTGGATAGTTATTAAATTTTGTGTTATATAAAAACTGCATTTTAAAAAGTAGTGTATTTAAAAACTTTATATTCGTGTTATATTTAAATTTATGCCGGTGACGCGTTCGCAAACAGTTAAAATGGATGCAAAGCTATTTGAATTTCTTGAATCAATCAAAAATGGTCAGGAATCGATGAATAGAAAAATGGAAGAAAATTCTCAGAAGATGGAAGAAAATTCTAGAAAAATGGAAGAAAATTCACAGAAAATTGAAGAAAAACTCTCCGAACATTCTCAAAAATGGAAGAAAATTCTAGAAAAATGGAAGAAAAGTTGTTGGAAAATTCTAGAAGTGTAAAAGAAGAAATACGAACGAGGATAAAAAATCAAATTAAAATTGGTCTAGACGAAACCCAAGGAGACATGTTAAATTAAAAAGAAGAAATTTGCGATGCTGTGAATGACATAATAGAAGAGAAGTTAAATGAAAATTCAAGAACCATAGAAGACAAGATAGAGAAAAAATTGAGAGAAAGAATACAACTGCTTGAAGAAAGAATGACCCAAATGAATTGTCACGGTGAAGGAAGCGTCACGAGTGAAGATTTAATAATGAACCATCGAGAAGAAAACACTCACAAGTTCAAAGTTGTACCACCGAATTTTGATGGTAAAGTTCCATGGTCAACCTACTACAAGCAGTTTGAAGCCGCAGCTACTGCTAATGGTTGGAGCAACAAGCAGAAAGCGACGTCTTTAATAGTGTCCTTACGTGGAGAAGCGCTTGGAATTTTACAAACTATTCCGGACCACCTGCAAGAAAATTACGAACTCTTAATATCACGATTAGAAATGAGATATGGGGATGCTCATCTTCAACAAGTATATCAGGCTCAAATTAAAAGTCGGGTTCAAAAAGCTGCCGAAAGTCTTCAAGAGTTTGAGGCTGACATCGCCAGACTAACACGGCTTGCGTATCCTACAGCGCCAGATACCTTCTTGGAGCAATTGGCTATTCAAACTTTTGTAGACGGCCTCCGAGACAGCGAAACACAGCAGACTCTTCGGTTAGCGAGACCGAGGACGTTGGATGATGCATTAACCCATGCTTTGGAGTTCGAGGCGGCGAAACAAGCGTCGCACCGAGGCAGCCATAAGCTCCGTTGTGCTGCAGAAGTATCCTCGCACACAGAAGAAACCATTGAAGACATAGTGCGACGGGTATTTCGGGAACGAGAAGCTCGAGGAAGAGAACTGACGTGCTGGAACTGCGGAGAAGTGGGCCACGTACGACGCCGTTGTACTAAGCCCAAAAGAAGACCAGAAGAGCGTCCGGAAAACTAGAACGGGTCGACCGAATGGGGCGAAAGTCGACCTCAA
The DNA here is from genome assembly GCA_035610365.1 of Aquatica leii. Classification (NCBI taxonomy): domain Eukaryota; kingdom Metazoa; phylum Arthropoda; class Insecta; order Coleoptera; family Lampyridae; genus Aquatica; species Aquatica leii. The sequence continues at coordinate 196,148,384 of CM069433.1, forward strand.
CGAGCCATGCCCCGGAGATTACCATCCAAATGGCATCGCCTAGGGAGCAATTGCATAGCATTTATCTCGATGGCAAGATCAATGGGAGAAGCGTCCAGTTACTGGTTGACACGGGAGCGACGAAGACCATCATTCGTCCTGACATGTTATTGGAAAACGAGAAGACATCACCAGTAACAGTACGACTTCGAACGGCGACGGGCGACGAAATACCTACTCACGGACAAGTCAAAGTAACCATTGGTTTGGGAAATAGAGTACTCGACCATCAAGTACTAGTAGCCGACATCACGGAAGAAGTTATCCTGGGAATGGACGTGATAAAGAAGTATGGGTTCCATTTGGATATGAAGAACGATGTCCTGAAGATCGACAATGAAGAAATTCCTTTTCATTCGTCAGAGAAGGCAGCCGTGCGAGTCTTGTTGAGTGAAGACGTGATTCTGCCTGCAAGGACAGAAAGTGTGGTGATGGCACGCCTGGATGGAAATCTCCGGGAAGGCTACATACGCGCGATTGAACCAATGGAGGGCGGCTTAGTTGAAAAGGGACTACTCGTTGCCAGAACCTTAGTACGAGTAAAGAAGACGATGCCAGTAAGGATCTTAAACATCAACTCAGATCCTGTAACGCTGAAAAAGAAGACCGTGGTAGGCCAATGCACGCCAGTATCACAAATTGTGAGATGCGTGAAGTCGAACGAAGATACGTCGCCGAAGAAGTGTCCACAACATCTATTGGACATTCTTACCACCAAATGCGAAAACCTCAGCCAAGACCAGCTGGCTAAAGTTGAAGTGTTGATCCAAGAGTACCAAGATGTGTTCGCGCTGGAGAGTGGCTCCAAAGGAAGAACTAACGTGGTGAAACATAAAATTAATACCGGAGACGCTCGGCCGATACGACAACATCCACGCAGACTTCCTTTGGCGAAAAGAGAAGCCGAACAAATAATTACGGATATGGAAAGAGAAGGCGTAATTGAACCTTCAAGTAGTCCATGGGTATCCCCAGTGGTACTCGTGAAGAAGAAGGATGGATCAACGAGGTTTTGCGTAGACTACAGGCAGCTAAACGACGTGACCAAAAAGGACAGCTACCCTTTACCCAGAATTGACGACACGCTAGACACCCTGTCAGGATCCCAGTGGTTTTCTACGTTAGATTTAAAGAGTGGATACTGGCAGGTAGAATTAGAACCCAAGGATCGTGAAAAAACAGCTTTTACGATCGGAACTGGTTTGTGGCAGTTCACTGTAATGCCCTTCGGACTGTGTAACGCTCCTGCAACGTTCGAGCGTTTGATGGAGACCATCTTGCGCGGATTGTCTTGGAAGACGTGCTTGGTTTACCTGGACGACGTGATCGTGGTTGGAAGGTCGTTTGAAGAGCACTTGAACAACTTGAAGGAAGTGTTCCAGCGATTACGTGGGGCTAACCTCAAACTGAGCCCAAAGAAGTGCCACGTATTTAAGAAGGAAGTCCAATACCTTGGCCACGTCGTATCTAGAGATGGAGTAAGGGCTGACCCAGACAAAATCCGAGCAGTGCAAGCATGGCCAAGACCAATCGACAAACATCAGGTCCGAAGTTTCCTTGGGTTGTGCACTTATTATAGAAGATTTGTACCCGGATTTGCCAATATTGCCAAACCATTAACAAAATTAACTGAAGAAAAAGCAGAGTTTAGATGGAATGAAGACTGCGAAAGTTCTTTTAATCAACTAAAACAAGCCCTAGTCACTTCGCCGATTTTGAGTTATCCAAGAGAAGATGGAAAGTTTGTTTTGGATACCGACGCAAGCAATCTGGCCATAGGCGCTGTCCTTTCGCAGATTCAAGATGGACAAGAAAAGGTTATCGCGTATTTTAGCAAGGTTTTGTCCAGGCCAGAAAGAAATTATTGCGTCACTAGGAGGGAGCTGTTAGCAGTCGTTAAGTCCATCGAACATTTCTACAAGTATTTGTATGGACGAAAGTTTTTACTGAGAACAGACCACGCCGCTTTAAAATGGCTTCTGCAGTTCCGTAACCCAGAAGGACAAGTGGCAAGATGGATCGAGAGACTGCAAGAGTATGACTATGACACAGAACACCGTGCCGGAAGCAGTCATCGAAACGCTGATGCCTTGTCCAGAAGACCATGTCCGGCGGACTGCAGCCATTGTTCGCGACTGGAAGAAAAAGTCGAATGTCTCCGGAGAACTGCTATGGTTGATGATGAGTGGGAACCTGAGCAGTTACGTCGCGAACAAGAAGACGATCCTGAAATAAGACTACTCCTGGACTGGAAAGAAAGCGGCCGACGACCAACCTGGAAAGAAGTGAGTGCTTTGGGCAAAAATATCAAAGCGTACTGGGCGCAGTGGGACTCCTTGATAGTAGAAGACGGTCTTCTTAAGCGATACCTAGAAAGTGCCGAGGGCACGGGAAACAGACTACAGCTGGTAGTGCCGAAGAGCAGGGTGACCGAAGTGTTGAAGCATCTCCACGATGGGACATCAGGAGGACACTTTGGCATTAAGAAGACGTTGGGTAAAGTGCGAGAACGATTCTACTGGATGAACTGCAAAGAGGACGTCATGAAATGGTGCCGTAAATGCATAGTCTGCGCTTCAGGAAATGGTCCAGCGAGAAAGCGCAAAGCACCCATGAAACAATACAACGTAGGAAGCCCTTTGGAAAGAGTAGCGATTGACATCGCAGGGCCGTTCCCAGAATCCGATTCGGGAAATAAATACATCTTGGTGGCGATGGATTATTTCACGAAATGGACGGAGGCTTACGCCATACCCAATCAGGAAGCAGCTACAGTCGCAGACGTATTAGTAAAGGAGTTTTTTGCCGGTTTGGAGTTCCGTTGGAATTACACTCCGATCAAGGCCGCAATTTTGAGTCTGGGCTGTTTCAAGAAGTTTGCCGACTGTTAGGAATTAAAGACTAGGACAACGCCTCTCCATCCTCAGTCTGATGGCATGGTTGAACGGATGAATCGAACAATGGGCAAGTACTTAGCCAAGGTAGTGTCCGAACATCAAAGAGACTGGGATCAGTACTTGCACCTCTTCTTAATGGCGTACCGATCATCCGTTCACGAAAGCACAGGCCAAACACCATCCTGTGTCATGCTCGGTCGTGAGATAAGATTACCATGCGATCTTCAATTTGGACGAAGACCGGAAGAAGAAGTCGCTGGAGAAGATTACGTCAGCAAGCTGGCAAAGAGGCTAGATGAAGTACATGAAGAGGTTCGTAAAAACACACAAATTGCCAGCGACAGGATGAAAACAAGATATGACGTCAAGGCGCAAAATGGTGGGTTTCAACCTGGCGATATGGTTTGGTTGTATAACCCTCAAAGGAGACGTGGTTTGTCGCCGAAGCTGCAAAGGCAATGGGAGGGCCCCTATGAAGTCGTGCAGCGTATTAACGACGTTATATACCGCATCCGAAAACCGCCCAGAGGCAAGCCAAAAGTGGTCCACGTCGATCGTCTAGCCCCGTTTGCTGGCGATAACCACAATCCGCAAGTTCACGTCCGAACCAGAGTAATAAGTAGCAGAACCAGGAATCCAATCGAAGAAATGGAGTTCGAAAAAGTTTATGAACTTATACGGAGGTTCTGGAAAAGCTAGGTTCGGAGTTACCACCGAGGAACAACAAGACCTGTTCCAGACACAAAAAGATTACGCCATCGCACATTGCGTGAGCGAGGACCTTGACATGTCCAAAGGGGTTGCAGTCGTGTTTAAAAAGAAGTTTGGACAGCTAGATGAATTACGAAGACAGCAACCGGCAGTCGGAAAGGTTTTAGGACTACGTGGTGACGGACGCTTCGTTTTCTATCTGGTCACCAAGAAATACTCACGTGTCAAGCCGTTATACAAAGATCTGTGGCGAACATTATGGAGTCTCAAGAGACAAATGGAGTTCCATCATGTTAAGAAATTGGCAGTACCCAAGCTTGGTTGTGGCTTAGACCAATTGAATTGGAGGACAGTTCGAAACATGTTGGAGGTCGTCTTCCGAGGAACAGGCGTTCAAGTGTTGGTCTGTAGTTACCAACCGAGGAGAGTATTGGGTCAGGAAAAGTCCATTGACTGTTACTTTTATGGTCAAGGAAGTTGCCGAAATGGAGGAAGCTGCCGCTATCGCCACGAACCCTTTTACCGGTGTCGCATCCAGTCTCCTGTTCTGGGACAGAACAGTCCTAAGAAAGGGGCAGTGAAACGTCCGAGAAATTACTTGCAAATGCAAGAACCTTCTAGAACTGTTATCTAGTTTCTAGAAGATATAGCGAAAAGTGAGGAACGATCGAGAAGAATTCGCCGATGTCTATAAAAGCCGAAGATGGAAATCGTAGGTCAGTTATTGCTGGAATGCGAATGTGTTAAGAAGATTATCAAGTGAAAATAAATCGTTAACACGTGTTTGTCTACATAAATAAATCGAGAATAATCGTGTATGTGATAATTAGTGTAAACAAGAGTGATATCCGAGGACGTTATCTTATCTTAAGTGTTATACAACGGTATACATAAATTGTAGTGTAAGTGTTTTTATTATTAGATTTTATTAGTTCGGTTAATTTAAAAGTGTACATATTTCTATAATAAGTAAACGTAGTTTTAGTCGTTATAAATAAATTAGTTTTTAATAAATAGATACGTAACAATATTTTAGATGAAGACGTGCAACGAGTACATTTAAATTATGATTTATTCAAGTATTGTAGCAATTATTTAATTGTTTTGTGCTCTACTATTTATACTATCAATTTACTAAAAAATATTCTCAAGAAATTGATGTTTCACATTAAAAATGTGAGCGTGTGGTGTGCGCTCGGCACATCTCTATATATGCAAAGGCTAACTTTCGCTGGGCATTAGTTTTGTGGTATAAGGTATTAGTATTAAACAACATTTTAAAAACTACGGATTTTAATATTATTAAGGCATGTTAACGGTTGCATTGTTTATTATTATCATTCTTAGGTAGTTGTGACAGACGTAGAAAAAGAGCGAGAAAAAGAACGAAACAATTTACCTATGAACATGATGACGAAACAGTTCAAAAACCTAAACTAAAATTTAAAATAAACGTTTTTAATATCCTTGACGTAACTTGAGAATCTATTAATAAAAGATTTAAACTGCTGTCAGATATTATTCAACACTATTTAATTTTTTATGGAATCTTTTATTTTAATATATTTTCGGAAAGATCTTATATTAAAATTATGTTCAGCACTTGACGCTGTTCTAACTGACGAAAGTAAAAATGAACGTGATATAAAACTACTACAAAACCTACAGTTCTTGCAATATTGTTATAGTACTGTATTAACTTCTAACAATATATTTATTGAATCCACTATGAAACAAGAGCGACTTCAAAAAATGTCTATTATTGCTATTAAATCTGACTTTTTAAAAAAATATCAACTTAGAAAATTTAATAAGACAATTTTCTAAATTTAATGCAAGAAAAGTAAATTTTTTGAATATTAGTTATTATAAAAAAAGCATAGAATTACGTATTACTTTTACGATATATTTATTACGAGAGTGAATTATGTTAATTAAGTTATACAGTTTTAATTAATAATTTGATAATACCCATTCACAATAAACACTCGGCGAATAATTCGCGACACTCTTCTCTCAACACTTCTTCACGCGCACTGCTCGCTACCAACTCCCCTCTCTTCTCTCACCTTCCTCTTCCTTTCACGCTTCTTCTTTTCCGCGAAATCGGCTTTTCCGTCACTCGGCCTTTCCTGACTACCATGAACGTCCTCGTTCATCAGATCTGTTAGATAATCACTTAAATAACCTGGCGGTTGCCGTCTTCGACTCGGTTTACCGCGGGATTCTAGCTCGACTTTCACTTTTGTCTCTGGTTGATAATCTTCGTCGTCTAAAAATTCGGTTTCTTCCTTCTCACTTTCAGACTCTTCTGTGTTGGGTATGGTCTCTTCATGCGTTCCTACTTCGTTTTCTTCTTCTTGGCTATCATCTTGTTCTCCCATTCGACTTTCACTTTCTTCACAGTCGTCTTCGTGGTTCTGATATATTTTTAACTGACTAACGTGAGCTGTTGTAACATAAGGCTGCGTGTCGTCTCTACGGAGTCTTTCAATTTTGTAAATATCTGAACTTACTTTTTCTAACACTATCCATGGGCCAACATACTTAGGTTGTAGTTTTGTCGGTTCACCTGTTCCTATATGGGGTCTTCTCATCACTACCACGTCTCCAATGTTCAAACTATAACCTCTATATCTCTTTTGATCATATCTAATCTTGGTTTTGTCTTGTTCCTTCTTGACACGTTCTCTAATACTGTCTCTAATAGTTTTCGGGTTTTGGTATTCTTCGGTCGGTAACACACGTGCAAGTTTCGCATCTTCAAAGTTGGGGTTATATCCATATAAAAGCTCGAAGGGCGTTCGTCCTGTGGTTTTGTTTTCTGCATTGTTCAGGTTTCTTTCCATTTTTCGAATCTTCTTATCCCTTGATCTATCGTCGTTTGTCATCGCCATAACCATAGGTACAATCGTTCTGTTCACTCTTTCTACCTGGCCATTTGCCTGAGGTCTATGACTCGCGTTCAACGTATGATGGATACCATGTCGCGCACACGTCTTCAAATTGTTTCGACGTAAAGCTAGTTCCTCGGTCACTAACGATAATACTTGGCACTCCAAAATCCAGAATAAAACCTTCCAGTGCTCTTACACAATGTTGAGCTTTCGTGCTTTCCATCGGATACAGTTTTACAAACTTGGTCAGTCCATCCACCACAACTAAAATGTATACATTTCTTCTTTCACTTTTTACAAAAGGCCCTAAGTGATCGATGTCGATTCGCTCGAATGGTCGACGCGGCAACGGTATCGGGTTGAAGCAATCCCGGTCTTTTGCCATTTTTATCAACATCCATCCCCAAGTAGGTTACTTGATTTTGGCCGAAATAACACTTAGATAATTTTAAAGTTAATTTTGCGTATCGTAACTTCTCAAGGACCATTCGTACACGTTCAATCATTTGAGTCCAATCTCGCGCAGGCACTAAGATATCGTCTATATAAGACATTGCAATTTTATTACGCAATTCACCTAACACTATAGCCATCAACCTCGAAAACTCATACGGCGCGTTAGTTAGTCCAAAACACATTCTATTAAATTGTCCAGTTTCGTCAGATGTTATAAAGGCGGTTTTCTCACGCGATTTCTCGTCTAAAGGCACTTGTAAATATCCACTCGCTAAGTCCAAGGTGGTAAGTAATGTACAACCCGCTAACTGTTCAAACTGTTCATCCACACTTAGTATAGGAAAACTTGTACGTTTCGTCTGACTATTTAATCGTCTAAAGTCTACTACAAGTCGTTTTTCTCCCGACGGTTTCGGCACTAACAATACAGGAGACGCGTAAGGTGATTTTGTGTCCGAAACTATACCGGCGTCGCGTAACTCATAATTTCCCGATCTGCATTCGATGTTTTGTATGGCTTACTACGCACCGGCACATTTGCATCATTAATTTTCATCTTAATTAAGTCCGTACAACCGAGTTCTTTTAATGTGAATGCAAAACAATCGCGAAATTCATTCAACAACGTTATTAACGCATTTTGTTCTTCATGACATGCACTAACGCCTACGTTAACCGTAGCTTTGGTTATTTCTCCCGTAGTCGTCCCCCACTGTTTAACCGGTTTTGCATCCAAATCAACGTCAAAAATTTCGTCCACGCAAATCCTACTTGAACTATTATTTTTATTTATGAAACTCACCATTCGTGGTCCAGCTTCCCCTTTTACTTCAACGAAGTTGATCGAATTTGCTTCCAGAACTACACTCTCAGTACAGCTGACAGTTTTTCAGTTTTCGGTTCCAAACTTGTTTTTAGAACGCGGAATGGATCACTTTCGAATATCCAAATCTTAGTTCATTACCCACTCTTACGTAAGCAATTCTCTCATCCTCGGTAAATGTTCTTCCAATCAAAACATCCACGTCTTGAGCAGAGTCAGGTACTACCCAGAATGTAACTTCCGGTAATTCCACATCATCAATTTTCACTTCACATTTAATTTTCAAATCACACTTTACTACTGGATGCGGAGATCCAAATCCATGTAGTTTCAAATCGCCTGGAGTACAGTCCCATTTATTTTTCTTCGCAAAACTCTCGGTTATGGTACATACCGCACTTCCTGGGTCGATAAAACACAAACATTCTTTATTATTTAACACACTTGTTTTCAAAAACTTGGCTATCTTGTCACCTTGATTTATATTGTCCTTTCTACATACTTGTTTAACTGAAATATTTGCATTACAGTGTCTTTGTGTATGTCCTTCCTTTTTACACCGGAAGCAAAATAGCTTCTTGTCGTCCTTGCAATCCGCCTTCACGTATCCTTCTTTATTACACTTAAAACATTTTAACTTTTGTGGTTTTCGACAGTTCCTTGAAAAATGTCCATCTTCAGAACAATTATAACATCGAATTGAAGCTTTCTTGTCATTATTTTCCATCTTTATTTCACACTTCTTAGGGTAATGCACTACTTTTTCGTTTACGCTATTTCCCGGACATACTCTTTCAAATTCGATAATATCGTGTAATAATTCGTCTTCATTGTTGTGCGACTTTGCCATTAACCCACTAATTATATCCGGTCGATTTAAACCGTTTAAAATTTGTTCCTTAATTTCTCTAAATTGTAATTTTAACGATTTACAAAGTCGATATTTGTTATGAAAATAACTACTTAACGATTCACTTTTGTTTTGTCTACGGTTTCTCATTTCTTCCCATAAATCAGTTAAATTTTCAACGTAGCAAAACGTGCTTATAAATTTGTTCTCAAACGCATTCCACGAATTTATCTTATCTTGGTTTGATAAGTACCAATCTGCAGCGGCATGTTTCAAATGAATCTTTGCGGTTTCTAATAAAAATTCCTCAGGCCAATTTAATAATTTTGCAGAGCTTTTTAATTTCTTCAACCAATCTAATGCGGATTTGTCACATTTTTCTCCATAAAAATCTTCAATATTTGCGTTTAAGTCGGGCATTACATGAAACTTTGGTACTACTTCCGTGTTTCCTTGAATTAATTTCAACATTCGTTCTTCACTCGCTAATCGATTTTCTTCCATCTGAGCCATCATTTTCGTAAATAACGCAAACATTTGTTGGTTTCCACTACCGTCACTGTTTTCCATTTTGTATGCACTACAATAACACGTTATTTTCTCCGTAATTTATCCCATTCACTAATCTAGTTTATCCCACTTCTGAATTTTGTTAACTATTTAATCACTTACACGGGTTCGTTTTCTAGATTTTTAATGATAGAATAAACACCTTACAGACAATGGTTAAATAATGTAATCAAATAATAAACACTCGGCGAATAATTCGCGACACTCTTCTCTCAACACTTCTTGACGCGCACTGCTCGCTACTCACTCCCCTCTCTTCTCTCGCATTCCTCTTCCTTTCACGCTTCTTCTTTTCCGCAAAATCGGCTTTTCCGTCATATGTAATAATAATTTGTGTTTTATTTGATAAAGTTATTTTTATTCATTACGTCAAGTCGCAGAGGAGTACGTTAAGTCTCCTTACTGAATAAAAAAAACAATAGCAAAAACCACAAAGTAGATGTACTTTAACTGGAAATGGTACTGTTCTGGATAAAAATATAATATACATATCCTACAGCCATCTAAAAGGGACGTCCCGTTGCGAATACGCAAAGGATGTCCTATAAGGACATCGTAGGGATGCACACACTTGTGACAAAAGAACGTCCCATGAAGGACGTACACAGAACCAAAATGGGATGACTTTGGGACATCCAGTGATCCACAACATCATGTCCCCGGGACATCCTTAGGACATCCTTGTGTTTGTTGGGGAGATGAGAGCTATAACTCGGGATATGATTTCAAAAGCAATCGATGGTTTTAAAAATCGAATTTACCACTGTCAAATTATGAACATTTATTGTAAGTTTAGTTTAAATACATTTTTTTGTTATAACAATTTTATGTAAAGATATTTAAAGTTTAATATTTGCTATTGTGACAGTGCATTCAATTGTTTCAATACTACATATTACGTACCTGATTAATACTGCTCAGTAAAATAAATTTGTTAGACATGTCCTTGTTTTTCTTGAAAATTTTTTGATGTAAAGGTATTCAAGTTTCATATGGTTGAAAAGAGAAAAAAGACTCTATCAAATGAGTATAATAAAGACGTGCCTTGCCATTTAAAAAAATGTAAGTGTTATTCGTTGCGATTTTGTTTACAGCAAAAATTTAAATTGATATCTCCCAGGTGGTAGATAACTAAGTGATAAACAACTTTTATTTACAACTTTTTCGAGTAAAGTGCATATTTATCGACCTGTATAATATATTCCATACTTTTCGAACACACTGTATATAATTCGTAATTACTTCAGACTTAAATAACAAACAAGACGGCGAAATTTACCGGGAAATATAAAAAGGATATGAAAATGAATTACAAAATAACTATTTTTATAGAATCGCATGATTATATTAATGTATAAATTAGCATATAGAGTTTTTAGTAGTTTTAATGTTTATTAAAAAACTAATAAAAGTTAGTAAGGTATAGATAGAAGTAAAAATCTAGTAATTGACAAAAAAATGTTTCTTTACTTTATGCGTGTTTATATACAATACTTAAAAACAGTCAAAGATTCTACAAAGTATTTTGCATATAAACGATATTTAGTAAATATTAATTACCACATTCTGTAAATATACATATAAGATACCATTTGTAATATTCACAAAATATTATTAATTATTGCCCTTCTTGTTTGTTACGCTTCATTATATTTACATTGAAAATAAATACCGGTTCCGGTCCAAGTAAAGTTTTTGGTTTCGCAATACGAACTTACACAAAACGCCAAATTAGAAAAAATGTTATATCGTTTATTTATTAATATTAACATTAAATACAACAACCAAATTATTGTAACTATATTTAAAAAGTGAAGGAACAAATAAGCACACAATAATTACACTACACACGTTTAATTAAAACTATGTATATACGTTCGTAAAATTTCATTTTACTAGCAATTACTAAAGTCATTTGTAAAAGTTGTCTAACAATATCCTTAACTTTTATGTACAAATCGTAAAAGAGAGAGGATATACTTATGTCCCATTTGCACCGTTTTATGCGCAAAAACTATTTTAAGTGTACACCATACGTAATTACAAAAGAAAACATGCTGAACGATTATGACTTCAACAAAGTGAGGCACTGGCATTAAGTGCATCTTAGGTGTGTTTAAAAACCGTTAGATTTTGTATAAAATACGCAAATATCAACTGCGTACATTTGAAAAAATAAATTTGGTGCGCACACGTCTGCCTTTATTAATGCAAGTCCTAAAACGGACTCTAAATAAATCTTTGTACTATTAGACATATCAATTTCTAAAGTAATCTAAAAATATAAATAAATAAGAGCGCGCAAAGTGTAATTTCAATTATAAACGAAAAACAGTCGTTCAAAAATGATTTGCGTTATATACAGATAAGACATAAAGTTCCGTATTTATAATCGTCCATTATAACACTTGACAAAATTAAATATACACCTTTTTACAAGTAGTCAAATAAATAGTGATACTTTTTTTGATTCAAATACATTTCATTCATTATTATTTTTAAGGCTTCGTTCTTTGGTATTTCGGGTTACTTACACAGAGGCCTTTTGACAATAATTAAGAAATCTGCAGGATACTGACCGTACATACATATAATCGTTAACGAAAAATCGATAAAACCCTGACTGATATACTTTGCTAAACTTGATACGTACAAATTTACAACAAATTACAATTGAACAGTGTTCAAAGACAATTAAAATGTTCGACACTTTTTAATGCAACATTAGGGTATTAAATTTAAGCAGATTATTACGAAGGATTTTCGAAAAAGTTCTGTAACTGGGTAATAGTAGAACGTTCTAACAAACACAAATCAAAATCAAAAGTTTGAGCAGAAACCTCAAATCTACCAGTTTCGGCAATTAATTGTACCACCCTTTGCAATTCGGCATTATCTTGCAAAGTCAAAATTTTATGTTGTAAATCTCTTAAGATATTCATATAATCCTCATAGTTTTCTTCATTTTCAGTTTGTTTCTCGTGCGAAAAATTGATTTCTGTATCTGATTCTTTTGAGTTAGAAGATTCTTCTTTAGGAATTTTTTCCAAAGGTGCTTCCAACGTACCGCCGTCAGATTTTCGTTTTCGTTTTTTGTCTAAACTTTTTTCAGACTTCTTATCTTTGCTTTTCTTAGACTTTTCCTTTTTTAACTTTTTATCAGCTTCTATTCGTATTTCCGGTTCAAAGATAGTTTCTTTTTTTATTTCTGGTTTCAGCACAGGAGCCGGTTCGCTAAATAAATCTTCGTGACTACTGATGGAACTGTTTGAAGAATCCGTTTCTCCGAATTCCGCTATTAACGTATTAAGCGGTTTTTTTGTTTTTTCTAATATTCTAGTTTCGGCAGAAGTCATTTGTTTTGGACTATCAAATAAATCGGTTTTTTCATTTTCTTTCGATGTATCTTTATTTTCTACATACTTAGATGACAGTTTTTCTAATTTCTTCTCGGATTTATGAGTTTTTTCACTGAATTTATCCTTCCTCTCTTTGTCTTTTCTCTTATGTTTGTGCTTTACCTTTTCTTCGACCCTGTCGAGTTTAAGTTTGCCATTTTTTTCGACAGATTCCGAAGAATCTTTACCATCTTTAACGTAGTCTTTCAATACTTCTTTCTCTTTTGCAACTTTTTCTTTTCCGTTCCTAGATGTAGGCAAAAGACTATCTTCTTTGTGTTTCTCTCTTTCCCTTACGTTTTTATTTTCTTTTTGTTCTATTGCCTTTTGGTCCCTGTCTTTGTACTTACCGCTATCCTTTCTTTCTTTTTCTCGTTTTTCTTTTTTAAATTTTTTGTCCAACTTTTCGCGATCTTCCAATATCTTCCTATCTTTAGAAGCTTCGATCTTCTTTTCCTCTTTATGCTTTATCGGTGGACTCGACGGTCTTTTTGGACTTGAAAGTTTCTTTGTAGGTGTAGGACTTCTTATTTTTGGAGATTTCTCTTTTCTTTTATCTTTAATTTTATCTTCGCGATCTTTGCTCCTATCCTTCTTCTCTTCCTTCTTCTTTTCTTCCCGCTTCAGTTTGTCATCTTTCTCTCTAAATTTTTCTTTGTCTTTGTCCTTGTCTTTATCCTTATGAGGGCTGTGTTTTTTTGACTTTTCTTTATCTCCAGAACCTGCAATTTAATTTTAACAAGATATTCTATTTGATAATATTAATGGCAACATACCAGATTTATTTAAGTTGCTATTTTTATCTTTCGAAATAAGTTTGGAATCGACAGATGCCTTTGAAGTTTTAGTAATTGGAGCACCAAACACTGCCTGGAAACTGGTTCGGGGGTCTTCAACTTTCGATTTATGTTTTTTTATTACATCAGATCCTCCTAATCTGGGTTTACTAATTAATTGCAATTTTTCATCGACTGTTCTACTTTCTTGAGAACCGTCTTGAGAGTTTGATGCATTTACAATCTGTAAGAAAAATCTTAATCTTGGTTCTTAATGCTACTTAAGAAAAACTTACCACACCTCCACCTTTAAGCAGTTTTAGTTTAAAATCTTCTCCGGGTAAATTAAATACATATTTTTTATTTTGTACTTCACTAATAGGAGCACCACTAGGTTGAAGATGAAGATCATAATTTAAACAAATTTTCTTCGGCTCGTCCTTATTGCGTAAATGTATTTCGACGGGTAAAGTAAAACCGGCATAACCGGATTCTTTAACTGAGTACGGAGGTTCTTTTATTACTGTAATAAAGTAATCTATCAAATAAATAAATGTAAAAGTTATTTGTTTACCTCTTTTAGGTTTCGGAAAGGTTTCGTGCAAATAAAAAACTACTTTTTCAACATAATAATGTAAGTTAGCACCGTCACAACCACGTACGAATACCTCCCAATCATGCGTAAACCCTTCTTGTGTACGCTTGGTACGAATAGCAGCTTCATGACCAATTTCAAAATTTATTCGCACAGACATAATTCATGCTTTCATCTTGCATTTAATTGGAATGTCAGAATGTAGTTTTCAGTTACATTCTATTATATTTTTCGATAGTTAAACAAAAAAGAAGTCGACTGCATTTGATCTGAGTTTTGAACCTGCCGTAGAATCTATAAATTTCGACGAAGACTATCGTACACGTTTGTCAAATTTGTCTTCAATTTCATAATTTTATAAATTTACTTTAACTTGTTGATAAGAGATGCATAGCGTAAATTTATAAACAAACTAGAAATTGTTTTCTGTCAATTGACATCAAGCAATGTAACCAACTTTAGACGCTTTAGACGTCGGAAACTCACAATTTCCCCAATTATAAAAAAAAACTTAAAATTTAAAATCAACAACGAATAATTGTAGGTATAATAATTGTAAAGCACCAGTTTTTATTACTTATTTATGCAATTTATTATAACGGTTTTTAAAATTAAATCAACTTTCTTTCTATATGTATATCAATTCAAAAAACACAATTATATATTTTTAAAAATTTTTATTTAAATGATAATTTTTGTAATTTACTATTTACTGTTCTCTTTCTGTATTTTTTACTATTTTTTCCACTATTCATTTCTTTGCTTCAAACTTCCATAAATGCTCAGCGGTTCTCAAAATTTGTACTTTGTAGCTAGTGTTGCCAACCTAACCGGATGAATTAAAAAACCGAGCGATAAATAACTAGTGTTTATGTGTTTTAATAAAATAATGTAATTTATATACATAGGTGGAATCACTTGTAAAATACTGAGTGTTTGTTTAGCATGTTGCAATTTGAAACACAACCAACAAACCCAGTAAATAATTTTTCCTATCCGCAGGTGTGCTTTCAAGTTTATTAGAATATCACACAAAGTACGATAACGACTTGTCCTTAGATTACGTTTCAAAAGTGATATAAAATTATGAAATATCCACATTAGTCATCGTTTCCAACGAAAGGTAGTTAATTAACATGTGCTATTTCAAAGTGGCAAACACGTACGGGGCGGTATCCCAATAAGTCTCCTAGAAAGACCTTCATATTATATAAAGCAAAACTAATACTACACCCATTTATAACGTGGATAAAAGCAAGATTAATTAACTGTTTAGTCGCATTCAGAAGTTTTGTTTATTTTTCCGTTCTTTTCCTTCTTCTATTATTCAACCATTCTTCAATTTCTTCGATTTCTTGTTTTTCTCAACTATCTGAACTCATACTTATAAGCGCCGTTATGGACCGTTTATAGCGAATATCATTGAGAGTTCACTGTACAATTTACAAACAGGAAAGCTAAGATTGCTGCGCGTGGAATATAAATCTCAGGGAAAACACATTAAAAAATGCGCCTATTACTTTACCTTCGTGGTGGTGTGGAAGTTGTCGAAACGTGGCTTGTTTTGCAGCGATAATTTACTTTGCGTTCACATACGCAACTTAAGAATTTTTTTTTAAATTTTTATTTTTACACTTACTCTATGTTCAAAGTCAATACCCTAATGGTAAAGTAGTTTATCCTCCTGTTGGTCAAGTTGTATTTAGTTCTAGATTTGTATCTTCTTTAGGAGAGGCAATAAAAACCACTCTAAACTGTTTTTATGGCTACGTTTCGTGCCTCTAGTGTGCACTTCTTCAGGCCAAAGAAAAGGTTACGAGTGGTGGTAGTCCACTGGTCCAACAAGCATACCGTCTAATAAGTTACTTATTCTAGTTAACATATGAAATTAGGTCAATGATTAAAATAATTTAAATATATATACAAAGAAAACGACGGACATTAAAGTTAAACAAACAATATACCTTATATATATATTCTTTTAATCATTGACCTAATAATGACTCAAATTTCTCAAACGTGTGTCGTCAAAGTTGCCAATATTACCAACATTGCTGCAAACTTGCAACAAGATTCGTAAACTTGGCAAGGAAAAAGCAAGCTGAAATCAAAGTTGCTGCAAGTTTACATGCTATCTGGGTTCTTTTATGAAACTGACTTTTCTACTCGCAATGAAAGACGGTTCAGGGTACTGATTCACCACTCGACTCCCGTTACTACCCAATCAGCAAGGAAACGTTTTTTTCATGTTTTAAAAACGTTACAACGTTTTAAAATAGTCGAAATAAAAAATGTTTTAAAAAAAAATATGTTTGTTGCGTTTTAAAAATATTTCATTTAAATATTGATATTGAAATATTTTTAAAATGTTTTCTAAAACATTTTTTAGTAACATAAAAAACGTTTTTACTCCATAAAAAATCATACTTTTGCTTGCTTTCAACTGTACACTTTTTTCTTTTATATATTGTATTAAAAGTAAAATTGACTAAAATTTGTTACATATTATCATTAAATACACATTAAACCTTTTCATTTTTAGAAAAAAATTTTTATAAATTTGAATACAAGTAATTTTATAACTGCGCATGTCGAAACCTAAAACGCAAGCTAGCAAATTTTTGCTGTTGTGCCTTAGGTATCCATTATTGTCTTTTCTCGTTTTCAAAGTTATTTTCAAAAGTGGTGTTTTTATGGTTTACGTTTACATTGTGAAAGGTATGTGTATATACTATAGATTTATTAGTTGTGTTAGCTGCTTTTGGTTTTACACGAAATACCTATTACAACGCTATTACGTTTCAATTCACTTTGAACTGATTTCTATTTACTTATCTTAAACGAAGAAGGAATTAAAAGTGATCAATTAAGTGAATAGTGTGCTAAAACGAAAACTTCCTTATAATCTACTAATTTAATTTAGGAAAGAACTCGCACCGAAACGTAATGGGGGTTATAGTATGGTTCCGGTCGTTCCGGTTATCTTAGTTTTTTACGGTTGCAATTTCGGTTTTCAACCTGCTTTTTTACATATTTTTTAGGGTTTTGAAGGGAGTTGAAAAATGTTGGTTTAATTTTTATGTTAATCGTCTAATTAGATTATTCGATAGTAAACATACTCATACCAGGGACTAATGAAAATAAATTTAAAGTAATTATTTTTTTACTGAAAAAGCACGTCTTTATTATGATAGAAATTTAAAACCGAATGTCAGATGCTTAAATTACAACAAATTTTATTTACCAAAAATTAAGAAATGATTTGTTTTAAAAAATATTAGAAAATCAGTCCTAAAAAATTGTATAAAAAAACGGGTTCTTATAAAGCCTATATTGCACTCATCATCGGTAACTTCGACTGTAAAAAATCATGTCATATGAAACTTGTTTTTTAATATACTATCCTTTTACGAAGGTTTTCTTTATACTAAAATGTTTGGTGTTTCCAATTATAAATTTAAATCAGAAATAAGATACAATAAATGCAATAAATTAATTATATGAGCACTACGTGTCTGAGAGTTTATGATAACGATTCAAGAACGTGTGAAAAATGTGATAAGTATAGTGGCAAATGAACGTTGCAAAGTAAGCATATTCTAACTTGACCTATTTAAAAATTGTAAATTATTCGTTCTTGTTGAAGTTACATATTCATCATTATCTGTATAAAATTTCTAAATCTCTAAGAAGAAAATGCTGCTCATTTAGTATTCTTACTTTAATGAATGTTATGGAGTTCCAATATGCTACTTACATATGCATTACTTATATTTGATATTAATTTGCGTAATAACACCATTTTTAGAAATTGTCAAATTTCTTATAAAATTTACATAAAATCAAATTATAATTTTGGTTTTTTTAACTAAAGTAATTTGTCTTCAGGAAAAACGGAAATGGTCAAAACGTAGCAAATAAGCAGAACCATACTAATGCAGTTCGTTTATGATTTTAACCATGTCAAAAAGAAAAAGATTGCCATTCAAATCATTATCTGATCGCAGTAAACGCAGAAGAATGTATGATGATGCTGACAAAGAAGAAAATTGCGCTAATGATATTGCTATAAAGTTAGATGACAACCAAGTATATGATGACAATACAATTTTCATACAAAAAAATGGGACAAGTAGTGAAAGTTTTATTAAGGAACCTAATGATAAATTTTGTTCTTCTATTTCCTATGCTGTTAATAATTCCTCGTTAAGCTCAGATGCATCACATGTTTCATCTTCCGACTCCTCTACTGGCAATGTAGTATGTGAAAGTAGTGTAATAAATCCTGTTATTAATAATACTATGGAATTTGATGCTACAGTGAATTTTTTGAGAGAGTGGGCATTAAACACTAATTGCACTACTTCTGCTCTTTCTTTGTCACTTAGTGGACTAAAGAAACACTCTTGTTTTACCAATCTGCCTTCTGACGGAAGAACACTATTAAAAACCCAATGCTCGTTTTCGTCTAGACCGGTCGATTCTGGACGTTATGTGCATATTGGAATCAAAACACAACTTACTAAAATTCTTGGTGCTTTAGCAAATACGTTATTGGTTAATACCTTAGATTTATTAATAAATATAGATGGATTGCCATTGTTTAAAAGTTCTCCTGGGCAAATAATTCCTATTTTATTTTCTCTTCCCCGAATAGCGTCATTAAAAGGGCAAGTTTTTCCATTGGGTTTCTATTATGGATTACAAAAACCTAAAAGTTATACATTATTCTTACAAGATTTTGTTAATGAGTCTATTGATTTAATTAATAATGGTTTTTTATTCAATAATTTAAACTATGTTGTAAGAATCATAGCGTTCGTGTGTGACGCTCCAGCTAAAAGTGATCTTTTGGGTATTAAAGCACACAGTGGTTACTCATCCTGTACACGGTGCAATATTGTAGGGATTACAAGAAATCATAAAAGGGTGTTTTTAGAAACCGATTGTGCTGCGAGGACAAGTAAAAATTTTATTAATTGGGTTGATACGTCATATAGGCTCCACGAAACTACTTTAGTTCAGATACCACATCTAGATTTTGTGCATAGTTTTGTTTTAGATTATATGCACTTAGTACTTTTGGGAGTTATGCGAACAATGATAGTCACATGGTACTCCGGGGATTTACCACACAGACTCTCTTTTGTAAATATTAAAACAATTTCTGATCATTTACGAATGTTGTCTAAATCTACACCATGCGAGTTTGTGCGGAAACCTAGAGATTTAAGATTAGTGCTTAGGTGGAAAGCTACCGAATTTCGAATGTTTCTGCTGTATTTTGGTCCTGTAGTTCTAAAAGATGTTCTTGATACACAAAAATATAATAACTTTATTACATTACATGTGGCAATTTCAATTTTGTGCAATGCGTCTCATTGTAAATGCTTAGAGAAAAGACAATATGCAAAATCTTTATTAATTCATTTCATCAGCACTTTTCAAATATTGTACAGCCAAGATTTTATTACACATAACTTTCATGGACTCATTCATTTGGTAGATGATGCAGATTACATCATAAATAAGTTACCTTATTTCACTCTTGATAGCATATCTGCTTTTCCATTTGAAAATTTTATGCAACAAATCAAAAGAATGGTACGAGCAAAGAATTTTCCTTTAGAGCAAATAATAAATCGGATTAGCGAAAGAATATTTTATGAGACCCCAATAAATATTATCTATGAATCTGACTCATTCAAAATGTTTACTGTTCATCAAAGTGGACCGCTTTTGCCCACTTGTTCTGATCCACAATATAAAAAAATTATTTTTAATAATTTTAAACTTTCAACTAGACCTCCTAATAATTGCTGTGGATTAACAAATAGTGACATAATTCTTGTTCGAAATATAGTGTTTTGCACTTCTATGAATTTATTTGTTATTATAGGACAAAAGTACTTGTACAAAACAAGTTTTTATGAAATCCCTTGTCAGAGTAGTAAATTAGACATTTACAGACTTTCTAAATTATCCCATTTAAAAATTTTTCTAATTAAAGATATTTCTGTAAAATATATCGTGCTACCATATAAAGAATCGGTTATATTGCATTTCCACTTTTACATACTGCTTGATTTACAATAACACAGATTATCAAATATATGTACTTGCATTATTGGTAAGCAATTAAATTGTGATATTAAAACTTTAAAAATGCATATTTTATAGGATGTGGACTCTTATTCAATTTGTTGATGATGATGATTACGACGTGATTCCATCACGATGGGTCACCTCTAATACCACTTGTGTTTTTCCTGCAGGAAAATTTTCGTGGATCAAAGCTTTAGTTAAAAATAATGCAACTCCTCAGGATGAATGGGAAACCTTAAATATTTCTATAGTTATTGATAATATTGGTATATCACGCAATGATTTTTTATTTACTGATAATTTAATATTTTTTTCATAGGAGATTACAATACAGCCATAAAAATGTTGTTTAGAACAGTTAAAAAAGTACCTCTATTTTCTGATGATGAAAAAGGCAGAGGATTTCGACAAAAAAAGCCAACAAGAATACTTGGAAGTGATACAGATGAGGAAATAGAAGAAGTTAATATCGAAAAGAAGAGTACAATAATAGAAAAAAAAAAACCAAAAAAGGTTTAGGAAAAACGAAAATAATAAAAACACTATTTATGTACCATCTTATCCTCAACAACCCACTGGTTTTTCTAATACTCGAGTTTATATTCCGTTGGCCGATTCTGCACTTGATATTCCTTTGTCGCACAAATGTAACTTGAAAACAAAACATAATTGCTCTTTCGAAGGCAACAATCTTCTAGTATCTATAGCACAACAGATTTGCCAATTGTCAGGTCGGTCTCTTATGTAAAACATCATTATTGTTATTCTAAGTTATTTCGTAAAGTAATTGCTATTAAAAATGTTTGCGTTGCAAGCATCCTTTTCTATTATTAATTATAGATTTATTTTTTAGTCGATGTTGTAAAAATTAAAGCCAATTTAAAATATTTAAAAGAGAATGCAAGTGAAAAAATAGTAACAGATACAATAAAGGCCATTGCCTTTGAAGAAGATTTATTTCCGTTCCCAGTCAAAACTGAAGAAGATTTGGAAAATTTAGAAGTGCAATTAACCAAACTCTCTAATGAAAAAAAATTGGTAATTTACCTAAATTGTTTTATCATGTACTAACAAATTCTATTCTAGATAGCAATTTTACTGAACCATGCAGAGGGAAAATCTGTTCCAAAAGTTGTAGGATCTATAATGACACGTGTTATTTCAAATGAACTAGCGTCCACGTACAGTTGGAAAGGACAAAAAAATAAGAAACCTTTTCAAGGAAAAGAATTGGCAAAAGCGGTCATTGGTAGGTAGTACAATAAAAATATTTCTAATTAATTTTGAGTTTGTTGCTTTAAAACATTAAACTTTTCAAGCTATACAAGTTTCCTCGCAGTAATGATTATTAAATGATTACACTAATTTAAAACCATATGTACTAATCGATTTTTCTAAAATCACACTTAACTTTTTTGTCTTTAAAATTCCGTCTTTAGTTTCAGTATTAAATAAATTTCCATCAGAATCTAAACAGGATGTTATAAAATCGATTCAATTATGGCTGGCACAATCACCAACACGGTTGAAGAGGTACATGCATAACTGTTTTATTGTTTTGTTTATATTAATGTTACTTTTTGTTATAGAGCACAAAATGCTATTGCAACCAACTTCGAATAAGGCATCTTAGAGCAGAGGTTCGAGTTATATAAGTACGCTACAGACATATATTGTATTTTCTATTTTTTTTTAAATTAAAACATTTTATAAATATTTTAATCATGTTGTATTTTAATCATATTACAACATTTAAAAAACATTGATTATATATTTTTTCAATGTTAATAAAAATATTAATGCGAAGTATAATAAAATATTTTAAAAATATTTTAAATATCGTTTTTTAAACATTTTTAGAATGTTTTTCTAATATTGATTTTGCAACGTAATTCTGGCCATTAAGACGTTTTTGCAATGTTTTTAAAAATGTAAATATATCATTTGTAAAACGTTGAAAAAAACGTTTCAAAAATGTTTCCTTGTTGATTGGGATATACTATCTTAATCCAAGATCATTTCTGGTACTGCGAGCTAGCTGTGAGTCAAAGATCTAATTTTTTTCCAACTTTCACAATTGGTGTGTTAGAAACATTTTTGCATTTCAAGGTGGGACCTCGGTTTTATCGATTTTTTATCTATTTCTCTTGACATTTGCTATTATTACTGGTGACAAGTAATTCTACTAGCTTCTTTGCTTTTTCTTTTGTTTAGATGATTTGTTTTTGGGAACGTTTACTGTCTTGTTTATATTGGTACGTGAGTTTGCATTTTCTATGTCCTTTTTAGTAATGTTTTTATTTATTTGGAGAATTTGTGTTTTATTGATAAGTTTCTATTTAAATTATCTACCATGTCTAGTCAGTGGAAACTTTGGATTTTGATTCGATTATTTCTGGAAAGTTTGGAAGTAAATAAAAATTTTTCTGCGGTTAAATATCTTTTCTCATTCGAGGAAAATAAAACTGCAGTAGATACAACTTTGCAACTTTATGATACTTTTCAAAATGATACTTCTTATTCTGGCTACCAACTCTTTAATTTAGTGGATTATGATAAAGAGGGAGTGTTCTAAACCAAACACTGCTTAAGCTGACGATGATTTGTCTGGCTTACTTTCATTTGATTCTGACACAGACTCTGTTTCCATTAATAGTGCTACACCCACTCTTACTTACCCAATCAAGCCTGAGTCTGCTAGTAAACTGAATTTGATATTTAAGGCGATATGGATCGATTTACTTGTTGGAGTTTCTAACTCGAGTAGATGAATTGAGTCTAGCTCGTGGTATTTCTTCTAGTCAACTAGCTGTTCGCATCTGCTTCCAAACTTCTTTCTTTATAGGACGCGCAAATATTTTTTTTCTACGTGAAAAGATGTAGTCTCACTTCTGAAATCGGAATTCTTATACATACTACAGTAGACGCCTTTTGCTTGTACATCGCGACTATGCAAAATTTATTCCAACGATTAAATAATACTTTGCATTATTTGATGCAATCAGATACTCGGTATTTTAAACAACTTTGGTTCTTCAAAAAATTCACGAATTACTCCACTTAGGGAAAAAGTTGGAATACAACAAATACTTAAACTTCGTCTTTTAAACCATATCCTTCTACTTCTAAGCGCTTGTCTAATGTTTTTGAATTTTATGTGAAATCTACTATTTTTTCTTCTTTGACTAGTTTGGTTGCTAAACCTGCATACTTTTTGGTAAAAACGACTTTTTTAACTATTAATTCTGTTGGGAAAAAACTTTCTTGTTGGAATTGTGGTAAGAAAGGACATATTTTTTCTCGCTGTTTTAATAGTAAAGTTCTCCATTGCCATTGGTGTAGAAAACATTTATTTAGACAATTGCATGAAGTGTTTTATTGAAATAAAGCAAGCTGCAAATTTTATAAAACGATTTAATGACACAACAACAAAAAATAACTAACATGAAATTGACAAGGTAAATAGTATTATAAAATAATAAAATTATCAGCGGCCGGCGACGTAGGTATTGGATCTATATATTAAATCACAATAAATACTTGAATGGAAAAGGGAACGAACTAACCTTGTAATACTAATAATGTCAGCGGCCGACGACGTGGGTATTGGATCCTGTGGTCACTTGTTCGACGGGGGTCTCCAATAAAATGTTTGGGCAAGGAGCTTCATCCACAGCATTCTTCTCCCAAACTTGACAACGGTGCCACCGGTTTTAATTAACACAAAGCGACTCTTCACGTCGCAAAAAACGGCTCGTATATTCAACCGACAATGATCAAGTTATAAGTTCGTTATTCGGGTTCAGGCGAGTATCGAAAAGCAGCAAAAGGAAGGGGTATGGTCGGGATATCTGTAAATTTAAATATAAATCCAAAACAACATTGAGTGATAAAACCTAATTGTCAATGGTGTAGAACAAATACTATAAACTGGCAATCGAGTCAAGCGACAGACCCTTAGATTTCTTTAATTTCGCCAACTTCTTTCTTGGTCTCGAAAAAAAAACACTGCATGTTGTTAGATTTTATGTTAGCTAATACACGTGGTGTTATTAGTCCTAACGAATGATATAATAATTACGTTTGAACAATACGTTTTATTTAAAATTATTATTTAAATGTAAATCGCCATGCATCACGTACACTTTCTTGTATTTCAAAGTAGTCGATCAGAGTTCTTTTTTTTGAAATTATGTGATACGCAGTAAGTAAAAAAATCTGAGTAGTTATGAAACAATTCACATTGGCCTATTTTAATGCTTATTTGTAAAATAGTTCTGTAGTAGCTAGTGGGGCTACAGAAGCGTACGTTAATAAATAGAAAAAGTTTTAATGCCACTGGCCTACATAAATATTATAAATATATACAAATACCAACTCCTATATTACAAAAAAAAAATTATTGTTATAACTTCTTTATATTATCGGTTTTGTTATGATTTATTGCTCGTAATATGTAAAGTAATATACTGTGGTAATATTTTGTTTTTATATCTTAGCTGTGACCTTAGTGGCGTTTAAAGCAACATGCCAATTCCACAATAGTATATTAATTATCTTTACAATTACAACATTAGAATGCAAAACAAGAAAGAACAGGTTGTAATTTTTACATAAACTATTACAATGGATGAGGATAATTCGATGTACGAAAAAATATCGAACGACATCAAGAGTATTATTTCTAATGATCCAGATATGTAAGTTGTTTAAAATTGAAACCGACATTTAAATTCTATGATTGCAGAAAAAATTTTTGTGTGCTACCAGTAAATGAAAACAAAAATAAGTCTCCCGTTTTATATGTAGAACATAATTTGGCTTTAGAATCTTGGTGCGTCAAATATCTTTATGCATACTTATACATGCAGCTTTTTAAGCTTAAAGATTTGTTGCATAAGCACAGGTTACCTAATCAAAATGAAGATGATGTTGACAAATATCTCATAACAGCTCTGCTAATACATCCTGGTATATCAACGTTTTGGAATATGAGAAGAGAGCTTATCGGAAATAACATAATTGATCTTGGTATAGAATTAAAAATTACCGAATTGGTATTATCTAATAAGACAAAATCGAATGAGGCATTTGCATATCGTAAGTGGATTTTAAATCGACATTTTAAAACTATACATAAATCAAATACTTCTTCTATTAGACAGTTGTTGCATCATGAACTTGTGCTGACAGAAACTACTGCACAAAAGTCTCCTAATAATTATCATGCATGGAATCATAGAATATGGTTATTAGAGAGTATATTTGGCAAATATTACACTCCAGACATGCCTGAATATTTAGATCTTGCTTTAGAACAAATTGATTTTATTACAAAATGGATTTCTATTCATGTTTCAGAAAATGCCGGGTTTCATTATAAACAGTACTTGAATAACTGTTTTTTAAGAAATCGTTATATTCGCAATCACCTTAATACAAAATCTCGAGTATTGATCGAAACTTGTTTTAAAGTAAGTGCTTGTTGCGATGACCTTACTTACTTAACAACATTATTCGGTGAACGAAGGAATAAAAATAATTCTCTAGAATCGATGGTCGAAATCAATAACTATGCAAATTTAGTTGTTGTTTTACTGACTGATCTAATTTATTTTGTTAAAAATTTAAACGCGAGTTCTTACCTCAACAACTAACAGTTTGGTATTATCGCCGATACATCATCTATTCACTATTAAAAATAGGTTACGACTATCATAAACTTTCTTGGAATAAGAATCCAAAGGTAGACATCGATTTTAACATTAACAATGAGATGTTGACTAATAGTCAATTGGTTATAAAAGGAGATGCCTTAGTTGAATTTAATAGAGAGAAACTGCCAAAAATGGCCAAGTTTGACTTAGACTTAGTAGAATCCTCACTCTTATATCGTGTTATTTCAGAATTTGAACTTGGATTTATAAAACTAAGTGGTGCTGCCAAATATGGCGCAATGCATAAACTGTATGCTATGCGTCATTTTAAATATTTGAAGTATGTGTTAGGTTTATATAGAGATATCGAATTAGAATAATATTTTGTACTTTCAGTGTAAACTAAGGTTTGTGTCAAGTATATAGTTATATGTAATTATGAAGTTTTTATTGTGTACCATTATTGTACAATGTACTCTTCCCAATTTCGTTGATGTTTTTACCTTTATTCCTAGATGGTCTTTGATATTGCCTTTATGGGTGCATGATTGCTTATTAATGTTTTGTTTACATCTGGAATATATTTTCTGCAGTTTTTATAGTACCATAGTCCAAGAAAAAAAACTACTTTCTGTACAAACAACAATATGCCTACAAAATTTCTGCTTCTTTTTATTGATATATTTTGATAGAACTTCTATTACTCGGGGGGAAGTGAGTAAGTTTTGATATTTCTCACAAGTATTCATCTAAATTATTTAATCGTTGCGTTTTTAAATAATGGGAAATCTGGTTACTAAAATTCATAACATAACCTATTATTTAGGCACATTTAGGTTAATTTAAAAAATGAGTTTTAAAGGTTTTAAAAGAAGCATTGAAGAGGGTGATACGGTGATACTTTATCTCACTATACACCAAATTTACAGCATCAAAGCGGAAACGAAAACATTAAGTAAAAAAGGAACTCTTGTCGAAAATGTATTTCAAACTCCCTATGGAGCTTTAAAGTGTGGTACTTTAATAGGGAAGGAATTTGGTACAAAAGTTAATTTGAGCAAAGGATGGGGCTATGTACTACAACCTTCACCAGAGTTATGGACAATAACTCTTCCTCATCGCACACAAATTATATATACGCCCGATATAAGTATGATTTTATTGCAGTTGGAGTTATCACCAGGCAGTAATATAATTGAAAGTGGAACTGGTAGCGGATCTTTGTCTCATGCTTTAATAAGAGCTGTTAAACCACATGGTCATCTATATACTTTTGATTTTCATGAGCAACGTGTTCAAACTGCTAAAAGTGAATTTAAAGACCATGGGTTGTCTGATTGGGTAACAGTAGTACATAGAGATGTTTGTAACTTTGGATTTGGAGAGGATTTAGATAAGAAAATTGATGCAGTATTTTTAGATTTACCCCTTCCTTGGTTAGCAATAGCAAATGCTCAAAAAACTATAAAAGACGTTGGAGGTAGATTATGTTCTTTTTCTCCATGTATAGAACAAGTGCAGAAAAGTTGTTTAGTGTTGTCTAAGTTAGGTTTTCAAGAAATTCAAACTCTCGAAGTGCTGCAAACTCAATATTCAGTGCAAACTCGATCAATGGGTACATTGGACATAGACTTTGTGAAGATGAAGAAAGATAATCAAATGCCAGATAAAAAAGATAAGGAAATAATACGGACTATTACGTGTATACCTCCTAATTCTCAGCCAGGACACACAGGATTTTTAACTTTTGCCACTCTACCACCGTTATGGGCTAGAAGTATTGAATTATCTAGTAATAGTGAATGATAATAAGTTGTATTGTTTAATATGAAATGGCGATTTTAATGGTTATTTCATTTACTTTTGTAGAAGATTCAGTGTGTGAAATGCTCAATTGCACTTTACTCTTTAAGTTATCTTTAGTATTAAGTAACGCTTAATTACTGTAGTAACAAGTGTTATAACTAATACTTCTATGGTAACTAAGTCTTACTTAGCACTAAGTATTGTATTGTAATAATTTAAAAAACACACTGCAATCGGGCATAAAAACGACTTGACTCATAATTTATAAGTTTACTTGATTTATTGTTGTTTATGGTTTTACAGTTGTTTCAATAAAATTAAGTCGATTACAAAGTTAAACTATTGTAGAACTTGATATTGCACTGCACTGTTTACCGGTATATTACACGGTTTCGTTGTGGTTGGTTTCTTCCCGATGGTCCATTATTAAATCTTCACTCGTGACGCTTCCTTCGCCGTGACAATTCATTCGATTTATTCTTTCTTCAAGCAGTTTCATTCTGTCTTCTAATTTGTCCTGTATTGCTTCTATTTTCTCATTCATAGAATCGCAAATTTCTTCTTTTAAATTAACCATATTTGCTTTGGTGTGTTCTTGAACAATTTTAATTTGATTTTCTATGCTTGTTCGTATTTCTTCTTTCAAACTTTTAGAATTTTCCACCAATTTTTCTTCTATTTTCTGGGTATTTTCTAATAATTTTTCTTCAATTTTCTGAGAATTTTCGTAAAACTTTTCTTCCATTTTTCTAGAATTTTCTTCCATTTTTCTATTCATCGATTCTTAACCATTTTTATTGATTCAAGAAATTCAAATAGTTCTGAATCCATTTTAACCCACACAGCACGCGAGATGCAATGGATATACATATTTATCCATATAATATCCATTGATGTACATCCGTAGTTTAATATCCACTGTATATGCACCTTATATACATTCATGGATATCTGTGAAATAGGATTATCTTAAGTGTTATGTTCGGAAACATTTTTTTTATGTATCATGTTACATAATTTTGTGAGTTGCTATTTTTTATCAAAATTATTTAGAAATAATTATATTCTCTTAAATTTAACATTTGTAGTAAATATTTAACATGCAACAACAAATTTAATGAAAAATTGAAAAAGTAAAAAAAAATACTTGGCGCGGTTTAATTTAAACTTTCTTCGTTGTTCGTTTGTTTTCGCCAAGGTTTTCGCGTATATTATCGCCACTGAATTATTGCACACGCAAACTTTTTGGCTTTTTGTTTAGCTTGTATTTATCGTATGCAAACCATTTTGTGCTTTAAAATTTCGAAAAAATGTGTTTGTTTTTCATCATTTAGGATGGATGGGTAAACAAAATAAGTAAGTATTAAATTCAAATATAAATTATTTCTTAATAATTAATATATAACCTAAAAACTAACACGTCTTCGAGAAAATATATAATGACTTTGGAATTTGTAATCTAAGAGCCAGTTTGTGAGTTTACCTACAATTTCCCAATTCATTATTCTTATTGCTGAGTTTTATTTAATTGAAATTTTTTTTTAGATCGATTCAATCTACTTTGTTGGATGAAAAGATACAGCAAACGAGACATGTTTTAACCAAGTAATTGGTCTGGATCAAGCAAAACAAATTTGTACAAATATTTTAAATTTAATTTATGGTAAGAGGCTTCAGAGTATTTTATAGTTTATAGGTTAAAACTTAAAACATTAACTTTATATGTATATTAACGTAATGTGATTTCAAGTGCATTACCGCCAAACTGGACTTTCGTGTTGTATTTTATTTCACGACTATTTACAAAGCAATTCTTTATAATTAGTTCAAAAACTTCAAAATTTAGTTTAGAAATTGCTAAAAAAGTGCATAAGTTATTTGAGTAGCATTACAATGTAATTTTTATTTTACAGTATCCATAAGAAAAAATTCAAATTGTGGTGCAGCTTTACAACACGCAATAAACACCAGGAGTAGTGGGTACGAAAGACGCCAATAAACATAAGCACAGAATGAATGTAAATAGGTTTTTTATATTTTTTAAATTTTTTTCAGTACATATATGGACATTGTATGTTAAGTTTCCAAATTGTTTTATTAATTAAATTAAAAATGATAATACCATTGTATGCATTTAATTTGTGTTAAGTTGCTAACATTGCCAATGCTTTTAAAATTGCGCACTATTTATGTGATGGCAAAGTACATATTATATTGCACAGATTTCACTGGCATTCTGCATTTAACTTGTATTAATATACATAACTTGCCGATATTGGTTCGATGCAATTTCTGCATTGGCAAGATTCATCCAGCAATATATCGGTGTTACCCTGTACACACTATTCAATGTTGTATTTGTAAATGTGATACTGCATTATCAGTATTAAACGTCCTTGTCGAAGCGCGAAATACTTAAAATTACCTGTTTGCCTCTTGCAATTCGACAAGACAGTCGTGCGGTATTAATACTGATAATGTAAGTAAATTGTTAATTATATTTGTGGTCATAGCACTTAAATAAAAATATGCATTTATATAAAATTAAGGTATTTATTAAGTGAATTTATATTAGCATTGATTGGAAGCTGTTGCATCGGTTAAGGCACTTTGTAAAATACAACCTTATAAATATTTAAGCATGCAACTGCATTCAAATCAATTAATTTAATTTAGACCAAATTGTAATATTTGTTTTTATTAAGATTAGCAAGAGGGTCCTGTTGGGGCTATAATTCTAATTACACGACGATCAAACGTACACCACCCCAATTACCAACAATAAAGGATTCAGTACCGCATACTTGTTTTATTCGATCCGTGGCGTGGCCGTCCAGGTGTCGACAATCCGACACGGGAGCACCACCACTACATCGGCCGGTGTGTCACCTGGTTACCGGCAGTGTACTTCATTTTAATACATTGCCAGCATTCTGAGTGCCGGCTAAGGAGTACATTGCCAGTACAGACCCATTGATTTGTGTCTATTGGGTAAAGACAAGGTATTTTTGCATATTTGAATTTACTTTTGCTGTACATTAATCTAGTAAGTATTTGGATTCCTATAATATAAATAATGGATAAAAGGTCTAGAAAAATGAGAGAATGTGTAAGAATGTGTAAATGTGTAAATAAAATCCATCCTTGCTCCATAATATTAAATATCCGAATGCGCTACTCTATGGCGCTAGTTTTTTTTATGCTGTGGTTGTTACCTTACCTTTTTAGTAAGCTTTGGCAACAATGTATTGTAGTTTAATCACACTTTGCTTTAGGTTATGTTTGAAGAAATGGATAAAAAAGACATAAAGGATACTTTAAAAGCAGCTTACGAATATTTAACGCAATTAAAAAGATTACAAACTGAGTTAAGCTCTGCGGAACAACAAATCCATAAAACAACTGAAGCATCCGAGAACAAAATCAAATTTGTTTTCGAAAACTTAATTGCGGCTTTAACAACAAGCTTAACAAACCGTCAAAACGAATTAATTACCGAAATTAAAATAATAAAGCAAAATACCTCGGGACCTTTACAAGAAAGTCAAATTTTAATATCGAATAAAATAAAATCGACGATAACTTTTGTTGACGAAGTGAATAAGTTAATAGATGATGAAACTACGCAGTTTCAAACTGAAGAATTTAATCAAAAGTGCAGTTTATTAGGTAGTTTACCAGAAGTACCCTCATTAAAAGAGGTACCATACGTATCCTTTCAACATTGTTCTGTTGATGAACAACATATTATCGACGTTTGTAAAAAACTTGGTTCCTTATTACATATTGCACCTGTACAAGTAACATTATCTATCTTTCGTTTTTCTCAAATAACAAGAATGTTATTAGATATCAACAATGTTAGAAAGGCCAGGTGCTCTTTTGATAGATTGGAGTGTAAGTGATTCCGAAGAACGTTGTGTCGAAAAATATCATTTACAAAAAATGTTTGGTGAAATTAGTACCAATCCAAATTGCAATAGTTATCATACTACTTATATAGGTATACAAACCAAGATTGGTAAAAGGTGTTAATAATAATACAAGTTTTTAGGTCCCAGCACTCAATATCTGATTAAAGGTTTGAATCCAAATCAGAATTATACATTTCGTGTCTGCTGCAAATTTGAAAGTGACGACAAATGGAGTCCTTGGTCTGTTCCACAAACTAATAAGACTAGTGTCAAACCCTTATGCTGGGAAGTAAACGAAAATTTCGTTTTAAGTAATGATAATACAGTTGCTTCTCCTCTAAGAATAGATTCAATGTTATACAGTAAAGAAATACCATTTAGCATAGGATATTCGGTGGAGCTTACAGTAAGCTTCAAGTCTGAACAGTTAATATCCACATTTTTGCTTTTAGTTTTTAGAATGTGACAATTTAAATAATAGTTTTATTGGACTGTTTACTTCTAACGAGAGAACCAAATTTCTGTTAAACAGAGCAAATGTTTGTTTCGAGACGAATGGAAATATTTATGGGTCTGGTATAAAAAAAGCAATGCAATTTTCACCAGTTTGTAAAGGCGCTAAGGTTTGTTTCAGATATGTAAATTTGAGTTATACATTTTTGTTAATTTTAGATTTGCTTTACATGTGAATGTAATGGTAAAGACAAGCAACGAATTGATATAGATTGCGGTAACAGCAGAGTATCGTACGATTGGTTTGTTGCTAAAAAGTATATCTACATTGGTGCCCAATTGAACTCGAGCAAATGGAAGATAATGATTGATTGATTTTATTGCTTTTATCTAAATAAATTTTATATGCATTGTTTTTTCATTTAAATACATTGCAGCTAACAGTAATAAGTATGTGATTACTATAACTGGATTTATGTTGGTTACCCTACTATGCTACTAGCTCCCCTTAAGGCTAAATATCCTGCAGTTATGTCCATGGGTAGACCTATCAGAGTAGCATATTCCTCTTTAGTGGCAAATCGTAGCCGAGTCTGTGGATCTGTATAAGGAGCAGGTAGCCCAGATAAATCTGAAAACTTTTCTGATGGTTTAAAAGAAGGAGGTGCATTAATGGAACTGTAATGAACGTAGTCCTCTGGCCAAGGCAAAGATCTTTCTGTTGATATAATTTGTTTAAGTGATTTCCAAGCTCTTTTCTTGTTGTTTGATTTAGACGTATGTTGAAAAGTGGTTGCTTTAAAAACTGGTCTGACTTCGGCCTTTCCCAATTCGGCACTCATTGTTTTTATTTTAATTCCTTAACCTATAAATGTATACATTGATAGAGTAACCAACTGAAGAAAATGTGTTATAATTACTAAATTTGCAGAAGCAAATATACTTCTAGAATTCTATCTTCATTGAAGCTTTTATGATGTTTATATTTTATTATTAAACTAAAATATTACAAAAGTTAGTGGTTTTGTGTGGATCGTCTGGTGTATTTAGGTTTGTTATGTTGAAATTAACGAATGGCCGTGTGGATACGCAGTTTTTCGTTTGTCTCAATTAACTATTGAAGATTTTTAGCGAAAGAACAAAAATTCGCAGTCTGCTTCGGATTTGTTTCTTCAATACGTCTATTCGATTTGCGATAATTTTCGTTGCTGCACGTAAGTCGTTGTTTTACATTAAATGTCGATAATGTCCGTATTGATTTCTAAGGTCAACGCCTTTAATAAATTTCGTCGGGCGGGAAATTTGATTTTAATTTTTTGTTCAATTCGTTTTCTTTGTGAAGTGATGAACTAACAGTGTTATAATGTGCAACATTTTTGTTGTAAAAGAAAATATTATAGTACCTTCGAAATGTTTGAAGGGAAAAAGTATATTTGTTCTATTTATACTGGTGGAAAAACGGTACTTAATTTTGAAAATATTACTGAATCGAATGCAGGAAAAACTGCTGTGTAGTGATTTACAAGATGCCTAATTTGTGTCAGATTACATAATGGACGTTGCTCGGTTTTACATTCAGCAATCTTTGGCACAGGTTGGGAGATGCGATAATAATACCAATTTTTCTTGCTTTAGAAATTGTGACGTTCAATGGATAATGATACAACTTTGGGGGTTATGGATATCAAATACATGTTTGCGTAGATTTAATTACTTGTTTTCAACTACTATTTAGAAATGTTTGTATGGAGAATAATTTGGGATTATATTTTTAGTGTCGACAAGCACAAGATTGCTGTGCGATATTATAATTTTAGAAGCATATTAAGAAGTAATTTTGGTGTTGTAAATCTGTACGTAAGTGAATTATTTCTAATGATGTATGCATTTTTTCAATATGATGTAAATGTAGTATGTCTACAAGAAAAAGGAGCAAGAGCAGAGAACATCGTGATGACAAACCCTCTTCGAAGTTACGGATGGATAGCAAGGCTCCAATTCCAAGAATAACGGGTATACATATGTTTTTTTCTATATTGTTACGTTTAGTTACTTGCTAATACCACCTCTAAAAAAAGTAAAAAACCAAAACCTTAACAATTAATTAACAATGTTCTAGTTGTACAATTATTATTTTCTTTTAAATTTTAGATGAAAATGGTTGCAATTTATTTATATATATTATAGATCCAAGCTTGCCTGCAGGAAGGAGACGTGAGATAGATACGGTGATGAAGAAAGCACGTGCTTCTGCTAACTCAAACGAATATTGGGATAAAAAAATTCTAGAAGTAGAAGCGAAAGATCCAAACCGTAAAACTACTTTCTACTTAAATAATTCTGGAATTATAACAAACACGAACATTATGTATAACGGTATAGCGTAAGTGACCATATCGCATCATTTTAGTTGGCGGCACAGTGGTTACAAGTCGCTTTATTTGGATGGCTCATCGTCGCCATCTCCGAGTCGGCGCAGTCGTTCGCGATCGCCCGTAGGACGTAGATCGCCGCGATCTCCACCTTCTCGTAGGTCGCCTGTCGGGCGTAGATCGCCGCGATCACCGGCTTTACGACGGTCTCCCTTAAATCGGCGATCACCACCATCTCGGCGGTCACCGCCTGTTGCACGTAGATCGCCACCACCGCCAGCACGTTCTGCAAAAACTGTAAGACCGCGTTCGCCGCGATCACCACCTCCTCATAAAGGAAGAAGATCTCCTTCTGGCAGTTCTGTGAGTAGTTGCTCTGACGATTCCTGTTCTGTTTGTTCTCCTAAAAATAATCGTCGAGCCAGATCGAGGTAAGTGATACTCTACAATGGAATCACACTTTTTCTAATACTCGCATGTCAAAAAATACTTTGTTTAAAAAAATATTTTTTTGCAAATTAGCTTATTTTAATTGTTTTTAGTTTTATTCCATGTTAATAGCGATTAAACGTTATATAGGTCTCGCTCACCTTCGCAAACACGTCCACGTAAAACGCATGCAAAGCATTCTCCTAAAGTTCGTTCACGTCTACGACCGCCGTCTCCGTCTCCAATACCGCGTCGCGTACCAAGACCTACCACACCTCCACCTATTCGAAGACCTGCAAAATTGTCAGTTTCTGATAAACCAACAGATCCTCGTCGACAACCGCCTCCGCCTAGACCCAGGAATCCATCCGGTAAAGTGATCAATGTACCTGGTATTGCACCACCATCGATGATGAAAAAGTCAAAAAAGAAGGACAAAACGGTAGAACCGGTACGTTTCATGCTTTATCTATTTTCCTTAATAAAATTTAATTCAAGGTGTTATTGACGAGAATCAAAAAGGAACGTACTAAAAAACGGACGGGTTCTCCCGAATCATCTGGATCAGAAGACAGTTCAACTTCGTCACTATCACCGATTGTTGCTACAACTCGGTTAACTTTGTCTGAGCGTTTTGGGAAAATGGCACAATGGAGTATCGATAGAGAACGCAGAGACATCGAGAACATGAGAATAACGAAAAATTCAAGCGGCGGGGACTTAAAAGTGATGATAGAAGAAGACGATTTCTTGTATGGTAGCCCACCGCGACGTTACAGGTGCACTTTTAGTTTGTCAAAGTATACGCTTTTTGAAGTTGATCCTATTTCAGTCACTCTCCAGTGCCACCCGGTCATTATCCCGACGAACTTTTATCTTCCGGACCTTCAGGATTAGCATCTTGGGACGATGTGCGAGTGAGGTATCAGTACTATAAAGATTTGGGTTACTTACGAGATCTCAGTCTGGATGACTACATTAAATGGGAAGAATGGTGGTACAAATATCAGGATTGGTTAGCAAATGAAAGACATTACGAGCATTGGTTGGCAACACAAAGAAGAGGGAAGAAAAGACTGCCCGCATCACAACGGTTAAATTAGAAGAGGAGTAGTGCTTAAAGAAAGCACATAACTCGACCTGTAGCTTAATGAAATATATATTATATTATATATGACATTATTTTAATTTTACCATAGAGTTTATTAATTTATGTATTATTCGTCTTAATGAATGGTGCACTTTGTAATTTCGCTGTTTACAATATCTTTTACTATTATTAATTTTTAGTCTTAATACGTTTTTTTACAGCAGAAAATTCTATGTAGTATATTTTTATGCCTACGTTGAGCTATTTATTGTAATAGCAATACTTATTGTATTAATGGAAATAAAGGTAGTTTACTAGTATGCTATTTACGAGTTTAGTTTTACTTAATGGAACACTCGGACGTGGATTTTAATAATATTATGGTTTAATAAACTGCTCTTCTAATTTAAAAAAATACATTTATATTTACGTAAATTTAACCGTAACTTATGCAGGCGACCGCTCAAAACACTTCCGAGATAGGTTATTCGGTGTGCTAATTATGATAATTAGAAGAGCGCCAAAATGGTAGAAATACTCGCTACGGATCCCGTTTACATCTGTCGAATACTCCAAGGAAACGAGTTGCAAAACAATTTATTACAACAAAGAGAAACGAGTTAAAAACGATTTAAGGGTTTGTCAATAATTATCACAGTTAATAATAATGAAGCAAGCCTCTTAGATTACGCAACACTGTACATATGAAGAAATCCATTGGCTTAACATTACATTTAAAATAAATTCACGTTGAATATAGCACAAATGTCAAATATCACGAGCTTAAGAAATTTTATATAAGACATAAAATATTGACAAATTTGCGTTCTAGAATATGGAATTAGCTAATGGCACAGCCAACACAAATTTCTTAAAATTGCTCAAACTGTTACATATATATACACCGTTACTACCAATAAGTGATTTAGTTTTATACGATATGTTAAAAAACCCAGGTGCTAAGCTTCCCAAAGTTAGTAAAAATATTTTCGTAGGTGGATTTAGTCATAATGCTGTTCGCAATCATTGAAATCGAAACAGTGGTTTCAATGTCCCCATCTAACATAGGTTCACATAATACGCATCCGGAACAATTCTCAATAATCCACGCGTGCCTTATTAATTGTTCATAAGAGTTTTCTAAGATAGAAGAACGTGTGCAAGTATCCCAAAGTTAAAAGAACATGTGCAGGTAACTAAAGTTGCTAAAGATAAAATATAGTAAAATCAAATTACACTATAACATAAAAATGCATCCTTACCCCAGCGAATTTCTCAACCACATCCTAAACCGCTATTTGTTATTTAGAATCAACGTATATTATTTAAGATACTTAAAAATGTGGAAACTTGCGGACTTGACACTTGCACATGCGTGTAATTTTCTTAACGTACAAAATGGAAGTGACTTTCTTAGCCTCCGGTATGTAAAATGACGTATCGTACGGAAAAAATTCTACAGTACGAAAACCACACCAAAATATTTTTAACATAAGTGTGTGGATACAAGTGCTTCAAATTATTTAACATAATTTATTCATTATAATGATTATATTATCAAAATGTGACTGATTTCGAAGAATGAATTTTGTCAAAAATGACTTAGATTCTAAAGTTTTGGTTACTTCTAAAGTTTTGCCGCTTCACACATTGTGCTGACCGGGAAGGCCTAACTAAATCTGCAAGCTTCTATGCGCACGCGTCTCTATTCCAGTATTTTGCAAGTACACAAGACGTTATACTATATACTTGATATTACCTTACTTCAACGCCAGAATAAATAATCATTTTTACTATAGTAATTTTTCTTCCATAGTTTAACTGTTACTAAACAATATCAATTTTGTGTTTACTGGGTTGCGAGTTGAAAAATACCAAAAAAAGGTCTGGGCCAGGGAAAGGATGTCCAAATCCGCAACCCAATTGTGCGTCGAGAAGAAAACAACAGAATGTTGTAATCAGATTACTAAGATTTATTCAAGATTAGTACTGCCTCACGGTGGATTTGGAAGCAATTAAAACACTACTCTAGATTGAAATATGCAATGAAAGAAAATCATTAAACCGAATGCAATAGATAAATATAAGTTGTTTAACCGCGTTCGCGCTATAACATTTTCTTTGCAGTAATCTCACCGGACCGAATGACGTCAGGCGCGGTCAGGCGTGCAAGCGAGATACAAATTTGATTTAGTTAACCATTCTAAACGCGTAACATGCGCAACGTACTCCGAAACTCCTTACAAAAAATTATAGAATCGTATTGACATAGAAAAGTAATAGTAATTTAAATGACGTAGAAAAGTGGGATATTTCCCAATAACGTTTTCATGTGGTCGTTAACCTCGTAGTTAACGATTAACACTCGAATATTGATGTAGCAAAGAATCCAAAATTACTGTTAGTGAACTTTGACGAACCTACTGGAATACGACTCCGCAACGACGGCTTTATTCAAGCGTTTGGGTCCGCTTGGATCGACGTTTAAGAATGAAAGTACAAATACCTTGAAGTACAATATAAAAAGGATCGTATACATCGAGATTGTTTTAAGTCGTTAGAAATTCTCTCTAGCAAAAACGAACTTCAAACGGAGTTTGTAAACCAACGTGAAAACTTGAATCCAACCGCAGAAACCGAAAACCAAGGAAAAATCAACCTGATAGTAGAAGGAATAGAGAATTTCGAAGTTCTCAAAATCAAATAGACCTGACTTATTTAACGTCACCAAAATGTGATTTCGGGTATAAATTATCAACGAGGCTTTCTAAAAAACCTCTAAAGTCTCAATGAAACCACAACTCCATAAGCAAACCCCAAAAGAAAAAATCCTAAGTACGAGTAACCCCAAGAAAAAGAAAGAAAGAATAAGAAAACGCAAGAACTGCCCACTGTTAATGGAATACCAGTAAATCATCGATCACTGTGCTAGGCTGTAACCTTGAAGCTTAAAAACCGATTAACGGATTCGAGTTTCCCAAAAAAAAACCAAAGAGAAAAATAGCAAAAGAGATACGCTAAGAATGACTAAAAACATCCAAATAAACCGACTAAGTGGACGTACATACAGTACAGAAAACGGAATTGCAGTTTGTCTCAAATTTCAGACCCACCCAGCAAAGGGAATGACCTACTAAGTCCGATCCAGTAAAAGAAGGGAGAGAATTAGAAAGAATAAAAAGCAGCAAAAAAAAGAAAAGAGCATTCTCATATTGACTAATCGTAATTAAAAACTGACTAAGCAGGAATATATTCAAGTTTATACAATGTTTTAAATATGAGCAAAACAAAATCAAAGCAAACTATTGGTTCATTCACCAGAAAAAACCCTTGCTAATTCGATCCGCTAAACAGAAGTCTGAATATAACTTAGTCATCAACTAACACAGAAATATGTTTAAAAAAATCGAAATATACCGTCCAGCTTAGGTCGTTTACGACGTCAATGGTATTGTAGCGAAGGATCAGAAATAAAGGGAGAAAGGGCTAGTATAATGAAACCTAAAATCTTTGATGTGCCAGATGCCTAAGAATTCAGATTTATTATTCTCTAACTCATACGTCAAAGAGATATAACAGTTCTAACACGATATGGTCCGACAAACTTAGAAGCTAACTTAGCGTTATAGAAATCCGCAGCGC
This sequence comes from Aquatica leii, assembly GCA_035610365.1. Classification (NCBI taxonomy): domain Eukaryota; kingdom Metazoa; phylum Arthropoda; class Insecta; order Coleoptera; family Lampyridae; genus Aquatica; species Aquatica leii. Next base: position 196,187,864 of record CM069433.1, read on the forward strand.
TAGACAATGTATAGTTACGCTTTCACACTCTATCGCCCACTTTAAATTTTACAGCACGACGAAGAAGATTATGGATTATGCGCTTGCATGTTCTACGCATGTTTGTTTAGAACCTTGACTCGCAAGAACTCATACGACGTATTAGACGTAGGAAGAGTACGATCAGCATCAGGCAATTCTACTTCGTCCGTTCGAGCAATATTTATTAGATCACCAAAAATATATGTTCTCTATTAAAGAGAGCAGAAAAAAATACACGCAGCGAATCGCACACCCAATTTTAAACAGATTAGTATCCCAAGATCGATGGTTTTCTTTTACATAAGCGAAAATCATGGTTTTAAGTACGCGATTACTCCTTTCGGCAGGGTTGGATGGTAACGAGCTGTGAATAGTATGTTAGTTCGATAAGGAGAACATAGCCGAGCGAATTCGCGACTACGGAATTGAACTCCGTTGTCAGAAATGATGTACTGAGGAACACGAAAGAGCAAGAAAAGGTTATTCTCAATAAGCCTAGAAACAGTAGAAGCAGTTGCAGATCGCATAGGAAAGAGACAAGAGAACTTTATAAAATTATCGATAACCACAAGAATATAAGTAGGTTCCACAATGTCTACATATAGTCCTTGTCAAGGTCGAGTAGCTTTAGCACGAAGAGCGAAAAGGCCGGCAGGTTTTTGAGCTGAACAAACAGTTCCTTGACGGACACATTTCGCCACTTTTTGTTACATCTGAGGTCAGTAATAGTATTGACGTAGGCGACCCAGATTTTTCTCAACCTCTCCCGTCGATCTTCCGGCACGACCAATTTCATTTCGTTCAGAAGTTCGGATGGAGAAATAAGACGGTACGCTTGTATATAACGCTACAGACATCACACCAATTTGCAAACCTGCGAGAAGAAGTAATTTGAAAAGATATTGATACTTCTTTAATAGGAAGAGAAATACCAGCAAGAGATGAAGGTACATCAGGTATGATAGACTCGAGAGTAGCTACCGATCGAGATAAAGCATCCATGTTCGTTTTGCTTCCGATGAATAATAGAGAAGTCATTTTGTCGCAGACGTCCAGAAGGACTCTGTAGTTTATTAAGCCACAGTAGAGAATGATGATCGGTGTATATAGTTGTAACGCACATAACGAATAACGCCAAAAAAACGTGTCACTTCAAGAGAACTTTTTGAAGCATCATTTATATGAGCCCCACAAGGCACAAAGACAGCTGTATGGTTTATGTCAAAAATTTTTTGCGGCCCTTTAGGTTTGCCTTTCATGTTGGCACCGTTATCATATCCGTATTTCTCTAATATCAATATTTAATTCTTTTAAATATTTTAATGAGAAGATTGTTAATCTTTTACCAGTTGTATCTCATCTCATATCTGTAAAACTCTAAAAATGCTCTCTAATCTCTAATTACCTTCCTATGAGGAAAATATAGCGATCGCAATTTCTTTTCAAAAAAATTTTATTGCATTATTGTGTGTGTGTCTGTGTGTAATGATGTACCCAAAAGTCCTAGTAACTTGACATTTGGTATGGTGCTGACTTTTCATATTCTCTCGGTTCTATCAAAAGATGGGTCTGATAAAGAAACCGGAAGTGGGTGTATCCGCCATTTTTAACAGTTTTTTTTATATAATTTCGTACGTATGTAAATTATTCGAATTATTTTTACAGTTTCTCATAAAGTTAATTTTTTTTAACAATCTATTCAAATAAAATTTTTTTTCAAACATTAACAGTTTATTAGATATTTCATTTATAATTGAAAGTGAATTCCATATATGATCCTAGGTTCGAATCCTGCCTACGACGATTTAAAAAAAAAATTTCTTATCTTGAAAGGAAAGCAAGATACGTTAAAAAACAACAATTTTTCTCTAAATTTTTTTGACTTTTTTATATACAGAGTGCTGCATCTTATTTAAATTATCTTTAGATGTACCCACGATAACTCTCGAACTAAAAGTCCTAATTACTTGAAGTTTGGTAATGAGCTGGCTTTTCATATTCTCTCGGTTCTATCAAAAGATGGGTTTGATAAAGAAACCGGAAGTGGGTGTATCCGCCATTTTTAACAGTTTTTCTTATATAATTTTGTACGTATGTAAATTATTTGAATTATTTTTACAGTTTCTTATAGAGTTAATTCTTCCTAATAATTTATTTCAATAAAAAAATTTTCTAACATTAACAGTTTATTAGATATTTGACTTGTTTATATACGGAGTGCTGCATCTTATTTAAATTATCTTTGGATGTACCCACGATAACTCTCGAAACAAAAGTTCTAGTAACTTGAAATTTAGTGTAGAGCTGGCTTTTTATATTCTCTTTGTCTAAAATAGGTTTTGTTTTATTAAATGTGTATACAAAGAAACAATAGTTTTGTACAAAGCTACGTTAACTAACTAATTAACTAAGAACACTTCTCGCGTTACGCGTACTGAAACCCTGACTTGACTTAACTTGGAGTCTCTGGTTTTGCACACTAGATGGAGCTTGCCAATGCATCCGGTTTAGCTTAATTTTATTCAGCACTACCCCCTAAACTAAACCTTCGAAAACAAAAATTCCGGTTATACGCCGAGTCCAATATTGGAACACATATTCTTAAAAACGTTCTGGCTTAAGGGTTTAGTGAACATGTCTCCAAGTTGATCTTCGGAACGAACGTATTCTACTTCTAAAGTACCATTTTGATAAAGTTTACGCACAAAATAGTAACGCACTTCAATGTGCTTGGAACGTTTGTGAAACTCAGGATTCTTTACTACTTTGATAGGACTCGCGTTATCAACAAACAATACAGGCACATATTTCTTTTGACTAATCTCGAATAACAATCGTTTTAACCACACTAATTCCTTCGCACCTTCACTAGCAGCGACGAATTCTGCTTCGGTAGTGGATAATGCGATTGACTTTTGTAACTGAGAAGTCCATGTCACAGCTGTATCGCCAATTAATGACACGAATCCATTTGTTGACCGTCTAGTTTTGATGTCTCCAGCAAAATCGGCATCTGAGTACTCACATAATGGACCTCCTAACGAACTGTAGTTTAATCCAAGTTCTGGAGTACCACGAAGGTACCTGAAAATACGCTTAACACAGATCCAATCGAAAGATGTGGGAGCAGCCATTGATCGAGCAACTTTCGAAACTGCGTAGGCAATATCGGGCCGAGTAGCACAAGCCAAGTACATAAGTGATCCTACTGCGGACTGAAATGGAACGGAACTATCGAGAGCACCGTTAGATGTACTGTCTGGTTGTGCATTAACAGAAGGTGTCTTTGTTGGTTTGGATTCGACCATGTCAAAACGTTGTAATAATTTCTTAATGTAAGTTTTCTGTGAAACGAACAGTCCGAATTCTCGTTGCTCAATTTGCATACCTAAAATCAGGGATGGGCAAAATACACCTTGTTAGGTAATTGAAATACAAAATACAAATTACATTAATATTCTGTATTTAAAATACTAGATACAAGATATAGAATACAAAATGTCGAAAATACAAAATATAAAATAGTATTTCAATTACAATTAAAAATACAAATTACTTTGTAACACAAAGGTAACGTGTAAATAATCTTAATTCACTCGACAAATTTAACTACTTTTTTTTTAATAAAAAGATTTATTTTTCTTCAAAAAAACTAATTTTTTAAATTGTTTGTATGATAAACTATCTCTAGTTAGTGAATGTATAAAATTTGCAAATGAAAATAGACATTCCACTTGTGGCCGAAAAACATAAACTTGTATAGAATCGAATTTTATAAATATTTTTTTTAGTGTTGGATATGATTTTAATCTAAGAAACGGTTATAACGTATAAAATTAACGGTTTACTGATTTACGTTAGTCTCGAGTAATTGATGTAATTGAAATACTCAAAATACATCAAACAATGTATTTGAAATACAAATTACAAAATACTATTTTGCATTGTATCTAAATACAAATTACAAACTACAATTGTATTTTAAATACTGTATTTAAAATACAAGTAATTCGTTACTGCCCAGCACTGCCTAAAATTAAATCCAAAGATTCTACTGTTATCTTAAATTCTACTTCGAGTAATTTCAAGTACGAGTTGACCGCATCTTGTGTTGAACCTGCGATGAGATCATCGTCGACGTAAATTGCTACCAATAATTTCTCTGTTTGATTCTGTCGAATGTAAATGCACGGATCAGCTGTCGAACGAACAAAACCATTTCTTTCCATAAAAGAGTGAAATTTGTTGTTCCAACACCGAGGAGATTGTTTCAGACCGTATAAAGATTTATTTAAACGACAAACACGACCTGATCTATCATCGAAACCTTCCGGTTGTGTCATGTAAATCTCTGCATCTATGTTTCCATACAAGAACGCTGCATAGTCGACTCCTGCACGTTGAAATATCCCACGAATAACCAAACGAGCACGATAGCGATCTATCGAACCATCAGGTTTGTATTTCACACGAAGCACCCAACGGTTATCTATAATACGCTTGTCTTCCGGTAAAGATACCAAATCCCAAGTTTCATTTTCTTCAAAAGCGCTCATTTCTTCATTCATAGCACACAACCATTTGTCTGAATCGTGACTTTTCATAGCATCACTGAAATTGGTCGGAGCAAGTTCTTCGTGGACTGCTTTTGTTAAACATGCTATTGTACTATTTGCTTGGGAACGATGGGCTTGATAGCCTACTTCATACTCTTCAAATTTAGCTGGCGGATTAATTGTACGAACCGGAAGTTTATTCTGGACTTCACCTTGAGGTATCAAGTTAATTTTATCTGATCCCGGATTACTACTCGACGGTAACTGATTTGTTGACTGTTCTTTTTCTATTTCTTCCTCGATGTGTCCGTATTCAAATTCAATCAAATCGTTCGTTGTGCATAATTTTTCCGGACGAAAATCTATGTTGCGCAATTTAATTATGCGATGTTGGGACGGTACCCATTTTTTGTAACCATCCTTGTCGTTTACATAACCGACGAAGTGCCCAAAAACTGCTTTATTATCGAATTTTGATCGAAACTTCTTTGGTATGTTTACGTAACATTCTGAACCAAAAATGCGCAAATTATCTAAACTGTTAAATATTCTACCGTGCCATAACTCGAACGGAGTTTTACCTTGAACATTCGACTTTCCGGTGTGGTTAATTAAAAACGTAGCAGTGTCACATGCATGAGCCCAAAACGATTTTGGTAATTTACTGATTGAAAGCATTGAACGCGCTAGTTCAACTACGTGTCGGTTTGATTGTTCCGCGACGCCGTTTTGTTCTGGCGTATCCGGACACGTTAAACGAAATTCGATACCGCGATCGCGCAACTCTTTTAACACTTCTTTACAATCAAATTCACGACCATTTATGGAGTCAATCGACATAGGACCGTTTACATCAGCGTTAATTAATTCACCCACCTCTTGTGGACGATTTTCACGAGCACGAAACGGTTTTCGGTGTGATTTTCCGAGAATACATCCATCACAGAACGAAGAGGTATCGGAACATTTGACGTTTATACCAAAACGAGATAGGACATTGCGTACGTGTCTTTTATCTTGATGTCCCAGTCGCTCGTGCCATCCTTGTAGTAATTCTTCAGAAGTTGCTAAATTAACTTCTACATTGGAATTCAAATGCCGAACTCGCATATTCATTATGTACATTGTACCAATGAGTTGGCCTGTTGCAACGATTTTACTGTCGCGCCGAATGTTGACGCCTTCACTATTGAAAACAACATCATTACCATACTCAGCGGCTTGACGATCGGAGAAAAGTTGGTGACGAGCATCTGGAATGTACCAAACGTCATGTAACGAAGCGGGTGACCATTTGTCGTTTATACACACATCAACATTAACACTGCCGGATCCGTATGCGAGCAGAAATTTATTTCCTGCTGTCTGAACGCGCTGCGGAATTGCAAATTTTTCAAATGTAGCGAAGAGTTGTTTATTTGCAGATATGTGATGTGTACTACCGGAGTCCGATATCCAAGAATCAGCATAATCTACGTCTCCATTGACGACCAGACCGGTGGCAAGAAATGTTCCTGGTTTGTTTAAACTTGTATCGGAATTATTTTTACTTGCTGCCGACTTTTCTTCCGTTGCGATTCGTTTTTTGCAGTTTGTAATAAGATGTCCTATCTTTTTGCAATATAACAAGAACGGGTTTCCTTCTTTTTCTTTGATTTGTTTATATCGTTTGATGACCTACATTCGTTTTGTTTTACGTGTAATTTAGATTTTGCATAGAAAGCGCTGATTGTTTGCGAGTTTCCGTGTGCTGTCAGCGAGTTTTCAATCGAACGCAAATTCTCAATAAGCAGTTTTGTTGTTTGTTCAGTTTCCGGAACACGATATCAAGTTGACCGATAATACTGGTATTCCGATCCAAGTGTTTTAAAAATGCGATGATGCAGCAGCGATAAGGGCAGCCTTGCATTCGGATTACTTTTGCGTAATTCATCGTAAAGGTCATCGAACAGATTTGATAATCGTGAAGTGTGTTTTGTAACGGAAGTGACGTCATCTTTCGTGGTCTCGAAAAAAGAATCGAATAGAGTGTATAAGCGCTACAGTGAGGATTGCTCGAAAACTGAAACTAGGATATCCCAAATTTCTTTCGCGTCAGTTTTCCTTCGGACATGGATAGCGGGTTCTTCATCTAGAGCTGTACCAATTATAGGGGCCGCACGGGCATTATTATCACGTTGCCAATTGCGGTATGCGTCAGACGGTTCTTCGTCTTTTGTAGGTGACGTCGGACACACGCGTGTACCATCAACAATCGAAAATAAGCACTGTTCTTTTAAACAAAAATCAACCTGTCACTTCCACGTTTCCCACTGTTCTTCGTTTACTAATTTTCTAATGCTTACCGTACTACGAACACTATCGTCAGTTTGTTGTGCTGTCGCAGCCATTGTTTCTTTGTCACGAATATGTTACTCAATTCTTTCACAGCGAATACACTTAATAGCGAGCTCAAAGCGCACCTGGGCCCATAACCTGTTTTATTAAATGTGTATACAAAGAAACAATAGTTTTGTACAAAGCTATAACTACGTTAACTAACTAATTAACTAAGAACACTTCTCGCGTTACGCGTACTGAAACCCTGACTTGACTTAACTTGGAGTCTCTGGTTTTGCACACTAGATGGTGCTTGCCAATGCATCCGGTTTAGTTTAACTTTATTCAGCAGGTTTGATAAAGAAACCGGAAGTGGGTGTATCCGCCATTTTTAATAGTTTTTCTTATATAATTTTGTACGTATGTAAATTATTCGAATTATTTTTACAGTTTCTTCAAACGTGTACATATCACTTCAAAATGGTTTTACACTGCACTGTTTTTGTTAAATCTAATAATTTTTTTGTAAAGATCAGAGGTTTTTTTTTATTATATTTTGTGTTCACAGAAATAAATTTATCATTGTTTGTAACAATAGTTTAACGTGTACTTGGCGAGACATTATACAGTGAAACTGTTATTTGTAGGATTTTTCTATATTTTCATAACTCTCCCGTTATTGATAGCTGCCTTTAGAATAATTGTGACAATGATTATAGACGCACCCCACGCTTTTAACTCTGAATTTAGTGATTTTGTTTATAATTATATATTATTGCTCTGAATTTAATAATTTTGTTTGTAATTATAAATTATTTTCTTCTTTTTAGTTCGGTTATTTATAAAAGAGTGTTTTTTTAGTTTTTTTAAACTATTATTTATTTTCTATTTTTTAGTTCGGGTACCTATAAAAGCGTGTTTTCAATTTTCTAAGCTATCAGTTATTTTCCGTATTTTAATTCGATTTATCAATAATCAATTTTGCGGACATGTGATTATGAAATATCTTACGAACTAAAAACGTATTGGAAACAGTAGTTATCGACAGTAAGACCTTATTTCTCGGGGAGGGAACCTGAGAAACAGCTATCACATCCAAGGCAGGCAGCGGGCGCGCAAATTACCTGCTTCGACACGAAGTGGTAATAGTGAAATACACTGGAACGATTTAAACGCGATAGGCTTTGTCGAGATGCACGCCTGCGCAGTTCACGCGCTCTGTCTTTGTCACTCTCATGCAGAGGATCCCTAAAGAAATCAATTAATCCTGACGATCCTAATTAGGATAATAAAAACTTTTTAATGAATTATTGCATTGCCATCGGTCCGTGAAACGCATGCAGAGTTTCAAGTTAATCAAACACCTGGAAACCGCTGAAAATTAAGCTCAAAGATTCCGTTACATACATACATCCCGAACTAATAAAAGCGAGTTAAAATAAAATAGATATTCCTTCATCATTCCTTATAGGAATGTCGTGTGTTAACCAGACCGGTTTTTTTTGTGTTATCATTAATGAAAACGAATCTTATAATTACAGTTAAGTTTTTGATTGCTTCTTCTGAAAGCCAAATTTTGTCCCGCTAAATATTGTAACAAATAACTCTTTCGTTAATTGACGTCCATCTCCTTTGTTTTTTAATTGAATTAAAGATCTATTCACTTTTTGACATTTTAAAATGCCTTTTAATTTTTTCGTGCTTATCTAAATTTTGAGAACAGTCAGAACAACCATTACAATCGTTAAAAGCATCATTATCAGAAACTTTAAATAATATTCAGCAAAAGCAGAACACAGAAAAAACAGTTTACAATAAACCAGAAACTTTTTTATTATTGCTTAGTTTTTTTTCTAAAATAACTCCGAGCAGCTATAACTCTTGGTTATATACATTTAGCCAATATTGCTAAATTAGTTCAATATTTAGATTACATATAGAGTTAATGTTGTTCTTATGTGTAGAACCAATTAAACAATTATATCATCATAAATATCTGTCATTTTTTAGATTATTTCCCATATTCTATATTTCTTATCTGCATGTATAATTTTTTGTAAAATATATTTCTAAAATAGAATTTTAAACTTGATTTTTAGTTTGTTAGGGTGGTACCATCCGGTACCAAAGTCTAACCTTCCTTAATATTTATGTAAGTTCCGTGGTACTTTTAAAATAAACAGATTTGTTTTATTTTACTACTTACCAAGATTCGTTGCTTAAATGTGAGTGTTTGTCATTCGAATTTAATACTTTAACAGCATCTCAATTGATTTCTGCACGTTAACCGAGAAATGGTTCTCAATACTTAGCTTAGCATTGTATATCGTGTTTAGGCGTTTGTAAACGTACAATTAAACCTATTTCTATTGTCAGCTGGAGTATCTTTTCAGAACTATTACTTTAGTTTAGAGGGTCTCTCAAGGTTCTTAAGTATATAAATTGAAACAATGATTCGATTAAAACCTCAAGAGCTTGTAATTATTCCGCAGTTTGGTTGAAAGAATAGATCTTTAATAAAATTTTACGGTTTGTTATGTTTCTTTGTAATTAAGGATATCTGAAAACGAACGCGCTTGAATATATTTTTTAAAGACAATACTTTGTTTAAATCGAAATTGAACAACGATTTTGTAGGTTGGTTGCAAACATCGATGTTCGACAGAATCTACGTTTTTAACATAGGTACATAGCTACAATAATGACTAAAACGACGACAAACTAAATAAAGCACAATAAAAAAATCGGTTTTGTAATAATAAGAAAATTAGACGCTTTCAGCAGAAAAAACGCATAAGTCAAATAAATAATAGTAATTATGTTATAAAGAGTATAAATAAGACTTTCTGTCGCGAAGCTGGACATTTATACTGCGAATGCCGTCTTCTAAAATCAAATAAAATAAGAGAACAAAATTAGAGCACAATTTATTGATTTAAATGTCTATGCGAAATTATATCATCCGAATACGTTTCGTTAACTACGCTTAAAAACAAACTTCAAATACGTAAATAATATAATATTATAATGGAATGGTTGCCATTGCAAAGTGTGTGAAAGTTTGTAGCCGAGCCGAATGCGATACTGCAATTCATACGAGTTGGCATTACACATTCCTTACGTATACACTATACTTTTTTTACTACTACATATTTAATTATGAATCAAAGTCAAATAGAAATTAAACTTTTTACAAGAATAAATAATGCAGATAATTAATAACTTAGGTAATACCCAAAATGATAATTAAAAAAATTATATGTCAAAACTTTGTAACGAAACGAAAATAAAGTCCACCATTTTGGAAAAATTGAAAACAAATTTTAAAATGGTGCATAGACTTTTCCCCCATCCGCGTATATCCCACCAGCGACAAAACGATCCCCGCTCTAAAACCGGCACTGTAAGAAGGGAAAAAGAATATAAAAGCGGCTGCACCGTCGAGAAGGGCATCTTTCCGTCGTCGTCCGAGCGGCGTCTCTGAAGACACCTCGGACATCCTGAAAGCCGCCTGCCGATCCTGAAAACTAACCGTAAGTTAACCTGTAATCCTGTACCTGGAGCATTTGCTCAACCTGATTAAATCCCGTAAACGATCACCGCCTGTTCCTGGAGCATTTGCTCAAACCTGATTAAATCCTGACCGGTTATTACAACGATCGAAACCTGCGTTTCACCTGTCGCAATAAACTGCGAATCATTTTCCATTAATCCGTACGTATATTTAGTAAATTATTGTGTTCTGGAGTGTTGTATTTGGTTATCCTGGTTAATAATTGTCGAACGCCTGAAGTTGTCTGTTCGTAGAGTACCTTAGTGCTCGCCGTAGATAACTAAAGGGTTATTCACTATTACTGGATTTTTACATACTGCACCTTGGTCGACCCGGATGAGTAGCCCTTAGACATTTGTTCGTAGAGTACCTTAGTGCTCGCCGTAAGTGTTTAAGTTGATTTTATTCATCTCTCGAGTTGTACGACACTAACTTGATGTAACTCATACCTGTGCCATAAACAAATACAATAGAAACTCGTTTTGTTGTCGAGTCGTGTTAAAAACCTCATAAATACATATTGAAGTGTATTTCAATCCATTTTCATTCTGATTTCCTTTGCGACCTTGGCAAAATAATAGAAAACGCCAATATAATATTAATTGTCGTTTGATCTACGTGAAATCAATTAAATTTGGTTCTTAATAATCCGCTGCATCGACCTGTAAATTCCTGAAATCGTATTTTCTTACGCACAGTAATTACATTGTATTTAAAACGCACCTGAGGTCAACGTACGAACAATTCGACGAAGTTGTATACAAACTAACCTGTCAAATTTCCCCGGCACTACCTGTTGAATATATCCCGATCAACACACAGAAAAGGCACCGCTGGCAAAGAGATTTGTGTTAATTTAACACCGTAAAACGCTGGTACAAAAACGTATTTTTTTAAATTGTGTTTTAGCGTCAACCATAACATTAAGACAGGGTCGTGTACGAGCCCACAGAAGGCGCTGCCGGCGCAGTCGATGAATGAGATATACCGAGCCTTCCCGAATTAGTTTCAGTTTCCTTTTACATGTATTATTTGGTTGCATTGTTGTTTATGTTATATATTTTGTTTAGTGTAATTTGGAATTTAATTTTGTTATTTACTGTATGTAATAAAACGCAAAAAGATATTTATTTTATTATACATCTTAATTGTGTTACTAATTTCTCCACTTAGCTACCTAGGGTGTTGTAAATAAGAATTACAACCGAGGACCGGTTACAACTTGGTATTTATTTTATGTCAATTTGTCAGCGTTTATACTACAAGTTATCAGTGTAACTATTATTTAATTCTTGACTTTATGTGCTTTAAATACATGCAAATTTAAACAAAACTGGATCAGTTTAATAAATATCAGTTATTTACAACATCCGACAAATACTATGTTGGTGTGTATAAGGTTATTTTCTTAGAACAGAACTGCAACAAAATAACATGTGAATGTGACTATGCAACTATATTGTTTTTATAAATATTATAATCTACAATTATTATTCTACATCAAAATCATTACCGAAGAAAGACTTTAATAAGGGACAAGAAAGAGAAACCAACATCAAAATTGCCCTATCAGACATTTCTAAAAGAAAGAAAAAAAAAACGTTAGAGAAAATAATCGGAACGAAGAAGAAATATTAAAGATAAGCAAATTTATAAAAAGAACACCACCAAACAAAAATACAACACTAAATATGGATGCGTAATCTACCAAAAATTTAATAGCCGAGTAGAAAAAAGAGACGATACGTACATTATCGTAATAGGTATACGTGGAGAGGAAATCAGAAACAGTAATGAGACCAAAATGCTGGATTTCTGCATACTACACAATTTTAGAGTGACTAAAACTTTCTACCAACACAAAAACATTCACAAATACAAAAGAGAAAAATGCTATGATACGATAAAATCACAATAGAAATGATAAAATGGGCCAAACAAACAAAACAGCTACATCGCTGTTCTTAGATATACATATGTAAACGCATTTGGAAAGATACCGAAATATTAGAGAAAATTATTTATACTACCAATATATAAAAAAAAAAATATGAAAGACTGCAATAACTATAATGTAACGTTAAATGGACGGTCGTTACTTATGAAATAAAACATGGCAAATTAAGTTGTATATTTTACCTTATCTAAGTTAGCGTGGCTCGAGTATACAACGGAATGGGGCGATTTTTTCATTCCTCATTCTATTTATATGGTTTTACCACTAGCGGGTGAAACTAGTATTAAGGGTGCATTGCAAAGGAGCATTTACACTTTTTGGAGTGTTTACACTTTGCGTCTTCGCAACAGGTGAATCACCCACATAAACTTCATTACGCAATCAATAATACTTTTATAAATAAAAAAGAAATTACGAGAAAAACAAAAATAAAAGTGTACCAAACAGTGTATTGACAATACTAATCTATGTTTGCGAAACATAGCTATTAATAAACAACAACAAAGTAAAATACAAGCAGCAAAAATGAAATACCTAAAGAGAATTATGAAAATTACAAAAGAAAACAGAATCAGAAATGCAGACAAACTAGAAATAAAATCAATATTAGGTTAATAGATGTTGTTGAAACAAGGGAACTAAGCTGACCCATACGGAAACGAAATTGGTCAAACGCAATCTACAACGTTTCCTAATCGCAAATAAACACACAATGTAAATCGTAGAAAAATGTAATTTTTTTCCTTATTCAAATACGTTCGTAAGCAACGTTAATTTGTTTTTAGTAATACGTAATACGTATAAAATTATTTAGAATCAAGCATTTGCACATAACATCTATGTTACTATAGTTTACCGTTGCTTATTATAGATCTTAAAACAACGATGTTTTGTTTCTCAACATTTATATTACAACAATCTCTACTCAGTTATTGATTTCATTTTACTTTTTTTGTGTTTGACCTATAGTCGAACACTGTTAATTAAATTCTTATTTTCATTGCACTCGTTGATCTATAGGATGACAGAATGGACAATAAATCAGAAGTTTAGAGTTTCAAGGTAATTAGTCGTACTTAAAAATAAACCAAAAAATACAAAGGTATGTATGTCAGGACAATAAAAACTATACAGACTCCAAGATAACAGGCGCCTAACATCAAAACACAATTGCTTCTGTGATTTTTGTTCACTGCTGTGATTTACGTTTATCGCAAAAAATGATGCTACAATTATAACACATTGCAGTTAAATCGTAATGGTTTTTGTAATTTTGTAAAATTATCTAACTTTATATTTACTTCCATAACGAACAAATAATTCTTAAAAAGTTACAGATTAGTAACATAAATTAGGAATATAATAAAACATGTTACAAGAAAATCCTTAACGAAACCACAGAAGTAAATATTAAAGAAATGAGAAGAAAAAAGATCCATATTTGTTCTTTATCGCGTTATGAAGGTAAATTCCGGAGCGTTTGACCAGCGCAGACAAGTTGGCTCTTGCTCCCACCTCGCCGGTAAAACGAGTTCTCGGAGTAGTGTGTGTTTCCTAACTTCAGTGTGCTTCAGTCGAGCTTTAACCGTCGTTTTAGGGGTTAGTTGTAAATTTTTTCTAAATTTAAACGTGTCGTTTTACGATAAAAGTTATAAAATACGGTTTATCGCGCATAAAGGAGTAGTGTTTTCTTTTGTTCATCGGCTATGAGTAGTTTTCGTTGTAATTTCTATTTTCGATAATTTTTCTACAATGGCTTCTAATGATACTTAAGGTAAGCACGATGTTGATTTGTTATGAATAAATTCCGAGGCAACTACGTTTATTCGTTCGTTAATTCTTCACTTAAACTTAAATCAATTATCGAATGCTTTATTTATATTCAAAACTTTGACCAACAAATTACTATTATAGTATTGCTCTCAATAAAAAAGAATATTGACAAATACCCATTTTTTATAAATAATATATGGGCGTATTCGTAAAATTGAATGTTTTGAATTAAAAAGGAATTGATTAGAACATTTACTTTTCAAAATGTCGCATGGAATTTCCTCTTAAGAGAAACTGTAAGGTGGGCGAGGCAGAACTTCCTACTTAACTCTTCGCGTTTCTTTCGGAGAAGAATATTTTATTCCACCTTTCGTTTAGTTTGGTTGTAACTCTTGTTGCGTTGGAGTAACTGAATAGATATCTGTTAGTACCAATAAATACTTGCTGATCATAGGAGTTTAAATATTTACTCTTGCAAAAATACCAATAAGGCACGCGTTTTTATTTTCAGTTGATTCTGTTGTTATACCTAAGGGTTCACCCGTTTTAAATTTCTGGTTTTAATCAAAAATGATTTTTTAAACTTATCGATGATTAAATCAAAAGAAAGCTATTTACATAAAAATTCTTGCTATTAATTACATAAAAGAGCAATCAAATGTAACAAATATTATTTATACTAAAGCTGATGAAATTACCTACATCAGTATAAGAAGTTTTTCAATCTCAGAAGTATTATTTTGTAAAATCCACCACTGAGGTTTCTGAAAATATTTTCTTAGTTTTACAATCAATTGTAGAAATTCACTATTTTTACAACATTATAGGACGTTATTTAATGTCTAATATTTTTCTGCCTTTACCAATTTAAATTTGATTGAAAATTAAATTTAGTCCTTCCATTCCATTTCATTGCTGTTTCATTGTTTATTGTTTTATTTCTCACATTAGTTTGTTTATTTCCTTTTTTTTATATTTCTTGTTTAATGACAGCAATCCTAGTATGTTTTAAATAATTGTTGCAGTTTGTTAAAATTTATCTTGTATTCTAATTCAATTTAAATAAAAACTTTTTTTGAACAGATCGAAAAAATGTTTCAGACAAATGTTATAGTAGATACGATTTTATAAATACTTTATTTTTAAAAATTGATCGAGTGATTTTTAAAATATCTTGTTTTAAAATTGTTGATCGGTCGCCATTTTGTTATTTGATAAAGCAAATGCTGAAAGTTTTTGTATTTTTTTTATATTTCTTAAAATAAGCGAATAATGACGATTTTTCGAAAAACAAAAAAAACGCCATTTATGAACTGGGACTCCAAATCAAAATTTCAACTAAAAAAAGTTATTTGCTTTAACCCTTTCATTGCGGGAACCGTGTATACCCGCAAATTATATGTACATCAAATACGCGGGAATTATCTGATGATTCGGAGAAAATAACGAAAAAAACGTCTACACAATTTAATCTGTAGTTGCGGGAGCCGGGCGTACACGTCTGTACCTGACTTTAATATAACGGGAGACGGGCGTTAACGCAATGCCAAATTTTCCCGTTTATAGCGCACGACTACAAAAATTTTCCCCGCAATGAAAGGGTTAACTGTCACTTTCGGGTATTTTTAAAAAAATAACATAATTTTTATTTTGCCAATGTTATTTACTATCGTATATACCTACTATTTGTTGCTAAATTTGCACAAAAATTCATTCTCGCCAACATTGTAAAAAATTAGTTTGAACCGGTTTGAACGTATTCAAATATAAACAATTAGTAAATATTTAAATTATTTAGTACTTTATCGTATTTGTTCCACTGCAAATACACTCATATATTTTTGTGGCTAGATTTTTAGCACAAGGGTGTATAGTTATGTATTTACTATTTCTTGCATTAAAAGAACAGTATGGCTTGAAGGATTTGCGTTTTTCATTTTAAGAATAAATTATAAAACATTAATAATAGTTAATATTATAGGAACCGGTTCTACTTGATTTACGATATATTTTAGTAATTAAAGGCCACATAATAAAAATAAGAGGTTAACGCAAAAAGAACAAAATATATCATTTTATTTTCAGAACCATTACCATAAAATGTAAAAACACAATTCCAAAAAGCAATGATACTTGAGGTATAATTTAATTCTTAATTAGATAGGATTGTGTACATACAGGGTGTCCGAATAAGGGTACGGAGCGGCTGTATCTCGGCAATGTTGAGGCCTAGGCGTTTGGGAAAAAAATCGTTATAAATAAAGTGGACAAGAGAAATGGATAGAAATGATTTTGAAGTTCGTAAATCTATCGCTAGGGGCGTAACTGCTATGAAGAAACAAAGTTCCCGGTATCTTGAAAAGTTTGGTGATGAGCCATACCTTTGAAAACATAATTTGATAGCTTGAGTGATACGGTACCATTTTGCTATATATTTTTTTATAGATTCACCAATTCAAACTTTCTAAAAATAAAAACTTGACTTGGCTTAATGTTTGTGGTACAGGCTTGTTTTGGTTTAACTTTATCCAAGCTTTCAATATTTTTAAAGATTTTTCTTGCTTCTTTCAGAAAAGAAACCTAAGGCTTTGGAATACGTACCTAGCACGTGTTACAGCTCAATGCCACAATATAAATGATTGCCCATCTGCTAGCATATACGTAGGTTACCTTCTAACTTCGAACTAAAGTGAAAGGACCAAACGTCTGTACGTGGGAGTAATAGGATTAATAATGTAAATTCAGCTTTTTTAGAACTCAGTTCGACAACTAGCTTAATTTCTGTTTTGATTTCTCGAATTGACGCTGTTTGCTGAAGTCATTTGCTTAAATTGGTAATCTGTTACTAATGTAATTTGCATTTTTTTATATACTTTTTGAAATGATAAATATAAAAACGAAGTGCAAAGCATGTATATGCAAAATAAAACATTTATATTGTAGCGAATTTATTTATTAAAAACTAATTTATTTATACGACAAAAAAATACGTTTACTTATTCTAGAAATATATACACTTTTAAATTAACCGAACTAATTAAATCTAATAATATTTAATGAAAACACTTACACTAATTTACGTATAACCGTTGTATAACACTATCACTTAAGATAAGATAACGTCCTCGGATAGCTTCACACTTGTTTACACTAAAAATCACGTACACGATTATTCTTGGTAGGTTTATCTCACACGCGTGCTAACGACTTATTTATTTTAGCTTGATAATCTTCTTAACACTGCTGTATTCGCATTCCAGCAATAACTGACCTACGATCTGTCTCGTCGGTATATATACACATACGGAAATCCTTCTCGAGCGTTCCCTATTTTTCGGTATATCTTCTAGAAGATGGATAACAGCTTCTAGAAGGCTCTTGCATTTGCAAATAATTTCTCGAACGTTTCACTGCCCCCTTCTTAGGACTGTTCTGTCCCAGAACAGGAGACTGGATGCGACACCGGTAAAAAGGATCGTGGCGATAGCGGCAGCTTCCTCCATTTTGGCAACTTCCTTGACCATAAAAGTAACAGTCAATGGACTTTTCCTGACCCAATATTCCCTTTGGTTGGTAACTACAGACCAACACTTGAATGCCTGTTCCTCGGAAGACGACCTCCAACATGTTTCGAACTGTCCTCCAATTCAGTTGATCTAAGCCACAACCAAGCTTGGGTACTGCCAATTTCTTAACATGATGGAACTCCATTTCTCTCTTGAGACTTCATAATGTTCGCCACAGATCTTTGTATAACGGTTTGACACGTGAGTATTTCTTGGTGACCAGATAGAAAACGAAGCGTCCGTCACCACGTAGTCCTAAAACTTTTGCGACTGCCGGTTGCTGTCTTCGTAATTCATCTAACTGCCCAAAATTCTTTTTAAACACGACTGCAACCCCTTTGGACATGTCAAGATCCTCGCTCACGCAATGTGCTATGGCGTAATCTTTTTGTGTCTGGAACAGGTCTTGTTGTTCCTCGGTGGTAACTCCGAACCTAGCTTTTCCAGAACCTCCGTATAAGTTTATAAACTTCTCGAACTCCATTTCTTCGATTGGATTCCTGGTTCTGCTACTTATTACTCTGGTTCGGACTTGAACTTGCGTATTGTGGTTATCGCCAGCAAACTGGGCTAGACGATCGACGTGAACCACTTTTGGGTTGCCTCTGGGCGGTTTTCGGATGCGATATATGACGTCGTTAATGCGCTGCACGACTTCATAGGGGCCCTCCCATTGCCTTTGCAGCTTTGGCGACAAACCACGTCTCCTTTGAGGATTATACAACCAGAATATATCGCCAGGTTGAAACCCACCATTTTGCGCCTTGACGTCATATCTTGTTTTCATCCTGTCGCTGGCAATTTGTGTGTTTTTACGGACCTCTTCATGTACTTCGTCTAGCCTCCTGGCCAGCTTGCTGACGTAATCTTCTCCAGCAACTTCTTCTTCCGGTCTTCGTCCAAATTGAAGGTCGCATGGCAATCGTATTTCACGACCGAGCATTACACAGGATGGTGTTTGGCCTGTGCTTTCGTGAACGGATGATCGGTATGCCATAAGGAGCAGGTGCAAGTACTGATCCCAGTCTCTTTGGTGTTCGGACACTACCTTGGCTAAGTACTTGCCAATTGTTCGATTCATCCGTTCAACCATGCCGTCAGATTGAGGATGGAGAAGCGTTGTCCTAGTCTTTTTAATTCCTAACAGTCGGCAAACTTCTTGAAACAGCCCAGACTCAAAATTGCGGTCTTGATCGGAGTGTAATTCCAACGGAACTCCAAACCGGCAGAAAAACTCCTTTACTAATACGTCTGCGACTGTAGCTGCTTCCTGATTGGGTATGGCGTAAGCCTCCGTCCATTTCGTGAAATAATCCATCGCCACCAGGATGTATTTATTTCCCGAATCGGATTCTGGGAACGGCCCTGCGATGTCAATCGCTACTCTTTCCAAAGGGCTTCCTACGTTGTATTGTTTCATGGGTGCTTTGCGCTTTCTCGCTGGACCATTTCCTGATGCGCAGACTATGCATTTACGGCATCATTTCATGACGTCCTCTTTGCAGTTCATCCAGTAGAATGGTTCTCGCACTTTGCCCAACGTCTTCTTAATGCCAAAGTGTCCTCCTGATGTCCCATCGTGGAGATGCTTCAACACTTCTGGCACCCTGCTCTTCGGCACTACCAACTGTAGTCTGTTTCCCGTGCCTTCGGCACTTTCTAGGGATCGCTTAAGAAGACCGTCTTCTACTATCAAAGAGTCCCACTGCGCCCAGTACGCTTTGATGTTTCTGCTCAAAGCACTCACTTCTTCCCAGGTTGGTCGTCGGCCGCTTTCTTTCCAGTCGAGGAGTTGTCTTATTTCAGGATCGTCTTCTTGTTCGCGACGTAACTGCTCAAGTTCCCACTCATGATCAACCATAGCAGTTCTCCGGAGGCATTCGACTTTTTCTTCCAGTCGCGAACAATGGCTGTAGTCCGCCGGACATGGTCTTCTGGACAAGGCATCAGCGTTCCGAGGACTGCTTCCGGCACGCTGTTCTGTGTCATAGTCATACTCTTGCAGTCTCTTGATCCATCTTGCTACTTGTCCTTCTGGGTTACGGAACTGCAGTAGCCATTTTAAAGCGGCGTGGTCTGTTCTCAGTAAAAATTTTTGTCCATACAAATACTTGTAGAAATGTTCGATGGACTTAACGACTGCTAACAGCTCTCTCCTAGTCACGCAATAATTCCTTTCTGGCCTGGACAAAACCTTGCTAAAGTACGCGATAACCTTTTCTTGTCCATCTTGAACCTGCGAAAGGACCGCGCCTATGGCCAGATTGCTTGCGTCGGTATCCAAAACAAATTTTCCATCTTCCCTTGGATAACTCAGAATCGGCGAAGTGACTAGGGCTTGTTTTAGTTGATTAAAAGAATTTTCGCAGTCTTCATTCCATCTAAATTCTGCTTTCTCTTCGGTTAATTTTGTCAATGGTTTGGCAATATTGGCAAATCCGGGTACAAATCTCCTATAATAAGTGCACAACCCAAGGAAACTTCGGACCTGATGTTTGTCGATCGGTCTTGGCCATGCTTGCACTGCTCGGATTTTGTCTGGGTCAGCCCTTACTCCATCTCTAGATACGACGTGGCCAAGGTATTGGACTTCCTTCTTAAATACGTGTCACTTCTTTGGGCTCAGTTTGAGGTTAGCCCCACGTAATCGCTGGAACACTTCCTTCAAGTTGTTCAAGTGTTCTTCGAACGACCTTCCAACCACGATCACGTCGTCCAGGTAAACCAAGCACGTCTTCCAAGACAACCCGCGAAAGATGGTCTCCATCAAACGCTCGAACGTTGCAGGAGCGTTACACAGGCCGAAGGGCATTACAGTGAACTGCCACAAACCAGTTCCGATCGTAAAAGCTGTTTTTTCACGATCCTTGGATTCTAATTCTACCTGCCAGTATCCACTCTTTAAATCTAACGTAGAAAACCACTGGGATCCTGACAGGGTGTCTAGCGTATCGTCAATTCTGGGTAAAGGGTAGCTGTCTTTTTTGGTCACGTCGTTTAGCTGCCTGTAGCCTACGCAAAACCTCGTTGATCCATCCTTCTTCTTTACGAGTACCACTGGGGATGCCCATGGGCTACTTGAAGGTTCAATCACGCCTTCTCTCTCCATATCCGTAATTATTTGTTCGGCTTCTTTTCTTTTCGCCAAAGGAAGTCTGCGTGGATGTTGCCGTATCGGCCGAGCGTCTCCGGTATTAATTTTATGTTTCACCACGTTAGTTCTTCCTTTGGAGCCACTCTCCAGCGCGAACACATCTTGGTACTCTTGGATCAACACTTTAACTTTAGCCAGCTGGTCTTGGCTGAGGTTTTCGCATTTGGTGGTAAGAATGTCCAATAGATGTTGTGGACACTTCTTCGGCGACGTATCTTCGTTCGACTTCACGCATCGCACAGTTTGTGATACTGGCGTGCATTGGCCTACCACGGTCTTCTTTTTCAGCGTTACAGGATCTGAGTTGATGTTTAAGATCCTTACTGGCATCGTCTTCTTTACTCGTACTAAAGTTCTGCCAACGAGTAGTCCCTTTTCAACTAAGCCGCCCTCCATTGGTTCAATCGCGCGTATGTAGCCTTCCCGGAGACTTCCATCCAGGCGTGCCATCACCACACTTTCAGTCCTTGCAGGCAGAGTCACGTCTTCACTCAATAAGACTCGCACGGCTGCCTTCTCTGACGAATGAAAAGGAATTTCTTCATTGTCGATCTTCAGGACATCGTTCTTCATATCCAAATGGAACCCATACTTCTTTATCACGTCCATTCCCAGGATAACTTCTTCCGTGATGTCGGCTACCAGTACTTGATGGTCGAGTCCTCCATTTCCCGAACCAATGGTTACTTTGACCTGTCCGTGAGTAGGTATTTCGTCGCCCGTCGCCGTTCGAAGTCGTACTGATACTGCTGATGTCTTCTCGTTTTCCAATAAGATGTCAGGACGAATGATGGTCTTCGTCGCTCCCGTGTCAACCAGTAACTGAACGCTTCTCCCATTGATCTTGCCATCGAGATAAATGCTATGCAATTTCTCTCTAGGCGATGCCATTTGGATTGTAATCTCCGGAGTCTGAATAGATGAGATTACTTTTTGTCTCTTTTGCTCGCCTCGTTCCAAATTATCGAGCGCTCTTCTTGTCCTTTTTTTAGGTTTAGTACGATGCCGTCGTACATGGCCTATTTCATCGCAGTTCAAAGCTGTCACTCCGCTTTCCCGAAGTATTCGTCGCGCTATCTCCTCGATGCTTTCCAGTGTCTGCGCGGGTACTTCTGCAGCACAGCAGAGTCTATGACCATCTCGTTGCGATGCTTGTTTTGCTGCTTCAAACTCCAAAGCATGCACCAAAGCGTCATCCAATGTCTTCGGTCGAGCTAACCGGAGAGTCCGCTGCGTTTCGCTGTCTCGGAGGCCGTCTACAAAGGTTTGAATAGCCAATTGCTCCAAGAAGGTATCTGGTGCTGTAGGATACGCAAGCCGTGTTAATCTAGCAATGTCAGCCACAAACTCTTGAAGACTTTCGGCAGCTTTCTGAACCCGACTTTTAATTTGAGCTTGATAGACTTGTTGAAGATGAGCATCTCCATATCTCATTTCTAAACGTGAAATTAAGAGTTCGTAATTTTCTTGTAGGTGGTCAGGAACAGTTTGTAAAATTCCAAGCGCTTCTCAACGTAAGGACACTATTAAAGATGTCGCTTTCTGCTTGTTGCTCCAACCATTAGCAGTAGCTGCGGCTTCAAACTGCTTGTAGTAGGTTGACCATGGAACTTTACCATCAAAATTCGGTGGTACAACTTTGAACTTGTGAGTGTTTTCTTCTCGATGGTCCATTATTAAATCTTCATTCGTTACGCTTCCTTCACCGTGACAATTCATTTAGGTCATTCTTTCTTCAAGCAGTTGTATTCTTTCTCTCAATTTTTTTTCTAGCTTGTCTTCTATGGTTCTTGAATTTTCTTTTAACTTCTCTTCTAATTTGTCTTGTACTTCTTCTATTATGTCATTCACAGAATCGCAAATTTCTTCTTTTAAGTTTAACATGCCTGCTTGTGTTTCCTCATGAACAATTTTAATTTGATTTTCTATGCTCGTTCGTATTTCTTCTTTTAAACTTCTAGAACTTTCCTCCATTTTCTGAGAATGTTCGGAGAGTTTTTCTTCCATTTTTCTTGAATTTTCCGACAGTTTTTCTTCAATTTTCTGTGAATTTTCGCCCATTTTTCTATTCATCGATTCGAGAATTTCAAGTATTTTTGAATCCATTTTAACTGCTTGCAAAAACGTCACCGGCATAAATTTAGATATAACACGAATATAAAGTTTAAATACACTACTTTTTAAAATGCAGTTTTCGTATAACACAAAATTTTAATAACGATCCACTTGTTAATATTAAACCACTAGTGTACGGAAACGAATTCAATTAATATCGCGATCACGCACTTGTTAAAAGAAAAAGTTTAATAAACACTATTTTATACTTTATAAATAAACACGCTTATCGCAAACTTAAAAGTTATTTACGTAATCGATGTTTTTATTACGGGAGCGATATCAAATAACTTAATGGTATTCACACTAAAAATCGCGAACGGTTTGTTCTATTCGATACCTCAACACCTGACGCCACTGTTGCGTTCTTATTATTTATTAAAAACTAATTTATTTAAAACGACTAAAAATACGTTTACTTATTCTAGAAATATGTACACTTTTAAATTAACCGAACTAATAAAATCTAATAATATTTAATAAAAACACTTACACTAATTTATATCACTTACAAGCAGATAAGATAACGTCCGCGGGTAGCTTCACAATTGTTTACACTAATAATCACGTACACGATTATTCTCGGTATATTTATGTAGACACACACGTGCTAACGATTTATTTCCACTTGATAATCTTCTTAATACAGCTGCATTCGCGTTACGACAATAATTGACCTACGATTTCCATCTTCGGCATTTATAGACATCGGCGAATGCTTCTCGAGCGTTCCCTACTTTTCGCTATATCTTCTAGACAGCTTCTAGAAAGCTCTTGCATTTGTAAATAATTTCTCGAACGTTTCAGTACAAACAAAACAAGTTACATGAGAAATATGGGAAGCACATTTAAAACAAAATTACAGCAACGAAGAGGAATTAAAAGAACCAGACTACGAGGAAGACACGTAAAACCTTTAAAAAAATAGTAGAATGTATAAAAAAACTAGAAAATATAAAATAGACAATATATGTACCTATTAAGGCAAACAAATCATTCAAGAATTTATTTGATTGTTTATTAATATGTTTGGAATATATACATAACCAGAACTTTAACCGCGTGCAGTTATGTGTGGTTTTCAGTTTTCTTAATCCGTTACTTAGGATGGATTAGTAACCGGATATGTTGAGAATCATCATGCCAAAAATGCTTATTACATATTTGGTCACCTATGTTTAATGTCACGATCTATTTTATTCAAAAAATTAAAACACTTTTTTGGCATATTCAGCAAAATAATCAAGCGTTGATGGTTTTTTATTGATAAATTATCGATTTTGGAAAAACACTTTTTTTAATACATATTAATAATAAACTTTCAAAGTTTATTTATTTTGCTTATTGTCCTTTGTATTTTTTTTCAAAATTAAATATGCGCGTGGTTTACTGACGAATACATTGTTGTCGCTAAAACATAATATGAGTTTGTTTTTAATTAAGGTATTTTATACAAAGATACGTTTAACCTAATAGAGATATCTTGAGAATATTGTTTAATCTATTATAGGATTTGAATGGCGAAAAAGGATATACAAACAAAACCGAAGTTAAAAGCAAATTTGTAAAAGAATATTAGTATAACAATCTTAGGTTATATAAACATAATATTCATTTTGGCAATGACGTTGTTTTTCCTGGAGCTGTAGTAAAATTTATAAATGTCAACAGTTTGCTAAAGTTGTAGATAGTTAAATAGAAAATACACGCCGATATATGTCTTATATAAAATTCCTACTATGTAAAGCGGTCCCGGAGGCAGGAAGCAATACGTGTACGGCAATAGAGGGGTGCTCAAGAATTTATATAAACATATAAAACGGTGATGCATTCACCAGTCAATCGATTTCAATATACCTTCTCCATTTATTTGAAGTTCCTTCAACACCCCAGGCCATCACACCGACCAACCGTTTTCTGTAGTGAATATCAAAAGGTTCACTTCTATTCTTTTTAAATTTATTACAGCTTTTATATTTCTCTTAAGCAAATATTAGTATAAAATAGATATTTAAAATTTTTAAGTCCTTTTACAAATTGCAATGGAAGCTGACAGATCATCGTTTAGAAAAAGCATTTATTATACATTTACGTTTTCAAAAATTGCCGATTTAATAATATTGTTAATTGTTTTTGTTTTAATTTTTAGATTGAAAATTCGTTGCAGCAGAGGCAGCAAGAAAAATAACATCGACTTCATTATTAAACCTTTATAAAAACACTAACCAAGACTAAATTTTAATTAAAAGTAAGTGGAAAATCTTGAGCCGGTTTAAAATCCGTGTCAAAATAAACATTTCCCTTTTCCTTGTAAAAATATACTGTAGGCCGCAATGCGAGCCATAGTAACATTCACCGTAGTTTTTATAGGATTTTTAGTTTTTGTGTGCGATTGGGGAAATGCAGAATCCGGAAATTCTGTCGGATTTATAGATTTGCATCATTTAACGAAATGTCCTAAAAACTGTGCGTGTTCCGGAACAACCGTTGATTGTAGTCATCGAGGGTTAACGCAGGTGCCGAGGAACATTCCACCGGACACCGAAAAAATGTAAGTACTGTTTTATTAATTATAATTGTTAAAAACGTTCTGCATTTTTGAGCGATGCGTACAAATTGCTTTATTTATTGTTTTCATTTTTTTTAATTAAGATCGTGGTACTGCAGTGTAATTTAGAAACGCAAACTGGCAATTGAACATGAGTTTCAGTCGGTGTTGATTTATTTACATTAAATTAGGATTTTCTTTGAGTTTAAATGAACCATTCTATTTATGCATGTTGTTAACTGTTTAAAATTTGTGAGAATTTTTGTTAATTGAAATTTAAAGCTAATTTAGAACATCGTTGACTTGGACGTTCTATATAACATGATAAATCCGTGATGACTATGCATTTTTATGTTTACGGATTCAGTTCATTCATCCATAGGCTATTAAACTGCTGCTCATTTTTAGATAACAATTTATTTTACTAGCTCTAGAATCAAATTTTTGCAGAACAGTTTGAAGACAGGGTTTTAGGACTCTATAGAATCATTAGGTACTAATGGCAAGGTCAGCAGTAGGTAATGTAAATTGTTTGCTGACTTCAAATGCTGATGTGAACCTGTGATATCGTAGATTGGGTCACATTCCATACCAGGAGGTAGTGGATAGTTCACTATACCTACCACATGGCACGAGGCCTGATATAACATTTGCTAGAAATAACATCAGTAGATTTAATAAAACCCGAGGAAAATCACATTGTACTGTTGTGCAGCAAATATTTCGATACAGGGGCACTTCAAATGCGAAATTGGAATTTAGTAAGCAGGCACAATCAGAACTGATTGGTTAATGTGATGAAGACTGGGTCAGTGATTCAAATGAGAGACGTTTATGTACGATATATGTTTTTGTCAAAGATGGTGGAGCCAAATCTTGGCGGAGCCAACGATAATAAACATTATCTTCAACGCCGGCAGAATACAAGGTGTTATCTTCGGCAACTCAAGAAATATTTTGGTTAAGACAATTTGAAATGGATTAATTAATGATAAAATGTAATAATCAAAATGCAATTCGTTTGTCAGAGACTCATAACTACTACTCTAGAAGCAAATGCATGTATGCTAAGATCAGAACATTTTCCGAGTTCGAATCGTGTTGATGTAACCGAAGTTGCCAAAATTTTGCTTACTTTCGTAAGGGGTTTTATCAGGGCGTGAAAGAAATTGAAAACTTAAATAATTAAACGATAATCTAACAAAGAATCATGACAGAGTTAGGTAATCAATTTATTAACCAAGCCAGATACTCTGACAACTGTCAAGCTAGGCAAAGTACACAAAAATGACATGTCTGCTGATTACATGAGCGATAGGAACCATGCCCACAGCAGCCATGGAAACACCAATTTCACTTCCACCATTGGAAGCAAGACGAGTAGCATACAGGCTGAAGATTAATGAACACACGTCAATTACCGGGAAAAGCAAACCCGGTATATACAATGTGCTGTGTGAAGAAACAATCTTAACTATGAGACCCAACTTTACAAAAGATTATCACATCTTAAGCAAATTTAAAGTGACACCATGGTACCATGGTAAGCAATTTTTTCTGACTTTGGGTTAGTATGCTCCGTTTTTCAAGCTGAAGTTGCAACTATTGACTAGTGTGTCAGGAACATTATCGACTCATACGCAAATCGTTCAATATTGATCAAGTCTGAAAGCCAAGCAGCACTATTCGCGCTAAGATCACCAGTAACTGATTATGGCATGCATAAGCAGAAAAATATTGGCAACTCGCCAACTGGTGCAGCTCATCTGGATACCAAAAGACCAGAAAGTGAAAGAAAACTTAAGGACGGACGCGCTAGCTAAAAAGCACACAACAGGGACATATATCGGATCTGAACTCATTTTTGGAATTACTTACGAGACCGGAAAAGAAACAATTAGCAGCAAACTTGCAGCGGAGCATAAAAAACTGGAAAAACTCTTCATGGATGAGGCACACAGAACTCTTCCTTATAGAGCCATAATCAAACACTCAAAATGCACTCACAGGACTAATAACACGGTACTGTGGCCCTAAGAAACATATGCATAAAATGGGACTGAAAAGTAACCCCTTATGCCGCGGGTGTTTGGAGGACAAGACTCTGCAGCATATGCTGTGTAAATGCGAAGCATATAAAACGCAACGCACGCATCGTCCCGGTGAGAGGAGCTCGACTCTGATTGGGTTACGTTCGAAAGGGGGCTTATCTTTGATAAACCAGTAACAACCAAAGAGAGGGTAGTTAAAACCGTTGTCACGATTGAAGTTACTGGAGTATTTGATGATTTCTATGCGTTCTCGGACTTTCTTATTAAATGGAGGTTTGGAAATAACAGACGCGTTATCAAAATCTATATTGTGGCCTGTAGTAAAATTATGATCAGCAACGGCAGATTTAGAAATATGTTTTTATACAACGTTGTATAAAGAAAATACATATTTCTAAAGCTGTCTTCATCTTGAGTTGGCCAACACTCATACCACTCTACGGTTAACCACTGAAGTTCATCTCAAAAAGTTTCAATTGAAATCCAAAAATCGGAAAGTTTCTTCAACCACTGACTGGCTCCGTGTAAAGGGTAGTCAATCTATTCAGTTTGACTTACTTCAGAACAGAAATTGGTACTATCCAAGGGTTTGAATTTTGCTCTCAAACGCATTCTTAAAGACGATATGTGCTGTTGAGTCTTCTATAAAACATCTTCCTCGTCACATCTCAGATTCCATTCGTATTCATAATTGCAAAATTCTTCAATCAACTAAAGTTCTTAAATCCCAATCCATTAAATCGGAAAAATTAGTTTGAAAAAGTCTTCGTAAGACCCTAGGAAGATTGAACGCGAAGTTTGCGAAATCTACAGATCTTTTATATGCTTTCTGAAACCAAACGTCAACTTACCCTGCCGCTTCTAGACCACTTCTTTTATACGGATTTCCTAAAGTCTACAAACAAGGTATACTTTTTAGACCTATCGTCAGTACTATCAAATCTACTGCTTACAACTAGCCAAGTTTTAAATCTATAAAGCTTGAACCCCAGGATCTTCTTGTAAGTTTTAATGCCATTTATCAAAGTATTAATTAAACTATGTCTCATCATTACAAATATTTGAGCGGTTTCTCTTATTGATAAGTGTTTATCAACCATTTATTTTCAGTTTGATAACAAGTTTTATGAACAAGCTTCGGGCGACGCTATGGTTCTTCATTATCTCTTGTTGTAGCTAACATTTTTATGGAATCCTTTGAAACGTTCGCTTTAGAATCATCGATATTAAAACCTAAAGTCTTGAATTGTCTAGGTTTCTTGATTATATAAACAACCAACACTCTGATATCAAATTCACCATGGAAATCGAAAAGAATGGTTCTCTCCCATTTCTCGACGCCTTTGTGACACGTAAACAGACTTTTAGGCCATACAAACAGACATCTTCATGCGTTGCCTCATCATCAACCGACAGGGAACCGTTTCGTAATTGAATCTTTGGTTCATCACGCCTTTTCTATTTGCTAACTCAAGAACATAGATTTGGAACATCTTGCTAGAACCTTAGTAAACAATGGTTATATGAAACGAAATATCCAGGCAGTTATAAGTCGTCGTCTACATTTGCATACACGAGTACCAAATGACATTTCTACTTACCTTACATTTATAAGGTCACAGATCAAACTTCTTCGTAAGAATGGTGTTAAACCCATATTCAAATTGACAGGTAGAATCCCTCAAATTCTGCTTTCTCCTAAAGACAAATTTCCTACACGTTCATCTCAAGATGTATACCAAATTTCTTCTTCATGTGGTTTGGTCTATATCGGTGAAACTGTTCGTTCCGCCATTACACGTATTTTAGAACATAATCGGATAAAGAAAAGACATGTTTCTAAATCTGCCGTTGCTGAACCTTATTTTACCACAGGCCACAATATAGATTTTGAATACGCCTCGGTTATCGCAAAATCTCCATTTGTCTTTAATAAGAAAGTACGAGAAAGCATTGAAATCATCAACACCCTATAACTTTAATCGTGACAACGGTTTTGAACTATCCTTTTTTTCGTTCTCGGTTGTTACGGGTTTCTCGAAGACACGCTTCCTTTCAAAAGTAACCTAATCAGAGTTAAGTTCCTCCCACCGGGCTATACTTCTATAAATACGGAGACAACTTCTTCTTGAGCCACTTCTGTGGAGTTTAGAATCTGGCTTGGTTAACAAGTTGATTACCTAACTCTGTAGTGATTCTTTGTTAGATTATTGTTTACTTCTTTAAGTTTTCGAATTCTTTTACGCCCTGATGAAGCTCCTTACGAAAGTGGACGAAGCGTTGGCAACTTCGGTTACATCAACACGGTCCAAACCCGGAATAAGTTCTAATCAGCGTAGACTCCGGCCGTGGAAGCGTTCGCGATTACAAACACATTGATGTTCGACATGATAATGTTAGGAACAAACATGCAGATGAAATAATTGAACTGCAATTCGTTGGAACGGAATAGCTGGTAGCTGATATTCTAATGAAAGGAGAAAAAGACAAAGATGTTCTAAGGAAATGGGGATACGGTTTTAATGTAGAAATTATATAATAAAAGTTAAATTGGCTGTTATATTTATATCTATGGCCACACTGAATGTTTTTAGTAACATAAAAAATAACACAAGTTTGATTCACGGTAACGGCTGTTGTGAAATCTATTTGGTCGAACATTTGTTATGCTACATATAACACCACTTTGTTTAAAAAAAAACAAAACAACGTAAAACGCTCGGTAAAACATTATTACAAAAAAGATCCATGTTTAACTTACTTAAACGAGATACCATTTTTATCGTTGTCTTTTTGGGTAACTTTACACCAGTAAATATTGCTGATATTATAAATCGCCAATTAACATCGAGTTACTACAAAGTTTTTCTGATATCCTAAGATGGCTGAAGTTATGATAATTATTTAACAAACAAGGTTGTTAATAATTGAGATATTTTAACGTCGAGAGCGAGAAAAGCAAGTAAGTGCGTTAATATTTTTGAGATTATTAATCGCCGATTTACAGATGAGTTTTTAAAATGTAAAAACGGATGAAATTAAAAAGAAATCAAAAGCTGAGTATACGAAGTTACCCGTGGGTTGTTTTTCATTAGTTTCTATACCAAATTAATTCATCATACATTAACTCCTATTATTAATTAACGATTGTCGGAAAAAAGTATTGATTATGCGTTTTAAAATAATCTGTTGGTTGTTGTTTGATATACCTACAGCATTTTAAATATTTAGAATGCTTTTATTGATTTCTTTTTCTGTTAAAGTCTACAGTGTAATAAGTTTCAGAGTATATCGTGGTATATTTATGACGTCTGACAGATCTACATAAAACTAGTAAAACCTGCACGTACTGCAATGAGAATGAGACATAATGGTAGGTATACGAAGTGTTTAAAAAATTAATCAGTTATTTCAAGAATGCTTTACAATATTAAAATGAAGTGCAGTTTGTAAAGTGAAGCGAGCAACATGAAAATTAAGAATGTCTTTGATGTTGCAATTACGCATAGGTACTTTTAAAGGAACGAGTTGTGTTGTGAATTATGTATAGCGGAGGAACTACTATTACATCTTAATAAGGTTTAATTTGTTTTTTCGTTGCGTTTGTTTTGTGTTTTCTTGACGACAGCTATTAAAAAAAAACTTTTAACTATACTATTAACAGAAAATTAAACTACCTCAAACAATTTTAAATTTTTATATGCTTAATGCAATTTTTTTTTATTACGTAAATCTTCATACAAGTATCAAACGCTATAGTTTTTGTTTTTATATTTATTAAAAATATGTTGGATAAATTTTGACTTAAAAAACTTAATTCATACAAAAAGATGTATAACTAATAAAAAAATTATATTGATTGTTTTTTTAAATAAAATTGTTATTAGGTGTGTTCATGCAAAATAAAATATACTGTATATCGTTATTATTATAGAATGTGAACCAGATTATAAATTTGTTTTATACAGTGTGATTCAAATTTGAGTTCCAACGTAGGGTCTCGCTTATTATAAAAGATATAAACTACATGATTCATTATCTGCTAAATAAGTTTGGTTATCTTGAACGGTTCATTCGTAATTTGAAAAAAAAGCTGAGAATTGCGAATTTGGAAAATCGACCATACATTCAAAATTGTTTGAAATGCCAATGTGTCATACCTTAACGGTTTCAGAAAAATAAATGCAATCC
The DNA here is from genome assembly GCA_035610365.1 of Aquatica leii. Classification (NCBI taxonomy): domain Eukaryota; kingdom Metazoa; phylum Arthropoda; class Insecta; order Coleoptera; family Lampyridae; genus Aquatica; species Aquatica leii. The sequence goes on from CM069433.1 coordinate 196,219,668, forward strand.
GACAATGTGCGACATATAGGCATTTGTGAAAGTTGCTTAGCAAATGTAATAAAACGATCGCAACTAAGGAAGTACGGCTGATTTTCGAAATTCGCATTTTTCAGTGTTTTTCAAATTACGAATGAACCGTTCAATATATTTTTAGCAGACAATGAACCAGTGTTCAATTTAGCAACTTTGTCTCAATTTAATCGAGTTTCTATCTCTTATAATAAAGCAAGATCCTCATGTTGGAACTTGAATTTCAATCACATTGTATACCAGATATCAAAAATGCGTTTTTAATAAAATATTACATTCTTAACTTACAATGTGATACATTATTATATTTCAAGTACATTTTAATTACTTTTCTAGAGTAGGTTTTTAAAGCGTAATAAGTTTATTATGGATTAATGTGACCGCTACACATGTCGTTTTTGTAATCACGTAAAAAGGATACCATGCACAGTATTATAAAGAGGGTCGTTGATCTACTAATACACCAGATTCAATTGAGTGTTCTGCAAAAACTGTTTTCAGAACCAATACAGTTTCTATACGTCTTTTCGTTATTGTTATACTTACCGTCAGATGCCAGGAGTCAATTTGTTTTGTTTTTTCAAAAGCTTTTAGCAAATAATCATATATGATAATCTATATAAAGTGACCCTTTAATCATAGGAGATTTTGTACAAATATTTCAATTTTAAAACATCAGTATAGAACAATTGTTATAATGATATGCGAATATATTATATTATTTAGTGAAGGTACAGTTTGTTTTCAATTGTAAAAAACACAATAAAATATGTATTATTAGCATTGAAAAAATGAATAACAATTACGTTTTTTACATTTTAGATGCTACTTAGATTTTTAATAAGCTTTTATGTACTCAAAAATAATATATATTTTTTAACCAATTTGGCAGATTGATTTTAAAACGATTGCGTATGTTTAGCAAAGTTGTGCAACATTTTGACTAAATAAGAACAATATACGTATAATAATAGTTATATACAATTGATTGCGTGTAAGTGGTATTTTACAGCGCTCTGTTTGAAAACCGAGCCCAACGGGGTATAACTTAAGTTTATTACGATTTAACTTATATGAAAATAAAAGTATTATTGTTTTCAGCAGTTCTAAAATATAAGCAAATTTATTATATTTGTTTAATAGTAATTGACGTATTTATGTCAAAACTAAAGCGTAGCATAACGAACCTTAATGCATGTACGTGAGTTATGCTATAAAACTTTCAACGAGAGTAACGTACACTATTTATATACATTATAATCTTTTTTGGAAAAAAAAAATTAGTTTACCAGAAATATAATGTTGGTACTATATTTCTAACTAAATCTGTCAAATGTGATATTAACTTGAACTGAAGATTTTTTCGTTCATTACGTAACTATACTAACAAACGAGGATTGACGTTTGCAAGTATGGCTGCACAAAAAATTAACTTAATTATACTTTTTCATCAATATTGAGAATGGACTTTCAGGATCAACTTAGGCTGTATATTATCTTATTACAATTTTTTTGTAACTTATTTTACAACTAAAGTCGACGTAAAAATAGTCGAGCGATGCGTTTTTTTACGAACGCTGCTTTAACGGTAAGATACATATATTTAATTACTTTCTATAGAGAAGTTGTAGGGTTTTATAAAAATGTGTTTGTTGAGAAATTTTAAAGAAAAAAAGTTATATCAATGTAGCTCCAATTCGAAAAAATTACTGAGTTGTGGCCTACTAAAGAAAAATAATAACAACAAGTCGCTGCATTCTTGCATGTCGGTTCTAAATTCTCTTATTTGTGTGTAGAAAGTTGAATTTTTCAATAATGCTATTGCAGTTTTCAAAGGATGAATATGCCGATATTCACTTTCTTTACGGTTTTTGTAATCGCAATGCCCGAGCTGCTGTTGTTCAATATCGTCGGCGTTTTCCAAATAGTCGTACTCCAAATCGTCATATTTTCATTGATACTCATAAGTCACTGTGAGAAACTGGATTGTTAGTGTTGAAAACAGCATGAGAACCATTTCAAGAAATTTACACGTCTTGGAGTGCTTCACATTATGGTTCGGAGGACTTTACGTGCTGACGGATTGCATTTTTACCATCTGCTAACAGTACAACATCTGCAACCACAAGATTATGAACTAATTTTAGATTTCTGTCGCTGGATCGTTGCTAATCCGGAACTTTGCAGGTGCACATTATTTACGGACGAAGCTATTTTTACTCGAAATGGGTTAAATAATAATAAAAATAACCATTTATGGGTTCATAATAATCTCCGAACAACTGCTGAAAGCAACTTCTAAATAAGGTTTTCAGTAAACGTATGGCGTGACAGCATTGTAGACCGACTTATTGGGCCTTATTTTTTTTATTGTCGTCGTACACGAGATGTTTATCTTTTAGAAAATGAGTTATCTGTACTTTTAGAAGATGTTCCATTGTTATCCCGTGCAAGGATGCTTCTGTAACAGGACGAAGCTCCTTCCCATTTTCAGCGTAATGTACTAAATTATCTTGACCTCATTTATCCTGATCGTTGGATAGGCCGATGAAGGTCACATACATAGCCAGCAAGATCTTCTGATTTAAATCCTTTCGATTATTATTTATGGGGACAAATGAAAAATTGAAATGAATTATTTTAGCGAACTTTTATGATGTTGCTACAATTTGAGCTACTCCACAAGTACTGCAGAACGCAACAAATTCTATAGTGCGCCGTGCACATTTTTGGTAGTTGAATGTATACCTACAAAATATAATAAATATCTTAGAAAATTTTATGAGAAAAGAATTTTGAAGATCTTTTTTACTGTTAAAAATTATTTAATAACCGAACTCAACTTACTTACTAAACGATGAATGATTACAAGTTTCTTATGGAGTTATGACCGGACTGCTAGAATTCTTACTTTGTAAACGATTTTACTTAGTAACCAACTGCTCACTAAGCGATTTCTACTGTAATTTAATTCAAGTCTTTCGTTAATTATCGAGGTATCAAATACAGAGTTAGTGTTAAACTTTTAAAAATGATAAGGAGATTTTTTCTTATATAATTTTGTACGTAAATTATTCGAATTACTTTTATATTTTTTTATAGAGAGAATTGTTCCTAAAAATTCATTCAAATGAAAAAGAACTCTAACATAAACAGTTTATTAGATATTTAATTTATAATTTAAAGAGAATTCCATATATAATCTAGGTTCGAGTCCTGTCAGCGACGATTTTTTTTTAGAAAAAATAAATAAATTTTGGTTCTTGAATGACATTTGCTGTTTGTATTTCTTCGAATACCGTTGAACATTAGCTATTGTATTAGTTTTTAATTAAAGCGGCGGTGATTGTTGTTACACATTTTTAGAAGTGGCAGCCACGGGATTTGAACCACGGATTTTTCATTCGTCCGTGTAATGCAGCGTAAGGGGAGACCTTGAGAAGACCATTGGATACACTACACCACGGCCGATTGCTTGTAAATTGCTTAGTTAAAGTATCACATTCGTACGTTTTTTAATGTTTGAATTTCAATAGGCAAAAATTTTTTTTATGCATTTTTTGAACTTATAGAACAAAATTATAGAAAGCTTGTAAAGTTGAGAATCTATCTACGACATTGCAATTTTTCCGCACTATGTTTGTTTAAGCACTGAAATAACAATTAAAAGCATAATAATTAAAGAAGATTCGTTTTACTTATAAATTTAATGTTTTTTAAGAATTAAGTTTGAAGACATTCTAATAAGTAATTGTATTAGAAGCCAATACAAATGTGTACACTTCAAAATGGTTTTATGACAACATAACCTTAAAAAAATATGTAGACATTCCTTCAGCATTTCTTATAAGAAAATCGTGTACTGACCACACCAGTTTTTTATTTATGCTTATCAGATAAACCATGTTAGTGATTTTTAGTTTTGTAATCTTAATTTCGAATATATATTAGCAAAATACAAATTATTTTGGTTGATATAAACGAGAGGTTAATAAAAAGTAAAATACAATTATTCTAAATAAAATATGTGCATTTAATTAAAAGCTGAAAGTTTTTCAAGAGAAGTTGAAATGCAAGAGCAGTAGAGAGAACAAAGTATTAACAGCAATGCGCCTTAAGCGAGTGGCGGAACTCTTTGAGTATTGGTTTCTTTTACGAAAAACGGTTTCAACTTTCTTGAATTGTAAATTAAATAAATTTTAAATGCTTACTTTGTTAATCTCACATCAAAGTGTTAAATTACACTTTGTAGAATAATTATCACAATGTTTCTGGATCTAAAGTAGAGAGTTTATTTTTATTTTTATTAGAACGTAAATTTTACAGCTTTCTGATTTTTAATGATAATTTAATGTTAGCTTTTTTTACATGTGACATTCAAGAACCATTAGAATGTATTGAATGCGGCTACGACTTCTTAATTGAAATCTGGATACTCATTGGAAAGTTTTCGTTTTTTACATGCTACGTCAACATTTATATAAATATGTTTGCGTGGATTTAATTTAGCCAAATATGAATACGACGGTTCTTGGTAAAAACTATTAACAGTTTATCAACTTCAAAATAAATCCTAGGATCGGTGCCAAGTCTCTTAATCCTTAATTCCAATAATGCATTAGTTTTTTCCTTAATTTGCAACCTTGTTATTTAAGCAGACAACATCAATATATATATATATATATATATATATATATATATAGGTATAAACTGCACGCAATTGAGCCCGATATGTAAACAGGTGCCCGATGAGCCCGGGCGGTAACGCCTTTCTACACGACGTTATTAGCACGCTGTTAACCCCGACTGCGTTGCCAATATTATACACGCTCTAAACGTAGTTATTAAGCGAAATTCGACAATGATTTGAAATTTTAACATTTGCGTTTAGTCTTTGCAGATAACTCTCTTAAACATCTTCCGATCTAATATTTTTTTTTAAATTTAACTTGATTAATATTGACGTAACAAATAAACTTTCTGTAGATTTAAAATAAAAACTGTATTTAAGCATTAAACTCTTTTTATGATTGGTGCAAAGTTTGTTTTATTTGTAAATATAATTCAAAATTGTAAAATATAACTTGTGTGTATTAGCAAATTCTTATCTGAAAAAAAAACATACTCAAAACGGCAACAAATTAAATAATTTTCTTTAAAATTCCGCATGTAACTCTGTTTTTGGCAACTTTTTTAAAGAAATGTTAAATTTAACCGTTGCCGCAAATTGCACGACTAACGTCGAGTGTGTTATTTGTCATCATTTGACACAAATTAATTTTTAAATCAAACTTACAATATACCGCATAATAAAAAAAATAATGATTCTACAATCGTATTTTGATGACATACGCATATATACAGAGATGCGCCTAAAACTGGGATATATAACGGTTCTTCGGGCTAGAGAACGTAGCGTTTATATGTTCTACGGGCTCAACAACAACCTGTTTACATGTTTGTACCTACTTATTCTTATTTACGCACACAAAGTTTTTTAATAAATCGGAAATAAATTGAAAGGTTAGTTTTGGGCATACAGTATGTCATACAACATTATCATAAAATTTTAGTTGAAATTAAAATATGTATGTGATAGTAAATAGAATACTCTGTTTCAAATAACGAAATTGAGGAATTCTAATAAGTAGTCTGAAACATTTCACTCAATTTATTTATTCCTTAATGTGGACGTTATAAATGCCAATTAAAGTAACAGATTTATCATTAATCGGACCGTCACAAACTATTAAAAAAAGCTTAGAACGAACTGCAGATCATCATATAGTAACTCCAGAAACAATGTTCGATTTCTGCTCTAATGAAATTCTTGGCATAAAAATTAGTTTTTTGTATCAAGTGTGAATGTTCAAGCTGCTGTAACATATGTATTAATAAGATAATAACATAAAAAGGTACAATAATTTAATATAGTTTAGGTTTCTCACGGTCACAGCTAGTTGATACCGTAAAGGTATTCAGTTTTCTATAATTGTGATGCTGTCAATATCGTTAAGCCAATAAGCTAAGCCTTCTAAGAAAATATAATGTTTTATTTCAAAATTCAATATTCCGTCATACGTTATATTTACGTAATAAATCTCACTTACAATACACACAATTTCAATGAAAATGAAAACATAATATCACGTTTAAAAAACATTCAACCTACTTGCTATAATATAAGATACAAACAAAATAGATAAAACTACATTAAATATATAGAAAACAAACATGTAGTGTTTTATGAATTTTCACACAAAAAAGTAACCAATTGCAAATAATATTTTTAACCTAATAAAATTACTAAGATATTTGCTTTAAAAAACCAAGTGGTGAGGCACTAAGATTGTGACAACAACAAGACGACCAATGTAGCCTGAAAAACGCGATTTCATCGAATTTCAAGCATTTTTTTTTGTACAAAAAGTGGGTTTTTTGATCAGTTGTTGGGTTTATTCTTTTTAGGATATGTAAACTTAATTTCTGAATAACATTAGGTGCTTACATTAAACGACCAAGACACTAAAGTCAGTTAAAAATCACTGAAAATAAGTTAAAAAATGTATTTTTAGCAGCGCGTCATTGTTGATCGGTATTGAATAAATTTTCGTTGTGCACTCAAAAAAAGCATAAAAATTATGTTTTTCAATTCGGTCAGGTGAAAACGGGCGTTCATCAAAACTAAATGTGCGTAGATTTCTTTTTTAGGACTCTAAAATAAGTCAGCTTTTACTTTTAGACGATTTCATATGAAATGACTTAAACTTTAAAAAAACATCTTATTTCTTGTAAGAAGTGGATTAACTGTTTTTCTTAATTATTATTTTTCTAACTTTTATGTAAATTGACATCATAATTACTTAAAAACTCTGTGTCGATTTTAAAATTTATGACTGTAAGTTTTGTTTCTCTTTCTGCTAGGACAATTTTTTTTTTCAATTTTGTTTGTAAAAGCTTTGTGTTGGTAAAACCAAATTTAATTTTTCTTAATTGTACAGTGTTATCTGCAAAATTATCATAACTTTCCATAATTATTTCACGAGAAGTAATATTTTCCAATTGATTCTACAAAACTCTTTCAGAATACTAAAAAATTTCCATGTTTCTAAGAATTTTTACACTACAAAACGAGATTCCTAAATTGTTTTTAAAAATTTTTAGCAAAAGACAAAAAATTATATGAGAAATGCTAATATCATATCCTAAGACATATCTTTTTCGTTATAACGTTTTTATTAAATGTATGTATTTATGTTTCAAATTATTTTATAGGTATCACTTCATAAATGAACAAACAAATCATTCTTATAAGTTTAAAGTTTCTTAGCTACCTATATTGTACTTTTGATCCAAATCTCTTTAGAGGTTTGCAATTAATTTTTTCAATACTTTAATTTTAATTTAATTTAATAGTTATAAAAGTACCACATTCTACATACGTACGTACAAGCATCGCGTCGAAATTGCAAACGTTTTTAAAAATCAACTTCCGATTTTTGACTAAAACCGTTTGTATTGTTTTTGTGAAAAATTATTAAAACGTGATGATACTCAAAAAGTGCATAAAATTCATACTAAAGTAAAATACACTTAGAGTATACGTTTACTGCTTGTTATTAAGCCCATCCAACGTTGTCGCATGTTGGGCTACACAACGTACCGTCCGTGTCTGTAAACAGTTTGTATATAAAAGCGACCTCTGCAGCGACTAACTCTGAACTATTTTATATATAATGCAGATATAAACGGTACAATATGAAGCCCGGCCAAATTTTTGGATTTACACGTTTTGATGCTTATATAATCGTATTTTGATTATATACACATGGATACGTAGATGAGCCCGAATCCGGGCTTAATAGCGTTTCTTCGGGCTAAAGAGCGTAACGTTTATATATTCTACGGGCTCAACAGCAACCGGTTTATATGTCTATATATATATATATATATATATTTGTACCGCCGTTACTAAGCGCTTACAATATGGCCGTTCATCCCGATAGTTTAGATACCTACTGTCGGTAAATTTTATATAGCCTCCTAGTACCGGTTATATACCTTACTAGAAATAATCTCTTAGTAGCGATGGAACAAATACTTATATAAGATCATAGTTGCGGTTAGACAACAGTGTATGAATAAACTAACCTCTCAATTTCTAAACAAATGTTTTGTTAATAGAAGCAAAAGTTTGCAAATATACCATAATTTTTTCAATCATAAATACTTTACGTATCTATAAATTAACATATTTAATAATTACTCATTACAGTTTTATCTTTATAACGGTAACTAAGAATCACTTTTTATCCATGATAATATTTTACTTTTCCTTTTACTTTAAATGGGCAAACAGTTGAGCTATTGTACACAAAATTAAAAATTTTGTTAGAAACAGATGTTTTGTGTCAAATGTTTATTAACACTTCTCAGTATAACTTAACAGGTAGTAAAAGCCCTTAAACAATTCTACTCTTTTTTTGAACACTTATAAATTATTATTATTTCTTCAAGGTTAATAAAAAATTCTTTGTATGCCAACTGATTCACTAATATGACAACCAGCGGTGCCAAAGATAACTAATGCGTTGCCACTGCAATAACAAACTTTTTTGTACGTTATTGTTATTACTACTACTATCATTTATCACTAGTATTCTGGGAATGATAATACGTGGATTAAGAAGTAGACAAAGACATCGTTTAAAGATAAAAGCATGTAACTGTAGATTTGGTTAAATGAATATTATTTGATTTTTTTTTATAGATATGCAATTAAAAAACAGATGCTTTAAACTTTATTTCACAATATGTAAATCTTTGAAACTATTTTTTGAGAGTATTTCTTAACCGATTAAATTTAGGTTTTCTGCAACGAATTTCTTATTTCAATACCTAAAAATATTTTCTATAATTTAGTTTAAAATGAATAATTATAGACAATTTTATTTATGCTTTTCCTATTTTCATTTTATTTATTAATTATTGCCAACATGATTTGACCGAAATGGTCATCATAAGCCCTCTAAAAGTATAACCAGTTCAGTTTCGTATAAAATATTACCTCCCGTCTTTGAATTTTGTTGGTTTCGACACCTTACCGTATTGATTGAATTGAATTTTCTTTAGGTTAAGTGACTAAAATCTACAATTTTTTACCAATCTTTACCAAATTTGAATATTGTAGTTCCGGAGACAAGAGAAACCAATTAGTGTTAACTGTGTTTTCTTATCTCTACTAGGTCGTTTTTTACGCATCTCGCACTTTTGACAATTTATTTGTATATTGAATGCAAGGTTGATAAGCCTAAAACGGATTACGACATCAAAATCTTATTTATACCTGCGGACTGTCTAACCATTTAGCAACGCATTTGAGTGTTTTTGTACAATTCCTATTAAAATTGTGAGCACGATTACACTTTAACCGTCGTTCAGTGTAATCTCGGCAAGCGAAAGAAGAAACTTTGACTTTGCGGGTTTGTATTTAGATAAAGCACAGTCAAAAATGACAAAGTGGCACACAGTAAGATGCACCGTTTTGTTCTCTATCGTTCCTGGTAATTTCGATTTTTTCCAAATTGTAATAATAAACTTATTTAGCTTCTCGTAAGATACTACGTATACTAGATTATAAAATTCAAAATTCTTTACGTAAAGTGACTAAAATCTACAATTTTGACAAATCTTTACCAAATTCGAATATTGTAGTTCCGGAGACAGGAGAAACCGATTAGTGGGAACTGTGTTGTCTTATCTCTACTAGGTCGTCTTTTACGCATCTCGCACTTTTGACAATTTATTTGTATATTGAATGCAAGGTTGATAAGCCTAAAACGGATTACGACATCAAAATCTTATTTATACCTGCGGACTGTCTAACCATTTAGCAACGCATTTGAGTGTTTTTGTACAATTCCTATTAAAATTGTGAGCACGATTACACTTTAACCGTCGTTCAGTGTAATCTCGGCAAGCGAAAGAAGAAACTTTGACTTTGCGGGTTTGTATTTAGATAAACCACAGTCAAAAATGACAAAGTGGCACACAGTAAGATGCACCGTTTTGTTCTTTATCGTTCCTGGTAATTTCGATTTTTTCCAAATTGTAATAATAAACTTATTTAGCTTCTCGTAAGGTACTACGTATACTAGATTATAAAATTCAAAATTCTTTACGTAAAGTGACTAAAATCTACAATTTTTGACAAATCTTTACCAAATTCGAATATTGTAGTTCCGGAGACAAGAGAAACCGATTAGTGTTAACTGTGTTTTCTTATCTCTACTAGGTCGTTTTTTACGCATCTCGCACTTTTGACAATTTATTTGTATATTGAATGCAAGGTTGATAAGCCTAAAACGGATTACGACATCAAAATCTTATTTATACCTGCGGATTCTCTAACCATTTAGCAACGCATTTGAGTGTTTTTGTACAATTCCTATTAAAATTGTGAGCACGATTACACTTTAACCGTCGTTCAGTGTAATCTCGGCAAGCGAAAGAAGAAACTTTGACTTTGCGGGTTTGTATTTAGATAAACCACAGTCAAAAATGACAAAGTGGCACACAGTAAGATGCACCGTTTTGTTCTTTATCGTTCCTGGTAATTTCGATTTTTTCCAAATTGTAATAATAAACTTATTTAGCTTCTCGTAAGATACTACGTATACTAGATTATAAAATTCAAAATTCTTTACGTAAAGTGACTAAAATCTACAATTTTTGACAAATATTTACCAAATTTAAATATTGTAGTTCCGGAGACAAGAGAAACCGATTAGTGTTAACTGTGTTTTCTTATCTCTACTAGGTCGTTTTTTACGCATCTCGCACTTTTGACAATTTATTTGTATATTGAATGCAAGGTTGATAAGCCTAAAACGGATTACGACATCAAAATCTTATTTATACCTGCGGACTGTCTAACCATTTAGCAACGCATTTGAGTGTTTTTGTACAATTCCTATTAAAATTGTGAGCACGATTACACTTTAACCGTCGTTCAGTGTAATCTCGGCAAGCGAAAGAAGAAACTTTGACTTTGCAAGTTTGTATTTAGATAAACCACAGTCAAAAATGACAAAGTGGCACACAGTAAGATGCACCGTTTTGTTCTTTATCGTTCCTGGTAATTTCGATTTTTTCCAAATTGTAATAATAAACTTATTTAGCTTCTCGTAAGATACTACATATACTAGATTATAAAATTCAAAATTCTTTACGTAAAGTGACTAAAATCTACAATTTTTGACAAATCTTTACCAAATTTAAATATTGTAGTTCCGGAGACAAGAGAAACCGATTAGTGTTAACTGTGTTTTCTTATCTCTACTAGGTCGTTTTTTACGCATCTCGCACTTTTGACAATTTATTTGTATATTGAATGCAAGGTTGATAAGCCTAAAACGGATTACGACATCAAAATCTTATTTATACCTGCGGATTGTCTAACCATTTAGCAACGCATTTGAGTGTTTTTGTACAATTCCTATTAAAATTGTGAGCACGATTACACTTTAACCGTCGTTCAGTGTAATCTCGGCAAGCGAAAGAAGAAACTTTGACTTTGCGGGTTTGTATTTAGATAAACCACAGTCAAAAATGACAAAGTGGCACACAGTAAGATGCACCGTTTTGTTCTTTATCGTTCCTGGTAATTTCGATTTTTTCCAAATTGTAATAATAAACTTATTTAGCTTCTCGTAAGATACTACGTATACTAGATTATAAAATTCAAAATTCTTTACGTAAAGTGACTAAAATCTACAATTTTTGACAAATATTTACCAAATTTAAATATTGTAGTTCCGGAGACAAGAGAAACCCATTAGTGTTAACTGTGTTTTCTTATCTCTACTAGGTCGTTTTTTACGCATCTCGCACTTTTGACAATTTATTTGTATATTGAATGCAAGGTTGATAAGCCTAAAACGGATTACGACATCAAAATCTTATTTATACCTGCGGACTGTCTAACCATTTAGCAACGCATTTGAGTGTTTTTGTACAATTCCTATTAAAATTGTGAGCACGATTACACTTTAACCGTCGTTCAGTGTAATCTCGGCAAGCGAAAGAAGAAACTTTGACTTTGCGGGTTTGTATTTAGATAAACCACAGTCAAAAATGACAAAGTGGCACACAGTAAGATGCACCGTTTTGTTCTTTATCGTTCCTGGTAATTTCGATTTTTTCCAAATTGTAATAATAAACTTATTTAGCTTCTCGTAAGATACTACGTATACTAGATTATAAAATTCAAAATTCTTTACGTAAAGTGACTAAAATCTACAATTTTTGACAAATCTTTACCAAATTCGAATATTGTAGTTCCGGAGACAAGAGAAACCGATTAGTGTTAACTGTGTTTTCTTATCTCTACTAGGTCGTTTTTACGCATCTCGCACTTTTGACAATTTATTTGTATATTGAATGCAAGGTTGATAAGCCTAAAACGGATTACGACATCAAAATCTTATTTATACCTGCGGATTGTCTAACCATTTAGCAACGCATTTGAGTGTTTTTGTACAATTCCTATTAAAATTGTGAGCACGATTACACTTTAACCGTCGTTCAGTGTAATCTCGGCAAGCGAAAGAAGAAACTTTGACTTTGCGGGTTTGTATTTAGATAAACCACAGTCAAAAATGACAAAGTGGCACACAGTAAGATGCACCGTTTTGTTCTCTTCTAAAAAATCTTGTACCAAAATGGCTTAATACGTTTTTGAATTCGATTTCTGAAAACTGACAGAATTCTTTCAAAGTATTTGTCATTACTGTATATATAGAAAAATGCTTATATATTTTGACTACAATACTATCAATATCAAGTATTGGCATCTTATCAACCACATGTTGTACACATTTTCATGGCCAACTTTACTTGTTAATTTATTGTAAACATTCATTTTTCCTTTGCGTTTTACACCACCAAAATTTTTTTGTGTTATCTGCACAAAAACAAATAACTTTTTTAGTAAGATTGTATTTTTCAAAGGTTCTGAAAACGTATTCTGTTAAAAGATCCGATGTTTCGCCAGGTTGAAATTCTAATAACTTCACATGGACTTGGTTATCAAAAAGTACCTAACAATAATAGGAACTAATTTTTGATTAAATCTATTTGAAGCCTCTATAGTGACAGTAATAAAATTTACAGATTGTAAATTTTGAGAAACTTCAGTAAATACATGGGGAGCAATTACATTATACCTTGTGCAATCGAAAATTCTGAATTGCAAATAGTACACTGTACGGACTCTTCTCAGCACCCTTCTTTTATAACTATTTTTGTTCAAAATTTTCTAATAGGCTAATTCACTACACGTCGTCAAATGAACTTAAATGATAATAAACCAAATCAAAGTGAACTGCGTTTTGAGTTTTGACATCGGAATTGGGAAGATGCACATACGCAGAATTACAAGCGCAACATGAATTCGGCTACTTCGGGATGATTCGGAAATGTGCACAATAGAGTTGACATTGCAGTTGAAATCTTTTAAGAAAATAACATAGAACTATTAAAAAACAGACGCATTAAAAAAACGGACCGGACATATGATTATAGTTTAAATAACGTACAGTCCGTTATAAGAATGGACGTATGGCACACTATATCTTTAGTAAATTAACATTTAATAATGCACTGATAATAGCTACTATTCGTAATTGTTTCCAGATTACGCTTATAGGAACATTGCCTTTCATTTTATCACTACAAAAATCGACACATCTTTGCTGCGCACTTGTTTCTCTGAAGGATATTTACAATTTGGAAATAATTAAATTACATATCTACCTTGTGGTTAGATATATATTGTTATATCGGAACAAAGCGCTGAAGTGAAATAATTTCAAAAATATATAGTATTGCTGTTCATCTGCTTTCATCGATGTTTGTTTTTGCATTTTTTTAGGTTTTTTGATTTTCTGAGTTTTTCTAATTTCTCTTTTTTTGAGATTGTTCACTTCGATATTCTGTAATTTTATAACTATGACTTTTACTTTGTCATTAAATAGTTATTTTATTAGGAGTAGATGCATAAACAGGGGTAATATGTTAACTAAAGTTCAAACAAAACTGAAAGAAATCCATAATTTATACTTACGTTATCGAGTTCTACATACTGTTTATGTTATCGCGCGTTTAATTTGATCTATTGTATTAATTTTTTCTATTAATTATTTTATCTCAATTATTTTTCTAAAGAAATTAACAAATCAGACAAAATCAATAATTTAGTTCTTTTTGAAACGGATACATTCTACACCTTCCAGATATGCCTAGATTAACTTTTACCTTACTGGTTCTGAAGTAACTGTTAACATGTACATATGTACTACAGACATTTAAATGAATGTATACTGTTTTTTTGACAGAACAGTGTAGAGTCGGCAGGTTTTGGATATGTCAGTAAGTGCCAAAACAGTTATTTATGTATTTATCCATAATTATCAATAAAGGTAACAGTTTGTTGTCAATAACGCACGTTAAATGTATGATGTTCATTTTTTATCAGTTGAAATAAATGGAAGCAACACTTTATAGTTATCCTTGAAGAATTTGAAAGACTTTATGCAAACACACCACCTTGTTGGGCAAAACGGTGTTAATCCTTTTGGGTGAACTGGGGTATCAAATTCATTCACTACTCTGTCTTTTTGGAATTTTTCAAAGCAAACCAAACATTCAGGAGATTTTCTCTTTTATGTAATCAACTCTCTGATATTAAGCAATTTTGTACAAGTTTCTAAAGAGTACTGCGGCGGTCGAAGATGTATTATAGAAACTGAGAAAATATGCTTTCCACTCTGGAGCCACTGCAGTTATTAGAATGCTGAATGAAATCTGCTTAGAATTACTACAATCTGTGGTTTCATTTATTATTGAAAAAAAAGGATTGGTGCTGCATTTCTTCAAAAATTTCATTTAGAACAAAAAATGTCATGTCCAAACTTCATTGGCTACTTCCTTTGAAAGTCATTTAAAAACCTTTTTGTTTTTCGTCTATTTTTTGAGTGCTGGATTACCATTTGCTTGAAGGTTTAAAAACCTTGGAATCTTCTTCTTCATGGTCACAAATTGCCAAGTAAAGAAATTATGCACGGTAGAGCTTTACGTGTTTCTTGTGTTTCTTTAGTTTTTTTTGTGTATTCAAACTTGCAAAAACATTTGTACCTTTCTTTACTACCGCTAGTAACTGCACTGAATTTATATGCAATTGTGAACTTTAGACCATTTGCTGGAACCATTTTTGCACAATTCATCGAATCCTTTTTTTTAATCTGTGAAGTAAGCTAACGTAGACTTTTAATTTCAGAAGTAGTTTTGCGTGTCATACACAATCCATTTGAATTTTCGTTACATAAACGAACGTACTTTCTTTTTCTACTAGAAAGGGCCGTCGAGCGAATTAGTTCTTATATTAATGGACAATGTGTCTGACGTATCTACCTCTATTTACTTGACGCAAGCAAGCGAATCTTCTCAATCCGTCTCTAGTAAACACACAGGGAGGACTTAAACTAATTGATTCTTCTGATATAATGTTATATAAATTTGAGTCTACTCATTTAGGTAACTACTATGGGTGCATTGACTTTAATGCAACCATGTACTTGCCACCCCTGGAACAGTGACCAAAGTGTCAACCATAAGTACATAATTTCCAAATCTTAAGGTGTCAGAATAATTTCGAGTCAAAACTATCGTTATTTAAACTAAACCCGTAGAGATAATTAAACTGTTGTTTCTTTTTCACAAAACTTTTTAGTTTAACAGCTAGTGCTGTATCAATTTGACATTTCTTTGCAGATTTATAAATCGTACGAACAGAAAATTAGTGTCTTGATCTGCCAACTGCAACTCATTTAAAATCTCTAAAAAAACTTGATTCAAACGTAAAACTCAGATTCTAGTTTACAATTTTTTATGACATTTAAGAAGATTATAGCTTGTTTGCATTTAGTGTTAACATCAGCGTCTTTATTAATACATGTATATATTAATTGTTTTTGCTCTAGGCACATTATATAGTGTCGATTCTTTTGTTTAGACAGAGGATGGTAAATTTTTTAATTTGGTTGTTTGTTTAAAGAATCTTCAACAAGGAGCAATATCAGTGCGTGTACAAATTTTTAATAAAAGTAAAAAGAAGCAACATTCTCTTCACATTTTTAACAGATTCAATAAACATGTAAAATTGTGGATGTATTTGGGAAACCTACAATATTCTTTAACTTTAGCTTGTGATCTGTTGTATTTTTCACAAACATACTGCATAAGGCCAATGTTGTAAATTGTGTAATTTGTTTTATAATCAATTACCTTATTTTCTTTAAATTAATTAAGACTATCTTTATATGTAAAAAACAGTTAACTTCTTTAGTTTTCAGTTTGCTATTATTTTAATCTTCAGTTTATTAAAAATATAAATTTTATGATTTATATTTCAAATTGACATTTCATAGAATATAAAGTATTTTTCATTTTTGATTGATAAAGTTATAAATACTTTATAATTAAAAATTAAGTATCTTGGCAGTTTTAGCAACTGACTAACGTGGGAAACAAAAAGTGTTTTGTTTTATATCAACGTAACTTCAAAATGTTTACATTTACAAATGATTGAGAAACAGGACGTATATAAACAACACTTTTGCATCTTTTGCATAAAGATAACTACAGGTTGAATGTCTCATATGATTAGTAATGCTGTTACTTTAGCACAAAAATCTATTACTGATTTGAGATTTAACAATAAGAATGCTTATATACATAAGTAAATTACTCGATTTCTATTGATGCGTTTTTTAAGCTTTCTTTAAGAGAATATTCAATGCATTTTAGTTTGAGTGTCTCTTTTCAGTCTAGCGTGTAAATACGTTTATGATTCAAGATAAGCAGTAACTAAATAAACAGTCAACACAAATGTTAAAGAAATTCTAAGAAAGGCTAGTAGTATTCTGGAAAATTTCCACAAATTTCGAACCGTACCTAATATTGTGTATAAACTTGTGTTTTCTTAGCAAAAATCCAATTACAACGTTTACTACCTTTATACCTAGCTAAATCGGTTGTGTTTTCTTGTTAATTAGTTGTTCGAGTTAATGTTTTTTTAAGCAAATAATAATAAAAATCTATAATTTTTGTTTTCTACTTAAAAACACAAAATCATAATATATGTATATTTTTAATTTTACTCGTTTAATTTTTACTTTAAAAGAGCAGACTTAACAAATTATGAATAATGAAATTGTTTATACAAATACAATCAGCACGTAGGTACTATGATGTACGCATACGGTTAGCAAATTAATCTTCGAATTAATTTCCATACAGCTGCTTAAAAATACTTTAACTTATGTAATAAAATAATTGCGCAGTACAAAAAATACATTTTTCACATCAATACAAAATTTACAGTTCTTATATAATTCTTACATTTTTATTGGCATGAAAAAGTCCAATTTTCAATAAGTCGAATTGCTTTAGCTACATCTTGAGATCCGAGTTTGACTATATTTATTTAAAATTAAAAAGAGTCAAATTTATAATTAAGTTTGTCTAGTTTTCTGTAAAACTTAATTGTAATGCAAAAAGGGTATTGTGTTGCATTACATTATTTATAAATTACTATGAGGTAAGGATATAAACTCCTCCAAAAACTTATCATTTGACGGTTTATTTCTATATTAAATAGATTCGATGTGGAGGGTAGGCACCAGTCAGAAATAAAACAAATCTATTGTTCTGGCTACGTTTCGTCAACTATTGCGCCTAACTTCATCAGGCCAATCTATATTAAATGGTACTTATAATTTAAAAAGTATCAGAGTGATAAACATGGTTAACTTGTCAGTATAATTAAAAACTTACTAACTAGAATAATAAATTACAATTACAGCAAAGAATGAAAAACAGGAAGTACTAGAAATATTCGTTCACTAATATTACGATTGTGTTGAATAGAATACTCAATTGAATTTAACTTTCCTCAACCGTAAACGTTAAATTTCTGCCCAAACACAACACCATTTACTACAGATAGGCCTGATGTAGTTGGCGCAATAGCTGACAAAACGTAGAAAAATAATCGATTTGTTTTATTTAGCGCCTATCCTTCAAATCAAAGGATCTATTTAATATAGAAATACACCATCAACTTATTTATAAGTTGGAAGGCAGTTTGACAGTATTCTAGATAAATCAAAAAGTCTAACTCACAGAATAAAAAGAATCAAAAGTGTTACTCGTGACGCTCTATTCGAGGTTTTAGATCTAACTTTCGTTGTTAGGCTAAAAATTAGAGCCGATTAAAAATAAAACCATTTCTAGGACAGAATTTAGCATATTTGGTTCTTTTTACATTACTTTTGCTTTACGAATGTACCTGCAGGACTGATTTTTAAATTTTGAAACACCTACATTTTAGCAAAAGAAAAACTAAGTTTTATAAAAAAGTTAAACGCTAGCTGGATTCAAATTACATTGTGAATTTTTAATTAAATAGAGAGAAAGAAACTTTTTGTATTATGTTTTATTCTGCTTCAAAAGATTATATTTGATTCACGTTTTCAATTACAAGTGGGTTCTTTCAAAATATTAATTAGTTTATAAATAAAAAATGTTTTAGATTTAGATAAATGTAGTTTTTTGAAGAATTTTAACAAACAATTTAGGGGTTTTTAGACGTATTTTGACGTATGTTTAGAGGTGAACCTTTTTAGGATTGGCAATTTTGGTATATGTGTATACATATTTGAGAATCAGTGTTGAAAATATAATTCACATGTCACATGGTACCTTTTTTGTTTAATTTTATTAGATAAAATACAAAAACAAAATCGTAGAATAGGCTATCAAATCGGTGATATTTATATCACAACAACAGTTATTGTTGAATAAAATAATTTACTGACAAAGTGACAAAAAGTTTCAATAGACGTGTCGAAATCACAAAAACATTGTATTGATTCTCTTGCAACTTTAATATTTACTGTCAAACTGACAACTCGTTTAAAATTTTTGACTGTAAACGTTCATTATATTTTCTCCAAATATAACACCTGTTATGATTAATAATCGGTTTTACCACTCCTTAAAACCTATTAGAAATTGATCTCGTGTTTCGCACTCGGTCAATTTTCATCGATTCTAACTCAGGCTATCATCTATGATTATCATAACGCTAGTTATATTATCACAGAATATAAAGCACGTGGACACAGTATCGTAGCTACCGTGGAGCAGTTGGAGGAAACTGCCTCAACCTCACGAATCACAGGAGCACAAAATTAGAAAAGAAAAGAAATTTGCAAAAGCATTTGTATATAATTTTTTTTACCTTATAGTGGCATACTTTTTCTTTGAAGTAATTGGGACGTGACCGAATTGCAAGCCATTGGTGTCGCCCATAATCGAAAATATCCTCATAAATCTGTCCTTAGTGAGGAAGGCAAACAGAAAATTTTGTTTGAAACCAAGCTTTTTATGGAAGAAAAAATGATTTTATTTGTAAGCTTTATTAGCAATCGAAATAGAGGTATATTATATATAGTATTTTTCTGAATCAAAACGACTAGAAGAACGTTCCATTAAAGTTTTTTCGATTACACACTGTATAGAATAAAAATAATAAAATTTTGCACGACACGTTAGCGACAATTGCCAAGAATGTTTAAAAGCATTACTATCAGTACTTATTATACTTATTGTATCAGTACAAATAACTGCATTGGTCATATAAACTAAGGTTTTAAACAGTCACCAGACGTACGAAAATTTTACTTTCAATTAGTTTTAATCAACATAACAGTATTGGCCATAAAATTAACTTTTTATTTTTTAGATTTTTTTTAAATGTGTAAGATATTTTTGGAATTTATTTTTATATCAATTTAAGTCAATTAGGTTTGATATAATAAACAATACAAACCAAATAAAAAGTATTAAACCATTTTGTTAATTGTTTCAAACAGAATTTGGCTTGGTAATAAAGATAGCAACTACAGCTTGTAACTTGTTCAAACTCGCATTTATATCATAAAGTATAAGATATCACAATAATTTAGTATAGTATTTTTACTTTTACTTAAAATGGGTCGAAATAGAGTGAAGTGTGAAATTTCATTCTTAACAAGTGTAAAAAGTTTTTTCCGAGAAAATTTTGGAGAAAATTGCTCTAGAAGGCAGAAAAATTATTTCTTCGAAAACAGAACGAAGAAGATTAGTTACTGCAGAATTGATTAAGAAGTAATGTGAGGGTCCGATTAGCATTTACTCGGACACACATCAACTGGACAGTGGAACAATGGGAAAGAGTGGTATTCACTGATGAATCTAAATTTAATTTATTTAATAGTGATGATATACAGCATGTACGAAGAGCTGCTGGGAAAAGATTTGATCCAAAGTACATTGTATCAACAGTAAAACATGATGGAAACTTTTTCGGCATATGATAATGGGACCATTTAATAGTATTGAAGGTCTCAATAATACAAGTAAAAGATACTTTTAAAAACATCATGGAACCATATGCCGAAGAATATATTTCTATTAAATACATTTTTCAACATCACAATGGTCCGAACCATGCTTTGAAATCATAAGGTGTTACGTCTAAGTTAAAATGTTTATAACAGGTTTAAAAAAGTTATCATTAAACTTATTGTCAATATTTTATAATAGAATAAAAGAAATAACTACTAGTAACTTTTTATAATTTGTTTTGTTCATTAAAATACCTGGAATTTTCAAAAGTTGCTATCTATATGGACAATACTGCATGTAAAATGTAATGCTGATTTAACTAAAATTAGTACTTTGCTTTTAACAATTTTATATTGAATTGATGAAAATAAACTAATTAATGTATACGAACGCAACTCTGACTGTTATCTCTTTCTTGTGTAGTCATAATCACTTATCTACATTTTGCTGGGTTCGTGTGCGTACGGTGACCGACACTCGAAATAGTTTGATTGAATTAGTTTGTTCGTTTTTTTCATCATTTTATGAAAAAAGTTTAGTTATGTCGAATTCTAAGTATAATTTTTTTGAAATAATGAAAATTGAACATTGAATACTTGATAAACTGTTGATTTATGACTTGCATGTTTCTCTTATGTTTATTATTTTTTAGAAAAACATTTTATGTTTTTAATGTGATATTATTTTTTTTTCATTTCAATTTAAAATCATTATTTGCGGTTCCAAAATTTTAGCTTTGTGTACTATAACCTCTTTATGCTTTTTGTAAATTAGAAAGATAAACAACGGGAAAAATCCTTATATAGTGTACGATAATTTCGTAACGTCTCGACGATAATTTGTTGTGAGATATCTGCCAACGCTGGTTTTAAATTGAAGAACGTTTAGATTAGAAAACAAACTTTGCTAGAACTTTTCCGATAAACGAAGGAGCGCCATAAATTTTACTTTGTCCAGAGCGCTAAATATGTAGCTACGCCACTATGTCGAGATACATAACATCATCTAAGTCTTTGCAATCGTTATCGCTTTACAACGGAAATAGGCAAATTTAGGATCGACTGCGCCCTAGACCGTGTCTGATATGGCGCCTTGTTTGCCATGATTAGAAATGAAATATCTTATATATGAATAATAAAAATATATTCTTTTGAGATTTAATAATTCCAAAATGCGGTACTGAAATTTTTCTGTCCAGAAAAAGATTCTCTTTCATTTCATCATTCATTATCAATCAACTGGGGATTTCTAAAGTTTCTTACTAGCAGCATTGAAACGATCTAAAATTACTTTTCAAACAATGACCAAAATTGCTGTTTCTAAATGTTTTTTGCAGTCCAGCAGCTTTAGATCATGTGTTCGGTTTTTTCCTGTATTTTATGGAATAAAGCCTACTTTTCTAAAGCATAAAATGCATCATTTTAAGCAGGCCAACAATTTGAGTAAAACCCATAACCTTTAGACTTGTACGTTACATCACTATCTCCCAACGATGTGTAGATATAGTGAAAAAATTATATAGTTTTTGCAAGGTAGCAAAAAAATTAGCTGCGTCAGATACCGATTCAGCTACACAAGTTTTTAGTAAATTTAAGAAATATGCAGCGCACGGAACGTAATCTAAGAATTAATTGTTTTAATTCATGTCTAAAGTCCTGCATATGCACCTGACATATTGCTAGCATTGTCATAAGATTAACCACGACAGTTCTTTATGTCAAGATCATTTCTTTAAAAGCATTTCAAACAGCGTTCTCAATATCTTTAGCTTTATGACCACTGTTTGGTATAAATTAAAATCTCTCTTTTGTTCTTATTTCTGAGTAATTCATTACTGATTACTAAATATCCTAATTTTGCAAAAGTTTTATGTCATTTTTGGCGATATTATTAGTGCAGTTTAAATGGCGAGTAAAAAAGTGTACAGAGAATTGAACTTACAAGAAAAACAAAAAGTGTTCGAGTTTTTACAAAACCACAGTGAAAGGAAAACTGCAGAACATTTTGGTATTAGCAAAACAACTGTAAATAACAGAATACCAACAACGATATGAGCAAGATGCTTTAGAATCCTTTAGAAAACGACGATTAACAAAATTTGAAGTCATAAACCGATTAACGTTAAGTTGGTTTTTAAAAATGCGTAGTGTAGACGCACGAATTTCTGGTCCGATGTTACAAGAGGTTGCTTTAAAATTTGCTTAAGAAGAGCAATTGGTAAATTTTAAAGCGTCGTCGGGATGGCTAGATTCATTTAAAAACGAAACAACATTTCTCAAAAAAGTTTAAGTGGAGACTCAAACGAAATCGACCCTACGATAGTTACAGATTTTCGCACACGATTTATAGAATTTACTAAAAATTTAAACCAAAAGACATTTTCAATGCTGACGAGTGTGGATTATTTTACAAAGCCATGCCAGATCGCAGTTTGACAATAAAAGAAGATCCCTGCAAGAGTGGGAAAATGTCAAAAAACGTTTAACCGTTATGTTGTCCTCAAGTAGGACAGGTGAAAAATTAAAACCATTAGTAATTGGCAAAACGATGAAGCCAAGATGTTTTAAGAATATAAAAATTGACAAGCTTCCCGTATCATGGCGATTTAACAAGAAATCGTGTATGACATCTGAATTATTCTGCGACTGGTTACAACAAGTCAATATTAATATGAGGAAACAAAAGAGAAACATACTGATGATTGTGGATAATTGTCCAGCACATCCACAACTTTCAAATTTAAGTAACGTAACTCTGAAGTTTTTACCACCAAATACAACTGCTTTGCTTCAACCATTAGACCAGGGAATAATTAAAAATTTTAAAGCGTTTTACAGAAAATTATTGCTTTCTGAAGTGATCGCTAAATGTGAGTCAGGAGATTTGAAATCCGTTACGGAAATTGCAGTCAAAGTTAACGTTTTAGATGCGGTTATGTGGGTGGCAGAAGCGTGGCAACAAGTGAAAGAAGAAACAATTGTGAAATGTTTCAAAAGCAGGTTTTGCATTTGAAGAATTAGAAAGCGAGCCTGCTGAAGTTACTTCATCTGAAGAACCGTTTCTACCACAATTTAACAACTTTGATATGGATACTTTTTAGAATGCGATAAAAATTCTTCTGTATTTCAAGAATTCAATGCTGAAGAGGTTTTTAAAATGGTTTTGGAAGACCAATCAAAAATAAGTTGCAAGACCATGAACTTAGTAATAGTGATGGCGATACTGATAACAGTCCATCCGCTGTAGTTACCACTGAAAATGAAATAACCTTTGAAACTGCCTCCAGTATGTTAAATCAGTTAACCAACTTCGCTGTTCAGAACTGTCCTGAAATATTGACGCACTTATATACTGTTAAAAATAAAGTTAACGAACGAATTTGTGCTAAACAAAATAACCTTAAGCAAAAACTACCTTGTTGGATTTTTTTAAACACTAATTGTTTATATGTACTTAATTATTCTTAAATATTGATGTGTTTTTGTTGGATAATACATACGTATCTATATAATTATTTTGTTTTATTCTATACTTGTTCTATACATTTCTTCAGATTGATAATAATACAAAGTAAGAAAGTGTTGATTTCTAAATTTTAGTGTCTAAAACATTATTCCTTGTAAAATGACCACCTGCTTAAAGTGACCATTGTGTGATGGTCCCAAAGGTGGTCAATTTACACAGGTTTTACTGTAGTAGAAATGAAAAAATTATATAAGAAATAAAAAGAAACGTAAATTACATAGAATATAAAAGACAACGAGCAAAAGTAATATCACCTGAGCTCCCCTTGTTAAAGGTCCCAATTTTTGGTGAAACAAGATTTAATATAAAAACTTTTGACGCAAAAATTTAATCAAAACGAGAATTACTTTTCAAGTGATTAGTTTCTCAAAATTGGATTCAAATATTGAAATACAGTGTATATATGAGCTTATCTGCAAGTGATTTCAAAAAGTACGGTACGGCAATATGCAATTTTATAGGCGGTTTCACCTTCATCCTAAATTATTTTCGTCAAAAGAAATCATAACTAAGTACTTCTGTAAATTTATTTTCATTTAGTTTGCATATCTCTGTTTAACACTTGGTAATTTGCTATCATTTCTTTCTAGTCAGATTATGTTTATGACACAAGATAAGCAGTAATAAACTTAAGATAAACAGCTAACACTATGCGATGAATTGGCAATGTCAAAATAAAAATATTTTTGATCATTTTAAGACATCCTGCTTTTTAATATTCCAACAATTTTATTTAAAAGATGTAAACTTAAACATGATTTCTTATTTTACATGAAAAGTATTTGTATTGCGAATTACAAAAATTATTGATTATTAATTTGTCTTTATATACAATAAATACGTTCATATGATTGTAAGTACACAAAAATATGTTTAATTTAATTTTTTCCTTTAAAAGAGCAGAGGTAATAAAATTATGAATAATCAAATTGTTTATACAATCAGCACGTAGGTACTATAATGGTATGCATACGGCCGTCAAATTGTTCTCCGAATCAACTTCGTTACAACTGGAGAAGATAACTTTTACATATATAATAAAATAATCTCACACTACAAAAATGCACTTTTTAAATTGTTACAAAATTTGCGGTTCTTGTCTACGTCTTACATATTTATTGGCATGAAAAATTCGAATTTTCGATAAGTTTGTTTTGGTGCATCTTGAGATTCGAGTTATCGAGATTTGACTATGTTCATTTTAAATTTTAATAAAAAAATGATGAATATTATGATTATAAAATGCATAAGTAAATTCGAATATAAAACACGTGGACACAGCATGATTTAAGCATTTGCAATCGTTATCGCTTTACAAGGAATCCTCCGAGCAAGGTTTCTTTACCGTCATCAAAACCACGCGGCTTGATGGCGTGCACTCGATTAATTGTACTTTTTTTTCATAATTTTAAGTTGTGGCTCTCAACTTACGATTAACGTTTTTATTTATTTACATGACGACATATTATAAATAAACTAAAAGATATTGCTATTTATATCGCCTTACCAAGAAAAACAAAAAAAAACAAAACGATGAGTCAAGAATTAAAAAAGAAGCGCAAATTAAGAATGGCAAATAAGAAAAATATAGGAAGTAAAACAACCGTAAATTACGAAGAATATAAAAGACAACGACTAGCGTGCAAATCAATAAGGTCATATTTGCATTTTTTTTTGAGCAAAAGTGATTTTCATATAGCAGGGTATTTTTTTTGTAAAACTGCATTAAGTGATATGTGGGTATAAAGTGAAGTAAATACTTGACTTGTGTTTTTCAACTACAAATGTTTGTCATTCAGTCAGAAAAATGTAGATACGACTTTTCTCCTTTCTGATAAATAACTACTTAAGAAATTCCTTACTATGAAATAAAGAATAATATTAATAGAATCAAAATTGATGTAACCTTAAAACGTTTTTTAAATTATTCATGTATGTAATTTAATGTAAATAAAAGTTTCTCAAAACAGCGAGTTATTAGAAAAACGAATTAAGAAAAAGTTTCTTATAAAATTCAAGTAATAAGGGCAAAATATTTTACTATTGATAATTAAAATTACTTTTTTGCTAGGTGCATAATTTTTTGTGTTGTGTGTAGTTATGCAGTTACCTTATTAGCAATACAATATACAATATCTTGTATTTTTGTGAGTTTCCGAAAAGACTAAAAAAAATATTTTATTCCAAATTTCCTTATTGATTTTTGTATATACATATGTACCTACTAGCGCGCCGTAAATTATATTGCTAGTAAACTTTCCCGTGTAGAACTGAAAATCTTTGAGGTTGCTACAATCTCCGTTCATATTACATTAATTATTAAAAATTTATATGCAGCGACATCTGCCACACATATATGGTGTTACACAACCGCCGCTAGATGTGGCTGTAATCGTAAGCTCGTACTCATTAGGAAATAGCAGCACACTATGAGGATATCCTCGTAGTCTGAAGCGTAGCTTCATAGTTATACGCGATACAAATGAAAATATCCTCGTAGTAGCGTCTCTACAAATATATATATATATATATATATATATGTATATGTACTACATAGACATATGTAACATGTTTGTTTGCGTAAACGGTGTGACTATGTAGATTCATATTTTTTGTTTGTTTGTTTGTTCAGGAAATGTTCAAAACACGTTCCAAATCTTATTATAGGGTAATTATCAGATTGACGTAGCATCTGCTTGTTGAAAAACTGACAGCCAGTTCATAAAGTAGTCAACATTATATGACTTTTTGTGTCATCCTTTACCAGATTGAAACAGACTTACGGTATGTGTAATTTTATGACAGTAATTTAATTAATTTATTTCATGGTCAATTATATTATTTGCTTACTTAGTCTAAAATTCTGGGTTACCTACCAAGTCTTTTTTTTCAATCTACAGATAACAGTAATACAAAATAATTATAAAGTTGAAGCGAGTTGAAGTATTTGATGGAACTTGTTAAAACTCTACCACCTAAGAATATGACTAGTATTCGATTAAAATAAACATATTTTGATTCAAATTACCATTCACGCTAATTTACGATAAACAGTTTAGTTATTAATTATACTACTATGTTTGTATGACTGCGGTAATTAGCTAACTGATGACACACAAATTTTTTTGATAAAAATTATGGTAGATTTTTTGCTTTACTTTTTACTGATTTTGAGAATACTTTTTGTTGTACATTGATGGCTATTAGTAAAAACGTTTTGATTTTAATACAAAATAATTAACAAAATATATTATATTTTTAAACGTATAGCAATAGTTGTGTTTTATATGAGACTAATTTACAGAATTCGATTGATGTATTAGACCAAAAATGCGCGTTTAAGTGCGTAATTACAAGTTGATGTCATATTTCAAAAAGTTTGAATTTTTTTAAGATATCTCGAAATTATTTTAGTTTTTTTTAATTTTCTTATAATTTTACATCTGTGTAAAGTAGAGTGCTGAAATTTGGCACGGTACAGTTAGGTAGTATTTATTACTTGCACCTAAGATCTCAGCTTGTTGTGGCTCAACCTATAAGTTCTACTTTCTCAATAAACTTGAGTAATATTTATTCTTGGTCTTCTTTAGTATTTTGTTCTTACATTACGTATGCTACATACTACTATTCCTACCTAACCTAGTACGTACTGTTGAATAACAAGTAATAACCCAGAAGATTTATGGTCTATGAGATTTAAACGCATTCTTTTTCTAATAAGACAGTTCCCACAGATGAAACAACCACCTAACAAACGAAGGGCAGATTTCTTGTGTAAGTAAATGCAACATACGAAACATGAACAAAATACTATAAAAAGAGTGTAAATAAGATTGAAACAAGAATATTTTTTTAAATAGTAATTAATGACTAACACATGGATATTGGGTAGGATAGGTATGTCTGTACCTACATCTACATATTATACTCAAATCATACGGATTACGCAATAACAACTGGTACTAAAATAACTGTTATTCGGAACTGTTACTCCATAGTAATAATAACAACTTGTTACTATTACTGAAAAAAGTAACAGTTCACCATCCCTAACTACAATGGACATTCACAAGTGCAACAGAAATGGAAACATTTATTGGAATTGTAATGCTAATGGGTTTATGCAATTTTCCATCCATTAATGCATACTGACAAAAAAATAAGATATATACCAATCATATATCAACCATAGTGTTGAAAAATCGGTTTGAAATGTTGTTCAAGTGTCTACATTTTAGTAATAACGAGGTTATCACGGAAGATAGATTGCACAAACTAAGGCCCCTGATAGATAAGTTAAAAAAAAATTATTACACCGTTTGAGTGCGTGTGTATTGATAATACTTAGGTACCTTTTTGGGGACGTCTGCGTTTTCGTCAATATATATCCAATAAAATACATAAATTTGGAATTAAGTTATTCAAACTGTGTTTGAAGAAAGGATATGTGTGTAATTTTCAAGTATATTGTGGCAAATCGCTAGATATCACTCTTAGTGTGTTTTCAAAAATTGCAAAGGATCTGATGGAAAATCTGCTGTGTAAGGGCCGTACTTTGTGCACAGATAATTATTATATTTTTGTAAGTTTACCAAATTCTCTTCTATAGCGTAAAACACTGATTGGAACAATCGAAGATTCAACGCAAAACGAAAGTAGTCAAAAAGGTAAAAGTTGGCAAAGCAATAGTTAAAGAATATAGTCATGGGATTATCGTTCAAAAATGGAAAGATAAAAGAGATATTCTAATACTGAGTAGACGATATGGCAATGAGATGATTACTATAAAGTGAAGATATAAAGAAATACAAAAACCAAAAAATATATTAGAGTATAATAAATTCATATGTTGATGTATCCGACTTACAATACTTGCCTCCGTCTGAAATTACAAAAAATAAATTATTATTTACCAAGTTAAGAGAACGGATAATTGATGGTTCGGTAAAAACTGGCACATCAGAAGAAGTTACAAATGAGTTGCATAAATTAAAGGATGTATGGTGTTTCAAAAAACGTCGATGTGTGGGTTTCTACAAAAATTGCTGAGGATTCTAGAAGTTGCGTCAAAGAAATGTTTTCATACTACCCTGAAATGGAACATGCAATCAATGTTTTTGTTTACAATGTTTTTTTGAAATTCATCAAACACTTAAAATTAAAGCTATATATTTTTTTCAATTGAATATCTGATTAATTTTTATAGAAATAATGTTAACTTTTAGTAAAAACAATAAAAACTGTTATTTGTAAATTGACATTTTTGAAATGATAGAAGGTTGAAGAATTCAATATTACTAAAATTATTAGGCTAGATAAAGTGTTAAACAGTAAATCGGCAAAGAGTATCAACTACTTGCTTGACAGAACTACCAAATGGATGTCTTCATAATTTAAAAAAATGATTCTTAATGGTAAACAAATTAGACCAAGGGTCACTTAAATTATGTTAGGAAGAATTACAGTCGTTACCTGTAGAACCGTTACCTATTATGGATAAATACTACATCAGTGGTTTACAAACTTTTTTGGCCTACGGATCCCTTTAGATAGTCAAAACTTGCCCACGGATCTCTGAGTGAAAAAACTACATAAATGCATAATAGAAAAATTACAAATTTAACTTTGATGTCTTGAATGATAAATGGTGACGTAAAAATAAAGTATAAATAAAACATTTTGTGAAGAAGTATTTATTGAAATTATAATTTTTGTTTTAGAATTAAATTTTTTAATGACTTGCATGAACCTGATGGGATGTTATGTCCGGATCAATGTTTGTGAGTAGCAACCGCAAATCCCCACGAGTACTAATTTATATTCAGATTCTTTTTTTTGTGATGAATCTTATAACGGCACTGAATTGCTGTTCTACCAAATAGGAAGACGGAATCAACAGCTTCTATACAATAAGCTACAATACTGAATATAAAATTGAAATCTGTAAGAAGTTGTATCCTTGTTTAAGCATTGCTTTTAGCTCCTCATTTGTAGATAATTTAATAAGTTGCTCCTGTATTAGTATGCATTCATCTGTATTTGTGCTCAGAGTTTGACTACTTGCAAAAGGGTTCAACACCTAATCGGGAATATCCAAGTGAAGAATGTTGTCAAATCTTTGGTTATGATCCGAATGAAGCACTGTTAAGTGTTAACAAAAAGCAAAAAAATCTTCATCTTTATTTAGCAGTTTTGAAAGATTTGGAAACTGAGAGCATTTTCCTTTTCCCGAGTTTTATTTGTACAGCAAAAAGTTTTGCAACAAACGCAGATATTACACCTTTAACTTTGCTTAAATTTAATGTTACCTTGTATTTTCAAATTAGTCTTGTTATCTAGCAAAGAAATCATTCATATAAACGATGTTTTTGAGATAATTAAATTGTGCCGCAAATCATTGTCTTTACTCTTCCAACACTGAACCAAAGAGCGAATAGAAGCGATCCAAAAATACACTTTTAGATAATCAATGTACTTCTGTGTTAAGTAGCAACCGATTATAGTCATCATTATTTTCCAAACAAAGTGGAGCAAGTAATCTCTCAGTTATGACATTCCTTCTGATTTTATTAACTGCTCTAATAACATAATGTAGTGATTTATGCATACGTTCACTAAGGTTTTTTGCGACCAAGTGATGTTGATGGATGACACCATGTACCGACAACACATTCGGTATAGCTTGTTTTAAGTATGCCAGAAAGCCACGGTGTCGTCTCCCGGACCACCGTCAATAGCAACGAAAATGATATTAGTCGTACCAGTTTCCAAACATTTAGCAAATAACAATTCCTGGGAAGATTTTTCTTATTTTACAAATCTCACATAAGCTAAAATAAACCTTCGTTTTCTAGTAATGTTGACTCGTCAAGTTGTATAGGGAATTCAGATGTTTTTAAGTAGTCACATAAAGAGTTTTCTACACACTGAGCCATTTCGTCGATCCTTCTTTCTACAGTATTATTACTCCGTCGATTTTTAAAATATCGAAAGCTGGTTTGTGCAACACGGTGCGTATTACCTCATTTACAGCTGGTAGAATAAGTTCTTCACTAATAGTACGCGGCTTTCCGGACTTTGCAATCATTAAAGAAATATTATAAGAAACACGCAGTCCATTGTCATCTCTCTTAGATGTTGTTCCTATGAGCTCTTGCAATGTCGGTGTTTTCAAATATTCAAATATTTGATTGTATGAAAAAACTTTAAATCGTTATCTTTTCTTGTCATTATGAATTTTTAAAATTGAATGTTACTTAAGTTTAGAAGGTTTCATTAAATCGTTTAACATCGTTTTATTACATAGAAGACACATAGATAATGTCCTATTTTTTGGTGACAGAATAAATCCATATTCTGTATTTTACTTAGGACGTAAAAATCGCTAATAGTTTATACATTGTTATTTATTTTAACTTCCATATTAATAAAAATGTGTCACAATTTTATAATTATTTATTAAATTTTGCGCGGACTCTGACGTTGTTTAGGGATCCTAAAATCAATTTTAATTTTTCCCGGGCTCCTTTGGCAATTCCGGGGACCCTTGGGGGGCACTTTATGAACGACTGTACTACATGTTTAACGTAACTTCATGGAGTTTCAATTTACCTTTAAGGAACATAACTGTACGTGACTGTACATTGGTTTGTTTTTGACCAAGTTGCGTTATTCTTAACGTACGACGCTTTTTTTGCTAGACAATATACAATTAGTAGCTATATCTACGGGCATAAAAAAATGGATTTTTGCGTGGTTGCTACCTTTGCATCTACATATTAATTAATTTATTAAACATTTAAAGCTAGTTTTGCGATAATTAGATTTTTATCAACAAATAGAAAAACGAACGGGTTTTATACGTTAGTAGAAATGTAAGGATTATTGAATGAATTTCAACATATACTAATAGATGGCAATGTTCTATGTGACCCAATCGTTACATTCCACATACTTTACGCTAGAACATGTATTGAAAAAATGAAAATATTGTAGAAGTTCATAATTCGAAACGGCAATACATCTATTAAAATTTGAATAGAAATAAACTATGAACAAAATTATTTTGCGTCAAGAGATAATGAGGACGTCGTTTTAAAAATGGATTTAGTTTTTAGATGGCGGGTGATATGAATGAAGTGAAAGGTGTGTAGAACGGTCAAGGACCGTTGTTACTTTAAATCCTACCAACGTTTAATAAGGTCAAAAATTCAAACGATACGTGTGAAAATTACAATAAAAATATAGAAATTAAGATTGAAAATTACGCAAGCATTATATTATGAACGTTGTAAATAAAGTTAATCGTACCTAAAAAATCTCGAAAACAAAGTTTATAGCATCTAGGCGGCATTTCTTTACTTCTTTATGAATAAACGCCCATGTGTATAAATTACGACATAAATACTTGTAAAGAATTTTTAAAGAGGAAACAAATTACACATTCCGTTGTATTTACAAGAAAATGTGTGTTTGGTTGAAATAAATTTTTTTCATGAATCGTAAATATGCAAATGTTATTAATCAGTTATAATTAGTAGGAACACGTGAATTTATAGTCAGAAAACAATAGGCGGACAAGTTTTTCATAACAGCTATACGATTTGCGTTTTTTAAATATTCAAACACTAATTATAGTGAACACTGCAAAACGCTAAGTCGTAACAAAATTGATTTAATTAATGATTATTGATCTGGTTGCATTTGATGATCTTAAAAGCTGATTTTTGTTTTCTGTTTAGTGGGTTATATAGAAATTTAATCATTACCTTTTCTGCTGATCTTAATGAATATTTGATTCTTATTTGTGACACGTGACTTTACTTTTTAAATAAATTTGCAATTTTATGTATTTATGTAATATCGAAAAGCAACAAATTGCTTTGATAAGTAGAAAACATCAATATCGTGAAAAAGTTATAGTAGTTACAAATTAGACGAGACAAATATATTAACAGTTTTAAGTCTAAAATGTGATGTTTATTACATTAGAACAGTTACGTTAGTAAGTTTATTTATGTATTTGATTGATCAAATTAATTCCGAGAATTAATTGAAGTACTTGGAACTATCAAAGAGTTCTACCGATATATGAAATTCTTCAAGGCATTTTTAGCTGCGATTACTAATTCAGTTGAAAATTGAATTTTCACTCGACGTTGTTGTAGTGAAGCTGGAAAGGTATAATGGTATACAGGGAGCATGTATGAATTTCCTAGTGTAAACATTGTATCATAATTTTGGTATACTGCTATTAGACTGTTACTAAATTAATTTCAAAATATAAAAAGATATGTAATAGCGCATAAAAACATTCGATATTAAAAAAATAATAAACTACGTTTACCATTATGGAAGATGACTTTTTAGCTAAGTACTTATCTTTTAAAATTAACATTACACTAATACATAATCAAAAATAGACCACAGTTTTAAATAGAATACCACTTTAACTATATTTATGAAATATGAGTTGCGTGTACTGTTATAATTATATTTAGGCAGATATGCTGTAAAAGATAGAGATGAAATATAGCAATGAAGGCATATGTATTTTTGTTACAGCACAACGTTTTTACCACATACTTTTAAGATTCGGTAAAATAAAAAAGCGCAATTGCTATGTTAAATAACAATACAATTGTAATTTCAACTATAAAAATAACGTAAATTAATTATTTTTTTATATGACGTAGATCTGTCAAAATAAGTAAGTCAGAAGCAGTTAATAAATTTAAGAATAATGAAGCACACGCCATTTGTACCCGAAACGTCGGCAGATTGAAGAAGTTTTGGTTATACATTCTGAAAAATGTTTTACGATCTATTGCACAAGAAATTTTTCTTTTATTATAGAAGAATATTTGAATGAATGTGTTTTTGTTCTTTACCTATAATTATTTTTAATACGTTTGTGGTAGACCAGTTAATTCTCCTAGTATTGCAGTTTGCTAAAATTAAAATATTTAAAATAGTTGCTTTCAATTTTAATATAAAATTTTTTGACTTTAACCCTACCCACAAAATTTGCCAAGTTAGATTGTAGTACCATGGCTAATGATGAGGTACATATTTCACGAGTAGCATTAAGAATGCCAGCTTTTTGAGAAAAATGGTTTACGCAAGTGGAATCGTAGTTTGTAACAGCTGGAGTGGCGAAAGAAGAAACAAAATATCACTATGTTTTTGAACGTTTGGATAGCGAGGTTGCGGAATTAATTTCAGATTTTATTATGAAGTCAATAACTGTAAAATCTCAAGGAAGTACTTATTTTTGAGTTTGGCGAATCAGAACAGAAGAAAACAGAAAATTATTAACCGAGCTGAAATTGGGAGACAAGAAATCGGTTCCATAATTGTTGAGCAAGTTTTCGAAGTTCACAAGATCGTTAGAAGATTCTGGCAATAGTGACTGAAATTAATCAACAATTGATAATGATTAAGAAAACGTTTTTTAGTTTGCACAATGTATCTAAAAATTAGCAGAATATGGTTATTCTAAAGCAATCATCAGGGCAACTCGAAGTCAATTGAGGATTAGCTTAGATGTTTTGGTACACTGCTTCTTTTAAATCTATATCTTTCTTTTGGAAGTTTTACTTAAGGCAAGGCAAGACTGAATATTTTTGCTGTAACAAACAAAGATACCTGAAAATTACCTTGAATTGCAGAGCGTAAAAAAATAGCATTCATGGAAGTCTGCAAATCAGTTCATTCCGAGATTGCATTCAAAGATGCTAAATCTGGCTAGAGTAATTCAATAAAAACGTTTTGGTATGCTGCTGTTCTATAAGAGTGTCTATTTTTTAAATTAAAACAGTTTTTCGTTTCGGAGAAAAAAATCGTATGCTTTACCCACAATTCCTATACATTTTCGAATTGATTGAATTTCGATACCACCATATTCAAGCTGTGTGCAGAATAATGTACATATTGGGCTAAATGATGAACTTTTTTAATTACATTACAGCTGCCCCATTGTAGCCCTGCCCACTGAAGTATACCGTTTCAACGCCAAATTATTGAAGCCTTTCTAGAATAAGTTCAGCAAAACCTTTGCTAGTAACATCCACTGCAAGGAAACACTGAAGAAAATCTTCTTCTAATACACATTTTTTCAAATTCACATACCGTGCACATGTACTAGATCAACACCAGATATTGGCTGTTTCATCAGCATCACTATTTATACTACGATTTTTTTAACATTACATCATTGCAGGCATAACAATTGCATACTATTGTTACGTATTTTATTATTAAAAACTAATTTATTTAAACGACTAAAAATACGTTTACTTATTCTAGAAATATGTACACTTTTAAATTAACCGAACTAATTAAATTTAAATATCTAAGGATAAAAACTTACAGTAATTTATATAAAACAATAATATGCTATCACTTACGCGACGATAAGATAAAGCCACTAACTTGTTTGTTTACACTATAAGTCACGTTCACTCGATTCGGTGTAAAATGTTATTTATTTAAAAATTCGCACGTGCTAATCAATTATTTATCTTCACTTGAATAATCTTCTTAATACTGCTGCATTCGCGTTACGGCAATAACTGACCTACGAATTGTTCCGTCGGTATATATACACATAAGGAAATCCTTCTGGAGTGTTCCCTATTTTTCGGTATATCTTCTAGAAGATGGATAACAGCTTCTAGAAGGTTCTTGCCTTTGCAAATAACTTCTCGAACGTTTCACTGCCCCCTTCTTAGGACTGTTCTGTCCTACAACCGGAAACTGGATGCGACACCGGTAAAAAGGATCGTGGCGATAGCGGCAGCTTCCTCCATTTCGGCAACTTCCTTGACCATAAAAGTAACAGTCAATGGACTTTTCCTGACCCAATATTCTCCTTGGTTGGTAACTACAGACCAACACTTGAATGCCTGTTCCTCGGAAGACGACCTCCAACATGTTTCGAACTGTCCTCCAATTCAGTTGATCTAAGCCACAACCAAGCTTGGGTACTGCCAATTTCTTAACATGATGAATCTCCATTTCTCTCTTGAGACTCCATAATGTTCGCCACAGATGTTTGTATAACGCCTTGACACGTGAGTATTTCTTGGTGACTAAATAGAAAACGAAGCGTCCGTCACCACGTAGTCCTAAAACTTTTCCGACTGCCGGTTCCTGTCTTCGTAATTCATCTAGCTGCCCAAACTTCTTTTTAAACACGACTGCAACCCCTCTGGACATGTCAAGATCTTCGCTCACGCAATGTGCGATGGCGTAATCTTTTTGTGTCTGGAACAGATCTTGTTGTTCCTCGGTGGTAACTCCGAACCTAGCTTTTCCAGAACCTCCCTATAAGTTTATAAACTTCTCGAACCCCATTTCTTCGATTGGATTCCTGGTTCTGCTACTTATTACTCTGGTTCGGACCTCAACTTGCGTATTGTGGTTATCGCCAACAAACGGGGCTAGACGATCGACGTGAACCACTTTTGGCTTGCCTCTGGGCGGTTTTTGGATGCGATATATGACGTCGTTAATACGCTGCACGACTTTATAGGGGCCCTCCCATTGCCTTTGCAGCTTTGGCGACAAACCACGTTTCCTTTGAGGATTATACAACCAGACCATATCGCTAGGTTGAAACCCACCATTTTGCGCCTTGACGTCATATCTTGTTTTCATCCTGTCGCTGGCAATTTGTGTGTTTTTACGAACCTCTTCATGTACTTTGTCTAGCCTCTTGACCAGCTTGCTGACGTAATCTTCTCCAGCAACTTCTTCTTCCGGTCTTCGTCCAAATTAAAGATCGCATGGTAATCGTATTTCACGACCGAGCATGACACAGGATGGTGTTCGGCCTGTGCTTTCGTGAACGGATGATCGGTATTCCATTAAGAAAAGGTGCAAGTACTGATCCCAGTCTCTTTGGTGTTCGGACACTACCTTGGCTAAGTACTTGCCCATTGTTCGATTCATCCGTTCAACCATGCCATCAGATTGAGGATGGAGAGGCGTTGTTCTAGTCTTCTTAACTCCTAACAGCCGGCAAACTTCTTGAAACAGTCCAGACTCAAAATTGCGGCCTTGATCGGAGTGTAATTCCAACGGAACTCCAAACCGGCAGAAAAACTCCTTAATTAATACGTCTGCGACTGTAGCTGCTTCCTGATTAAATATGGCGTAAGCCTCCGTCCATTTCGTGAAGTAATCCATCGCCACCAGGATGTATTTATTTCCCGAATCGAATTATGGGAACGGCCCTGCGATGTCAATCGCTACTCTTTCCAAAGGGCTTCCTACGTTGTATTGTTTCATGGGTGCTTTGCGCTTTCTCGCTGGACCATTTCCTGATGCGCAGACTATGCATTTACGGCACCATTTCATGACGTCCTCTTTGCAGTTCATCCAGTAGAATCGTTCTCGCACTTTACCCAACGTCTTTTTAATGCCAAAGTGTCTTCCTGATGTCCCATCGTGGAGATGCTTCAACACTTCTGTCACCCTGCTCTTCGGCACTACCAGTTGTAGTTTGTTTCCCGCGCCCTCGGCACTTTCTAGGGATCGCTTAAGAAGACCGTCTTCTACTATCAAGGAGTCCCACTGCGCCCAGTACGCTTTGATATTTCTGCCCAAAGCACTCACTTCTTCCCAGGTTGGTCGTCGGATGCTCTCTTTTCAGTCCAGGAGTAGTCTTATTTCAGGATCGTCTTCTTGTTCGCGACGCGACTTTTTCTACCAATCGCGACCAATGGCTGCAGTCCGCCGGACATGGTCTTCTGGACAAGGCATCAGCGTTCCGATGACTGCTTCCGGCACGGTGTTCTGTGTCATAGTCATACTCTTGCAGTCTCTCGATCCATCTTGCTACTTGTCCTTTTGGGTTACGGAACTGCAGTAGCCATTTTAAAGCGGCGTGGTCTGTTCTCAGTAAAAATTTTCGTCCATACAAATACTTGTAGAATGTTCGATGGACTTCACGACTGCTAGCAGCTCCCTCCTAGTCACGCAATAATTCCTTTCTGGCCTGGACAAAACCTTGCTAAAATACGCGATAACCTTTTCTTGTCCATCTTGAATCTGCGAAAGGATTGCGCCTATGGCCAGATTGCTTGCGTCGGTATCCAAAACAAACTTTCCATCGTCTCTTGGATAACTCAAAATCGGCGAAGTGACTAGGGCTTGTTTTAGTTGATTAAAAGAACTTTCGCAGTCTTTATTCCATCTAAATTCTGCTTTTTCTTCGGTTAATTTTGTTAATGGTTTGGCAATATTGGCAAATCCGGGTACAAATATTCTACAATAAGTGCACAACCCAAGGAAACTTCGGACCTGATGTTTGTCGATTGGTCTTGGCCATGCTTGCACTGCTTGGATTTTGTCTGGGTCAGCCCTTACTCCATCTCTAGATACGACGTGGCCAAGGTATTGGACTTCTTTCTTAAATACGTGACACTTCTTTGGGCTCAGTTTGAGGTTAGCCTCACGTAATCGCTGGAACACTTCCTTCAAGTTGTTCAAGTGTTCTTCAAACGACCTTCCAACCACGATCACGTCGTCCAGGTAAACTAAGCACGTCTTCCAAGACAATCCGCGCAAGATGGTCTCCATCAAACGCTCGAACGTTGCAGGAGCGTTACACAGGCCGAAGGGCATTACAGTGAACTGCCACAAACCAGTTCCGATCGTAAAAGCTGTTTTTTCACGATTCTTAGGTTCTAATTCTACCTGCTAGTATCCACTCTTTAAATCTAACGTAGAAAACTACTGGGATCCTGACAGGGTGTCTAGCGTATCGTCAATTCTGGGTAAAGGGTAGCTGTCCTTTTTGGTCACGTCGTTTAGTTGCCTGTAGCCTACGCAAAACCTCGTTGATCCATCCTTCTTCTTTACGAGTACCACTGGGGATGCCCATCGGCTACTTGAAGGTTCAATCACGCCTTCTCTCTCCATATCCGTAATTATTTGTTCGGCTTCTTCTCTTTTCGCCAAAGGAAGTCTGCGTGGATGTTGTCGTATCGGCCGAGCGTCTCGCGTATTAATTTTATGTTTCACCACGTTAGTTCTTTCTTTGGAACCACTCTCCAGCGCGAACACATCTTGGTACTCTTGGATCAACACTTTAACTTTAGCCAGCTGGTCTTGGCTGAGGTTTTGGCATTTGGTGGTAAGAATGTCCAATAGATGTTGTGGACACTTCTTCGGCGACGTATCTTCGTTCGACTTCACGCATCTCACAATTTGTGATCCTGGCGTGCATTGGCCTACCACGGTCTTCTTTTTCAACGTTACAGGATCTGAGTTGATGTTTAAGATCCTTACTGGCATCGTGTTCTTTACTCGTACTAAAGTTCTGCCAACGAGTAGTCCCTTTTCAACTAAGCCGCCCTCCATTGGTTTAATCGCGCGTATGTAGCCTTCCCGCAGACTTCCATCCAGGCGTGCCATCACCACATTTTGAATCCTTGCAGGCAGAGTCACGTCTTCACTCAATAAGACTCGCACGGCTGCCTTCTCTGACGAATGAAAAGGAATTTCTTCATTGTCGATCTTCAGGAAATCGTTCTTCATATCCAAATGGAACCCATACTTCTTTATCACGTCCATTCCCAGGATAACTTCTTCCGTGATGTCGGCTACCAGTACTTGATCGTCGAGTACTCCATTTCCCAAACCAATGGTTACTTTGACTTGTCCGTGAGTAGGTATTTCGTCGCCCGTACCTGTTCGAAGTCGTGCTGTTACTGGTGATGTCTTCCCGTTTTCCAATAACATGTCAGGACGAATGATGGTCTTCGTCGCTCCCGTGTCAACCAGTAACTGGAAGGCTAGAAGGCTCTTGCCTTTGCAAATAACTTCTCGAACGTTTCAGTATCATTAAGCTCCCTGAGCCCCTTCCGTAAATACGCCACTGGCACCTATAATTGCGAACTTCTTGCTAATTATTCAGCTTTTTGAACACATGATCGAAGGACATTCTTTTACCATTTTCACAGATTATAAGCCACTGTCATTTGCTTTCCAACAATGTTCAGAAAAAGCAACGCCGAGACAGATGCAACAACTAGATTTTATCAGTTAATCTTCGACTAATATTAAATGCGTAATAGGAGAGAATGTAGCAGCTGATGCATGCTCAAGCAATTCAATACAAATACCTTCATTACTGACTGTTGAAGAAATCGCAAAACTACAAGCTGAAGATGAAGAATTGTTAAACCTCAAACAAACAAATATCTTTATTTTTACAAATGCTAAAGTTATTTAGTGGAGATAATTTTATATGTGACAATTCGACTGGTACTCTCCGTCTATTTATACCTGCACCTTAAATCGAATTAGTGAATTCAAATAATACACAATTTATTGAATTATTCTAAAACACAAATCTAAATATTCTAACATTTTTAAACGATTTTTTTAATAGCTGCATTACGTGAAAATAATAAAATAAAAAGTATACTACATTGATTATACCAGAAAATAATGAATAATTACTGATTCATTGAATGAAGTTATATATTTTTTTATTAGTGTTCGAATAAGACTAAGTATGTAAGTTAGTTTCTTTAGATTCCAGTAAAATAAAACCTTAAAGAATTATAACGAATAAGTGATTTTAAACCATTTATTTAAGACAAATCTATGAATTTAAGTTAAAATTTAATGAAGCGTTATTCGTAATGATATAAGTACTGAATAATACTTCTTTTCTACTAAAAATCTTTGGCGTCTTTGCTGTATGGCGTCTCTGTGGGTCACACAAATTGCAAACTGTCGCCACGCTTCATGGAATAGACTTATTTTCATGCTTGGTTTAAAGTTGGGGCGAGCTAATAGACACATTTTTAGCCAAATGCTTTCTTTGATGATGGCGATTCGGTAATTAAATATAATAACTGATTTTGTTTTATTTAAATTAAAATTTATAGGAAGAATTGTATAGTTTCCGACTGTTTCTTCTTATTTTGATATACTTTTCTTTACAGGGCATTTTATACAAGGTAGCCAATTTCAGAGACCCAATATTAGTATATCAAAAAGAAAGTCGGTTAAATAGACAGTGGTGTTTTTTTATTTCCTCCTCATTGGCAAAATAAAAGAATTTCTGTTTATTCGTTTTTTATTGGTAAAAAAACTGAAAACTGCTTTTTTCTAAAATTAGCTGTAACTTCTTTATTTTAAAACATTTTTTAAAATTTTTCATGTGTGCGGTTGTAGAATGCCTAGAAACCAAATTAATGGATTGCAAATAATAGACTTGTAATATGGTCACTTAGGTCACAGGATCTTACGCCTTTAGACTTTTGTATTTGCCTCTACATTAAAGATAAATTGTAAATAGCTATAACGACAGCAAACCTTCTAAGTTGATTTTATACCCTCGTAATTCAAAATAGTTTTGAATAAAATTGCGGGATAAAACCACATTAAGAGTAAAGGGTATTAAAGATAAAGTTTTCACAAATTCACCTACTGGTCAGGATGATCTGATACAAAAGATATATTTTAATTTCAATTTGGTAAAATTCAAGCATGTAGGCAACTTTCGACTTACAGTTGTGTTTGTGCTCAATCTTCATATGTTTTATTTTATTTTTGGTTCTACTGTCGCGCGTCGTTTACATTACATTGTGTCAGGTTAAAGAATCGTTTCGGTAAGTGCCCATTTTTATTAGATATTGATACATTAAAGGTTTGTGTGAATTTTGTTCACAGGTGGATTTGAGTGTTACACGTTTCATCATTTTTAGCTTCCAGCTTGGTTTTTCTTTTATTTTATTTTTGCTAGATTCATTTTACTTGTGCTATGGGTTTTTTTTCTTCTGATGTTACCGATTGGGCCCCTTATCTATAACGAAGATTAGTTACTATGGGCCTCCATGCGAATAGATAGCAGGGGAAAGCTCTCCGGAACACTTTCTATCTCGAGTGAATTACCCCTGAGGTCAATTTTTTTTTACTTGAAATAAGGTATTTATGCTGCTTTACTTTAACCATCGTTATCTGAAGCCGCGAGATTGCAATAGAAATTGCGGTTACGCTAATCGATGAGACAGAGCACGTTAGCATTAAATTGTGTTTGAAAGACTGAAAGACAATAATCTTTGCTTCGCGATGCATTAGTCATTTATGCACTTTTCAATTTTCAAATAAATAGTGAGTCAAGAATAACGAACTTTTAATTAATGTTACTATTTGTTTAAAATGTTTAACTTAGTAGCTGCAAATTCTAGAATAGGTAGTAACTTGTAAAGAGATTCAAAAGCTACGTCGAATATAACCTTAATGGTTAACGTGATCTATGTGGGCTGTACAAAAAGCAAACGCGTTAAAATAGTTAACTTTGACGATTTTATTATCACTTCAATGTAGGGTTAACTATCGTTTGCTAGTCTATTGGAAGCTTTACATAATTCTGATTATCTATAATTGCATTTTTAATATAATTTTTAACTTAAACTATTTCAAACGCGGTGTCGATGTTGAACGTCAGTGGTAGCACAAGATGTGGCCGATAGGATTGCAATCCAAAACTTCTGATTCGACGGGTTACAGAACGACCTTTATTATCTAACTATTGACCGGTTATTGATCTGGTACTGGAAAATCGGTCTTTTATTGCTATAAGTCGAAGATGGTGGTCCTGCACCTTATTGGCTTGTCTCCGTCCCCCAGTTTTTTGTCGACGATTCTGATCTTTCATAGTTTATGCTTGATAACAGCGCATGATAGTGGATTTGTTCCGGTTAAAACGATTTGCAATTTCTTTGTACGAAAAACTATCTTAATGTAATCCAACAATTCTACCTCTGTCGAATTCAGTTAATTTTTACGCTTTCGCAGTCTAGACATAATCACACTCTTAAAACACGTTAATCCGAAGAATCACAAGAGATAATATTAAAATCGCATGAAATACACACGTTAAAGAAATAGTAGAAACAAAAATAAACGTCAGATATGCTATTACCACTTGATCTATTGCAATACGTCCTTCAATTGTGTTTGTGTTGTTCATACCATTCCTCGTAAATTGGGCGTTATCTGCAAAAAAGTATGTGTGGAATGGCCTGAAAACTATTTTGTAACCACTGGCAATACCGTATTCGATTTTCTAAATCTTCAGGAATTAAATGATA
Source organism: Aquatica leii (assembly GCA_035610365.1). Classification (NCBI taxonomy): domain Eukaryota; kingdom Metazoa; phylum Arthropoda; class Insecta; order Coleoptera; family Lampyridae; genus Aquatica; species Aquatica leii. The sequence continues at coordinate 196,262,843 of CM069433.1, forward strand.
AAACCCTGTAGAACTGTTTTTCGGGTGTCGCCGCATCACAAAACGTTCACTTAACGGTTCGCTGATCATGCGGTCAGCTTCTTCAGAAAATTTCTAAAAACTCTTTAGAAATCTTATGAAGAACGGCCGTGAAAGCTTTCATTCTATTATGATAAAGACTTTCATGGTGCTTTGAAGAACTTCCGTTGTATGAGATATTCTACGAATATTGGTAGGACTTCGTTCAACTGCATTTAAAACTTTCTCAAGCAACGAAAAACGTTTGTAAATGTTGTGTGGTTTAGAACAATGTGATCTGGGTATTGCATGAGGTACTCCGCAACTGGCGCAGGTCCACTTCCATTGCAAAAACCATACACGAAAACCGTATCAGCGTACTCTATATGACCCCCGAAATATGTATATGGTATAAGTTTGTCGATCGAGTCGCGGAGCAGCCTATATATTAATAAAAAAAACTATAGCTTAGTTTTATGGAGAATGTTTCTCTGTAATAGCGAAAGCTTCCACGGCCGGAATCTATACTAAGATAAGAATGTCTTCCGGGTTTGGACCGTGTCATTGTTGTTGTAACCGAAGTTGCCAACGTTTCGCCCACTTTCGTAAGGGGCTTCTAACGCTCTGATGAAGCCCCTTACAAAAATGGGCGAAACGTTGGCAACTTCGGTTACAGCAACAATGACATGGTCCAAACCCGGAAGACATTCTTATCTTAGTATAGAATGTTTCTCATTCACTATTTGCGTTCTATGTAGGTTTCCATGTATTTAATATAATGTTTATTTTGTTTTAAATTAGAATGTTTATTAAACATATACAACGTAATAGCTTATAAGGTTTAATTTAAATTTGATTCGATTCGATCTGCAGTAAGTTCTACTTACTCTTAAAGAGTGCAAACCTTATAACAAAGAAGTACGACTTTTTATCCTAATTTAAAATTGTTAACGTCACATTGCAGTAAAAATACAATAAAAATATTTGTTTGATATATGTTTTTGTTAATAAAAAAAAATCAAAAGTAATACTAGGAATGTTTGCATAAGAAGAATTGTTTGTGAAAAGTTTGTGGTTTAAATTCTTCTAATAAATTACTAGCTAAGGACGGTCGGTTTTGGTATTATTCTGTTCGTTTACTTCTTTTTTGACTATATATAACTGGGTCAATTCGTTTATTTTCTTTAAGAATTTCAATAAAGCGAATGAATTACATGTTTGCAAAAAAATTGAGCTCGTCGTTTTTAAAACTTTACATGTTTATACTGATTTTATCAATAGGACAAGAATATTTTTGTAATATCGCTGAACTAACACATTTAAAAGATAATACGAGTTACGATTATGTGTTTCAGAAAGTTGGCAGCGAAATGTTGGTGTCATAAAGTGTCAAATTTTGGGTTAGTTTATGATGTCATATATTTATAGAAAATAGGTTTTTAAGTATATTGCATTTTAAGTTAGTGATTTTATTGAACCATTATTTTATGTATATATTTGAAATTCCGATTTTTTTCAATTTTCTAATCCTTCAAAATATTAAACTCAACGTTATAGGCCTACTAAATAATTTATAAATGGAATTTTAATGTAGTTATATGGAACTTGAGCGTCTTGCGGTATCTTCGTTTTATATATGTATGTTTTTAATTTTCAAACGAAAACGTTATACATTTTATTGCTTACTAACTAAACTGCATTTTATACATACCATCACTGCGAAGATCCTTATTCAGATATTTTTTTTATAAATATATGAAGAATATTTTAAGTTTTCATGTGCTTTCATATCACAGCAAATTCATAAAACTAATCAAAATGATTAAGAATAATTTATACTTAAACCTTTCTCTCTAGAATTAGAATTTCTGAATTAGTAAACACGCTAGATTTTTTAAATTTTATTAGCTATTTTTAAATCTATTTTTGCTACCAACTGTTCAAAAGTATTCCGCCATAATCATTATTTGAAGTTTTATGTTCATAAATATACAATGATGCTTATAGAAAATGCTATCTATAATGTCAATAAATACCTTGACATATACGGAAAATAATTATTAGGTGTTTCCACAAAAAACGTCTAGCACAATTCTAGCAAATCTACTTTGTTTTTTAATAAAAAAAAGCTGTGAATGCAGCAATTGATCGTTTAAACACAACAGCCATATTGATGTTGTGGTAAGAGTCGTCGCTTCACTATTAAGGAGATCATGGTTCGAATCTGCAGGCAAACTTTTTATAGTACAATTTATACTTTTTTACTCTAATTATATAAAACTTAATGACGTAAATGAAATGGAGAATTAGGTTTACGTGATGATGTAAAATCAAAGGACGTTACAAAAGTGAAAGAGAAATAACTTTTACGAAGTACCTCATACACGTTTTTTCGAAGTCAAAGAAATAGAACTTGAAGATGTGATAGAGAAGAAACTTTTAGTAGGTACTTCGTACACTTTACTCTCGAGGTCAATGACAATGATAAGTACATCAAAACTTGATTAGTAGTTATACTCTCAAGATTTGGAGCTCAGTATTCTACTAATAATAATAGTGAATTTAGATTTAAACATGTTATAAATATCGACGATTTCTTATTTTTATAATTTACTTTGTAAATATAAAGTCAAAGCAAGTATGAATTTCACGTCACCGATGACGAACTGTGTCCATTTAATGACTTGATATTTTTAATAATTTCAATAAATTCAAAATAAGTTGAAAACAAGATAAGAAAATTTAATAAAACCAATAAATATATAAATTCAAGTGTTTTCTTACAGCTTAGTCAATTGAACAGTTATTAACATAACAAACTTTACTTTTATGGGCTTATCGAAGAAAAAAAGGTAAAAATTAAAATGAAATTCCAATGGAGTTTTTACGCTTCTTCTTGGTTAGAGAGCTCGTCAAGGATTACTGGCGGTCACGGTGAGTTTTTAATTTTTTGATCCATTTGATCTTATAGAGATGTTTCATCTTATCAGCGCTTCTGGCAGGCCATTTCAAATATTGGATATTTGCATCTCTCAACGTAGTGAGAATGTTAGCTTTATGAGGTTTGGCATTGTCTTGCATGAACATGAATCCATTGCCGAAATTTTCGGAAAATGATTGTACATGGGACACAATAATCTTCTTGCTGCTGGTGACTTATATCGTATCACAATTAATTCTTGACGGCTATTAAATTGTATTTATCTAACTTCAAACCATTACAGACCCTCCATCATATTTGTCAATTCCTTGAATGGTACATGGTGCAAATCGCTCATCTGGTCTTTGTAGGACAAGAGCACAGCGATCATTCTTGTTTAGGCGGAATCTGGGGTCGTCCGAAAACAAAACGGAATTCCACTGCCCCTTGTATCAACGTTGATGACTTTGACAAAAGTTTAAACGAATTTTTTTTTTGCGTAGCTGTGAGAATTGGATCGATTGCTAGTTTTGTAACAGACACATTGACTTCCTTCAGTCTTCTACTTGCTGTTTTGGTTAAAATTTTTGTTTTAGTGGCTAATCGAATGTCATTTTTTTAACATAATTCCTTACTTAAACCCTGAAGTTTGATAAAGCGATTTTCTCTGCTTGTTGTTTTTCTTGTAGCAACTTGTTTGCGTTTTCTTTTGAAACTACTAGTTTTTAGAATTCCATTAACTTCTCTTTGTAAATATCTTTCATGAGGAAGAATAATTATTAAAGATAATTCTTCTAGTTACAATGGATGAATACAATGAAACATAATCACGTTTTGTTAATTAGGACTTAAGAGTGTATATGTAACGTACCTTAAGTTAGCTATGCGGGGCAAGTGTGTAGCGGGGTCCAATTGAGTAGCGGGGTGCCATCGGGCTTGATTGTTTCCCGCTATCACTATGCTGAGTAAATGGTAGTTGAACAATTTAGAAATGCCATAAAATTGTACGCGGCTATTTATATTAAATTACATCAAATTCAATAATATCGTTACAGTAATCAAACGTTTTATTCAAATAATAAAATGAATACAAACAATGCAGCAGTCAGCAGTTAAGTTCGATTAATTAAACAATATTTTGTAGGTAGGTACAAATAATATCGGGACTAAATTATTAATAAACAAATCGAACTTTTAGTGACAATAAAAAAATATTTATGAACACAATATGCAACTAGATTCATCAGAACTTTTATTGAAAAAACATCAAATGGTGCAAAAAACGATTATTTTTAAATACATGTTAATTTATTTAAAATTTGAATTGAATAACATGTTAAAAATTCAGTCAAGACGACATGGTAAAATATAAAAAAATTGTAATAAACAGAAAAAAAATATATAGTAAATAGAAGTAAGAAATTCAGTTTTTGTAAAATTTTATAACTAATACAAACACTTAAATATTAAAATGACAAATCAAAAAATATACAAATCTAAACATACAGAAACAATTTAGTTTTTTGTTAAATTTTGAGCTTCTAGTATCCAAGATGTGTTATGTTAAAAATGTTTCGGTGTGATTTTCGTACTGTATAAGTTTTGTCCCGGAACACCTCTTTTTTGCTATATCAGTCGTCAGTTTCATTTTAGATTTTTACGTAACAAGCGTTGCATGTAATAGAGTTATACTATGAAACTTTCGACGAGAGCAACGTTCATTATTTTCTGTGTTACCTTTTGTAAAATTCTCTTTTTTCCACCTGTCGCATACTTATTCTAATATAGTTAGTTCTATGTGGATTTCTAGTTTTCATTTTGCCACACAAGAGCTTTCATTTAGTCATTACGTAACTACACTAACAAACTAATATTGACGTTTGCCATGTTGGCAGCACAAAAACGCATATTTTCGTTTTGCTGCAAGAAGGGCGGTACGTGAAACATAACTCTCGTGTTCAGTGACACCTTCTTCCATATTATTAATGGGTACATTAATTTTACTGCATTTTTGGTACTTGTGAGGGTCTTCCTGGGCGACTTGGATACATATCCTTTATTATCTATTAAATTATGTAATTGTCGAACGTAAATACGTACGACTTGGATATATGTGCTATCACGACTAATGCAAGCAGATTTATTTGTGTCATTACGAATTAAATTTATCACAAGTGCGTTTTGCTTCTGATTGGGAAAGTTGATTTAAGTTTTTATTCTTCGTTTACCGGTTAAGTTAAATTTTCGAACTGTAACACGATAATTAGATGTACAAAGTGTTGCCCACTCTACGGGCCTGCAAAACCATTTTTATCTGTGATATTTATTAACGAACTCTCAAATACTCATATCAGTTCTACATCGTTTATTTTCACCTCTTTCTCTCTCGTCTTACTGAAATAAATAAATTTTTTGTTATACTTGTGTCTTGAAATTTGTTTACGTTTATCGCTCGGTAAGTATAAACGGTATCTACAATAAATATTTCCTCCGGCGATTCTTTTCGGACTATCGAGCTAACCGCTTGTCTTTAAATTACGGGTAAATTCGCATAACAGATGGTTCACGAATAGACATATTTCGAGGTATTTTAGGATCTACTAATTCAGGTAAGACACATTCAAAATAAAACTATTCTATTTTTGAATTCCAAAAATCAGAGTTATGAAATATTGTCTCTGTTTTGATACCTAAAGGAGTCCAGACGATTCATAAACAAGTTCCCTATCAGTAATTTGGAATTGACGTTGAATTTGTAAATGCCAATTGGGGTTTATGTCAAGTTCGTATCCATTGTAAAATTCCCATATTTTTTTTATTTTTCTTATTTTGAATGCTTAATTTTGGAGTTACACTTCTTGCAGACTAAGGACATTTAATTTCAATGATTTTCTTATCTCTAATAAGACTTAAAGAGAATTTTTTGTCTACAAAAATTTCTTTCAATGCTTGGTCTTCATGCTGTTTCCCATATTCTAAAGCTGCACTATAAACATAATATTGATACAATCATGCTTTTACTCTTCTTTTACTAACGCAGAACAGTTCGCAGTTTTTCTCAGCTTACAAATAACCCCAAACCTTGAAGCGGTAATCATTTGCTTGTTCTCGTGTTTGTTTTTCTAAATCAGAAATCTCCTGAACGCTCCGATTAAGAGATTTTAAAAAAATTTCTTTTTGTGATGAATATTCTGTTTTATCTAAATCAGGTTTCATACAATGTTCGCCATAACAAGCAGTATCATTTTTTTTCTTTTTTTTTTTTTGAATTACTTACACAAAAGTAAATCATTAATCATTGTGTTGTAACTAACAATTGCTGCAGAACACCGAGTATGCTATTGGCGTTTAAAACTAATTTATTCGCTTTAAAAATCCTTCTAAATTTTGATACCTACAACCGATTGACATAATTCCATTAACTATATTTGTATTAAGGTCTATTGTATGGTCATTATTACGGTTATTTCAGAGGTTTATTTAATATAAATCTTGGTAGTAAATTACTTATGTACTTCCAAAGTTCCAAGGTGCTGTTTTTTTTCTTTTTTTTTTGAAGAGCACTACGTTTCTTACTTAAAATCCTACACTACACTAAAGATTCAAAATATACAACGAAGTGTTCTATTAAGCCAACTAAACGAACTACACAGTTATCTAGGATTTTAAGCAAAATAAAAGTACAAATACAGAATGCAATATCCCTTAATTTAGTATTATTGGTATATAAACCGCAACGGCTGCATAAAATACCATAAACCGTAAGCATTTATTGAGATCTATAATAGGTATCATAAATGCAATCTTAAGGAAAATTGATCATTTTAGCATTTTTTAAAACAGTTCTTATTTTAGAAGTATACAAAATACAAAATGTATACAAATTGTGTTCGTAAACAGTCCATTAAAAATTAAATACCTACGACTTAATAGCATGCCGATATTCTTTATTCCATTTAAAAAATAGCTTCTATAATATACCTACTAGAAAAATATGTTTATCTTGAACAGTTTGTTTGCTCAACTATATTGAAAAAGGGTTATGTCAAGAAATGCAAACTCTTATTTAGGTGTCGCAAGAATCACAGTAAAATCTTATGAAAAATATTTGAAAACATCACCGTAATTCCACGATTATGTAGTTTTCTGGCGCCAATTTTAGTTACCTGTTTGACAACCCACCTCAAAATTTAGTTGGTTTGGGATTCTTCACAAAGAATCATAATTTTACGTTCTATATGTGGTATTCTATAGGGCTTTAGGCAAGTTTTATTAGATGTTATATTTCTAAACAAGATCTTTTTTCCACTACTAGTTGTATAGGCTTTCATTATTACGTACAATAGTAGGTTGTGAAGTTGTACTTTTTTAAGCGCAGATAATAATAATATTTCATTATTAACCACTGGTTAATAATGAACATATTTGCATTTTCTGATAATTCTATAACAGTTTTAAAGAAAAACAGTTTACAAAACTGTTTACAATGGGCAAGAGATTTTATTTAATGCTATTTTAAGAATTCAAATCGTTTAGTTGGATTTTAAAAATTTAAGTTATTTGAAGTTCGCGCTTAATTAAATGTGAATATTATTGAATTAAATATATTTTAGATATAATCAATGCTTAAAGTAATAATGTTTTTAAACAATTTTAGTAAGTTTAGTAAAAAGGTTTTAATAATTCTAGTAGTAGAAAAAATTGTATATAGACCACGCTTGAGAAAATGATCATAACTTGCGCGACTGATATCCCTCGACGCTTCGCGTCTCGCGATCTAATCTGTCGCTTGGGTTATAATCATACACTTTTAAACGTTGGTATATAATATACTATTAACGACTAATACTCATATTAATGGTTTGAACGTGTATTTTTTTTGTTTTTATTTTGTTGTAGAAAAAAATGTAATAAAGCTGTCATGTTTTATTTGTTTGCACGTCTAGTTTTTTGCAAAACTGTACTACATAATACTTTTTGTTTCTTACATATTAGTACTTTATTAGAACATTGCAACATAAACAAATTTTATGTCTGCGCTGTAGTATCACGACTCAATCCTGTGTGTAAAAATTCGTACTTCATCAAACTATAATTTTAATATATTGAAACGTTCGAGAAATTATTTACAAATGCAAGAGCCTTCTAGAAGCTGTCTAGAAGATATAGCGAAAAGTAAGGAACGCTCGAGAAAGATTCGCCGATGTCTATAAATGCCGAAGATGGAAATCGTAAGTTAGTTATTGTCGAAACGCGAATGCAGCTGTATTAAGAAAATTATCAAGTGGAAATAAATCGTTAGCACGTGTGTGTCTACATAAATATACCGAAAATAATCGTGTACGTGATTATTAGTGTAAACAATTGTGAAGCTACCCGTGGACGTTATCTTATCTGCTTGTAAGTAATATAAATTAGTGTAAGTGTTTTTATTAAATATTATTAGATTTTATTAGTTCGGTTAATTTAAAAGTGTACATATTTCTAGAATAAGTAAACGTATTTTTAGTCGTTTAAATAAATTAGTTTTTAATAAATAAAATACGCAACAGTGGCGTCAGGTTGAGGTATCGAATAGAACAAACCGTTCGCGATTTTTAGTGTGAATACCATTAAGTTATTTGATATCGCTCCCGTATTAAAAACATTGATTACGTAAATAACTTTTAAGTTTGCGATACGCGTGTTTATTTATAAAGTATAAAATAGTGTTTATTAAACTTTTATTTTAACAAGTGCGTGATCGCGATATTATTTTCATTTCCGTACACTAGTGGTTTAATATTAATAAGTGGATAGTTATTAAATTTTGTGTTATATAAAAACTGCATTTTAAAAAGTAGTGTATTTAAACTTTATATTCGTGTTATATTTATGCCTCAGAAAATGGAAGAAAATTCTAGAAGTTTAAAAGAAGAAATACGAACGAGCATAGAAAATCAAATTAAAATTGTTCAAGAGGAAAGCCAAGCAGATATGCTAAATTTGAAAGAAGAAATTTGCGAATCTGTGAATGAAAAAATAGAAGCAATAGAGGACAAATTAGAAGACAGAATAAAACTGATTGAAGAGAGAATGAAGCAAATGAATTGTCACGGTGAAGAAAGCGTCACGAGTGAAGATTTAATAATGGACCATCGGGAAGAAACCACACACAAGTTTAAAGTTCTTCCACCAAATTTTGATGGTAAAGTTCCATGGTCGACCTACTACAAGCAGTTTGAAGCCGCAGCTACAGCTAATGGTTGGAGCAACAAGCAGAAAGCGACATCTTTAATAGTGTCCTTACGTGGAGAAGCGCTTGGAATTTTACAAACTGTTCCGGACCACCTGCAAGAAAATTACAAATTCTTAATATCACGATTAGAAATGAGATATGGGGATGCTCATCTTCAACAAGTATACCAGGCTCAAATTAAAAGTCGGGTTCAAAAAGCTGCCGAAAGTCTTCAAGAGTTTGAGGCTGACGTAGCTAGATTAACACGGCTTGCGTATCCTACAGCACCAGATACCTTCTTGGAGCAATTGGCTATTCAAACCTTTGTAGACGGCCTCCGAGACAGCGAAACGCAGCGGACTCTCCGGTTAGCTCGACCGAAGACATTGGATGACGCTTTGATGCATGCTTTGGAGTTTGAAGCAGCAAAACAAGCATCACAACGAGATGGTCATAGACTCTGCTGTGCTACAGAAGTACCCGCGCAGACACTGGAAAGCATCGAGGAGATAGCGCGACGAATACTTCGGGAAAGAGGAGTGACAGCTTTGAACTGCGATGAAATAGGCCATGTACGACGGCATCGTACTAAACCTAAGAAGAGGACAAGAAGAGCGCTCGATAATTTGGAACAAGGCGAGCAAAAGAAACAAAAAGTAATCTCATCTAGTCAGACTCCGGAGATTACAATCTAAATGGCATCGCCTAAAGAGCAATTGCATAGCATTTATCTCGATGGCAAGATCAATGGGAGAAGCGTTCAGTTACTGGTTGACACGGGAGCTACGAAGACCATCATTCGTCCTGACATCTTATTGGAAAACTAGAAGACATCACCAGTAACAGTACGACTTCGAACGGCGACGGGCGATGAAATACCTACTCACGGACAAGTCAAAGTAACCATTGGTTTGGGAAATGGAGTACTCGACCATCAAGTACTGGTAGCCGACATCACGGAAGAAGTTATCCTGGGAATGGACGTGATAAAGAAGTACGGGTTCCATTTGGATATGAAGAACGATGTCCTAAAGATCGACAATGAAGAAATTCCTTTTCATTCGTCAGAGAAGGCAGCCGTGCGAGTCTTATTGAGTGAAGACGTGACTCTGCCTGCAAGGACTGAAAGTGTGGTGATGGCACGCCTGGATGGAAGTTTCCGGGAAGGTTACATACGCGCGATTGAACCAATAGAGGACGGCTTAGTTGAAAAGGGACTACTCGTTGGCAGAACTTTAGTACGAGTAAAGAACACGATGCCAGTAAGGATCTTAAACATCAATTCAGATCCTGTAACGTTGAAAAAGAAGACCGTGGTAGGCCAATGCACGCCAGTATCACAAATTGTGAGATGCGTGAAGTCGAACGAAGATACGTCGCCGAAAAAGTGTCCACAACATCTATTGGACATTCTTACCACCAAATGCCAAAACCTCAGCCAAGACCAGCTGGCTAAAGTTAAAGTGTTGATCCAAGAGTACCAAGATGTGTTCGCGCTGGAGAGTGGCTCCAAAGGAAGAACTAACGTGGTGAAACATAAAATTAATACCGGAGACGCTCGGCCGATACGACAACATCCACGCAGACTTCCTTTGGCGAAAAGAGAAGAAGCCGAACAAATAATTACGGATATGGAGAGAGAAGGCGTGATTGAACCTTTAAGTAGCCCATGGGCATCCCCAGTGGTACTCGTAAAGAAGAAGCATGGATCAACGAGGTTTTGCGTAGACTACAGGCAGCTAAACGACGTGACCAAAAAGGACAGCTACCCTTTACCCAGAATTGACGATACGCTAGACACCCTGTCAGGATCCCAGTGGTTTTCTACGTTAGATTTAAAGAGTGGATACTGGCAGGTAGAATTAGAACCCAAGGATCGTGAAAAAACAGCTTTTACGATCGGAACTGGTTTGTGGCAGTTCACTGTAATGCCCTTCGGCCTGTGTAACGCTCCTACAACGTTCGAGCGTTTGATGGAGACCATCTTGCGCGGATTGTCTTGGAAGACGTGCTTGGTTTACCTGGACGACGTGATCGTGGTTGGAAGGTCGTTTGAAGAGCACTTGAACAACTTGAAGGAAGTGTTCCAGCGATTACGTGGGGCTAACCTCAAACTGAGCCCAAAGAAGTGCCACGTATTTAAGAAGGAAGTCCAATACCTTGGCCACGTCGTATCTAGAGATGGAGTAAGGGCTGACCCAGACAAAATCCGAGCAGTGCAAGCATGGCCAAGACCGATCGAAAAAGATCAGGTCCGAAGTTTCCTTGGGTTGTGCACTTATTATAGGAGATTTGTACTCGGATTTGCCAATATTGCCAAACCATTGACAAAATTAACCGAAGAGAAAGCAGAATTTAGATGGAATGAAGACTGCGAAAATTCTTTTAATCAACTAAAACAAGCCCTAGTCACTTCGCCGATTTTGAGTTATCCAAGAGAAGATGGAAAGTTTATTTTGGATACTGACGCAAGCAATCTGGCCATAGGCGCGGTCCTTTTGCAAGTTCAAGATGGACAAGAAAAAGTTATCGCGTATTTTAGCAAGGTTTTGTCCAGGCCAGAAAGGAATTATTGCGTGACTATGAGGGAGCTGTTAGCAGTCGTTAAGTCCGTCGAACATTTCTACAAGTATTTGTATGGACGAAAATTTTTACTGAGAACAGACCACGCCGCTTTAAAATGGCTTCTGCAGTTCCGTAACCCAGAAGGACAAGTGGCAAGATGGATCGAGAGACTGCAATAGTATGACTATGACACAGAACACCGTGCCGGAAGCAGTCATCGGAACGCTGATGCCTTGTCCAGAAGACCATGTCCGGCGGACTGCAGCCATTGTTCGCGACTGGAAGAAAAAGTCGAATGCGTCCGGAGAACTGCTATGGTTGATGATGAGTGGGAACCTGAGCAGTTACGTCGCGAACAAGAAGACGATCCTGAAATAAGACAACTCCTCGACTGGAAAGAAAGCGGCCGACGACCAACCTGGGAAGAAGTGAGTGGTTTGGGCAGAAATATCAAAGCGTACTGGGCGCAGTGGGGCTCCTTGATTGTAGAAGACGATCCCTAGAAAGTGCCGTGGGCACGGAAAACAAACTGCAGCTGGTAGTGCCAAAGAGCAGGGTGACAGAAGTGTTGAAGCATCTCCACGATGGGACATCAGGAAGACACTGTGGCATTAAGAAGACGTTGCGCAAAGTGCGAGAACGATTCTACTGGATAAACTGCAAAGAGGACGTCATGAAATGGTGCCGTAAATGCATAATCTGCGCATCAGGAAATGGTCCAGCGAGAAAGCGCAAAGCACCCATGAAACAATACAACGTAGGAAGCCCTTTGGAAAGAGTAGCGATTGACATCGCAGGGCCGTTCCCAGAATCCGATTCGGGAAATAAATACATCCTGGTGGCGATGGATTATTTCACGAAATGGACGGAGGCTTACGCCATACTCAACCAGGAAGCAGCTACAGTCGCAGACGGATTAGTAAAGGAGTTTTTCTGCCGGTTTGGAGTTCCGTTGGAATTACACTCCGATCAAGGCCGCAATTTTGAGTCTGGGCTGTTTCAAGAAGTTTGCCGACTGTTAGGAATTAAGAAGACTAGGACAACGCCTCTCCATCCTCAATCTGACGGCATGGTTGAACGGATGAATCGAACAATGGGCAAGTACTTAGCCAAGGTAGTGTCTGAACACCAAAGAGACTGGGATTAGTACTTGCACCTTTTCTTAATGGCATACCGATCATCCGTTCACGAAAACACAGGCCAAACACCATCCTGTGTCATGCTCGGTCGTGAGATAAGATTACCATGCGATCTTCAATTTGGGCGAAGACCGGAAGAAGAAGTTGCTGGAGAAGATTACGTCAGCAAGCTGGCCAAGAGGTTAGACGAAGTACATGAAGAGGTCCGTAAAAACACACAAATTGCCAGCGACAGGATGAAAACAAAATATGACGTCAAGGCGCAAAATGGTGGATTTCAACCTGGCGATATGGTCTGGTTGTATAACCCTCAAAGGAGACCTGGTTTGTCGCCGAAGCTGCAAAGGCAATGGGAGGGCCCCTATGAAGTCGTGCAGCGTATTAACGACGTTATATACCGCATCCGAAAACCGCCCAGAGGCAAGCCAAAAGTGGTCCACGTCGATCGTCTAGCCCCGTTTGCTGGCGATAACCACAATCCGCAAGTTCAGGTCCGAACCAGAGTAATAAGTAGCAGAACCAGAAATCCAATCGAAGAAGTGGAGTTCGAAAAGTTTATGAATTTATACGGAGGTTCTGGAAAAGCTAGGTTCGGAGTTACCACCGAGGAACAACAAGACCTGTTCCAGACACAAAAAGATTACGCCATCGCACATTGCGTGAGCGAGTACCTTGACATGTCCAAAGGGGTTGCAGTCGTGTTTAAAAAGAAGTTTGGGCAGCTAGATGAATTACGAAGACAGCAACCGGCAGTCGGAAAAGTTTTAGGACTACGTGGTGACGGACGCTTCGTTTTCTATCTGGTCACCAAGAAATACTCACGTGTCAAGCCGTTATACAAAGATCTGTGACGAACATTATGGAATCTCAAGAGACAAATGGAGTTCCATCATGTTAAGAAATTGGCAGTACCCAAGCTTGGTTGTGGCTTAGATCAACTGAATTGGAGGACAGTTCGAAACATGTTGGAAGTCGTCTTCCGAGGAACAGGCATTCAAGTGTTGGTCTGTAGTTACCAACCGAGGAGAGTATTGGGTCAGGAAAAGTCCATTGACTGTTACTTTTATGGTCAAGGAAGTTGCCGAAATGGAGGAAGCTGCCGCTATCGCCACGATCCCTTTTACCGGTGTCACATGCAGTCTCCTGTTCTGGGACAGAACAGTCCTAAGAAGGGGGCAGTGAAACGTTTGAGAAATTATTTACAAATGCAAGAGCTTTCTAATAGCTGTCTAGAAGATATAGCGAAAAGAACGCTCGAGAAGGATTCGCCGATGTCTATAAATGCCAAAGATGGAAATCGTAAGTTAGTTATTGTCGAAACGCGAATGCAGCTGTATTAAGAAGATTATCAAGTGGAAATAAATCGTTAGCACGTGTGTGTCTACATAAATATACCGAGAATAATCGTGTACGTGATTATTAGTGTAAACAATTGTGAAGCTACCCGCGGACGTTATCTTATCTGCTTGTAAGTGATATAAATTAGTGTAAGTGTTTTCATTAAATATTATTAGATTTTATTAGTTCGGTTAATTTAAAAGTGTACATATTTCTAGAATAAGTAAACGTATTTTTAGTCGTTTAAATAAATTAGTTTTTAATAAATAAAATACGCAACAATATCGATTATTCTTGAACAAACTTGCGCTATTAATATATGTATGTATTATTTATAGTAAGAGAAATAAGCGATTGTTTCAGGAAGGATTGTTCTACGATTAAACATTTTGAAAATTAAAAGTCGATTGCATGTTAACTGAAATCGTCGTCACCTTTATTTGTCGGATTAATTCAAACAAAAATTTTATTTAATTATTCCATCTGGATATAATACTAAAAACTCAAAAAATTAATAAATGTCACAATTAATTACTTTTTAAATTACTAACTATTGGACTTCGTTTTCTACACATTTCATTCATGAAGACCGCGTTGTTTAACGTTGTTTAAAGAGTGATGTTTATTTTGGCGTGTGAAAGCAATTACGAATGTAATGCACATGTCGAGATTTAACAATTTTCAGGTGCGTACGTCACTTAGTGGAACTTTGCCAAAACACATCCCGATAATGTCTCTATTTTCATTAATTTAAAATTAACATTTCTTAGCGATTTTTGTTTGAGGACTGGGACAGTACAACAAACATTGCGTAGAATAATTACAATAAGATACTATAATAAATAAACCGTTGAAAAAATAATTGTGAATACCTAATGATTAGTTTCAAATTGCGTAAAAGCATCTATAGAAAGTAGTGGGAGTTTCCTGATTATAACATGATATATATATATTTATGATTCTTGATTAAAGACAACGCAATAAGACAAATTCAAATAGTAAAGGGCTATTTTTTTTAATTTAAAACGTTAGTTTAAGTGCTTTTGTTTAGGTTGCTTTTAGTTCATAATTTACTAACATTTTTTTTGTTTCAGGTGAGTCAATTATTTATTTAAGATGAGCGGTAATTTACATTAGGTAATGTATACTCAATTATACTGTCGCAATGGCAAATTGATTTCAACGTCTATTTTAGTTTTAAATCGATATACACTTATCTTTATTTTGAGTCTGTGTGATTCACAACAATTTTGTACAATTTTGCAAATTACTAGTCTTAAGACAGTTTTAAATTATTTATTAGAATAATAAATTCTTTTTTTATGAATTGTTTTAAATCATTTTAAAGTTATACTGACTACGTACTTTGAAAATAGCACAATTAGTTAATGTTTTAATAAGTAATAATTATCGTTTAGTGTTAAAGAAGAATTGATTAGATCAATGTAAAAATTTTAGAAAGTTGTATTCGACATTTTACAACTGTCTTCTAATGTAACTTACGCATTCTGTAGTCATTTTAATTTAGAACTCGAGAAATATTTTACAATTTCCGATGTTATTGCAAAACGAAATTCAATATATACGGACGCACTTCTATGGATTGCATATATTACACCAACATTATTGTCACTATAAGTATATATACATATATATTCTATAAAAAAAATTATAACTCGTTCTGTAAAAGGATTAGTCAAGCGAAATTCTATATTTATTCAAATATTATTTTTATTTTTTTACAGTCACATTAAATGAATAGGTAATTATAATATAATCTGGCAAAGTAACTGTTCTAATATTTATTATACGTAGGTTAGTTTTTGAATACCTAAAGTATTCTGTTAACATTCCATTTTCTAACTCTTTGTCTCAATTTATTGGAAGTTATAGTTTTCAATAGAAAAAAAAAACGAAACCGATTCAACGTCAATCTCAGTTTTAGATGTACATATCAAATATGGGAAGAAAGGTTTCCACTTTAAATTTCTCTCTCCCATTTAGTTGGACTAATGGCGCAGAGCCATTAGAAAATGTCTGGTGTGAGCTTCTGCTTTTTGTTCTTTGAGGTAGGTTCTTGTAGTCAGATTCCCGACTTTTCTCTTTGGCGGATAATTCGAAGTACTCAAATTTATCTCTAAGGTTACCTATAAAAAAATCTTCAAGTGAAGTTACAACGTTCAGTGTTGTTTTTTTCTAAAAATAATTACTTGTTTTATCGATTCTTTCTAATATGGTGCTCTAAATTTTGGTCAGGATGATAAAATCTAGGTTTTCTATTTTTCTTGATAGACTAAGGGCTTTGTATCTAGTTTCTAGAGGCTGCTTTATATCTTCTGCGATAAATATCAAACTTGTTATAGATGTTTATGACCTGAATGCAAGGTTTGCGCAGACCATCTGGTTTGTGAAAGACCTTTAAGAATTGTTTTTGAACGTTCCGTCAATCTATTTCATGGTAGGTGGTACTCAAAACAAAGTTGTACAGTTTCTGAACCATTTGAAAATAACTTGTTTCCGATACGCACCAAGCGACATGAACACCAACCAAGTTTCAAGAATGTCCCGCACATGATACAAAGGTAGCAAATTTCTGTTTTTAGGTCAGTTTACTTTTCCGACATATTTGAGGTATTGTCGCAGTTTTTTCCTCTGATTCTTTAAAAAAATCTGATGTCTTTTACGTATCGAATTATAAAAGTTAACTGGTCAGCATGAGAAAAATTGGACGTGCTGTCAAGCTAATTGAAAAATATTTTTCTACTTTAACTTCATTTATATTTTTTTAGAATTTGTTTTTCCATCACGTCAATAAACTCATTACAGATACTTGCTTACAGATAAGAAATGTTTCAGTAGAATTTAGGTTTCTACGGGTTGCATCCGTAGTACAATTTTCCATTCTGGATAATTCCCGTGTTGTCGTTATTACACAAGCTGAGCTTTTGTCACACGTCGCAGTGGACATTTTCAGAGCCCGGAGCAAACTGATTGATTACGCCGTGACCATTCTCCGATCCATAAAACTGGCTTCTAAATCTCCGGTAAAGGAAAACTAAAATCTCGATTAATATTAAAAGGATTTTTAATTGTTTCAATCGATTCCCTAATTGTATTAAGAAATGTTTCCTTTTCTAAGGTTCCTAAATTTACTTAATAAATCCACACATCTTAAATAATTGTTGGGAGATCTAAAAATTTGGTTATCACCACGAAACGGAAGCTCTTTCAATGCGAAAAATTTTATTGCGACAATTTGTTTAAGAACATTTTTCTAGTAACTACCTTCTTTTTGTTGTTGATATAGTAAATCCGTATGTACTCTATTAGCGCTATATAACTTATCATAGATTATCTATGTGCTGAATCATTTTCATGTTAAAATTATGAGATTAATCTGTTTCCATTATTACATCCACTCGGAGAGCATAAGTTTATATCAGAGGGTTAAATAAACAGCATAAAAAACAAAACACAGATTACTTTGAAGATGAATACAGCAACCGTTTTCTATCACCGCTTTTATTTAAACACATATAGTTACTGATTTACCATCTGCTTCTTTATTGTAGGTTCTAGATGCGTCGCAAAAATCACAATCTTTATTTTGAAAATATGCAGGCATCTTAGGAATCCAAATTTTGTTTTTGTTTGTTTCTCTATAAAATCGAAATAAACGGCGGGGTCGTGCTGTAGCGGTATTATTTAGTGTGATTTTAGACAACTTGAATAAAACTCAAAACTAAACATTTACAGCCACTTAATTGGAGTTTTATTGGAATTTTCTCGTTGCACAAATAAAGTAAGATTAGCTTCAGAATAATTGTCAACTTAAAACAATTCGTACATGTTATATATCTTTTCTGTAAACTTGTTTTTTTTCGGGGTGTCCCATTCGACGCGCACACTCTTCGATTATATTTGAATGTTACACACTCCCTCTTTGGTTTTCGGTAACCGTCCCGGAAGAAAACCAAGAAAATTGATTGAGTAATGAGGTGACGTTCCATGACGTTCTTGGAGGCGCCGACTTTGACGTAATGATGGAAAATTGGAGGGAATAACGGAGACGCCATCGGTCACTTGGTTTTGTTTCGAGGGATTTCTTTCCTCGCCGTCTGCAACATAATGATTAATATTTGAAGCAAGATCAGAGCTTACCGCAGTGGATTTTTCGGTCTTCCTCGTTGGCGGATAGGACAAATGGGAGTTTCTGTCGTTCCTTTAGTATATGGCTTGAGGGCCGATACATGATAATTGCCAAGAGGCACATCCGGTTCGTGGATATGAGCCACCTGGTAAGAAGTGGGTGAGTTTTGCTTAGTAATCAAATACGGTCCGTCGCGTCTAGAAGCAAACTTGGACGTAAACTGCTTGGCTGAGTTACTCAATTGATGTACATCCACAAGGACCAAATCATCTGCGGTGTACGGAGTAACTTCACGTCTAGCTTTATCAGCATGTTTCTTTGCAGCATCCTGTTTTAGTTCATGGGTTTCTCTGGTACGTCTTAGCACTTGATCCATATTTTTCAAGTATTGGGTGATCTCAGGTACAAAATTTTCGTTTTGAATAATAGCACGTAGGTCGTGATGCACTTCGTATGGTGTTCGCGGTTCTCTTCCAAAAGCGAGAAACGCCGGTGAATACCCTGTGCTAGCGTTTATACACGTATTCATTGAAAACCTTACTGCAGGCAAAGCTTCTTTCCATTGGGTATGATTTTCACCACAAATGATCCCTAATTGGGTTTTTAGATCTCTGTTGCGTCTTTCTTCAGGATTTGCTGACGGATGGTAAACAGGAATCAAATTTTGTCGAAAACCTAAACAATGAGCTACTATTTGCATCACTTCACCAACGAATTGAGACCCATTATCACTGATAACTCGACGTCGTGTTCCATACCGTAAAATTACTTCGTCGACAAGACATTTTGCACATGTTTCTGCAGAGGCAGTAGTCAATGCAAACAGCTCTATCCATTTAGTAGCGGTATCTTCAATAGCAAACACCCATTTCTCACCAGTGGGGGCTTCGGGAAGTGGTCCAAAGAAATCAATTGCAAGCGTCTCAAAGCGCTGATTGGAGATAGGAGATTGTAACAACCCAGCAGGTTTTAGGTTAGTGGGCTTATAACGCTGGCAAGCTATACATTTTTTGACATGGTTAGTGACATCTCGATGCATAGTAGGCCAGTAAAAACTATTAGAAATTCGACGTAATGTTTTCTCAATGCCATAGTGTCCGCTGGTAGATAAGTCATGATATTCGCGCAAGACTTCTTCAATCTTAGATTTTGGGACAACTAATTTAGCAGATTCGGAGTCAACATCAGGCACATAGCGATACAGCACACCAGATAGCATGACATAACCACGATCAGTCCATCGAGTATAATCGATTAGATTTGGGTTGTCCGATTCAAAGGTATCTATAATCTTTTTGATGTCTAAATCGCCTTTTTGTTCCTCTCTAATATTTCTTGCAGATTCTTGTGACAAGAGCGTTGTTACAGTGCTAACATAAACATTCCGTTGTATATCAACGTCAAAAGGCGGTCGTGAAAGACAGTCGGCTATGACGTTAGTTTTTCCAGGTATATAATCTATTTGTAGATCGTAGCTTTGTAACACCAAAGCCCAACGAGCTAAGCGACCACTTGGAGAACGCAATGACCTTAGCCATTTGAGAGGTTGGTGATCAGTTTTAATAATAACTTGTGATCCTTCTATATAACCTCGAAATTTTGTTACAGCATACACCAAACTAAGAGCTTCACGTTCCGTACAACAGTAATTGACTTCAGCAGGAGTGAGAAGGCGACTGATGTACTCCACAGGCCTTTTATCTGCACCCTCCCCCTGGAGTAGACATACTCCAATAGCGTATGAACTTGCATCGCATTTGATGATATAAGGCAAATTTGAATCTGCTTGTCTTAAAATTGGAGGAGACGATAATGCATGTTTTAACTTAGTAAATGCGGTTTCTTCAGCATCTCCCCACTTAAATTTTGCTGTTTTGCGAGTCAGTAAACTAAGCGGTTTCGAAATGTCGGCGAAATGTTCAATAAAGCGCCGAAACCAGCTACACGTTTGTAAGAACGAGATGACATGCTTGACATTAGTAGGTCGTGGCATATCTATTATTGCGCGAATTTTTTCAGGGTCGGCTTGTATTCCACCTGGCGTTATCAAATGTCCGAGATAACGAACCGAATCACACGCGAACGTACACTTTGAACGATTTACACATAGTTTAAACAAAATAAGTCTTTCAAATACTTTTTTTTAAGTCTCCTAAATGTTCATCAAATGAACGTGATAGAACAATCAAGTCATCGATATATGCTAGTACCGTTATACCAGTTAGTCCAGCGCAAAACTTGTCGATTAATCTTTGAAATGTCGCAGGAGCATTGCGTAAACCAAAGGGCATGCAGCAAAAGCGAAAGATGCCGAAAGGGGTGATAAACTCTGTTTTATAACGGTCTTCATGTTTGACGGGTACCTGGTGATAACCGGACTGAAGGTCAATAGTAGACATGTAGAGCGTTTGTTTAGCGTTATGCAACAGATCGTCAATCCTAGGCAACGGGTATTTGTCAGGCACCGTGAGAGAATTTAGGCGACGATAGTTGATACACATTCTTACTTTTCCAGGTTCTTTTTTAGGAACCAGCACTACTGGAGCAGCGTAGGCAGAGTCACATTCTTCAATGATATTCAAAGCGAGGAGCTTATCAATTTCTTCTTTCAAAATTTTAGTTTTCTTAGCGTTTAGCCTATAAGGAGGCACTGCTATTGGAGTGTCATCGACAAGACGAATTGCATGTTCAATGTAAGGAGTAGGTCCATGTACATTTTCAAAAACATTTTTATAGTCAGTCAACAAATTTTTTAGACGTTGTTTTTCGTCGGCACTTAATGAAACTGCTTCGTTTTCGCGAAGTGAGGTAGTTGTGGAATCTCTATTTGTAGTGGAAATAGCAGTAGCGAGTACGAGACAAGGTGGAGAATAAAATGCATACTTTGTATAAACATCATCTTCGAACCACCATTGCATTTTTGGAATGTTTAGCACAACATTGGCAGCAGTAAGGAAATCTATACCCAGAAGTGTCTTGCTTTCTAGATGAGAAGGCACAGCCATAAAACTAGTTGGAACAATTCTTCCTTCTAAAATAACGTCGCATTGAAAGGTTTGAACAACAACTTCTCTGGGGACGCCATTAGCGAGTGTCATTGTAACTTTGTCGGGGGTAAACAAAAAATTATTGTTTTTTAAATACGTGTACAACTTATATCCAGCAACACTACATTTTGCTTCGGTATCGACACAAGCTAATTCTTCAAGGTCAGAAATTTTTATATGAAACATGGGACGATTAGCATCCGAATTAACCTCAGTCATCAATACGTCAAAAGATGATGTTGAGTTTGTAGCAGGAGACTTAACAAAGCTAGTGCTAGGTTGGCATTGAGGACATTGAGATCTTACATATCCTGGTTTACCACATCCAAAACAGACAAGTTTGTTAATAGGAGGCGAAGAGTTATTTTCTATAATGGGTTTTTGTGAACGTGCTAGTGAAGCAGCAAATTTTCTACAACCGTCTTTAACATGACCATAGTTATGACAATAGGTGCATTTAGGTCTGAGTTTTAAAGACTTATCAGTAGCAAGCAAATGGTTTTTTTGGGGTAAGCAAACAGCTTTGTCAACAAGAGTAGAAAAATCAGTAATTCCTTCTCTTGGCAACAGCGTTCTAATTCTAGAGTTCAAAAGACCATAAATCATATTTAATTTATGAACTTCGTGTAATTCAGTGTAGACAGGCAAGCGCGATAAGAGTGAGCGAGCATTGACAACGAAAATACCCGTTGGTTCCTTATCACCTTGTTCTTTAGAAAACAGCTCACGAAATATTTGGTAAGGCGGTTTGTTATAACCAAAAGCATGACGCAACGACTTTAAAGCTCCATCCCAAGACGCGACAGTAGCTTTTGTACCATGCCACCAAGTTGCTGCGTGACCATCAAGTAGCATTGACAATCCTTTAATTGCATTTTCACTTGTTTTTTTTCGGGGTGTCCCATTCGACGCGCACACTCTTCGATTATATTTGAATGTTACAGTGCAAAATTTAACTGGAACTGTTATCGGCGCAGTCATCGAAATTGTTGTTTTTTGCTATATGGACGGTCGCAATAAGATTCTGGAATTCCCGCAATTTGTTGTAGATACGAGTCTTTTTATGGACGACTTATTATTTGATTGCCACTTAATGAAGCTGAATGTGTTAAATATGTTAACTTTGGCAACTTGTCAATTACTTTCTTATGATGTGCAACTTTTTTCTGAGCCACTAGCATATAAACGTTTACATATTTCTTAATTTATTATTTTCTTTCACTGAAAACTACAGTGACAAAGATAACACAAAAAACAACGGGCGGAGGCTGACCACGATTTAATTTTCAGTTCCGAACGGTTAAGTGCGCCTGAAAAAAATATTCCGACTGACAGTATGTTTTAAATTTGAATTCCCGCAACACGTATGTATTTACATTAGTAAAAAAAGTAATCTCTTACTAACTCCAGCAATAAATAACAAGACAAGAAATTCTGCCCTTGAAAAATTTTTTATTTGAAAAAAAATTGTTCAATGATAATTCATTGAAAATTGGCACTTTTCCTGAAATTATCTGTTAATTATATTGTATTGTAAATATATTTATTGTTTTTTTAAATATCCAAATTAAACAGTAATACCAACGTATTAATGTATATATTTTTTGTAATTACCTTAATATAAAGGTTTTAATATATATATTTTATGTAACTGTACACTAAACCGAAAATACATGCTTACTGTTGTCATTTTGTTGTTCTTTGACTAATTTTAAAAATTTCAATGTGGTGTTTTCTATAATTTTGTATCGGTTTTTAATCACATATAGAGACTAATAAATTATATATACTTTTTACGAAAACGATATACGTATATAATTCAGCTAAAGGCGTTTTGAGTTTTTAGTTTCACGCTCATGAGTTGGGTTTATTTCTTAGACTGTAACCACGTCCTTTAATTTCTATCTGTATATGTTCATTTTCACTGTCTGTAA
The DNA here is from genome assembly GCA_035610365.1 of Aquatica leii. Lineage (NCBI taxonomy): Eukaryota > Metazoa > Arthropoda > Insecta > Coleoptera > Lampyridae > Aquatica > Aquatica leii. The sequence continues at coordinate 196,286,150 of CM069433.1, forward strand.
CTACATATGTATATGTATTTTATATTACTCTGTCGATATGCATTGGCCAGGGTTCGATAAACATAGATCGCCGTGGCCCGTGGTGTAACGGTATTGGGTATTCCCGAAGTGCCAATTCTATGGTGTTGTTTAAAAATTGTCAAAGAGATTCTTGTTTTTAATTTAATATTTAACAGATCGGTGCCTTAACGTTTAAGGATTACACGATATGGTAAAAATGAAAAATTAAGCAAAACATTTTAGTTAATCTATTTGACTTGACTGAGCACTTTTGAAAAGGAAATATTGGTGGCGGCTATCTTATCTATTTGTATAGTTTGTTTGCATTGTTAATATTTACAAATAGTTGATGGAATAACTCCGTTTTAATTTTCTTAAACCGTTTGTTATAAACATGTAACGTTTAGTAAAACGTATTTGATGTAAATATTTTTTAAACAGTCTCTGCTTATTTTAAAACTAATATAAATTAATTTTTTGTTGATTATTAGTTTTCACTTTTATTAGACTTGATATCCAGTGTAAGTACTATCCTTGAACACTTTTAATTTGGTTTTATACACTAGTCTGTATTTGTTCTTTGATGGTTTTTATTTGAGTCTAATGTTAATTTGTATTTCTTTCATTTTCTGAAAATTTTCTAGTAATTTGTCTTCTACTTTCCTAGAGTTTTATTTTCATTCTAGAAGTTTTTTCCATTTTTTGAAAATTTAGAGAAGTTCATCTTCCATTTCTTGAGAATTGTCATCCATTTTCTGATAAGGCTACCAACATCCATTGGTTATATTAGTTATATGAATCAACGTCTATGTCGTTTTCTTCCAACCTTCGCGAAACCATTGTTGTAACACAATTTTACGATTTCAGACTTCTGAGATTACACTTTCTTCGGACACCCTGTATATTTCAGATATTATCTGTTTCAAGAACATTCTATCTCTTCTGGTAATCGTCTCGAATAATCTTGAATGATATGGAAGCTTCTATGCGTTTCAATACTCAAATCACAATGTTTGCTCCTTCAAAACAAGGATAGACGAGTTGAACGTTTATGCTTATGTAAAATAAATGTTGATTTATTGCATACATGTTGGATATCTTCGTAATATTTAAAATATCATCTGGAGTATTAGAGAATAAACATAATTCTAAATTAAAATGTGAAAACGTTTTTATTCTTTATTTTGTTCTTTTCCTTTGTGAGCATTATTTATTTCTGGAAGAAACAGTTTGTAAGAATCTGTAAATGCTTTGTTATAAAAATGTAACTGCTTTTATAGTTTTTGATGCCTTTTTATCTCGCATGGTAATTATGATACTGGTTTGAGTATTTAGAAATTAATAGCATTGTTCTGTATTTTTTAGTTGCTATAATCTTTGAGTTTGTGTGTTTTTGCCTTTTGTTTTTTTTTTTGAGGTATGTGGTATTTGGTCTTTCTTTTACTCTACTATTTTTGCTTTCTTCGTATTTAATTTTTTGTTGATATTTTTTCTAATTTTCATTTATGTATTATTAATTTGAGATATATGACGCCTTTTACTAAAAGATTTTTTTAAAATGTTGAGCTTGTGGTTTTCGAAAAATACAATTAACGGAATAGGAAAATACATACGTACGTTATTAGTAAAGATAATATTACTGATAATTTTATTATTATATGCTTAAAGTGTTAAAAATTCTAATGTGACTTCTCAGTACAAAACATGAAATTTGAACGCCAACGATATATTAAATCCCACGGTCAATTTTTTAAAATCGGATCTAATGTCTGAAAAACCATACGTGCGGTGATATACCTATACATTTACGGTAATTTTTGTTGCAAACATTTCAGTATTGTCAGAATCCAATAATATACTTTTAAATAAAAAACCGAAGCATTTGACATAATTCATGACTATTCATATAATTGCAAGATTTAAAACTGAAAATCAAACAAGGAATATAGAATAAAAGAATCGGAACGTGCAAATATAGACAAGGAACGGCTTAGAGGGCGGAAGTTTGTTCTTTCTTTAGATATGTAGCGATTCATTGTGAAGTAGTAAATCCCTCATTGTACGAAGGTTTTAGATTTTAATAAGATAACAAGGTTGTGATGCAAATTCATGCAAGCCAGCCATACATTAAACGTGTTTAGTTAAACAAATCTCTCATACATATTTATACATTTTTGTTTCCAGATTTTATTTATCAACAGGTGGCTAATACTATATCTTTCGTATTTTTTATAGTTACACAAGAATTAATGTTACGTTATAAAATTAACGTTCCGAGAATGCCGAATGATACAAGATCATTTAAAATGTAATTATTTTGTTGTTTCAAATTGCTCTTCTTAGTATACTTGTGCATCAGTAACGTGATTATAAATTAAAAAGTGTAAAATAAGATTTAAAAATGTAGAAGTATCTTCAGGTATCAATCACATCATTTGTCTCTTAGCACAACGTGGAGTTTATCTTTCAAAAAGGGTTTGACTAAAAAATAATTTTCTATTCTTATTCAAATAGTCTAAGAAGTTGTATAATAATGGTCAAGCATCGTGAGAAATAAGTATGAATCCTTTAATAGTAGGAGGAACAAGAAATAACCAATCACTGAAGATACGATTGCAGCGACAGCGGCGTACGATAAATCTATGTAATGCAGCGAGAAAAATCTCGTCTGTTAAATCTGAAGCTATTTCAAGGTGCAGAGCTTTGGAAGCAAATCACACAAACAAACACAAATAAACGTTGCCGTGTTTAGAAACGCGTCGTTTTGAAATAAGGATTGAAAAAGGAACGCCATATTCTACTACAACACAACTAAATGCATTTACTTCCTAAACAACAACGAATTACTCGGCTAATGATCTGTTGATATACCGGTGGAACATGGCCAAACTAGCCCCTTTTTGTTTGGCACAGAGGCTGATGTCATTTCCATCGTTTTAGGTCTACAGGCTTCTATGGATTTGTTTTCATTCAGAATTAAACCAATAGGTTCGCTCTGCAGCAAGAGAACCATTTTGTCAGAATTAGCACAGATTTATGACTCTTTAACGTTTCTTTGTCTACTTACATTTTTCGCAAAACAATACAGCATCTGTGGCTTATAGGTTGTGTAATTTATTTTTGGTTTGTGGATCAGGATAATCAGATTTTCAACTCGTTCGTAATGGCCAAATCAAAAGCAGCGCCACTTAAAAGGTTATCCACCCATGGCTTAAAACTGTTGGCAGCAGTGTTATTGTTTAACGTTGTTGCATTTGTACGAAAGAGCTATAAACAGATGGTAGACATACAAGAAATAATCACTTGGAGTGATTTGCAGGTAGCATTGGCGTGGATACGCTTTTCGTTGCATCGTTGGAAGACCTATCTAGCTAACCGCGTGTCCCACATCTAAGAAATCTTCTTTCTTGTGACAACCCGGCCGATCTGACTTCGCGTGGTCTTCTGCCAGAAGAGCTAGTCGCATGCTCTTTATGGCGGACGGGGCCAAATTGGCTTCAATGAGCAGAGAGAATTTTGACCGAAAGATATAGTTGTTCCGTCGTCGTCAGAAAGCACCTGTGAATTAAAGCACTAGTTCGTAATGAGTTTTTCATTTTATTCGTTTGTTATTTGTCATTGCACAAAACTCAAAGAATTATTGTATATTGTCTACAATTTATCGCAAATTGTCGTACTTATGTTAAAAACCATAATACTTTAAGCAGAGTTGCATCGAGCACTCATACGCTTAGTCAAAATAGTAAAATTCGAGACATTCCAAATGGAATTCGAAAATATTCGTAAGAAACGTTGTTGCTCCAATCATGTTCAGAAATTTTTCATCTTTAATAAATAATTGATGGAGTCTTGAGGGTGGGTGGTCGTTTAGTTTGATCATTACTATCATACGGCACAAAGCGCTGAGTTTTATTGCCTAATTATCGTCCGGAATTTGGAAATTACTTCTTCTCGAAAATAAACACTCAGGTGTAAACACAACTTTGTGTTTGGTACAACAAAATTTTTGGATCATATCGGCTCGCCAAGAAATTTGTCGTTGTTTATCACATTGTCAATCGTATTTTAGGACTTGACCCACTCCACTCGTGCCCGCACTTTGTGTGAATCAAGTAAAAGCATTCAGTTGTGTTGGTGTACATTATGGCGGTCCTTTTACAATCCTTCTTTTGAAACGACATAGTTTAAATACGCTAAAGTTTATTTGTGTACATGGCTACCAAAGCTGTGCACCTGGAAATAGGTTTTCTCGCGGAATCAAATCTGGTAAAACTCATCTTTTGCGCGTAATTAAGGATCAAATTCTCACTTATGAAGACTTCAACACACTTGTCTTGCAAATAGAGGAACTCTTCAATGATTGACCTCTATTTACTCTTATTTCAGATCTCAATGACGTGAGCGTGTTTTCACCTGGTTATTTTTTGACTCTTTCGCATTGATAATTGTTACAAAGATTACACCAAGACTTTTGGCGCAGATGGAAAAATGAGTACCTACACACACCATATCAACGCGGAAACTGGCCAAAATCAAAGGTGATTGAGCCAATAGATATTGACACGTTAGTCTTAATCAAAGGTGAGTTTAGTCCTTTACATTGCAGGATGGGCAGAATAGTTGAATTGCACCCTGGAAAAGATAATGAAACGTTCTCAAATTCAAGAGCCTTCTCGAAATTGTACGGCAGATATGGAAATTTATATCGAACACAGACGTTAACAAAGTTTTATATTGAATGAAATCGTTATGGTTAAATTTGGAATTGTTACGATCAAATTATTAATCCCTTCTTATAGGAGAGAGAAAAAGAAGCGACTGATTCAGTTAATTGCGACGTTTCGTGTTCGCGGTGAGCACTTCTGCAGGCTCGCTCTTTTATTGTAAGAAATAAACATTTTTTAGATTATTTTGTCAACATAAATAAAAAATTTATAATTATATGACTAACAAACATTAAATTACCGTAAGAAATTAAAAAAATTGAACGAACTACAAACGTTATAAATATGTGTACAAAAATTGTGATACTCAATTCATCATTAATTCATATCAATGTCGCGCGAAATTTAGTGGTGACGTGGAAAGACGCAAACCACACTTGTCGTTTGCTGCTGGCGACCGACCAATCGTTCCAGTCTCGTTGTTCGTACTGTAAGGAACAATTCCATTCCATTTATTGTTTCACTGGTCTAAAACCGTATGATCGTTATGTCGCTGTCAAATCCGCACGACTTTGTTTGAAGTGCTTGAAGTCCCACACATCAGGTTCAATCTTGCATTTTGAAAGCTATTTGTCTTCATTGATTAGCTGCACACTATTCGTTGTTGCATTTACAAAAAAAATTGTGAATCTCACCGCTCCTAAAAATATTCGTATTCGGCGACAGATTCGACGGACACTTCTATAGTTTTAACCTCAAGTAGGAGGTCCACCAATAATAGTCCCACAATTACGCTTCTAGCAACTGTTCGTCTTAAAGTTCAGGATCGTTGGGGAAAGTTTCAAATCTTTAGAGCGTTTTGTGACCCAGGCAGTTAAATTAGCTTCATCACAGAGAATTGTCGTGATCGCCTTGGTATCTGGTGGCGCAGCCGCTCATGGACATACTAGTTGTAACATTCGACCAGTAGGATCTTCTTTGCACATGCCAACCATAATAGTTTGTAGTATTTGTTCGAAGTTTCCAAGTGCAAGCAATTCCTGAACAACCTCGGTTTAGGACCATGAAGTTGGCAGATCTCGACTGGAACGTCCCCGAGAATATTGATTTTCTTTTAGGTGCTGATGTATTTTTACGTGTCGCTTGTAGTGGTCTCTTGCGTTATGAAAACGAAGATGTCCAAATCGATGATCCAGCCATCATGAATACAATATTTGCTTTTGCCCTCATGGGTCCCGTAGTTGGTATTGCTCTAATACAACCTTATTATATATAATATTAATACATTTCATACCATTTTATCTTTAAACAAAATGATACATCATCTAAAATTCGAGTAGTATTTGATGCATCCGCCAAAGATCATAAACGGGTTTCACTTAATGATACACTTCTTGCTGGACTGCAGCTTCAGAATGATATTAGTTTTATTTTATTTTGTTTTCGTTGGTACCATTTCGTCTTCACTTGTGATGTACGTCAAATGTTTCGTTAAATAGTGGTTTCGCCTTTGCATAGAAAGTTTCAGTTGATTCTTTGGCGTATTTCACCTACAGAATCCATATAAACATAAAAAGTGTCTTATGGTGTAGCAGCTTCTCTTTTTCTATCCATTCCCACGTGGCAATTGATTCAAGAAGGCAAGGATTAATTTCATCTGGCTTCGCAAGCGATCATCAACAACTTGTACGTAGCTGATTTTGAATGTGGAGCCGACACATTAAGTTCGTTAATAGATTTGCAAACTCAATTGATTGAATTGCTTGATTCTGGTTGTTTGGAGTTACGCAAATTGGCCGCTCATGACGTATTGATATCCGCTTCGTTATCGTTGGAACATTTGCGTTACTCCAAACAACCAAAATTAAGCACTATGGATATCAATATTTTTTATTTTTATTAAAGTTTTTTACTTTTGTTTAATCGACAATATTGTGCACATAAGGATGAATTTTGATAGTGGAAGCTGGTGATAAATTAGACTTTTTATAATTAATAATTATACGAAGTAATATTATTAAGGTTTGTTTGAATGTATTAAACAATGTTGCTTGATGCGAAGTAATAACATTCTGCTGAACTTTCATTGTTTATTATTTTGAAATGAATATACACAACGTTTCGATTGCTATGGTATCTGCAATCGTCATCAGGTGAATACTAACAAACTTAGAAACTACTGGAGCTTATATACTAAAGACATGTTCGATGAAGCGTAGAAGCGTACAAAATCAATTTAGCGTAACAGATTAATTAACAAAATTACTTAGTGAAGTTTAAGTTGTTTTAGAGGTTCGATAAGTGGTTTCCATATGTTGCTTATCTCGACACTTGGCTGGCTGAAAATTTCTTTGTTGTTGTTGATGAATGCCGCTTCTTTAAATTTCCGTTTGTACCAATGTTCCTCTCTGTGTATGATTTTTGAAACATGGCTTAGATATGTTGACGATACCTTCATAATTTGGAACCACAGTAATCGGCAACTAGACCTTTTTCTACAACATCTGAACAATATCAAACCATCCATTAAATTCACTATGGAAAAGGAAAAGGAGAACTAACTTCCTTTTTTAGACGTTCAAGTAACAAAGAACAAGAAAATTATGGAAACGACTGTCTACAGGAAACCGACACACACCGGTCGATATCTCAACTTTGAATCCAACCATTCCATATCTACGAAGAGGGGAGTAGTAAAATCTCTAATCGACAGAGCGTACAGGTTGTGCAACACAGAGAAAGGGCTACGAGAAGAAATCAAAAACATTAGAAACGATCTAAGGCAGAATGGTTAGCCAGAAAAGATTGTAGGAGAGCTTTTACAGAAAAAGCAACTGAACACCATGGGACAACCTGAAACAGAAGAACTGCCCAATTCACTGCTGAGCATCCCATATGTCAAAGGTTTATCAGAATCAATAAAACGTATAGGGAAAAGCTACAACTTAAATACAGCGTTCAAATCATCGATCACCATTAGGAGTATAATTTCCAACACAAAGCCACAAACAAGTCGAGATTCCCAAAACTGTATTTACCAAGTTCCATGTGAATGTGGCAAATCATACGTGGGGGAAACCAAAAGACCACTTGACATCAGACTGAAAGAACATCAGACGCACACACAGAGAGGAGAGACTTCTAAGTCCGGCATCGCGCAACATTCGTGGGATAACCAACATCGAATGAAATGGTCGGAAGCAAAAATCATACATAGAGAGGAACATTGGTACAAACGGAAATTTAAAGAAGCGGCATTCATCAACAACAACAAAGAAATTTTCAGCCAGCCAAGTGTCGAGATAAGCAACATATGGAAACCACTAATCGAACCTCTAAAACAACTTAAACTTCACTAAGTAATTTTGTTAATTAATCTGTTATGCTAAATTGATTTTGTACGCTTGAACGCTTCATCGAACATGTCTTTAGTATATAAGCTCCAGTAGTTTCTAAGTTTGTTAGTATTCACCTGATGACGATTGCAGATACCATAGCAATCGAAACGTTGTGTATATTCATTTCAAAATAATAAACAATGAAAGTTCAGCAGAATGTTATTACTTCGCAATATTATTAAGATATATAATTTATAGAAAATAAAATTTTCTCATGTTTTTGACTATATAAATAAAATTTATATCATTAGCGAATAACACGAAATACATACCTTTGTAATTTAAATATATAACAGTCTATAATTTAATACGAGTGGGCATGTTTAAATTTCGACCAGAATGATTATTCATTATGCTTTTATAGACTACATACCGCCTTCTTTTTCTTGTAACATATTCCTATAATTCATGTTTCAATTGAATCTTGCTTGAGGTGTAGGCGCCGTGGATGTTGAAATTTTGCTCTTCATAGTTCTTCTTGCTCTCACACAACAGTCTTTTAACCATATTTACTTGTTGATATTACTTATTTTTCAATTTTTTGTTGTCTGTTTTTTGCATAGTTAATATCATTTCTGTAAATGCATAAGCATATCGAAACATTTTAAGCATTATGACTATTAAAAAAAACTAAAAAACACGTTATGCGTTAAACAACTAAACGGTTTATTTTTTTTAAGAATTAATTTGAAAATTGGTTTAGAATTTCCTATTAAATATAAATTGGTAGTCGATTTTGTAGTTCATTAATGTTTGAAACCCCCTAGTGCAAGTTTTGATTAGATTTTCTCTTCTAATTAAACTTGTGTTGGCGCTTTAACGCAAACTTGTTAACTATTAATTTAACTTTATTTTAATTAGGTATTTCTTTTAATATTTGTTTGATTTATTGAATCGTTGATTGCTATAATAAAAACGTTAATTGTAGTTTACATGCAGTAAAGTTCTTGAAGGTCCTTGTTACAGAATCAATGTTTGTTTTATTAGTTTTATCTGTTCGTGCAATAAAACTACGATAAAATATATATTGATGGAATTAACAAAAGGTCTTATTAATGAGACAACTTGATTAAAATAATTGAAATGATTTGTTTGGTTTTGAATAGCCATGCGGGTAGGTTTTATTAATAGGTCATCAACACTGTAACAAACAAATTTTAAGCTTTAGCAGTTTAATAATGTTTTAAAATTGTCGCTGTTAATTCAAACTTTTTTTAACCAAATATTTGTAGTTTTTTTGTTTAGTTATGTATATTGTTTCATATAAAGAAAAACTTGTGTATTTATGAAAAAAAAATTTTTTTTGTTTTCTTACAAGATTTTCTGTTATCGAACATTATAATTTCGTTTAAGTTGACTATAATATTGTGTAACAAATTTATTTAAACTTATTCCGATTCAATTCAAAAACTGACCCCAACTTCTTCCAAACACCTTTTATATTCTTCCATTATCTGTATCCATAATGTTCCACGGTTTTCGATTATTGTCCTGAAGTTTCCAATTACTTCGAGAACGTTTCAATTGATGTCTATGGTTACACTGAATGTTTTTATTATTGAAAATAAAACAATTATTTTAATAGGTTCTGGGCCCAGTAGTAAGTTAAAAATTATAAATCTCTTAAGCAAATTAGTGTTTTTAAGCGTAATTTGCATATTCGATCCGGCGCGAGAATGGCAACTAATTTTTTGGCAAGTTAAGAGAAAACTTCCGAGAATGGGTGTTCGTAATTGAAAATTGCATGGTGTTAAAACGTTTTTAAAAGACATTAACCGGTAAAACAGACCGTAAAAAGTGATTAGTGCAAATTAAACTTAATTTTGGCTTTAGAACCTGTGAATTCTCTTCATGTCAAGAATGAAACAACAACGAAAGGTGTGTGGGACAACTTAAAGTTAGTTTTGTCAATCAATAAACATAGAAAATTTTGACTCCATGGACGCGTTTGTAAACCAGGTGATTGATACAGGGTTCAATATCATATTCATTGCTGTTGGCTGGTTTGCTGAATAGATTTAGCTCCATGAATACGGCTATTGAACATTCAGGCATTAAAATTACTACCGATGCAATAAAAATGAAGTTGATGCATATCAAGGATTAAAAAGCCAAAAGCGCATTAATCGGAAGAGATTTCAAACGAAAACCTCTAAAAAAAGGTTCACGTTGTTATGGATGTAATCGTTTCGTTTTTGTAAAAGTTTAGTGAGTTTAGATGCAAAATTAGATTAAAAAAATTATCGACATAAGCTGTAGATACAGATGTATATCTGTTTAATAGATCCTATACATCAAGTTTGGTAGACAGTAGCATACCAGAAAAATATTGGAAAGCTGTAAAACCGAACTTGGCTAATCTAAAAGTTTTTAGGTCAGAAGTTATGGTTCATACACCAAATCGGATTACAAATCTAAAAAAGTTATTTTTGTTGGTTATGGTGATGAGATCAAAGGGTACCGAATATTTTGTTCAAAGAAGAAAAAATGTTTTATAGTCGAGATGTCGCTTTTATGGAAAAGAAAATGAATATTCACTTCTACATCATGGAAGAAGAAAATGTTAGTTCAGATTCAGTAGGAGTAAAAATGGAACATACCATGTGCAGTGGAATTAAGTAAGAATTTAGAGCAGAATTTTGAGAAAGATGCTCAAGATAATGTATCTGTGGGAGAAGATTCAGATTGTACACCTGCTGGAGATGGTCAAGAGATATTAAGCTAGTACTTAGACGAACAACTCGTGCTAAAAAACAAAAGGAATTTAAAAATTATGTAACGATGAAGCTATGAAAAAAAAATATGATTTGCTGATTCAAAATACCACTTAGACTTTGGTTACATAACCTGAAAATTGTAACGTCATGAAGTGTAAGTGGGTTTTTAAAACCAAGACAGGCAATAATGAATAAGTAAATAGATTTTAAACAAAATTAGTGGAAAAAAGGAAATTGATTATAAAGAAATATATTTGTTAGATATATTCACTCAATCAGATATATTATATCAATTGTAGTGGAGTTACGCAAATACAGTTACCGGTTTTTTGCAAGGGGATCTTGATAAAAATATATACGTGTCAATCGGAACAATTTGATGATGGTACAAACAGTGTCTGTAAACTCAACAAATCAATATATGGTTTGAAACAGCCAAAAAACGTAATGCTGTTTTAATTAAAGCAAGTTTCAAGCAATCGCAAGTTGATCCATGCATTTATTGTAAAATAAAAAAGAAATGAATTATATTTGTGTATGAGAATGAAATAAATCAGATTTAAAATTGCAATTTGCAGCGAAGTTGATGAATATATTCAACATGAAAGATTTAGGCAATACAAGTAACTGTGTTGGTTTGCACATTATTAGAGATAGTAAAACTAAAAATATTTTTTTAACCAAGAAAAATACAATAAGGAAATATAATACAAATTTTAATATGGATAATAGCGAATCAGCAACGATACCTCTAGACATAAATCAAAGGCGGATGAAAGAAATGTCTCCAAAGACAGAGGAAGAAACCATGAAGCTGAAGAATGTTCTATACCGGGAGGCAGTGGGTACTTTACTATATCTAGCACATGGCACGAGACCTGATATTTTTGCTACAAGTAACGTTAGTAGATTTTACAACAATCCAGGAAGATCACATTGAGCTATTGTTAAGCGAAACTTTTGATACTTAAAGGGTATTTCAAATGCGAAATTGGGATTCAGTAAGCAATCAGAATCGATTGATTATAGTGATACAGACTGGGCCAATGATTCAGATGAGAGACGTTTATGTACGGGATATGTTTTTGTAAAAATGGTGGAGCCATATCTTGTAGGACTCAACGACAACAAACACTTGCATTCTCCTCAATAGAGGAAGAAGAAGCGTTATTTTTTGCAACTTAGGAAGCATTATGGTTAAGGTAATTTGATATTTTAATTTTGGACTAAAAGACCATTATTAATAGAATGTGATAATGAAGAGCAATTCGTTTGGTAGAGACTGATAACTACCACTCTAGAAGCAAACACATAGATGTTTGATATAATTTTGTTAGAAAATTGCAGATGAAGTTATTGAACTGGAATGTATTAGAAAGGAATAGATGGTAGCTAATAGCCTAACGAGATGAGTTTCTTCTGAAAAAAACTAAATGTGTTCTAAGAAAATGGGGATACCGTTTTAATTTAGTGGAGTCAGTGGTTCCCAAACCCTTTTGGACCAGAAATCTTTTTTTATATTCAAAACTTACCCCCGGACCTCTGAGTAAAAAAACTACATAAGTTTTAAAATCAACAAAAACATTTTTTTAAATGATTTCGCTGAATGGAATGTTATGAGTGTATTTATGTCCGGCTTAATGTTTGTGAGTAGAAAACGCAAATCCCCACGATTACTAATTTCTAGTCGGTTTTTTTGTGACGAAGCTCATAGCGGCATGGAATCGACGTTCTACCAAATAAGAAGACGGAAAAACAATCAAGAGCTTCTGTACAATAACCCATAATGCTGGTTACAAAATTGGGATCTATTTTTGTAACTAAAAGTTGTCGTATTCTTGTTTAAACATTGGTTTCAGCTCCTCATTTGTTGATAATTCAATAAGTTGTTCCTGTATTAGTATCTATTCATGTTTGTGTGTGCTCTGAGTTTGACTACTTGCAAAAGGATTCAACACCCAGTCCGGAATACCCAAGTGAAGAATGTCCTCAAATCTTGTTTAAGGTCCAAACGAAGCGCCGTTAAATATTGACAATAAGGAAACAAATCGTTATATCTATTTGGCAATTTTGAAAGATTTGGAAACTGAGAACATTATCCTCTTTCTTTTATTTGTACAGCAAAAGCTTTGCAACACATGCATATATTACACTGTTAGGTTTGATTAAATTTAATGTGTCGCCTTGTATTTAAATTAGTCTCGTTAAATCTGGCAAATAAATCACCCATATAAGCGATGTCGGTTTAAGGTAATTAAATTGTGCCGCAAATCATTGTCTTTACTCAGGAATTCCAACACTGAATCAAAGAGCGAATAGAAGCTATGCTAACATGCACTTTTGATAACCAACGTTCTTCTGTGTTAAGTAGTAACCGATTATAGTCATCATTATTTTCCAAGCAAAGTTGAGCAAATAATCTCTCATTTAAGACATTCTTTTTGATTTTATTAACTGCTCTAATGATATAATTCATGCAAACGTTCACTAAGGTTTTTTGCGATTAAATGATGTGGATGAATGACTTAATGTAGCGATAATACATACGGTATAGCTTGTTTCAAGTATGCCAGAAAGCCTCGGTGTCAGCCTACCATTACCGAAGTACCGTCAATAGCAACGGAGTTGACATTAGTCAAGGATATAGCTTTTACATGGAAAAATCTTTTTAATGCAGTAAATAACGTTTCATCGTTCGTATCAGTTCCAAACATTTAGCAGATAACAATTCTTGGAAAATTTTTTCTTTTTTTACAAATCTCACATAAGCTAAAAGTACAGCTTCTTTTCCTGGTAATGTTGACTTGTCAGTCAAATCAAATTGTATAGAGGATTCAGATGTTTTTAAGTAGTCACATAAAGAGTTTTCTACACAATAAGCCATTTCGTCGATCCTTCTTTGTACAGTATTGGTACTCAGTGGAATTCTCTTTATAATATCGAAAGCTGGTTTGTGCAACACGGTGCGTATTATTTAACTTACACCTGGTAGAATACGTTCTTCACCAATAGTGTGTGCTTTCCGGAGTTCGCAATCATTAAATAAATTATATGCAGCACGCAGTCTATTGTCATGTCACATATTGTGTAGGTACTCATTTTGTACTAATTTTTCAAAAAAAAATTAATTCAAAAATTAAATAATATAGTAATATATAGCAATTCCAAGCTTTCGCGGATTTAGTTATTCGCGGAATTAACAAAATAAACAAAAATATAAAATAGTAAGCTATAACTTTTAGGGCGCATTATAATAAATTATAAAACCAAATATGTCTAATTTCTTTTACAGAATCATTAATAATATATTCTTTAGAAACACATCTGTGTTAGAAAAACACAAGAATCTCTTCTTAAGTTTTTAATAAAAAAGAAATCTTTAATAAATGTTAAGAGATTACTGTACTGATAACTGTGATATATAATTTTTTAATCAACTTAAACAAGGTTATAACTTTGCTTAAATAAATTTAAATTAAAAAGAGATATCAATTTTATTCAATTATACTTACGTAACGAAAGTACGCTGTCTGCGTAACAATACAAAAAATTATACTTCTTTTTGTTCAAGACTAGGAAAATTTGTTGTATGCACTTTACGTCAAGCATAACAGAACTAAATTGTTGATTAGATTCACGACTTTTTTATAGTTCAAATTATAGACTAGTTGGTACAGGTATCGGGTTTATTGCGTTCCCGTATAAACCTCTATAGATAGGCCTGACTCACCGAGATGCGATCCCCTTCCATATTAAAAAAAATGTTTTACACTCCGGACGTTGTTCAGAGATTTTAATTTTGCACGGACTCTCTAAATGATCCCGGGGACCCCTGTAGGTCCGTAGGGACCACTTTGAAAACCGCTGTAGTGGAAGTATTGAAATTATACATTAAGAGTTAAGTTGGCTGTAATATGGATATTTATGCTTACAATAAATGTTTTTAATTATTAAAGATAAAACAACTATTTCAACACAAATGATAACAAAATTGTTTATAAATCTTTTGCAGGAACTTGGAAAAGTGAAGAATCTTAAGAATACTTAAATAAATTGAAGATTTATATTGATTGATTTTTTACTTGCGTTAAAAATTTCAGTTTTTTGCATGGTATTGCATTTTTAGACGTTGAGCGACTTGCTGAGCGTACGGTTGAAAACTATTTAAAACCGTGTAAATAAAATACTGTATTTTCATATTTGGCGTTTTATTTTATTTGTTAATAATTTATTTTAATATTCACCGTTTTGTATTGATTTTGAGATTAGTTATATTTCTTGCTATATTCATTAAATTTTGTTCTTAAGTTGGCAATAGTGTAGACACCATTATTTCAAATGTTCATTGGTCATTTTAAATTTACATTTAAAAAAAATTGTTTTGTTATTTTTAAATACTAAATATGAAATTGAATATATAATCTGGTGTGTGATTTTAAACTGGACCTAAGAATTTTGATAAGAACCATTTTCCATATTTTGGGATAAACAAGTTAACCAACCTACTTATTTTTTAAATGCGTGCCATGCTACCGAATTTTTTTTTAAAATCGCGGAAAATGTGGTTTAGAACCAACCTCACTATACTACTAATCTTATATTGTTCAGGTTGGAATTGGTTTCTTTTCATTATTACTAATATCGGCATCTGTGTTTAATATATCTAAAGTAATTTTTTTTATTAAAAATAAAATTGATAAACGAAAATCCAAAATGCAGTAGCAGCCAATTGAAAAACGGTAACAG
Organism: Aquatica leii; assembly: GCA_035610365.1. NCBI lineage: Eukaryota > Metazoa > Arthropoda > Insecta > Coleoptera > Lampyridae > Aquatica > Aquatica leii. The sequence continues at coordinate 196,301,675 of CM069433.1, forward strand.
ATATTGGATGAGTTCTCTCAGAGTCATTGCTCGGATTATTTGTATATACAGTGTGATTCGAGTTCGAACATAAGAATCTCGCTTATTGTAAAAGATAGAAACTCTATTAAATGAAGGCAAAATTGCTAAATTGAATGCTGATTCATTGTCTGCTCAAAAAATTTGATTAACAGTGCATTCGTAATTTGAAAAAAACTGAAAATTGCGAATTTCGAAAATCAACCATACGCCCTTTATTTACGATCGTTTTGAAAAATTTTTACATTTGCAAAGCAACTTTCATAAGCACACTGATAGTAGGTGGCACCTTTCTTTTTAAGTTTATTCGATTTTGTTTTACAAACACAAAGTTCATGATATATGAGATAAGCACATTGTCAACATTGTGAAATTTTAATAATATACAATATATTCTGAGAATTTTTATATATTTTAGGTTTGCATATTTTGTCAAAAACTGGAATGTGAAATGATAACCGTATATTTTGGCATATTAATGTACTAATAATTTACTAAGCAGACTTAAATAAATAAAATCTAAATAGAATAATTGCAAATTACGACTACAATTTCATTTATTTATATTTAAAACAGGCTGCCTAATTAAAACATTTTTGAAAAAACTAAAGTCAATCAGTGTTAATGTAATTCATTGAAATAAAAAATTAAGTGCTTATGAAATAAACACAAAACATTAAATAAACATATTTTATAAATAATGAATCCTAACGGAATTATATTTTTAACATTGTGTTGAAATGTGTCAACACGATCATATTAAGAAAACCTCGTTAAGCGTGTCTCTTTACAACCTTTTACGGATTAATGATTTTTTACAACGTTTTTAAGAGTGAAGTTTAGTTTTTTGGCCGAGTAGACAAGCAGCGCATGTTTTTTTCGTACGATCGTCGTTGAGTTATCTTTCGATATAGGTCCATTGGTAGATAACGTATAGATTACCAATAAATTTCATGTGCAAGAATTCGGTCAGTAAGAGAATATCAAAAATCCATTAAAGTAACGTCTTGGGACTACGACCCGTAGCAGCTTTTGTGATTGCCTGGTCAGCAGATTGGGGTTGAATTCCAAATTCTACTGAAATCGGATTGGTTTTTGTAGCAGATATTTATTACTTTATAAAAAATTTGTCTATTACGCAAATGGTTGTAGAGATGGTCAGGACGAGCGTGTTGAAGGAATATAATTTTTAAGCAATGTGAATACCTACATATATATATGTACCTAAGTATGTACTTTATATGTTTACTGTTTGTATAAACTACTTATCACGTATGGGCGAAATTGTAAATGGCGATAGTTTGACAAGATCGGAAGTGAACGGATTGTATGTTTCTCTTAGGGTTGGAATTGTCGTTAATTACAAGTTGTGCTGTTTAGGGGTTCAATTCGGTTACAAACACCGTTTACTCGATTATTGACTGATACGGTTTATAGCAGCGGTCGAGATACGTTACTCAAATGCTATTAAAGGTCGACAGACTTTTGCTACAGTACTTTGGGTTTTAGTAGTAATTTTTTAACACATAATAATGACGTCTACTATGTCTTAAACGATTTATCTCTTGTGACATACGACACCAATTAAAAAGATTTTTATTACAGGTGCGTCGTTCTGGTAATACAGCTAAATATGTATAAGACGCACTTTTCTTTGTGAAACTAAGTGCCATAAAGACGAATGGAACAGTACGCTGGCATGAGAACGAATACGTTCAAATACACGGATAATTTATTAAACGTAGCATTCAATCCTACTGTTTTTTTACTTTTACAGGTAGCGCTTTTATAGCGAAAAATGAAAATATCTAAAGCGTGGACTTTTTTCCTTTTAAGTATTATTTGTCTTAATTATGTTTAATGAATTCTTTGATTGATTTAACCATTTACTTGGATTAATTGGGGAAACGTTTGTCTTAAGATTGAACATGTGTGATTATTGTTTTTTATTATTATTCAATATTCGTTGGAACCGAGTTAATAACTACTTTGCTCAGTTTAATTAAAATAATTGAGAAATGCCGAAATCAAAAATTCCTTGCGTTTTGTTTAATTTACTAAAAGTTACACCTTTTATGCATTTTATTTAGCATTATCTAGTATACTGTGTATGCCTGGCGCCCAACGCATTTTCCGGTTTTATTGTACCATTTACACACGAGATATAAAAAGGTATTTAATTGTTTTCCAAATAAATCGATCATATTTGTAATTAAATGCAGTTGTCATTACTTTAAATAAAAGTTAAAGCAAAAATCTGTAAAAGCAATGAAACATTTAGAATGTATATTGACAGTTGAATATTCGCTAACAGAGAGCTATTATGTTTCGTCACCTAGACCGTGTATAGGTTATGAGAAAAACTTGAAAAAAAAACCTTATTCTGCTTATATATTTATATTGAAACGTTCTCAAATTCAAGAGCCTTCTCCAAGTTGTAATCCATCTTCTAGAACGTATACCGAAAGATATGGAACACTCGAGAAGGATTTCCAAAATGTGTGTAAATACGGAACAAACAAATCGTAGGTAAGTTATTCACGTAACGTGAAGACGGCATTGTTAAGAAGATTATACAAGTTGAAATAAATAAGTGATTAACACGTGTGTGCAGATAAATATACGGAGTATAATCTTGTACTACGTGACTTTAGTGTAAACAAGTGTGTGAAGCTATCCGCGGACTTTATCTTATCTTCGTGTAAGTGATATAAATTGGTGTAAGTGTTTTTATTAAATATTATTAGATTTAATTAGTTCGGTTAGTTTTAGTTATAAACGTACGTGTACATATTTTTAGTACTTTAAATAAATTAGTAATAATAATAATAAAAATCGTTACAATATATATATTAACATATACATAACACCACAACACGTGGATGTTTTAACAAAATATTCTTTAAACTCAAGCAGGCATGTTTTATTTACCACAACGTGGAAGAAAAATGACAGCGAAAATGACGACCTGAACGGAAGTGACAAGAACGATACTCGTTAGATGGCGTCGAAAAATGAAAGACTAATTTCAAGACAACTAAAAATATACAGGGTAGCGTAATTTAAATTTAGAGCACGTAACAATGGGTATTTTTACTTCTTCTTTACATGTGTCTTGAGTACAGGACTACTTTCTTAACATTCGCTTGTAAGTTTATTAATTTTAAGAATACACATATGACAATTTGATTGGCACCTCGTCCATTTTCAGCTTTGTGCCACATGAAACATGTCTTAACATCGTTTTCCAACTTGTGTAAACTAGAATCTTAAGCTTTCGCGGTTACTTTGGTTACGATTATAAGCGACCGCGTCGTAGTTGAACATGCAGACTTTTATGCTTGGTCCTAGTCTTAACTTAAAAAAAATATTATTTATTACATTATATGTGTAGAGTCGCTGTAATAGAAAGCAACTAGGAAATTTAGGTATGTATGACCTTGGTAGACACTGCTGAAGATCATAATTTCACACAGCGTTCACTTTTAGCTATTGGATATTCTTCATTGTTTTTGAGATATGCTTCTACATATCTTTTTTTTTTATTTTATTCAAATCGCCGTGCCTTTTTATTCTTTTTATTGTCAAAGTTTGATTTGAGTCAACTGATGAAGTGGATTTTCATCTGGAATGTTGTTATCGCTAATAATATTTTTTTATGCCAGAACATGAGGGTACATAATCCCTGTCTGAAATATCATCTGCAACAATATATCGTTGTACTGAAACTTTCTGTCAAAGACGTTAAATAATATTGTAACGAATTTTATTAATAAAACTAATTTATTTATACTACAAATATGTACACACGTTTATAACTAACCGAATTAATTAAATCTAAAGATATTTAATAAAAACACTTACACTATAATTTATATCGTACTTACACGAAGATAAAAGCCGCGGATACTTCTATTTATCTAAATCTTAATTAACTAAATTGTGGTCTAAAACTACAAGTACAAGACGTGTGCGTGGCGGTCAGATATAGACTGTTTAATTTCACTCTTAGAAAGCGTAAAGCGTACTTTTTCTACAAGTAAAAATTTAGCAGTAATTCCGCTTTTAACATCAATAACAATACTAGAAATACGTAGATTAAAAAAATTGGGATTCTATTCCGAGCGATAACGTCGCAATTACGTAACTGTTCTGCAGCAGTATTTCTGTAACTTCTGCATAATCGTATATTTTTTCGAATTATGTGACATTCAATTCATTCATTATACGTTATCTGTTACTGTGACAAAATTTAGCTTAGAAATTAGTTTCGTTTGATATAAGTTCGTATAAGTAATTACTGGTATTTGTTCTAAGTCATAACCAACACAAAATCTTTTCTGGATTCATAGTATTGAAACGTCCGAGAAATTACTTGCAAATGCAAGAGCCTTCTAGAAGCTGTTATCTAGTTTCTAGAAGATATAGCGAAAAGTAAGGAACGCTCGAGAAGGATTCGCCGATGTCTATAAATACGTAAGAAAGAAATCGTAGGTCAGTTATTGCTGGAATGCGAATGTGTTAAGAAGATTATCAAGTGGAAATAAATCGTTAGCACGCGTCTGTCTACATAAATAAATCAAGAATAATCGTGAACGTGATAATTAGTGTAAACAAGTGTGATATCCGAGGACGTTATCTTATCTTAAGTGTTATACAACGGTTATACATAAATTCGTGTAAGTGTTTTCATTAAATATTATTAGATTTAATTAGTTCGGTTAATTTAAAAGTGTACATATTTCTATAATAAGTAAACGTAGTTTTAGTCGTTTTAAATAAATTAGTTTTTAATAAATAAAATACGTAACAGTATAAAATCTTCGTTACACGAGCGAGGTAGTTTACAACAATTTGTCTGAAAGACTTTCCAAAAGACGTCTTTCAATTGAACCCAACATAAACATTAGAAGACAATATTTTTGTGATTTATTATAAGTTTTACCCAATTTATAAACCCACGTCTTTGTTGCTGTAATATCTTATGACATTTACCTTGTCCGAACGTCCGTTGCTTTACATTTGTCGAAGAAATTTTTTTTTTACCAAAGTTGAGTATTTTTGATTATTATAAAAAAAAATATAAAAATATTATATATAGTATAGGTATGTTTTTTTGTAATTTCATCCTAGAAAAAATAATAAAGTTAATATGCAATTAACAAACTATTTTATAGACGTGATTTTTTTGTCGGTATAAAATACCTACAATCTAAAGGGTTTTAATTAGTAAACTAGGTATATTATGCCTGGAAGGTTTTTAAAAACAAAATTGTGAAGTCAAGCTAACGAGCGTGGAAATATTTTCATTTCCTTTGTGTTTATATTTTTGCGAATGTTATACAAGGCAACAATATATAATGGACATTGTGTTTTTGACATAAGTACTTCCTGTATACAAAAGTGAAATGCAGTGACGGATTTTTTTTTTATTGACTAGCATAATTTTCAGAAAGTGTAAACGCCATGAATAAGTTATAAATTAATGCAAAGGAAAAATTACATAACGAAAAATGGAGTCTAAATTTCAACTGCAACTTGAGGAAATATCGACATTTTCATCAAATCAAACAGAATAATCGCTCGAATACACAAGAGAATGTACAAGAGGGTAAAGCTTTTAGAGTCGAAAAAGCAACAGAAGTTACTGCTGGAAATTTGTTGCAACAGACCGTTAAGAAGCGGTCAAGTGTATATGCCCGTTCGCAAGGGAGTTTTAAACATGGTTTTGTGGTGACGATAAGGCGATGATATAACTCAAAGGCGGCGTTCGTCTAGTATAATAACACAGCATTCCTTCGATGTTGGAGAAATAAGGCCGTCAAGGGAGACTCTGCTGACCAAAGTTGGCTGTTGCTGTATCCGCAAAGGGACTAATAAACGATAATATTGCTCGATATCTACTTACTATATTTCACTGAATTTAACAGTTAATGTTTGATTAAATTGTTAAAGCATTGCTTTCCTAAACAAAAAGTATTCAATTAACTTTACCATTGGACAAGATGTATGTATTGACTTCATTCATCAGATGTATTTTATCTTTTTACGTTTTAAGCTTTCGTTATTTTATATTTAATTTAATACTGTCAGGAGAATTTGATGAAATTCTCAAAAATATTTTTCTAGTTTGCGATTAAATTTAGACTTGATGTCTTTTACATTATACTAATTTATTGACATTGTGAAGGTTAAGACAAAAATGTAGTTCAAATAATTCAGTTTCTTGTTTAGTAACGTACCTACTTTAACAATGTTCCTTTTTTCTTCATCATATAATACTTTTTTTTACTCTTTTGGTCTTTATTTCATTTCCTTTTGTTTTTTGAAACATTTGTCAATATTTTCATTTTCTTATATTTTTTGATCCCATCGCCTGATTCTGGAGTTTGTATTGTATTTAGATTTTTGTGACTTTTAGTGTAGTCGTTTTATGTTGATTTTTATACAGGTCATATATGTCTTTTAATTTTTTTCTTCTTATTTTGTAGGTTTTTATTGTTTTTCAAGTTTTTTCTTAGAAAAAGGGCATTTTGAATGTCATGCTTGTTACCAACCATTTTTTCTAGTGGGTCCTGTTGGTAACAATCGCGTCACAACGGCTAGCTGGGATGTCCACGATAAAGTTAAAATCCTTCACTCGGAGACACCAAGGGTACGTAAGAACCTACTGTTGAAGAGATTAGAAGAACAGCAAACAACGATCAACGAGAGACGTATCAAAATATTTATTTTAATCAATAATAAAGTGCCTCTTTATGTTTTATGTTTTGAAATAAGTAGCAAGTAACTCGGTAAATCAGTCAACAATTTTAAAGCGATAAGACAAATTTTAACAAAATTGTATCACGAGCAATCAATAATAACACGGTAAGATTAAAGTGCAAATCGATCAAACATTAAAAAAAAATGAAACGTGAACGTTTAACTTAATACAAAATATAAGACTTACTCCAGACCTGAAATTTCTTATAGTAGGTAGTTAGTAATCAGCTACATGAATTAAACTACTCTCGAAGCTTGCAAGGAGCGTAAGTTTAAAATCATCGGTTTGCGTTTGCCAAACTCTGGCTTTGACTGCGCTTGAAAGTTAGGGATACTTGATAGGATACAGTCAACGTACACAACACTTATTCAAACGCGAATTAGCTGAAGGCTGTATAATGCACTCGACTGGAAGTAAAATATTGATTAATGATCTTAGTTATACAAAAAAAGAACATAATACCACTGGAAGCTTAACATAAATCTACAATATAGACTATAGCCTAATTCAAGCAATGCAAATAAGTACGTAATACAATTATAGAATTTGATACACATTAATTACACTAAAGTCGTAGAAGAAACAAAGCGATGCTTAAAACCATATTTTTTAATTAGCGATGATTGATTAAAATCAAGGTTATTTTTTTTGGTACCTGATGTCATCCGCTTAACTATTTTTGCTGGATTGTAGACTGATTTATAAAATTTAAATATAATTGTAGGGAGCGACCTCGAATCTATCTTGCTGTAAAAGGTTAAATTTTAGTCAAAAAGGCTAATGGCGTCGAACGCCATTTTGGTTATCTGCATGTAATTTTTAGTAGAGTATTCGATCTAAGAACCTCCAACGTAAATAATCCCCATTTGCAAACCAATTAGTTAAAATGGTAATAGTAAAACGACTTGCAATTACGTAAAATGAAAATACTTACAGTTCAAAATTTTGAACGATTACTGTCGCAGTGAACAAATGCGTTTGCGCTGATTTTTGTGCCTTTGTAAATTATTTATGTTTTATACTAACTTCTGTGGTTGATTGGACTCACTATTGTTCTTAACTTTAGCACACATTTTTTATTATCTATACACGGCCGCACTTTTAACACTTATGTTTTCGCGTGCGTATGCGTTTTTCTTTATCACTACTTAAACTCGTTTCTAGTTGAAACTTATAAATTTTATAGAAAATAAATTGTTAAAAATGCGTGAAACAAAACAATTAACTTAAACTACGTGTGAGCAGAACGAACAATTACAATTACGTGTACTCACAATTCAAGTAGAAAAGCAAATAGAATCGATCAAGTTATTCAACAAAACACTCCGCGAATATCGATTTACACCGAAATATTCAATCAGTGACGTCTGCGTACCAGTGGCGTGAACTTTATTAAAATACGAATTTTGGAAAACTAAGAATCAACGACACGTAACATGCTTGAAGATAGTCAATTGTAGATAATTGTTTGCGTAATGACACCTGGATCAAAACTAATAAGCATCTGGTTTCAAATAACCATACTAACCGAGTGTTAACATTTTTTCAATTAATAATTTAATAAGACAAAATTAAGTGGATGTAGTAACGGTGGTAGTATTGTTAGTACTAGTGCAAGCACTCTTAAGGGGCATCTGTACAGAAAGTTAGGCAACACATCATACTCCCATAAGACCAATGTTAAAAGTGCCTTCACTATTTCCCAAATTATACAGTTATCTCTTATTCTGAAAAAATGGACGAGACGTCAAAATATTCAGGATGCCCAGTTACATGTCAAGATAGAATCCTTTTTTTTAAAATTAGCTGATGTAATTTAATATATATGATTCTGTGTAATAATTCATTATTCTCAAATTTTCAAAAATAATAATAGCATCATAAAAATGCTTCTATCACGACATAGCTTGACTATAATACGAATATTTGAAGCTATGAAAAATTTGTACATTATTATTTAACTATTAAAATTTTGGTAAAAACAATTAATTTTTACTTGTCAATAAGGTTGAAATTCCAAAACATCGTTAGGGTATACTCGCTGTCTGTAGGAACAAAGTAGCAATATAATGCTCAAGGCGATAATCGGATTAAAAGAGTAAATTCGGTAGAACTATTAGTACTTCTATTTTGTTTTATATGAAAGGTGTGGGGGTTCGGGGTAATATTGGAACACAAAATAAAATTAACTTTTAATGATTTCATTGTTAAAAAATTAGATATTTATTATACGTACATGTAAATGTACAATGGTGGTTATTGCTTTCAACAACCCACACTGCGAATATACAACCACCAAATCTTCCTAACAAAAAAAGTTGAAAACACGGACAAGTATATAGGTTAAATAACGTTACCTCGCCGTCTTTAGCCCCATTACAAAAATATTTCTGACACTGTTGATGTTGCCCCAGAATATGATATCGACTATTTAAAATATCGTTTTTTAAATTGTCTATTCTTGTATCTAAAGGTATAGCTTCTTCTTTACGGTGTGCTATTGCCTTCACAACTGCATTACAAAAACGCCCCAAGCTGAACGGACTAATATATAGTCTCTTCTATATTTTGGATATTTCAAATCTTTACCTAAATCGCTGAGTTTGTTTATGTAGTTCCGTAGCAAATGATTACGGCATTCATTTTTGTTGATGTAAAATGATGGTCCGTATGGTGCAATTTCTGTTAAATTCTTGTAAACGCTACTGTCGCCGTCACCGATCAATTTACTATAGATTAAATTATGCCGTGAAATCGATTGTTTAAAACCTTCTAATATGATAGCAGATTTCATTGCAGTTTAAGTTTTACTCCAATTTCGGAAACATTCATGATCGTGCGTATCACGACCTCTAGCACACAAAAAACAGTATTTATTTTTCACGTCCATGTACATCAAAAAAAGGACAACCAAATCCAACGTGTTGAAGTGACTTCAAAGCGCCTAAAAAATATTTTAAATCTACAATTCTACGACCACTTACAGATACGGGTTTTGAATATTTTCTGGTTCGATATCGCTTCCAGAATAAGAGGAATCATTGAAATATAGCATCTCTTCAGCGGAAAAAACATTTGGTTCAATTTCCTGTTCAATATCAACGTCGGAAGAAAAGCAATCCGATTCATCAGTATCCGTTACCAACAAATCTTGTTGGCTATGATCCAAACTCGTGCTGCAACAAATTGGTTGTTGTACGCTAAGATGATTAGAACTATTTGTGGCATCCCTTGCTAATTTTTTGTAAATATTAATTAAATAATATTACATTTTGATAAAACAAAACAAGAAAAAATATACAAAAAAAAAAATTAACAGAATCATATAAAAACAATTAAAATGAATGTAATTACTTCATATATGTATACTTACGTTGCTCTCGCCTTCTTCAATATCAGTCTTCGACTTTTGATTTTAACACTAAAACTTTTTCGTGATTTAGGCATTTTTTTGTAATTCACAATACACATATACAAAACTGATGTTGGATAAATATCTCTTGTGGAATAGTAGCCTTTTTAATTTTATTTATTTTATATAGCAAAATGAGTACCATTATCGTAACTTTAATCAATTTGTCATTAGTAAACATTCTTCGTTTTTAGTTTCCAATCTGACTAACCTGATTTACTTTTAATACGTATTATTAAATATCATAATGACATTATTGTTAATTTAATTTTACATTATAATTAGATTGCAGATTAATTGAAAACAATCATATTTTCAGTAACAGGAAATTGGTGTAATGTATATGAAATAAAGAAATTTTGTTTTTAAAACGTTTTGATCATTTAAGTAATTAATCCCTCATTGAAATGTGACCTTTCCCGAGGCAGTAAGCAGTCAGGTACATTTTGTGACAAGTTTTACTTAGGTACACTAGGGCGCGCTGCGATAGGTTTGTATTTCGTTAAGCTGTATAGAGGGGCCTTAAAAACCCGTTACAAGCTTTTTCGGTTTTACGAACCTTGCACGGCCAACTCACAATAGTCGGGATGAGGGGAGGTTCAAAGAAACAGTAAATATGCTTAAGGGCGCCAGAGCGGATCCAAAGTAACTTTTCTATTTTGCTCAGGACAGAAAGGTTCACACTTGTAACACGATGTTAGGTTCGTAACCCTATACTCGGTTGTTCGAGTAGTCAACGTTGGTTATTAATTAAAGACGAGTCAAAGAGGAAGGTATGTTGTCATAAAAGAGCAAATAACCACAATAACAACTTTAATCTAGAATCGTAGGATTATCACAGGTACATCGAATTCTCATTACAGAGATACCAGTCGTATTGGCAACACACAATACATCAATAAAATACAGTAAACTAAATAGCGAAGAATAGTTTGTAGTAAATATGGTTCGTGTACAATATGCGAAATACACAAACTACTTAGTAATATGGCATTACAGACAATCACACAGTGATAATAAATTATTACAGTAATATTAACCTATCGTAACAAGTCGTAGTAATACATCGTAGGCGATGTATACAAAGGAAGTACTAATATGACCTTATTGATAATAACACATCGAGACTAATCACGAAATTAATATAGCATTAACGTTAATTACTCGTTGGTAGTACACAGCATGCGCAACTCAAAATAAGAAAAAAATTACTACCTAACTGGTAAACAACAGTATTAATAATTTCGGAACTAATATTAGCACAATTTTCGTGAGTGACCTTTCTGACAACGAATAAAATACATAAAATCACTTACCCCTAATACAGGAACTTTCACTCGTACGAAGAAAGCGCTTTCCTCGGCATGCAATCCTGTAAACACTCTTAAATAGCAAGTCGTGTCAAACTAATTCCTCACGAAAGTGAAATCTACAAAATGATTAGTTATATTGAACGCAAGTACGTAAAGCCTAACCCGGTCGTCGTATGCTGTTATACCCCGACGAAAACGGTGGTTACGCAGGTATCTGCCGCCTGAGTAGAATCTCGACAGTTGTAGTTAGCCTCAGTACATTAAATTTTCAGCCATATGTCGTATGCCTCGGATTATATTCGTCCGACGAAATTATTATTCGAAGTTGATTCTTCATCAATAGTTATCGACAGGAATGGATGCCCGCACGTGGCGGAACGGCTATCAAATTACGAGAAATTACAACAGAGTTTTAATAAATGACAGCTATTAGCTTACCCGGTGACGACTCAAATGTATTATAAGCGTAATACCCTTATAAATTGGTCCCCATTACGGTGGATGAATTTAGGAAATTTTAATTGCCAGTCCACCGGCCATTTTATGCAGTTTCCAAGTTAAAGAATTCGTCGTAAATGACAGTCACGCGTGAAAGATCGGTAGGGGGCGTCCAAACCGTAAGCTAATTTTAAGTCAAAATACATAGGCGTACGCAATGAAAATTTCGTCCGTAACAAGCCTAAAGCCTTTTCTTTATGATTTAAATTTAAAAAGGCGTTAAAACGGTAAGTATAGTGTGGAAGACAGCGTTTAAATCTATTCAAAGCTGCAATGAAATAAGCTTTCGGTTGCGCAAGTACAACTCTCGATAATGTAGTGAACCAGAACCAGAGCGCACCGGTTAGAATCTTATATTACACACAAAACAAAATTTGATCAGTAATTATGACACAACCGAACATGTGCGTACAGTCGTGTGTACAACTGACTGTCAACTCGAAAAGAATTAAAGTAGGAAATAAATTACTCACAGTTTAGTTTTCCTTCGAAGCCTGCTGCTAGCTAGAAGCATCTTCTACTAAACGTACATATGGTGTTATCACAAGTAAATCTCATACGATATAATACACCAACATGGATAAACAATGAAATGTGCCAAAGTGTAGTATTTCGGTAAGTGTTCTTCTAATACTAGGAAAATTACATCCAAACACTCGAAGGTGTAGATAGCGTTAACTACGGTGACGACGTGATCATGGAAATTTTCCCAATCAAAGTATTAGCTTATTATCTCCACAGTCAAAGAACACGTGTGGAGGTATGGAAACCCGTTACAGACAATTACGGAAGAATTAAATTAAACCACAAAAATAAGGAACAAATGCTTACCCCAATAAAGACTTTCACTCAAGTCGCAACAATATTTTGTCCAATACTCGCATGGATGCGCGGGAAAAATTAACAATGAAAGCCTCGTTGGGCGCACACAACGCTAGATGATGTCCGCGTTATTCCAACATTACCGAAAAAATGATTGTTTCTCAAGCTGGAATTTATAATAAATAATTTTTTTATTTATACGGAAATTATATGGCTCGTTTGTATTGAGAAAGGATTGAAATGTACATAGTGGATACTGGCTTAACGTTAAGCGATACTTATTTTCTTTTTAAATATTTGTGTGTGTGACGTTTAATGTTTTGATTATGTGATTATACTATCTCTCTTATCTATGATGGCTTAAATTTAAAAAAATGACGCGTCACAATTTGGTCACCAAAAATAAGGACGAGCTTTAAAAAAATGTAATAATATACAATAAAATTTTATGTTCTTGTGAAATGTTGCAACGAAGTATCACAATTGAATTATGCTAAATGAAATTACATATTTTGCAAAAAAAAACAAGTTTGAAATGTAAGAAAGTGAATTTAATTAAAAACTTAATCAAGAAAGATGTTCTGTCTAGTAGAAAGAATCGAATTTTCCGCTTGCCACATCCGTTGCAAAGTGCATATCGTAGTTTTCTTGGAAGAAGCGTCTACCACTAATTTCCATTATCATTTATATTGTTAAGGAGACACAAAATAAATGAAAAACGTTTAGAACACATATACTGTTTCTCTTTAATAGTGTTAGAGACGAGACTTTATTTCGAGATAAGATATGAATAAATTAATAAGAAAGGATAAAAGTGAAAAGAATGTTTCACGTATCGATTAATATGAATAAATAATATGAAGTCGTAAAATATCGTCCCGTCAATTAATTCAAACCTTATAGGTAGGAAATAAAATGAAAACTGAAAAGTGTTGTATCAGTATTATTTTTAGATTCGCATAATAAGATTTAAATTTTGCATTTTGAAATCACTTTACTTTGGAACTAATTTCTTAGAATCCACTGAAACATTGGTATAAAACACTAATTTTACTTTCCGGGTTCCTGATTCTTAAGAAGCTCGCTGTGTAGGGATAATGATGGTGCTCATCTTTCTTAGTGCCGTTCTGATAAGAAAGGATTGCCCTTCACTCATTCTTTAAGATTTTCCATTATTCCTTACGGAAAATAGTGCTTCATTTCAACAATTGAATCCTAACGAAACGTTTTATTTTATAATCACGTCACACTTAAACGACAAATTTACAAACATTAGATATTGTTTTTTATTCATAAATAAATTCTAAATAAATGCACTAAGATATACATACTATATTGATACTACTTTATTATGTACTGTTTGTTGTATATATTTTAAGTAGAATTTCAGACGGGTTTCGATCTCTAAACTATTTAAGCATTTATGGTATGTCTACTGTTAATTTTCATATTTAGTAAATTACGAAAAATCAGTCTTTTATTCTTTTTTCTCTTAAAGCTCTCGATTCTTTAAAAATTACAGTGATCTATAAATATTTGTACTTAACAAAAAATTAAATTCCTAAATATTCTTTATGGTAACAATTGAAAAAACAAAAAATGTCTGTTCCTTAATGTACTAAATAAATACACAATAACATTTTAAAATCATTGTTATTTAGTTTAGCGATTAATTATACTGTACATGAATTTAGTAACAATATAAAATGCGACCGTTGCAGATATTTTATCTTAACTATTACATTATATTTATAAAGATTTTATTTAGTAGATAAAAACATAAATATTAAGGTTTTTCTTTCTAGAATTTATTTTTGAGTGCTGTATTCTAATATTCTCTAAGTTAGTCTATGGTTTATTGGCCTCATTCTTGACGATGGTAATGCACTTTAAGGTAATGTTATTTAAAAGAACAGCATTTTTATAAACTTAATCAAAAATTTGGCAACGCTATACATTAGAAACAAGTTTGTTATATGTATTTTGTATTTTATTTTCAGGATTGTAACTGTATTACAAGCACGACTCTTTAGTTTGAAAGCAACTTCCTGGAATGTTGCACTACGTAATAATAAACATTTAATAAAAGCCTTTTGAACAAACAGAGAACAAAGTGTATGCATATGACGTATCGAGCTATCTAACAAATTGGTGTCTTCCCGATCTAACAGCGAAATCACATCCCGGAGCAGCCGGAAGTCCGGGGTGCAATTTCCGGCGTGAGCACAATGACGGGTTTAACGCTGATCCAGGACAATCCGGGCATGAATCACTGCAAAACATACTCCAGACAACGTTGGGGGTGCGATACCCGGAGCGATACTAACGAGACGACGGCATTAGTATACGCTAATGAGTGTTGGATGGTTAAAACATACCTCTAAAGTGCCCATATTCACTTATTAACAATGAAGTCATGTATTATGTTTCTGTTCAACACATGGATTAAAGGTTTATCGCCACTTTATTTAATAATTTTAAGTGAAGCTTAATTTAAGATCGACGTTTTTCTTTTATGATGCATTCGTTCATTTATTGAAACAAAAAAATTACTACAAGAGCGCATAATTATTATTGAATAATTAATTATGTATTTGATTGCTACCTACTTACATATAGATTTTATGTATGATTGAAATTTTTTTAGATTAAAATTTATGAAAATTTGAACGAGAGAGAATCAGTGAACCGATAGATAGAAATCAAATCTGGAGTTTGAAAGCACAATTGTAAGGTACTAATCACCGAACAGTAAGCTTGAATGTTTCAAAGAGAGACGAAGATTCGATATTATTGAAGCTTGAACCTTTCAACTTTTTCTTTGTTTTAAAACTGTATGTGATTTGTCTTTAGTACTTGCGAATTAGAGTTTTTTAATTACAAGTCAAGTCTTTCTCGCAAATGAAAGAATGTTAATTAAAGAATTTGATAATTAAAAAAGTTTTGTTACTACACTAGTATTTTAAAAAAGATTTAGCTGTGGTTTAATCTAAAACTTTCTCAAAAATTACATTTAAATTTGGTAACGTAAAACATAAAGAACGTTTAACTCGGTAATAGGCATCTGATTAAACCGTACCGCTATTCTAGGCGTTTTAAAGTCATTACTTATTACAATGTTCGTGGTTTTATTAAGTTTTTCTACATAACGCACCTGCTGCTTTTTCTGAAAAAGCTTTACTTTGCTATTATCCGTTTTAGTATCAATCGCTATGTTAAATATAATAATTTAGTTGACACTAAATAATTAAGACGAGGTATTTTGTATCTTGAGTAGTTTTACTTTGCCCAAGACAGTCATTTACTATACTATGTAGTATACTTGTTGCGTAACACTAATTGTAAATTAAATGAAAAGAAATAGTACTCTAAGTAAGATGCATGAAAACGGAGCGCATCAGTAGCGAAACAAGAATTTATATACGATGGTTCTTCGTTTATTGCAGTGCAGTAGGTAACGAGCAGTAACCGCAACCACAAATTGAAAATAATGTCCTTTTTGCGGTTTCACTTAAACAAGCTTGCGGGGAGAATAAGTATTAAAAGTTGAAAGCGGACGAAATGTTAACTTGCTTATTGTTTTTGACGTTTTTCAGCCGTTTTATTTATTTAGATTTAATGCGCGCTTTTATGTGTCGAGCTTTTTGCAAAAAAAACTTTATGAATGCCGGTTTTTAATGAATTTATAAGAAAAGTTTTAAAAATGCGAGATAATGTTGTGTAAATGAGTCGTTTAGATTTATAACACTTAACAATTACGTGTTTTATTTTTCTACCAAAAAACTTAAGTGCACGCGCATGTGGTTACAAATGTTTGAAATTGTTGTTAATTGCGTAGTATAAGTACGTTACTGTGTATTAAATATTTCCATGCAGTTTTATTGTTTTTAAATTACGGCATCTTTTATATACTACATTAAACTTTAAACATTTATTGTATGCGGTAATAAATAAATTTTAATTTAAAATTTCAACTCTTTGATTTTTTAACGTACCTATATAAAAATGCTGCCAGTTTACTAAACATTTTTCTATTTTGTTGTTGTTTCTTTAACAAATAACTGTAATTGTAATACAGGGACTTCAGAAATGTTTGTATTCCACATGACATTACGTTAGGAAACCAACGTTGCTCGGATTAGTATAAAGTAAAACAAAAATTACTAAATCAGAAATTTGAATTATAAAATCTAAATTACAAACGGTAATAAATTAATAGTAATCCTTAGTTTATCACACTTTTATTGTAGAATGGTTGAAAAAATTCAATTGTAACTCGAGTGATATTAGCCCTTGCATTGTCTTGCTGAAAGTAAACAAACTGAAATTCGTTATTATCTAGCTGCTTAAAAATTGACTCTAAATATCATCATAAAGTTTACAGTATTGTAAGAAAATATTTGACCGACTATCCTTCTGTTTAATTTTGCAATCTATTCACCAACTTTCAAAGGTTGTAATTCTAGTTTTCGCAAAAGTATGTAGATTTTTGGTTGCCCAACTACGATAATTTGTCTTTTTACATATTAACTTAAATGAAACCATGATTCATGCTTCGTTCGTATAGAAAGTTAAATCGAACAGCCTTATATAAATGTTGGTTAAACTATTCACCAAATCGTAGGCGCTACAAGAAGTTGAAAGCACGTAGTTCTTAATAAACCGTAACTTTGTTTTTTTTAATGCTTTGTGGCAAGTTGTTACTGGCACTCTTAAAAATTGAGTGCTGATAAATTAGAAACTAAAGTTTGAATGAGTTTTACTTTTGCTACTGATTTGTTCTGTGCAATTACGAATGTTTTTGACAAGTGCACTAGAGAATGGTACCGCCTTGCAAATGCAATTCTTATTAAAAAACGAACAAAATGTTTATGTTGTCAGGAAGTATCGTAATTAAATTTTTTTCTGGGAAATGTTCGATAAATTGATCAATGAAACTAAAGAATACGACCATTTAAAAAATGCTTCATTACAATAATGGTGTTTTGTCCAGGATTAAACATTCTAAAATCATATTAATAGCTGTAGTGGGCCCCGTTTGAACAACCACGTCACGGCGGCTAGATACGATGTCGATGAGCGGGCGTGGTTCAGAAACTGTAATAAAGCTCGAAAAATACTTAGGCGCCACTCCACATGCTAATAAAGATCTTCGGCTTGGAGGTACCAATGGTTTTGAACCCACTACGAAGCGAATAGGATAGATGAAAAAAGCGAGCAAGAACAGTGTAACAAGTGAATATATATTTTTCCAACGATAACATGTACTATATTAAACTATTAAACTATTTAACAGGAATTATAAAAAATTAAGGAGCGTAATAGCAAATAAGGTAGTTACCGAACTGTCAATTTTGTGATTTTGATTGAATAGAATAAATAAAGATTTACAAATTTAAATAGTAAAAGAAATATTAGCAATCACCGAAAACTTTGGACTTAATCGATCAACTATTTACTTACATACAGTCGTGACCCGTTACGAATTGACAATTACAAATAATAACACCGCATAAGGAAACAAAAGATGAAAAGCTTACTCCACTGAAGTTCTTTGATATCGAGTAGTAAATGTTCACTACCATTTATGTAGTTATAGTTGACAATTAGCGTAGTAGGTAAGCTTATATATGACGTTATGTGCTTAAATCTGGCTTTGATTACAATCAAATCGATCCAATGAAACTTGACGGGTGTTAGGTCAGCTTAACCATGTTTTAAAATTTACGATTGAAAGTAAACGTTTTAGTATGATCTACAATTAAATTCTTGATTGTCACAAATTAGAAAAAAAAAAGATTAATACGGTGAACTTAAATATAAATAACACTTGCTAAATGCTAAAGATAAAATTAAAAACAAGAAAATGGTTTCTCAATAGAATAGTTGTGCATTAGTTTGATCTAGAAAATGAAAAAGATAAACGACAAAATAGATGATTTGACACTCGACGTAAACAAAACGTCAGAAAAATATTTGAAAATGGCAACACTACCAACCTAAAACAATATTTTTGTAAGCGTCATAGTTCACGTGAGAAACTGGTTTTAATGAAGTCTCTCTACAAGAAACCAATTTAAAAACAAGCTGTTTTTGTCATATCAACTTTTAAACTACTTATTACTTGTTACTATATACTATATACACCATTTACCCAAAAACTATTTTATTATGTTTCATGGTGAACATTTTGTATCTAAAATTACTCTGCTGCCGAGCCTCTGAGCCGAACTGTTACAATAATTTGGACTGGCGGTTGACTGAAATGCAAAATAATGATTGCGAAATACTTACTCTCTTTAAGAGGAATTGTGGTCATTAGGCCAAGAGTTCACGGTGTTAGTGATAATGGTTAAGAATTTGGTACTTATCTTAAGTACACCTGCATACGTTATATTTATAGTTACTCTTAAATTATAGTTAATTTTTCGTGACTATTGTATTTTTAGTTAAACGCGATTTAGTTCTATTTTTCTTCATAAACGTTGGGTGCGGATTTTTATTAATTTCGAATTGAATGTTAGTTGCATACTTTTAATTCTAGTTTTTTTAATAAACGTTCGGTGCTGATTTTTAGTGTTAATTGTAACGCGATCTCGTTTGCGTATACATTTGTTGAACTCTAACTTTTGCTGAATTTAGAATTTTGTACATTAATATTTTAAATAATTTTGATTTAAAATTTTATTGTTTGGCTACACTTCTTAAATTCACTATATTTGGGCCTATAGTGTTACAAAGTTACATATAGAAGAATGAAGTTATTTAGTCGCTAAAACAGGTTTTAACTAAGTCTCAACTAAAGAAGAAGACAAAGTTTCGAAAACACCAGAAACAGTTTGACCGCTTGCTTAACGTTTTTTATTTCTCAAAACAATGAAATATTAAACGATTTTTTTACTTACAGCTGTTACTGTTGTGGTTTTTATGTGTGTTGGCTTTGATAACGAAATTTAGTAAAAGCTAAGCTTTTGTGGGATCAGATGAAATTCTCAATAAACCACTCTAATATTTTTTTCTGTTTCAAACACACCAATCTTACCAAAATTTGGTCATCTGTTTTCATGACATTTTTTAATTTTAATTTAAAACCGTATGCGATTTAAATGTTTTTCTATCTACAAACTTTCGATATCCAGAATACTACACCTAAAATTAGAGTTGTTGCAGAAAGTGTCTCCTTAAATTTGCTTCCCGCAAAATCATAGTACATGTACAAGAAATAATACAGATTTATAATGTGTTGTAAAGCGCAAAATGTTTACACATATTCAGAAAACGTCTATCTAGCGTATTTTTCTAATAAAGCAAAAACAGTGAAATTATCCTTATTATTATTATGCTCTGCCAAGAATGACATGAACTTAACTGATTATACGAAACTGAAGTCATATTTAAGAAAGCAAAAAATGGGTTACAGTTCAAATAAATTAAAATTGCAAAATGCAAATTCCTAAACGACGCACCTGATGAAATTTAGAATTTGGTGTAATTTTTGTGGCTATATCGTTAAAGTTATTTTATTTCACAGGTTGTCTGTAGGCGTAATGAACTGGTTAAAATTGATGTAAGAAATATTGAAGATAAAGAATCTAGTAATCAATATACCTGATTTTAAAACCGGGAGAAGTAGCATATTTATAGTGACAAATAACAATCAAGAAAATTCTACAGAAAATATATTGGATTAAGATCCAGGGCAGAGAATACTCTGCCGAAATTATTTTTGAACTATAATCGAGGCCGGTGTTTTAATCAACATAGAAATGAACACTATTGCAAAAATCTCAAGAGATATAGCTAAATACCTTAATTTAGCCGATTGTGATTCATACACGGGACACTGCTTTAGACAATTGTTTACCACTTTGTTAATTTACGAAGGCGTCGATATCACACAGCTAAAGTGCCATGGAGGTTTGAAAAAGTGCGTAGGTCGCAGATGGCTATGTCGATGATAGCATTAATGAAAAATGGTGTATACATTACGAGCAAAAATTAATATATTTGCCTCGAATGATTGCCGCAGTCCGCTTCGCGCCAGCTTCAAACATCTTTCTCCGAACATTCCGTGAAGAATATGAAATATTTGGTTTATTTATAGTATTGAATTAAATTATCTTTGATAGGGACAACTGTATACCTAACATTACTGATAAATTTATGCTAGTATTACATTAAAAAAAGCTAACGGACAATTAAAAACAGATTTTACGAATAAGTTCGTTGAGTGAAAATTAAATGAATAAAATTAAGACTGTAGAAAGTTGATATGAAATACATAAAAGCTGCAATTAGTAGTATTTAGTAGTAGTGTTTGTAAGCAAAAATTTTCAGAAAACTTTGGAACAAAGGTTAAGCGACAAGAATAGAAATTAAGGTTTATCAGTTAAGTTTTACGGTTTGCTTTAAAATTAAAAACGTACACCTACAAATACATTTTTTAAAAGTTAGCTCTATAAAGATGATTGTTATTAGAGTTTACCAATTTATTATAAAATTATAGACAAATGTAATTCTAAACAGTAGTGTAAAAGAAATGATTAAATCAAGAGTTGTTTAATGTCTACGTTTATAGTATGTTAACGTAATTGAGATTTTGTTTAAAATTTGAGGTTATATCTGTTATCATTAGTTACAACTCAAAATTATCCGAATCGAATCGAACTTCGCGATGAGGTACATGTAACTAACATTTGCTTGCTGCTTGAATCTGATTAAAATTAAACGGACCCTTTTTAACGTGGGTCACGAGAACGGGATTCCGTAACCTGTTGGTTCTCATCGAAATAGGATACACATTTGACTAGATTTATATCGTTACCTATATCCAATTTTCCAATGATTTATTGTCGAAGACCGATTTAGATGAAAGGATATTTAATATTAAGATAAATGGTACACTATAAGGTTTCTTTTCGTACAATGTGCGTACCAAAATAAGTTTTCTATAAAAACGAAAACTACTTTTTTTTATTGATAACACGTCTGTAAGTAAGATGAATGTTTGGAAATATTTTAAAATTCTATACCAACCATACCTATAATTCAATGTCGAGTGTTATGATTGATTTTTATTAATGGCACTTGGTTTACATTATTTTGATTAATTACTTTGTGTGTTTAAAATAATTATCATTCTGTTACATAAAGTTTTGAGTTTGATGTCTTTAGTTTTAGTTCCTATTGTCAGTACCGTTTAGAAGTAATTTTTAAAATCTTTATTGTATTTGTTGTCTCTTTTATCTATTTTTGTAACAATTCATTTTATAGTACTCAGTGCGGTCCTGTAATAAATAAATATATAATGTGGGGATTAAGAAAAGATGGCGGAATGTTAGTTCACTTTAGTTTTTAAGTTAAGCGATTATTGAAAGATATACAATTACTTTACTAAAGTTCTTGCCATAAGAGAAGAGCCCTACGTCATCATCGTATTCATATGAATCAAGATTAACGCACTAGTCAAATTAAGTGTTAGTTTATTAGTTACAATTAAAAATTCAGAGTTGGCTATCGGGTCAATCCATTAAAAATCACCCAGAAAACAAAAGATTTGTTGCTCTATATTTTTGTTTCTCTTAATTTTTTTACCAGTTACTCACCAATATTGGGTGAGCTCAAAACTGCATTTAAAATTATTTTTAGGCTAGTGCTTTTTTTTTGACGGCCATTTAAAGTTTGTTTCGGTACCGTTTTTTGACTGAAAACAAGTTTTGCGTAAATGTCTATAACTCTGTTAATTTTGAAGATATCAAGACAAAATAAAAAACAAAATTTTCAGAATAAAATGCTCTAAATTTTTTGTCATACAAAGTGTTACCTTAATAGTAAGGAAAGTGGAGAAAAGAATTTGTATATACAAAGTTTAAATTAACCGAAATCAAGAACTTTAGTGCTGTAAAATCACTAAAAGAAAGAAAGACTCATCTTCAATTTTTTTGTTCTTATATAGATTTACTATAGTTTAACATGTTTTAAAAATATAAAGCTTGAGAACTTTTTCCTTTTTTTAAAATAAATTTCCAAAAATTAGAAAAACATGAATTTTACCCATTTTTGAAGTAGAGTATCTCAAAAGGGACTGAGTCAAAAATTATGAAATTAATACAGAAAGTACATCTTCATGGTATAAACAAGCTTTAAACATTTGGTGACTGAGACTCAACTGGTTCCAGAGTTATGTGGTATTAGAGTTTTCCGAAAAAGCGGTGTCATACGGTTAATGGTAATTAAGATTTTAAATTTACTTATTCACTGAGAAACATACTTTTATGCTTTATGTACATATTACTTATTTGTATAAACATATTTTATAAACACTAAAACATTTTGGCAATTCATTTAACCCAATTAGGCCTTAACCTGAAAGTTCATAATTTGATTAAAATATTAAAGAGTATAGAAATTTCGGTGCACAGTTTTTCAGTAATGTTGTGTGTTCTTCCTGAAATTGTTGTTAGTTCTGTAGGAGTGATTTTCTTTACAACTTTACTCACTGGTACCCACGCCATGTCCTTTTGAGATATCTGGAAGGCAGTTTTTGGGCCAGTTGGATGAAAAAAATGCACTAGTAGGTCATTGTCTTGATCGCTCTTGTCTTTGACGATCCCCAACCACCACTGATCTTCGTAAATGCACGCAATAAAATCATTGTATGTAAAGGATGCTGTGTTATGATGTGGTGAAACTTCTGATTTCATTGTCATTCACAGGAACGAACCGATGATACCCTCTTGTACCTTTCACAGACAAGCAAAGCTCAAATCTTTTCATTAGTTCGGCTTCTGTTTGTTTAATTTCTTGAGCAGAAACAAAGATGTATGTTATTCCAGTTATTTTTTCAGCGCAATATTTGAACATGTCCTTTGGAGTAAGAATTTGTTCGTTGTATGGTCTTTGCATGCTGGCTCTGGTGACTTCCCTTTTGGTGGTACCACCTATACCATCACAAGAGTTTTTCCCATGAGACGTGGCGAAGAAATTCAACTCAGCTATCAATCCAAAATCATTGTCATGTTGGCACAGATTAATAAAGTTTTTCTTATTTTTGTACTGGCTGGCACCATCGCTGATGTAAACCATTTTCTTTACTTTGGGTGAAGATTTGTTTACTTCTTTGATAAGATGCTTTTGAAATTCATATACTGTAGAAGTGTCATGAATGAGATGGTCACTTATGACACAAATGCTTTTACAACAAATTTCTCCTTCATTTTTGAAATAAAAAACAAATGGGTGTAGCGTTGCTTGCCTGTTAGTCCAGTAAAAGCTTTGGATTTCATCCTAAACACAAAATGTAAAGTTCTCTGCAAAGTCACCAATGACTAAACATTCACTGTCTTTGAGGTTACCTTTAAATTCTTTGAAATAATTAGATTGAATTTTTGCAATGAAATGGTGTGATTTTAGTTTTTCCATTTCTTCTACAAGATGATTTAAAAACTCATCTTTTGGTAATAATCTTGTGATGAGGTCAGCTCTGTCGGTATGTACCCATTGCTTGAAAACAACTTCTTCTGGCAAGTTGTCAATTTTATTTGTCAAAGCTTCTAGAAGCCCTTCTGATCCAGGACATTCTGAACACTTGTCCAGCATACAACTGTCATTCTCAACATCACATACAAGATATTCCATCAAGTCTCTGTAACTTACGTTGAGCTTAGCTCCTTCAATGACGAGCTTGACGTTTTGATGGTATTTGCATACGCAAACACTATGAGTGCCAGATGATCCTGGGAGGACACACTACTTTGGTCGCAGGGCACAAAATATTGACCGGCCAATTTTTAGGTTAGAGTAAGTCTGTTTAAAATGACTAAACAGCTCATTTAAAGGAAGCAGAATAAGCCTTTTTTGTTTTTGAACTTTGCTTTACAGTATACATATTTGCCATTTTTATTCTATATTCTTTTTTCATGTTTAGGCATTTTTATGCATTGTGAACTGATTTTTAATTAGTATTTTTTTAATAGAAAAAGCATTTTTATCCTTCATTACCGTTAACACCGCTTTTTCGGAAAACTTTGGTACCACATAACTCTGGAACCAGTCGAGTCTCAGTCACTAAATTTTTACAGCTTGTTTATACCATGAAGATGTGCTATATGTATTAATTTCATAATTTTTGACTCAGTCCCTTTTGAGATACTCTACTTCAAAAATGGGTAAAATTCATGTTTTTGTAATTTTTGGAAATTTATTTTAAAAAAAGGAAAAAGTTCTCAAGCTTTATATTTTTAAAACATGTTAAACTATAGTAAATCTACATAAGAAAAAAAAATTGAAGGTGAGTTTTTCTTTCTTTTAGTGATTTTACAGCACTAAAGTTCTTGATTTCAGTTAATTTAAACTTTGTATATACAATTTTTTTTCTTCACTTTCCTTACTATTAAGGTAACACTTTGTATGACAAAAAATGTAGAGCATTTTATTCTGAAAATTTTGTTTTTTATTTTGTCTTGATATCTTCAAAATTAACAGAGTTATAGACATTTACGCAAAACTTGTTTTCAGTCAAAAAATGGTACCGAAACAAATTTTAAATGGCCGCCAAAAAAAAAGTACTTGCCTAAAAATAATTTTAAATACAGTTTTGAGCTCACCTAATATTGGTGAGTAACTGGTAAAAAAATTAAGAGAAACAAAAATGTTGAGCAATATGGTCTGGGTGATTTTTAATGGATTGACCCTATCTTGGTTAGTTGGTACCTATAAGAGTTTTAATTTTGCTGTCACAACAAGTTTAACCTTGACTCATTCTCTGATCAAGATTATCATGCATCAAGAATATAAGTGACGCCATCAGCAAGTGTAAGAAAAACAACACGCCAAGAATTCATTTCTAAAAAACTCCCACATATTTCGAGACATATACAAAAAGCAAAACGCGAAAAATAGGACTTGCAACAGTTTATAGGATACGCAATCTTACCCTATGTCATCGGCGTCAACGATATGTTCTGGAAGATTCTAGAAAAAAAGATACAGTCTAAAGAATAGAACAATTTTTGCAACTCAGACTATTGTTTTCGTAACTTAAATGCAGGCGTTTAGCTCAATATGATTTGACAGGCAGGTCGCAAATGTCGGTGTGCTAAAGAAACAATTTGCAAAACACAGGTTCTAACAGTAATATATTTATTTTCAACGAGAGAATATAGAAGTTAAAAAAGAAAAAGAGGTAGAACAACTATAATTAAATAGCGATCATAAATTCGTCGACAAGTATCACAGTCTATAATATTAATGCAGGTCTTTTTGATCAGGCAACTCTCCGTTCAACTAATTATATTTAACGCTAACATGCGTTATAAGTGATTGTGTGGTAGCCCCACGAAAATTGCTAAAAAGCAAAAAATAACTTGACGACGCCATTTTAAAATTGCTTTCATACCTGGAAACGTCGTGTAATTAACCCAATAGCCGAATCTGACTAATACTAATACACAGTGAAGCGTCACACATACCGCAGACAGGCCAAAGCATCAATTCAGAATTAATATACATTAACGAAATGCCAAACTGAGGCACACATCACCAGCAGTAACTGAGCATGCACACCAAAATGGAATCAATTGCACCAACTACAATAAGGTAGAAGTGTTAACCAGAACCACGCGGTTACGCAAAAATGATTACCAAATTACTCAAAAATTAAGAAGCCGCCACTAAATTTCAGCAAAAAGTACGCGGTCACACCAATCTGTCAAGTACAACCGTAACTTTGGCAATAATAAACTGGTTATTAACGTCAAATTACGTTGAAACAAATTGTAAAATATACAAAAAAATAACTAATTTATTAAGGTCGTGTTATATTTACTATGATTATTTCTTGAGCTAAAAGCATTTCTAAATTGTATAAGAAAATTTTCATTTAACAGTAATAAAGGGCAATAAACATTTGTGTGGGTGTGAGTAACTGGACCATTTTGGTGGTTTTTGAACAAATTGAAAATTATTGGTAAGTTCTCTTTATTGCCGGATATCATTGCTTCGGCGAATATTGAGAAAGCTGATCAAATAGCCAACTATTTAAAACCAAGGCGAATAGTCTGAGATATATACACTGACGAGCAAAAACAGAGGTAACTTGAAAATTATGATATATTATGCAGATACCATAAAACAGTCATCTCTTTGAATGATAACTCTTTTTCGCTTGAATCTGGATTTTTAGGTTAGCAAAGCAGTCTCTTTTATCTTGTAATAATTCTACAATTCTTGCCATATCAACAAGATTCAACACCAGGCTGAACAAATACATAACAGACACGAAAAGGAATAGCATGAGATTGGCGGTAGCGGAACACTTGCAGACCACACGGCATGCAATCGATTTTAACGGAACCAGGACACTTACCAAAGTCAGACACTTTTGACCAAGGATCTATAGGAAAGCGATAGAGACCCAGAAGGGGGACGACGGAATAGAGCTTATTTCCATTTAGAAGCCTTTATTCAAACTAAACGCCAGATGATGACCGAAATGTCAAGATACTAAAGCGACGCGGTTACTAACTGGAAACCAAACTTCAAGATTGGACGTCTGCCACGAAAGGCCTAAAAGCAAGAAGAAAAAAGGTTTAAATAGTTTTATTCAATATGACCAATCAGCGAGACAAGTGATAAAAAAATATAAAAGACGTAAACATTTATTTAAATAGCACTGCTACATGTTTTTGTTGTTGCTGTTATTTCTTTAAAAACATCTCTTTTGTATGTATAGGTTTTTTATATTCTTAAACGTTTGGAGTACAGAGTGGTCTGTTAAACATTGCTTCACGTGCAAGGTTTTTTTGCAAGATAACATTCTTAGACATGTGTTTGAGCCTTTTATCTTAATAAAATTTTATTTTTCTTTTTTTGCTTTGTCAACAATTGTATATACTAGTTTTGAAATATATACGATATATATTTGTACATATATCTTTCTAACTATAGTTTCGATAACGCGAATATTTAAAATTAGTAGTTACATCGGTTTAGTACAAAATACATTACATCGAATACGTTTTCTTTGAAGAGCAATAACAATGAACTTTTCAAATAATTTAAAGTCTTTCAATTTCCTTTTAAGAATGGGAATAACTTCGAAACATCGCAGCTGGCGATTAAAGATTTAATTCCTCTATTCAAGTTTGTAATGCTGTACATAAACATAATCTCACGAACGAGAAGAAGCTTTCGAGACTAACAAACATGACGTTCACAATAATTCGCGACTGTCGCGTACTACCACAATTTCCACTCGTATACTCTTAACATCATATTAATTAATATAAACACTACTATACTTGTTTTAATTGATTTTTTTATAAGAATATAATTTTTTCAATTACCTATTATTTTATGACTTATCAATTTGAAAATTCTCTTTTGTCGTTTAATTTTGTTTTTCAATTCTACAAGCCTATACAACAGGAATCTCAAATATATGTTAAAGCTATTAACATATATTTAAGATTTGTCTAAATATATACATATATATATAAAAAAACATTCACATATTACAGTACATTAAATTACAATGGACATGTTCAGGTAGTAATTAAGAGATACCGTCAAAGTCTAAGAAAAGAAAACTTAAAATTTATTATCATGTATAGACTCTCGTAATCTACCAGGTAAAAAAGTTATACCTTCGATTCTTACTGAAATTTTACTTATTCAAAAATCATAGATTATTTATTTTATTTAATTAAGAATAGTTCTTGGCAAATATTAAAAAAACCCTAAAATATGTATGCAAATATGCACTGAAAACAGTCAAAATATGCACTAAAACATGTTTTTATGAATTTTAATATAAATACATGGTATATGGATTTATAAAACAACGACATTAGTAGTTTTTTTAATCTAGTAAATTTTTTATTGTAAGAACTACATATACAAAAAATAACAAAAATTAAGAAACATTATTAAACCATTAACATTATTTATAATACAATTTTCTAAAGATGTCACGACTAGTTTTCTTGCAGAGTTTTTGTTTAATGGAAAAAAAACGTCAACAGTAATTTATTGGACTTTTGCTTTAGCAATGTTTTAAAGGAGTTGTGTTTATGATGATTTTTAATTATAAAGATTATGTATAATTGGAAATTCTATTTTTACAAAATTAACTACTCGATTCAAAGTTGCTAAAGAAGAATGTGTTAAATTGAGGGCAAAAAATAGAAAGAAATAATAATATAGTTTTTTTCTCTTGGTAACGGTTCAGGTAAAAAAAAAGAAACGGATTTGTTAAAAATCTAGATATAGTTAAATTATTGGTTTTTGCCACTACTAATAATCAAGTTTGTAACATACCGTCCTTTAACATCTGTTGTCTTGTCAAAGATATTCATATTAAATTGTTTTTAATGGCAGTCTTAATCGCTTCAACGGTAAATTGATACCTGGAGTCAACATATTTTTTTGTTAAGCAGTAGTAGAAGTCATGTGAATATCTTCTTTGTAATACTTTGTTAAAAATTGTTGAAATAATGGATGGTCTATTTTTTTGGATATTGCAACCCATCAGTAAACTTTATAGAACCTGGTTGAAATTTTTTGATCTGAAACCTTGGTTTGTTTTTCAGTGATGAGCTGCTGAAGCAAATCTTGAGGCTTTTCTTGATGCGTTTTATGTGCAGTGATTCCCAAGTGTTTATGAACTTGAATTTTTTTTTTTTTGACATATATGTACAACTTAAATACAAAAAAAGTTAAAAATCTTAATCAATAAAAAAATTAAATTTGTACATATTCAAATTCTTAAATGCCTAATTTTATTATGGAGCTATTGTTAATATAAAAATTTGAACTTTTACATTTTACAAAACTGGCTATACGAGAATATAGTAAAAATAACCAACCTAATAGCGGCCGCCCCCGTATAACGATCACGAACACTGACAAAAATTTTATTAAATAAATATTATTTTTCAATACCGAGTCAAGTAGCGATTTAGTTTCTTTACTTGTTAATGTTTTACATGTAAATTACATGCTAAATCTACAAACAATATAACAAAACTAGCAAAAATCTTAATTTCCTGCATTTTTATAAAGTATTTGTAAAAATCCATTCATTATTTTGTCACTGTGAATTAATTTGGTAAAATAAATATGTTGAAGATGTTGGGAATTAACAAAGAAAATGTATTGAGTATTTATGCACTAAGTTTTAATTTATTTATTTAATTTAATTATTAATTCAAATTGCAAACAAGAATAAAGCTATAATCAAAGATAATTTAAAGTCGTCTTATAATACTATAAATTTACTAACGGGTCTATATAGTTACCATCAGATGGCTGTGCCATCTTATTTTACTCATGTTACTAAAATCATTTATTAATATAAAGCTATAAGGTACAGTAAAATGTTCTCCTACTGCTGAAGAGCCCCAAAAGGGTGAAAAGGCCATCTAGTGGTGGCATTTTTACATTTGCATTGACTTTACAATGTTATACGTTGTTGTGGTTTTATCTTGGGGTTTATTTAAAACTTATTTGAATTACGCGTATATAAAATCAGCTTTCTACGTTTTCATCTCTATAGCCATTTGCATACTATTATTTATGCATAGTAAATTTATACTATGAGATGGTTCTGCCATCGTATTTCACTATTTAAAATAAATTTTGTAGCTTTTAAACCTTAAATACGTACGTACATAACTATATTTAGTTTCGTACTTGTTTAAAATATTTAGTTATTTAATAACTGCACTGCTAATTAGAAAACAAATCAGTTCGTTTACAAGTCATGTATAATAAAATAAAAAATTTGTTTTATGAAAAAGTATCGGTTATGGTGATTTTTTTTTAGAAATAAAAACAGTAGTGTGTTTTATATATTTATAACAAGCAAAGATTTATGTAAAAACGTTTAGAATTATGTAATAAATCAAAGTATACATTTCTTTAGGCTACATAATTTTCTTTAATTGAAGTGGCATATCTTTGCTTAGTAATTTTACTGCTGTAATCGGTTTTATCTATAAAGTACTTTCCAAACGTTTATTTAAATTATTGGTTTTGGTTTCTTTAAAAGGAACTCAAATTGCACACGCGTTTACTATAACAAAGAGGAGGTGAATTTGAAATACGATAAAAACGTCAATTTTCTTTGTCGATTTACTTGAAAGGAAACATTTAAAAGGCGAGTTGCAAAGAGGTACAGTTTAATAGCAACTTCCGGAGACATTTTCCTCCTAGTAGGCCCTTCGTTTATTAAGCTTAGAGGTTAACTTATTTAACTTGACAACTGGACCATAATGAAATTACTTTAATTTTATGTCTGAAGTAAATTAGATTTATCTCAAATTTTAAACAAAATTTATTTATGCACTACTTTATGTTTAGTATTTTGGTTGTTTAAACCAATGACTAGGATTGATTATGTTTCAAAAAAAAAGGATACATCGTTTTTTTTTGTTTATTTAAACTTAGCTTACAGGCTCTTCAGACTCATCAAATATGTTTCCATATAATAACTACCGGTTGCACTTGATTAGTTAAATATGATTTCATTAATAATATTACACCTTTGTTGCATTTATTACACCTTTGTTACATTTATAAAAAAACATTTCTTCTAACAAAGTTTGTAATGGCAGATGTAATGTAAACACTCGAAGTACGAAATCCAAAGTGACCATTATGAAATAATTTATTTGTATCCATTACATTGAAATAACTTTTGCATTGTACGAATTACTGAAACTAGATGATAATTAGTTAACTTAGAAGGACCGCTTTATTTTAATATTCCATACACTGTTTAACACAAAAAATAATCAATTTTATATTTTTTATCTTGTAATATATTTCAGTCATTAACAAAAGGTATACTGCAAAATTGATGATCAACTACTATAAAAATAAATAATTAAGTTTATAAGTGTAATAGGACAGTTATGTAATTTTCAATTTTAATTTTATCTTCATATTAATTTAATAATAATAATAATATATTTTCTACTACAGTTTGACAAGTTTTTCAAATTGCTAATTTTTTGATTAATAGGACGATTTTAGATATGAAATTAATAAGTTTATTTAAGGAATGCTGTCATCATGATTTTTAATTATATAATAATATCCAAATACTCCTAATGGGCTGTCTATTTTTATATAGGCACTCTTTTCTCCTTGTATATACCGTCAGAGTTAGGTCATGTATCTGCTCGGACAGGGGGCTTGGTTTTTTTGCCTTGACCACAGAGGAGTAAGGGAAAAGGGGGATGAGCATGTCATCACAAGAATTCATTAAAGGGGCGCTCACACCACTAAATGCCGGTAGAGCACACAAATCAGCCATCACGAATCCAGACAAGCGTGTGCAACCAAGGTTCTGGATCGTGAAAATGGAGGGCGGGGATTTCTTTAGAGAAAGTTATTTTTATATATAAACAGATTATTGGTTACATTAAGTTGATACGTAAGATAAAGGAAGGATTACTGGAAACAGTCTCAGCAGCACCTGCCAGTCAACTACAATGTGTTATAAAATTAGATGCAACGCTAGTAAAAATCAGTCTTCACGAAAAGTTAAACCAGAGCAAAGGCGTAGTCACATGTCACGACTTTCTATTTGGTAGAAGAAATAGTCGAGGGCATGTCGAAGTGATCGAGGCTCGACGGATAAAAATTAGAAGGAATGGATTGCTGGAAGACACCCCCAGTTTAATACTAACCTTTAATAAGGCAACACTTTCTCAGAAGGTAAAAACCGGTTTTCACTGCTTTCCTGTAAGATTATATATTTCCGAGCCGGTTCGGTGCTTTAAATGTCAAAACTTCGGTCACCCTACCTTGCGATGTAACAATGGAGTATGTGTTTGTGGAAAATTGCTACATGAAGGTTCACCGTCCCAAGAGCCGATCACTCGCGTACATTGCAGAGGCAATCAATAGTCCCAGTTCAGAAATTTTTCTACATACATAGAAGAAAAAGCAATTCAAGAAGTGGAAGTTCGGAAAAACATAACTAACCCGGAAGTCAAAAAGAAAGTGATTGGTTTGGCACCGGAACTTGGTTTATCGTACGCTAAAGCGACCACTACTACTCCTAAACAGGTCGCCGATATTTATAAGGACATCAACAAGAATTAAAAGCAGCAAAATTCACAGTAACGTCACCTCCGCAAGTTACAGTTCCGACCAAGGTTACGAGTACTGCCTCACCGAGTTTAACTATTGCAGCCTGCAGTTAATCTCCGCTGACAAGCCAAAAATATCAGATTTCACTTTTTCAGCACTAGAAGATGAGCTAGATTCTAGCCAAACTTTTCTCAAGGGGAAAAATTCAAAAGAATTAGTTTACCAAGTAAGACAACTCTTAAGAACTGTCATATTTTTCTTTGTTCTTCAAAAAATACTACGATGACATTGTAGAGGATGCATCGTGAGGTACTGCAACGTCACGACCCGATCTGCCTGTGCTTGCGAGAAACTCAGGACAACAGTACTCACTAAAAGGATATGAGAGTACGGCACGATTATCTCCTTGCACACTGAACTGCCGTTAAATACGAACTTTCAATCAGTAACTAAGTAAATTTAGTAGCAATTTATTTTTTTTATATCTCGAAATCCTTTAAAAGGTCTATTTAACTGTATATTGTTGTCTACGTTTAAATAATTACAATTCATTTAAATTTTGGGATTTTCTTAGTGGAATTTTGTGTTGTCTCCACTACTCTTCTGGTTTTTTCGAAAAGATCATTTTTTCAAATAAAAAGAAAGATTACTTCCTGTGTGACCGTCGACATCTAAAGGTGGATACCAAAAAGTAATTTATTTTTTTACGTTAAACGATACGAACCTGAGGAAGAATTGGGGTTGTAGTGATGTTGGTTACCGGACATAAAGTCGTGGTTTTTACTAAATTGTTTTAATAATTGTACCTACAAATTTCACATGGTGGACTTTAGGTATTATTTCATCCATCTTTATCTGTGAGTTTGACCATAGTCTGATAATTATTTGTCTGAATGTTTGTCCTTGTCCTTACATCAAGGGTGAATGTGTTATTGTGGCGTTTTTATCTTTGTTCGTGATTGTTACTTAATCGTTTCTTACCTCTAGTGTCTTACTGGTTATGGTTAACATATACTGCAATTGGATATCTTTTTTAGGCTTGTTACTAGTAGCTCTTATAGGCTCATCTTTGGCACCATGTATTTGTGGCATCCTTCATACTTGTCGAGTAGCGAGTAGCAAAGACTACATACACCCAGGTAGAGTTCATTTCAAGACTAAAGAACCGCTGCGCAGAAACCAATTTTGTTCCGAATGTCAGTACACTAGCTAACCAAACACGTTTGCACTTTTCATACGGCGTTTGAGGTGTCCACATTTATTCCACAAGTTGTTACAAACTCTTTTTCATCTTTGTGTTTTATATTTTTTTATATTATATTCATCGTCTTGTATGCATTCATTTTTTAATTAAATTAAAAGATAAACAATTACAGTTAATGTAGATTGTTTACAGCAGATGTTTTTAGTTAGAATTTATTTCGCATGATCGTCAAATTCCGAATTTATCCGACGCGCACTTCACGGTTCTTTAGTCGTGAAATGATCTCTACTCCTATCGAACATCAAGTAGGTAATAGTATTAAACATTACGTTCCTAAGAACAATAGCAAGGTGTTGTCGCGATATAAGTAGTTGTTTAAATAGATTACTTTGTAAGTTTTATTGCTGTTATAAAAGGTTAAGCTCGGTCATGTCTCGCATCGTCTGAGGTACCCCAATCTCTACCTCAGTTTGAATGCAGTCATAATGTATTCACAAAAGTGGCGAAACTCTGCTCAAATGTGTTGTAGCCTGGAGGAATGCACATGTACGATTGCTGCAAAGAAAAAGGCTTTCAACTGATTTAGCAAGTATCCGACCGAAACAAACCTGGTAGCTTTCAAAAAAGGAAGGTGGGCCAGTTGAAACGCTTACATGTCGACCATATTATCTACGTCTAGCAACGCTGACGTATAGAGGAAGATAAACGCTATATCTAGAAGATATCGCTCCATCATGCCAACCTGTATGGAAAACTCCTAGCATCAACAAACAGAAGATGCGGTAGAGATCGCTAACCTACTAGCAACGCAGTTTGAAACTGTAAACTCTTCGACGAACTACAATGCCTTTTTCCTCGCCATGAAAGACCGAGCGGAGATATCCTTTCTTATTACTTACCTTTGTCGATGAGCGAACTAACGAGGCAATGAACAGCACAACTTCTTCTTTCCCGAAACCATACAGCATCAACAACGAGATTATGCAAAATCTTCCACCTGAACGAAAATCAAACCTGTTAGATATCTACAATCAACCCTGGATTAGCGGTATATACCTTGACAAATGAAAAGAAGTCGTAGTGTTTCTATCTTAAAACCGGGCAAAGATCCCATAGGATTCTCTAGTTAACGTTCTAAACAGTCGTTTACAGTGGTACTAGGAACGAAATAAATTGTTAGTCCTTTACCAAGCTGGATTTTGCTATAACAGATCACCTAGTATTGTTAGATAAAGTTGCCAAGATGCGTTTAGAAACTGCGAACAACTAATAGGAATCGTTTTCGATATTAAAAGAGCATATGACATGACGTGGCGCTATGGTATCCAACAAACGTTGCACGGCTACGGCTTGAAAATGCACTTACCAAAGCTAATACGCTTATTCCAGACTAACAGATTTTTACGGGTAAAGATCGGTAACTACTTGTCTATGTGTTGCACCTTGT
Organism: Aquatica leii; assembly: GCA_035610365.1. Lineage (NCBI taxonomy): Eukaryota > Metazoa > Arthropoda > Insecta > Coleoptera > Lampyridae > Aquatica > Aquatica leii. The sequence goes on from CM069433.1 coordinate 196,337,255, forward strand.
TGACGTTAGGAATCAACGATATCGCAAAAGGCGTAGACGAGAACATGTGAAAGTACCTATACGTTGACGACTTGGTCATAATGCTTAGGAAAGAAACTGGAACCTATGGATATACAGCTGTATGTCATAAACATCATAATGGCGAACAATTAAAGGATCAGTTTCACGTTTTTCAGCGAGAAAACACATTTTGTACATTTTTACCGACTGAGAACACCAGTGTGAAGTTACCCATAAATCCATCCATAAAAATTATACCTCAGTTTAAGTAACTTAACCAAAGTTTTAAAGGATCTATTTAGTAATAATGACTTAAATATAAATATTACGAGTATATTAGAGTATTATCTATTGTAATTTGTATATAATTAAATTATTTTCTTCTAAACTATCACCTAATTAATAAGTGTAACTTCAAAGTCGATTTAAAATATGAGTGCGTGGTTTCATTTTTGTGCAAATTGGCACATTTATAGTACAGACATGTACAATAACATATCCAAAAACAAAAGTGGAACTATTTTTATAAAAAAAGTTATTTAACTTTAACGACGCGTAATGCGCCGCGACCCATAACTAAGAAAACAAATTTTGAAGTTGATTTAAACAATGAGTGCGCGGTTTAATTTTTATGCAAATTGGCACACTTATAGTACACACCATGTACAATGACATATCCAAAAACAAAAGTGTAACTATTTTTATAAAAAAAGTTATTTAACACTAACAACACATAATGTCGCCCAGAAGCTGTAACTACAAAGCTAAACTTTGAACTCGATTTAAGCTACGAGTTACGAGCCGCGGGGCATTACGCGTCGTTAAACTTAAATACCTTTTTTACAAAAATAGTTACATTATTGTTTTTTGATATGTTAATGTACATGGTGTGTACTGTAAGTGTGCAAATTTGCATAAAAATTAAAGCGCGCACTCATACTTTAGATCGACCTTAAAGTTACACTTATTAATTTAGTGAGTGTTTAGAACCAAATAATTTAATTATTGATAAACTATAATAGATAAGACTCTAATATACTCGTTTTATTTATATTTAAGTCATTATTACCAAATAGATTCTTTAAATCTTTGTTTGAGTCACTTAAACTGCGGTAGAATTTTTATGGCTGGGCTAGTTTTTATGGGTAACTTCACATCGGTCTGAGAACTTTCCACTACGACCATGCATTGTATATTAAACAGCAAACAATTTCCTGCAAAGACACGGCAATATTCCTAGGAGTAATTATTGGCTCCAATATGATTTGGAGAGAATATATCTCCGCGACAGACCTAAAATGTCGAAGGACTCTCGAAGTCATGAAGGTGCTGGCGCATAGCAAATGAGGCGCAGAACCGTTAACTTTTATAAGAATATATCAGTCGATCGTACTATCGAGAATTGATTACGGCTGTGTAGTGTATTCATCGACACGGAATAGCACGCTGCAGCTTCTAGACAAAATATATAACATGGGACTTGGATACTGTCTAGGTGCTTTCCTTACGTCACCATTGGATAACTTATACAACGAAGCTGGACTAGGATTTTTGACCATTAGGCGAATAAGGCTACTCGTCAAATATATCACCCACATAAAAGCTTCCCACGATCATCTGAACCGGTGGATTATCACAAGACCAGCTGGCGTGCGTTTCGCGTAGTACCTAAACGGAACCGAGTACTCGTAGCTTGTCATACTGGAGGAATGTTCTAACGAAGTACCTCCATGGACCTTGATATTTTAAAACTATTTTAAATCTAGGAAGTTTCAGTAAAGAAGATACGCCTGCTGAAGTACAAAAATAGCCTTCGTACAATAACAGAAAATTACTCGTCAAACTGCATCGTGCACACTGAGGGATCTAAGTTAGCGAACGGCGTTGGCTATGCTATCGTGTGCGATCAAGAAAGTTATATTTGTCTTGATAAAATATCTTCGTTGTACGTGGCGGAACAATATGCGATGTGGCAAACCCTATTGTACTGCAGATTTCATCGGCATCGAAGAAATTTCTTCGCTGTGACCGATGGCTCTCAATGTTCTAAAATCTCTAGAACAATCTTACACCATCGACACAGAGGATTTTGTACCAACTAAAACACCTAAATGATAAATCGTGTGAAGTTACTTTTATGTGGATTTTTTATCACTTAAATTTTTACTAACTTTAAGACATTTGTCATAACATTTTATTACAATATTCGTTTTAATTGTAATTTGTAATTTTATTTTAAACGAAGATTTTTTTTTAAATTAAGCTGTAATTTTTATAATTAAGTATAATTATTGTGTCTTACTTAACACAAATTGATCTAAATAAGAAATTGCAATGATTAGTAAAGCGGGACGCGTTTAAGAGGAAGTTTATTGACATAGAAATTTGAAGTATATTATTGGGTAGTTGGGCTATAAAGCATACGGTGTGTACGACACAACACATATTTATACTTTGAGTTCAAAGGAAAAATGTAATATCCGCTAGATTTCGAATAACCGAGCCATCACTCTCTTTTTTCTCTATTCCCATGCGGAATTAAATTTCGCATTTCCTTGGATTGATTCCGTTCTGAACAAAATCTATTTTCATACATAAATTGGAATTTTATTTTTAACTAACATATTAAAATAATATCTAATTCCGGCGGTGTTGATTACAAAATAACTATGGCGTTTTTTATTATTTTCAAGTTACACATCATTTAGTTATCGTTATTAAAAAAATCGATCTATTTATATACCACGACTACAAGTTGTTAGTGTTGTGATATCTGAATACTAAGGCGTACCAGATTCTTGGGGCTGACAGGTTTTACAGATGATCCACCCTGATGTCTGCATCCCTATCATATGTTACTTGCGTGAATAGACTCAGTTACCTGTATAGCTGTCTGCAACATAACAAAAACAGTAAATAAATGAAATTAGGGTTCTAGCTTCGTGTTGCACGAATCATTAGGTATGTATTTGTTTATTACAACAAATAAAAACAGTTTTCATTTGAAATTATTTTTCTTATGCATACTTCTCAAAATATTATACTTGATTTAATCTGCAAGAATTTAGAAAAAAAAAGTTTAGATGCGTGATTGCCTCGTCATAAAAACCCCAATATCTTGTTTTTCTAGTATATATCTTTATCTAAGGCTTTTAGATCTGCTAATTGGTAAATGTAGTACTTTTAAAAATGGCTTTTAACTATCGAGGGAGTATTTGTCCCCAAGAAGTTTATGGTTTTGACCTGAAATAGAAAAGATCAACAAAGAAAATATAGTTTTTCTTTTAAAACTCGTAAATCATTTGTGGTAGTTGTTTGTAATAAAAGTGATATATTACATATGTAAATGTGTGTATACCTATATGTAAGTTTTCTGACATGAAGTAAACAGTGTAGATATTTATTGAACATTCCTAAGAAAAGAAACATTTTATTTTGCGCTTAAAATATGATTTTTATGTCTGGTTATTAATGCGGAATTTAGTACATTTATGAATTATAATTGAATTTAAGTAATGTTCTCGGTGTTCAGTGATATACGAATATCATTACTGGTATTACCTTTAATAAATCGATGCGTTTTAAAAAATTTTAATCCAACTTGCAACGTTGCAATTTTGCTGTTTTGTGGCGAAAGTGACATCGAATTTCTTCTTCTTTTCTTCGTAAATTATATGTATATGTTACTTCTATTTTTTGTATTTCGATCGGTTAAAATTCTGTAGTGTAGAAGGCGTCTTGGTTTTATAATATATATATTTTACTAAACATTTACAAAACTTATACAAAACATTAAAAACATAAACGGTCAGGATCAAAAACGTAAAAACGAATATTTTGGTAAAAAAAACTTCCATATAATTCTTGTATTTTATCAGCTCGTAACACCCATGATTCTGCGTCGATATCATTGCTGTTGCCATTAAAATCGGGTATCAACGTGCATGCTTCTTTGTTCGAAATCGTATTAACATTGTTGGTAACCAAATTATTTGGTCTTGAATTATCATTAAAAGAAATAATTGCTCTTACAGTAGCTTGAATGATATCCTCGGCACTCATCTGCAAGGCTTCGGTTGGGGCTTGCATTTCTTCATTCGAATGGTTCGCCATTTTCATAAATCCTTAAAACGTGTTTAAAAATAATCTTGGAATATTTCGTTAATCACCACTTCAATTTAGTTATTCAAATCCCACTTCTGAATCTGTAGAAGGCGTCTTGGTTTTATAATATATATATTTTACTAAACATTTACAAAACTTATACAAAACATTAAAAACATAAACGGTCAGGATCAAAAACGTAAAAACGAATATTTTGGTAAAAACTTCTCTCCCTCCTTTTTCCTTACCAACTTATATTAAACACTAAACACTGTTACCAACTTAAATACCAAGCCTACAGTAGTATCTTTTATTCGGCGTTTTAGTTTTTTATAACAAAATCTACTAGCTAATCAGTGCACGCGGCTTAATAGAATCACGTTGGAACTTAGGGTTTATGATAACAATAACCGAATGATAACAATATGCGAAATTCAGAAAAAAAATACATGTTTATTGGTTACAAAGCAGTAAATACCAGGTTGTCAATTTAGAAACTGAATTCATAGTATCAATATAAGCAAAAAAATGTTCTATAAAATCTTAAGCTTTTGCGGTTATTTTGTCTATGATTATAAGCATGTTTGTGAAGAAGTTAGCACGACATTCTATAAATACAAATAAAATAATTAGAGTTTCAATAGCACTTTTCATAGTTCTACAGTTCCTGATAAAAATTAAAAAAAGTTCCGCATTACTTATCTTAAAACACGAAATTGTAAAAATGCCGTGCTAACTTCACAAATATAGCACGACACTCTCCACTCTAAAGTACTAAAACGCGTGAATATTACTATTTTTGACAAAAGTTCTGAATACTTCTAATTAAATTAAGTATATATGTGTAATTTTAGATCGCTATTTTAACAATTAATAATTTTTAATAAGTTTCTAATATTCAGACACAGCACGACATTATGTGAAGATGTGTCGTGCTGATGATTTTCCGCGGTTTTAATACTGATTTTACACAGTTCTATAAGAGTTCTTTGCTTTAGAAACATTTTAACGAAAAGTTCCAACTGATTACTATTTTTTTAACTTTGTTCAAAAATTACGTTTGGCACGACATTTTGTGAAAATGTGTCGAGCTGATGATTTTTCGCAGTTTTAATGGTAATTTTCAACAGTTCTACAAGAGTTCTATGCATTAAAAACATTCTAAAGAAAGGTTTCAATTGATTACTATCTTTTAAACAATTTTCAAAAATTACGTCTGGCACGACATTTTGTGAAAATGTGAAAATTTTATAGAATTTTTAGATCGAAGAAAATAATTAATTCTGGTATATATTATTACGTAATTCATGATTTTTTTTAATAGACAAATTGACTTTTTATTTGTTGTAAAACTAATAGAGTTACTTAAAATTAATGTTGATTAAGATCATCGTGTGCGGCTGAGAGTTGAGATAAATGATTACATCTGCCACACAAACGGATAGTTTTACGTGCAGTTAATTATTTACGTTAATTATTTACGCAGACTTCAAAAATTTACGCCAATTAATTAAACTTTTATTCATTGTTTCGATTATCAATTACAATTCATCCATCTTAATTTAACTTGATATAGTTTTTTAAAAATAAAAAAAAATTAATTCTACTTTTGTCAGTTACAATTTTAAATATTTTTTTCAAAAATTCCAATGAAGTGTCCTTTCAAGAATTAATATGTTGAAATCCTTAGTCATAGAGTAACAAATTGCTATGGTATTTGGAGGTAGAGGGGATAAGATATGAAGTTATTTTCTTCTTTGGTCTTTTGCATGTAGCCTTGATTTCAGATTTATCATTTTCGAACAGTTTAATAGAGTTGTATTTTAGAGGTTTCATTAGATTCATATATGAAACACTAAAAATCGATAGTTCATACAATGTGTTCTACGTATTTCCTTCAACTGCAGTTGAAAATAGAAAAAAAACATGTTTTTTAAAAAATGTGTGTCGATTTATACATGACACATTATATAATTATTTTGAAGGATGGGCGACTTCCGGTCATACTACAATTTAGAAAAATCTGACGTTTGCAGAGTTTTCAGCAATTAGGGATATCTTTGAAACTAAAGTAAGTAGAAAGTGGAGTAATATATAATACAATTAAATTATTTTAACTTAAAATCTTCTCCACAAGTATGTTTTAATTTTTAATTTATCTTATACATGTTTCATCATCATCAGTATAACTACAAAATTGTTATAAATTATTAAGAATATAGCTAATTTTTATTAAAATAAAATAACAAAAATGACAAGAAACTGTCAATAAACACACAGCCAGAAGTGTTAAGAAAATAAATTAAAAAAGAAAAATTTTATACCCCTTCTTTATGGTCTTCTAAAAATTCATGAGACTTCAATATCAATACGTCCTGTTGTGTCCTTTTGCTGTACCTAAACTTGCTTCTGAGCTTAATAACGTTATTAGAACTTATTCTTTACTAATCAATATGCTATTTTTAATTCTAAGATTAAAAATATTTCTTTTTCTTCTTCTTCTTTTCTTGTTTTGTTCTCTTCTTAACTTAGTTTTCAAGTAATTTTTTTTCAAATTTAACAATAATTATTATCCTTAATTATCAGATTTAGCTATGGCTTTAAACATTTCTCCTGTTGTTGCTAAAATATTTATGAATAATATTGAAAATAAATGTTTTTCTAATTCTTCTTTTTCTAGCATGATTGCTTTTTGGTTTAGATATGTAGAAGACTGCATTGTGCTTTTTAGTGGTTCTTTAGAGGGTCTTATATAAATTTAACGATTTTATTGATTCACTTCACCACAAAATAAAATTTACTTATGAAATTGAAAACCATAATTATTTAAATAAATTTTTAAAATGACTGTCATTAGCTAATGAGCATTTCTGGTATAATATCTCAAACAGCAAAACAAAGTTAATTTTGTGTATTTTCAGGTATTGTTGGAAGCGTTTGATAAAATTTAGTTTTTACAAATCCTTATAAAGAAATTGAGCTTTATTCTATCTGTTTCGAAAAGTTGCATCTAAAAACTTATCTGGCATTATATAAACGAGCTCTGTATTACTGTGACCAGATGCACCGTAGTTGCAAACGGAACGTCTATCACCAATTCATCTAATTTATTAATTAAGAAAATTATTATACCGTTAATACAATAATTGAAACAACATCTTTCTACCTAATTTAGTTTCAAATATGTTTTTAATTTTGGAAAGCACTGCAAACGTCAAATTACGTTCAAAACTGCTCTGAGTGGCCACTCAACAATTTATACCACAGCTTTTTTTTTTTAATAATTGGCAAGTATTACTGGTAATAAGTAATAATACTAGTTCGTTTAATCTTATAAAGCTCACACTCTGCTTTAAAATGAGTCAGAGTTTGTGTATGTACCCTTCCATCAATACACGGTGCAATGCGTTTTATACTTGTTTAACCCTCAGACATCCATCTCTGATAAGATTAATTTAAGATAGAGCTACCGATTATTTTATATAAAATAGCCATGAATAGCAATGACGATGAGTAACACTGATTGCGCTCTTACAGCCAAAGGCAGAAAAGTAATACCTTACACACCCCTTCCTTTATACGCAAATAACGAAAGTTACATGGTATGTTATATATATAAGTAGACATAAATTAAAGTCAATTAATAACTAAAAGAAAAGAAACTACAGCAACAGCAGAAACTCTACGACTAATTGGTTTACGTCAATCCAAATAATTCTCAATTTCTATTCGATGTTCTTTGGTTCTTTCCACTTCACTAATGTTCTCTCGCCCTTATAGCTCTTACAGTTGAGAAGTGTTAGAGTGGAATTACGTCACCGCACATTACTCTAGTGCAGCTTATTTTAAATATGCATAAGGTTCGTTTCATCTACCAGTTCTTTCTAATGAAATGAAAATTAAGTAAAATTTTATTCTTAAACTATTTAAAGTTACTGCAAGTAGGTAAAAAGCTAGTAGTATCAGATAAATTGCTGAATTTTACTAATAAGATTAACTGTCATAAATTTTCATTATTTACTTTTGTTAACCGTTTTTGCTAAAAATAACATTGTTCTTTAAATAAAAGTATTTTTTTAGATGTTAAATGCTTAGTTTTATTTGTATATTGTAATGTAGGCTTACAAGCAAAATAAAATTTTACCATGAGTTACCGCCTGTCCGATAGATTTGTAATTGCTAATCTTTACAATCTCGTAATTGTTTGTTACAATAATCTTGTATACATTAAAGCTGATGTTAACTATTGTAATTTTCATAGACATACACCGTAGATCTGAATTACACCTTTAAGTTATTGAAATGTCAAATGATATTAAATGAAACTTCGACAAGGGGCGACATTGTCGTTTTTGTAACTTACCATGTATATACGACCCTACACGGAATCGTTCTCAAGGGAAAATACCCTTGGTGCACTTTTGTCATTAAAACTATAACAGAATTACTTAGACATAGCGGGTATTCGAAACCGTTTCTACTTTTTCTCTAAACTTGTAAAATTTAATTTCAAACTGTCTGTTGCGCGCTTACTTATTTACTTTTTAATTTTACTTACATTAACACAACGACTGTAAAACATAGATCGTAAAATCAATTGGTTGTTTTTTGGGTTTAGACAGAAGTTTTTAAATACTTTTATTATGGAATAATCACGGTTTGACAATTAAACTTGTTACAAGTTTCATAAAACGACTCAAAATAATTCGTTTTTAAAATTATTTAAAATTACCTAGATATCTTTAGTTGTTCAGGGAAATAAAAAGAAATGTCTATCACGCAGTCTAACAAAGAATACGACATAAAACATTCAAAGGCCGCTTCTAGTTATTAGCTATCATTTCTTTACTAAATATTTAAACGTAAACGATTAAACTTAAAAACCATCTGTTTAATAGGAGATGTTTATTATTATCGATTTTGGGATAACAATAATTTAACGCAAAATTAAATTTTAAAATATCATATAGCTATGAGCAATAATTGCATTTTGATGTATCTACACGTTTTTAATTACTGATAGTGGAAAATGGTAAGCAATGTATAAATATAATAGAGATATTATTGTATCTCAGTTTGCCTTATTTTACGTACTTAAGGAAACGTAAATATTTAGTTTTTAAAAGTTATTACAATAATTAAAAACAGATTTGCTTTAATTTTTCAGTGTACTTATTTATTCAAGTACTAACCTACGTACCATTACCTCGTTTAAACATCTGTAAACACGTTCTCTTCGAATTACTTTGTATTTTTAGTGTAGTTGGAAAGAACGCGCAATTCTTAGAACAAGTACTTAATTTAACTGCGTCTTATGTGATAACATTATTCTGTATTATCATAAATAAATATTATTCAAACAATATTTTGTAATTGCGTCTTTAAAATTTTTATAGTTTTATATACAATAATAAACCAATTGTGGCTCTTTTATCTACGTGGTGGCGTTAACTAGCAATTTTGCAACTTACACCAAACGTATATAACTATGTCGAATTTGTTTCTTTCATTTGCGGAAACTATATCAGAGTATCGTAGTGCTGAAGAGTCCCAATAGGACAAAACTGCTGTTTGTTAGTGTTTGATGATGATTTCCATAGTTACACAAGCAAATTGTTTGCACTTTTCGTTTGTGTTAGTGAATTACTTTCTCGCTATTATTTAAACAATAGTTTGTAATTACGTGGTTAAAATTCAAAATACTAACATCTTCATAGTATGCTATATTATAGTAAAGCAATAGTGATTCTTTTATTTACGTGGTGGCGTTGATCACCAATTTTGTGATTATTCTGCATTTATATTTATTTTTGGTGTCAGCAAATAACTGACAAGAAGTGTGTAGTTCTTAGAGCTGAATTAAACATTGATTTATTTTTATTCACGCTCAAAATTTTTATTTTTTGAAATGTTTTATTAGAACTTTTATTTTGAAATTTTTTTCTTGTATTGATGCTATAATTTCAGCTTGTAAATTAATCAGAATACACGCTGTATATATTGACTCTTTTTAAACCAATAAACAATTTTTTTTGAATATCGGATTCTGTTATCAAGAACCCTAAATTCCAATGTTAAGCAGCGTGCAGTATATATCGAAATAGTCGTATTTAATTTTATATTAAGATGACTCGTGTGTTACCTGTTTCTGACAAATTGAACAGAATAACAGTAAATTCTGAAATAAGATTGGTGAAGTAGTTCATTGCCCAAAGTGGAGCCTTGTTTAAAATATTATTTTATTATTCTTAAAGTCTTCTCCACAGTATTCTGTATTGTTTAATATTTTATCTTAAGAAAATATACATGTTTCGCTAATAGCAATTAACATCGTCAGTATATATAACTAAAAACTAAAATTAAAACTTTGGAATATAAATAAAGAATACTAACCAAATAAAATAGTTTATAAATTAATGTCAATTAAACGTATTTGACAATTTAATATAGTCGACTATATTTAAAAAACTAATTTAAATATAGAAAATAGAAAAATATTAAAAGAATAGAAAAATGAAAAGAATAAAACTATAATTTTGAACTGAGAAGAATTGAGGTATTTAAATTTAAAATTTCATTTAGACAATTTATAGAATCATTGTTAAAAATTCTATTAATTTCAAGAGCCTCTAATGAGTTAAGAAGAGATCCTTTATTACATACATGTAAAATTTTGATATTCAAATCTGAAGAAAATCAATGTCCTGAACATAAAATATGGTTGGCAAAAGTTAGTGTTATAAATATTTGTATTTAAATATCTATTTATTAAATATAAATGTTCATTTAGTCTCGTTTTGAATTTTCTACCTATTTGACCAATATATGAAGAATTGCAAAAAGAACAAATAAGTTTATACACTCCAGATTTATGTAAAATTGGTATTTGATCTTTATTATTAACTAAAAATTATTTAAGTGTGTTATGTGTCGAAAATGAAATGTTGATATTATGTTTTTTAAAAAGTTTTTGCAGAAATTGATAACAGTGACCAAAGTATGGAAGAGATCTAAAAACCATAATAACAATGATGTTTTAATTTTAGTTTTTAGTTATATAAACTGACTATGCTAATTGTTATTAGCGAAACATGTATATTTTCTTAAGATAAAATATTAAAAAATACAGAATACTGTGGAGAAGACTTTAAGAATAATAAATACACTTATATTTATAGTGTTCTATTAGTATTTTTTTGTATTTTTCATTATTCAGATATAAATCACATGAAAACCTCAAAATTGGTATCATATTTGTATTTGACAGTTTTGTGTTTTATCTACGTTTCACTGGTATGAGAATATTTATTCTATATTCTGTAAAATGCACAAGACGCGAGTGTTTTTAGAATAAATATTCTATCACAATAATGTTTATTTTCTGTTATTAAAGGTAATATTCTAGAAAAATTACTAATCCTCGTGGAAATTTTAGTCTTTCAACAACACCAGTGCAATAATAGCTATGAATAGTAGTTTTACAATAAACAAAATTAATTATACAATAAATATGCGTAATTTCTAAGTACATAGTAAGAAAAAAACAAGCTTGAAAAAATTTGCTGATGCTAGTTTTAACTTCCCCTTTTATAGCTACAAAAAGAACATATAAATCAACATAAAGATTTTTCTCTCTGTGTTTAGTAAGAACATTATACTGATTTTATTAGATGGCATTTTCTGTTATGGATGATTTCCGTTGACAAAAATTTGCGCAATTATTTATATGTTTAAGGGTACTAGGCATCTTGGTTATTATTTATTATTTGTTTATTTTCTGTTTCAGGTAAGTAGCGTTTTGTTCGACGGTTTTCTTGGCGTAAGTTTTTTTTTAATTATTTATTAATTTCTATTTTATAATTGTATAAAAAAATATATACTCTGCACATTTTAACGGTTACAGTCTAATCATCAAAAAATACACATAAAACTCAAAGACAATAAAAAGTCGTAAAAGTCGTAAAAATTACATTCAAATTTTATTATTCGGAGAAGGTTTTATAAATTTTGCAATAGGAGAATGAACGTACGGAAACTGAAATGATCGTTTTTGTTTTGACAGTCAAATGCAGATACGCATAATTTTGCATTCAATAGAAAAAGATTTTTGCTTAAATCGGTCTACACATAAATTAAATAGCCTTCTTGAATTTCAAATGAGACGGGGAGATTTTTACTACGATATCTGAAGAAGTCTAACAGCGACCAATAAATAGAATTGATTTGAACTTTTGTTGAAAACTTTACAAATTGTGTCGAGAGTTTGAAGTAGTCCGTATAATAGAGCGGATTGAGTGTTAATGGAGCCATTTGTTTGAAATGAAATTCTTTTTAGAGTAAATTAACTTTATTCTTGGATTTTAACTTTTTTTATTGAAATTATGACGATACGAGAATTTTATATTAACGTAGCAAATCGAATTACGTGCACGAGTTAGTAATTAAATGATGTGAGGGAGCACGATTGTAATGAACAGAAAGAATTCCCTAAGATCTATTGAATGAGTGACAAGGGAAGATTTTGAAGAGGCGTGCGCGTGAAGACAGATTAAGAAAATGCGGTCTTCAGGCAACGCTTCGGGCCACTTTACTCGACAACTACAAAGTAAATAGTAGACGGAAAATTAACTTGAGTTTCTATGCAATCTACAACAAAGACGTGAAATTTAGGTGAACTTTATATAGTTTTAGTTTTACGGTGAACGCGTGTTTAGTACTATTTCAATTAGTCGAGATTATTACAAAATTTTAATTTTCTTGCGCTATCTTTTTTATTCATTATATGTATATTTATAAAAATTTAGACCTTAAGTTTCATTTTGTACAAAAATTAAGACATTTAGTGACTCTTTGTTAACCTCTATGACAATTGTACCCAAAACGAATAATTTTTTTTTACGACTAACATAATGTGTAATACGATACATTGCAGGTTTATTTGCGATTAGGCAACGTTGTGTATTACGTTTGACCAATTTTATTTCTGTACAGGTCAAAGTCATTTCCGTACAGGATAATGAATTATGAAAGCATAGTTTAAAAGACTTTCTACGGTACGTATAAGGTACAAAGGTTTGGTTTGTAAATTAAATATTTAAGATTATATTTGCAAACGTTGGTATTTAGTGGCACCTTTCTTGTAATTAAACGTAAATATATTTTAGAAAAACTACGTTTAAAGTAATTAGAGTAAATCAAAACACCTATTTTGCAACTTCGCCAATTTTTTTCTTGCTGTTTTTCTTATGGGAAAGAAACGTCAACAGTAATTTATCTTTTGCTTTTGCAGTGTTATAAAGGAAACTTAAGGATCAGCTGTTTACAAACTGTACAATAATTACTGAAATTTACTCAAATAATTTAAAAAAGTTAGTATTTATTAAAATAGATCAGTTTTTTTTTAAATGCATGACAATTCAAAAGAAACCAATTATTTTTTAGCATTTATCGATAGTTAAAGATATCAAGATGTTTTTCCAAACATACCTGATATAGTTAGTACTAGATCTTATCTTTCTTAGGAGGGGCAATAAAAACCACTCTAAACTGTTTTTATGACTACGTTTCGTGCTTCTAGTGTGCACTTCTTCAGGCCAAAGAAAAGGTTATGAGTGGAGACAGTCCACTGGTCCAACAAGCATACCGTCTAATACTGTTACTTATTCTAGTTAACATAAAATTATTAAGTCAATGAATAAAATTAGAATTTATATGTATATACAAAGAAAAACGACGGACATTAAAGTTAAACAAACAATATACACTGATGTTTTACTTGATCCTTAACATAACCTGTGCTATTTATTCAAAGGTAATTACTGGTTGCAAGCTTTTGTCATTTTCATAAATAATCGTTGTAATTGATCTGCTTCAGCAATCAATACTGTGTCATCGGTATAAAAAATTATATTAATTTTTGCATCTGTATCCCCTTTCTGTTTTAATTTTTTCAATTATCTCGTCCATCATTAAATGAAATAACAAGGGGCTTATTTGTAATTATTTTAAGTTCTAATTGTAAATGTTGTTTATTTTTTACAAACGTGCTTCGTCTTTACACTTTTCTTCATTACATAGTTTAACTATAGTGCAGGTCGCGTGCTAGGGCCGGCGCAAGGCATGTTCAGCGAGTTTGATCTGATATCTACTAACAACAACACATATTCATAAAACAAAACAACCCTTTACCTACTAACAATTTCTTATACTTTATAATAATGGGTTTGTTTCTACACTTTTCCTTAGCAAAATCATCTATTATATCATCGTAAGTAGTAGTTTTTGTTACATCGCATTTAAAGGACAAAATGGATAAACTATTAAACCGTGTCATCGTTGATCTAAAATTGTTCTTATTTCTTAATAGTTTTGAAAACACTTTTCAGATGATCTGTTGACAAATAAATTTGTGAGGCGACGTCCAAATTAGGAAATATATGTTTCAATCGGTTTTCTCTTAAATACTTGCACATTTCTAGTGGAGATTTAATTTTATTTTCTGACTAAAAATGGGTTTTTAGAAGAATACATTTGGTCTATAAAATAGCACTTTCTGGATAGTAATACAAATAACTATTACACTACAACTTTCTTAATAAGCTAATTTCTTCTTAAAAATGTAAGAAATGTTCCAGTCAGAGCTTGAAAAATTTGTAACAGAATAATTTAAGTGTCTTAAATGGCAAAATTGAAATATCTTGCAGGCGTTGCCAAATTAGGCATTTTGCTGAAAATATCAAATTTCTCGATAGATTTACGCAAATGTAATGTTAATTGATGCACAAAAGAAATAGTAATAATTGTAACTAAATTAGAGACTGTCAACACAATACGATTAATTATCTTAATATTATGTAATACATAATTGCTAATGTAAACATTGAGATAATAATAATCTATTGCTGTCGTTTTTATTTATCATATACAGTTACTTATTGTTGCTTAAGTAATCTGCAACGACTGTTAATTACGAATTCATTAATTATAACTTTATGTAAATTTGTAACTGTAATGATATACCACGAACAAACCCGCACAATTCTATCTCCAGATTCAAACCTCTCTCGAGAGTTTCGTCTGTCAGATTTGTAGAAACTGAATCAAAACTTAATTGTTCATTCTAGTGTAAAAAATATAAAATACTGTAAGGAATTTTAAAACTAATTTATTTATACACAAAATATTTACACGTTTATAACTACACGAACTAATTAAATCTAACGATATTTAAGAAAAACACACTAATTTATATATTACAATCACTCGAAAAATAATATCCGCGGATAACTTCTGTTTATTTTAAAATTGATAATTGTTTACATTAAAGGCACGTAAGTTTATACTCCGTTATATTTATCTCAAACACGCGTTAATTACTTATTTATTTAAACATCTTCTTAACACTTTCGACTTCGAATAACTGATCTATGCTCAATTTAAATCGTTTTTATATATTTTTGTTGTTTATTCCGAGAATTTTCTACATTCTTCCAAACGTTCTAGAAGTGGAGAATAACCTCGTGAACGCTCTCGAAGCTGAAAACAACTTCGCAAATACTTTTTCATTATAATTTAAGGCGGGCTTATATAACAACTAAGAATTAAACACTAAAAAGTTGAAAGTTAAGTTTCTAGTGTGAGTTTTCATTAGTTGTTGTTGTATAAATTGGTTTTTAGAAATGCTTGCATCATATTCAAAGCAATTAATATGAATGAAGTAGTTGATTAGAAATCCAAAAATAAAAAACGACTTAAAGAATAAACTATGGATGCGAGTGTAAATGGGTCTTAATCTGCTTTTTATAATCACAATTCAAAACGAGGAGTTTATAATTCAATTATTTTCAAAAGTGAATTATGACAGATATACTAAAAATTAATGAAAAAGACAAACATTATTGTTAATATTTTATTTTGACGGCATCATAACAATCGTAAAATGCATGCGCCAATTTTGGTTGGATATTTCTTAATTCTTAGTTATTGTATACTAATATGGTGCATTTTGTTAAGTGTTAATTGCTAATTACTAATTTTTAATTCTTAGTTATTACTTAAATCTTAATAATGAATAATAAAAAATATATTGTCACGTTGTAGTGAATCTTAATTAATAAGTGTTTTAAAGAAGACAGTAAACTCTTTTATGTTGAGTTGATGAATGTGTTAGAAACAGGGATTTTATGTACTTGAACGGTGTAACAGAAGTTACTAAATTATACGGAAAACGAGTGAAACGAACGTTAATTTGAACGAATGACTGGAAGTGGTAGATATTTCATCCACACCAATTGCTTTATAGTTTCGAAACTATTAATTTATTATACTAGCAATAAGCAAAAGCTCTATTACATTTTTCGTGATATTATTTATTAATGTTGTGACAACCTAATTTACTACTATGTTAATAACGAAAACGAAAGATACTTGAGAGAATACTTTTTAGTAAAAAAAGATGGGATTAATTAAAATGATTAAATGGAGCGAAAGTACTTTTTCTTGCTGCTTATTTTTACTATGACAAACGATCATCGTAGAAAAACATTTCTTGAAATGCAGTTAATAAAACTAAACTGTAAGGCAACAATTAGCTTGATTAAATTTGTGTAATAATAATATTTATGTTCAAATGAATGCGTATTTAAGAAATTGTATTAGATTTTTTTATGGGGACAGGAAGTTAAACTACTTTACAATTGAATCCCCTAATTTTAATTAATTTAAAAATTGGTTTAATCAAATAACAACGAGTAAGTTGTTGCATTTGCTTAGTACATTCTTTCACGTTTGATTGACTTAAATGTCACTAATTAAATATGCTAGTAAACATTTTGAATGGAGATGCAAAACTTTAATTTTAGTTACTATCATTATGAAACGGTTTTAATGCGATTTATTTATTTATTCTAATAGAAAAGGACGCGTAAGTAGGGGGCGGTCGAAATTAAATATAACTGAAAAACTCAGGATTAAAGAATCAACATAAAATTTGTTGTTTTTTTCTATTTTTTTTGTATTTGTAATGTTTGAGAGGCGGTAAATTTGGGAACAGCTCTAGTTGTCCCACTGGCGATGTAAAACGTACAAGCATAACTGAATATATGGTTTTGAAAGACTCTACAATTTAGTGTTTATAATCGTGTGATAATTCATCATAAATATTTCATCACACGTTATTTGTGACATTTATGTATCGCACTTGAAAATTGAAAAGAAAAACATGATAATGCTAACATGCATCATCTTTCAAAAAGATATTGAATTTGTTAAAATTACAAATTATATTAAAATATTATTTATATAAACTAGAAGAATATTATAAACTTTGTGTAAATGAAAATTGTTTCAGCAGGCTTTTTATGTATTGTATAAAGTCAACGTGGCTTTAATAAAAACTAAACTAAATTGCATCAACAAAATGTTTAGATAGAAAGTGTAAAATCTATACTGGGTCTAGGTTCATATGAACTTGAGTTGTACAAACTTGAAACAACATGAAACAGGAGGTGACGTAGTTTAACATCTTTGTTGATTCAGTATCTTTAAAATTAACTACAACTGTTTCAGTATATTAATGTAGATGTTTGTACGGTGTCATAAGGTAACGATTTCTATATGAAATTTATAACGAGCACGTTGTCTAGTTGAAAAAGCAAGTTCAAAAGGAAACTTCTTGTACAAAAACAGAAAAGCGTCAATTAAGAATACATCGTTTTATTCACAAAAAGTAATTTAGAAACAGAAGCAATGCATGACTCAGTCTTTTTTCTCCATTTATCAAATAACTTTACATGTTATTAATGGGGTGGTAGTTGTGGGATGAACATATATTCCTTGTTAGTTTTCACCCTACATGGCATTGCTTTGCATTATATTAATACCATTCAACATATGTGTCTTTTCTCGGCTATTCTTTTATCGGTTTATTACATCACATGTGATTCACCCCGAAGCGATCGTGCTGTGCAAGAAATTAGATGTGAAACCTAAGTAACTCGAGCGTTTAATCGAAAGTAATATATTATGTAAGGAAGTGGTCATATTTCCATTTACAATTTAATGAAATTCTTTTTTTAAACATGTAATAATTTATCTACGTTTTCTTTCTCGTTCGAACTTGAATATACTATAAACTTTTTTTTCAGTTTCATAAAATTCGAATTACCTAAGTAAAAAAGTGTAAATACTGCAATTGATCTTTGTATAGCAGCTGATTTTGTTAAAATTGATAAAAGATACAGGGATGCAAGGTTATTTTTTGTTTAATTATCTGTTTAATTTGTGTGTGTGTTTTATGTGTGACATTTTATAAATTCCATTTAAATGCAGTTCTATTTTTTTGCTTATTTATGGTCTAAACTCGAATTTTATCTATGGTAATAATTATGAGATAAAAACTACCGTCTTCGTGCTTGGGTGGTATTGTTTGCGTTTGATATACTTTGTGACATTGAAATTGCAACACCAAGAAGGGGTGGCAGTTTTGTGATCAAACTTGGCAGGAAGTTTTAGCTACTCAAATGAGGTGCAGAACTGTCATCTTAGACTGATGGCAATAAGAGACCGATTTTCCAGTACCAGATCAATCGCGATCAATGATTAGGTAATGAAGGTCGTCCTGTAACCTTTCGAACAGTTTAAAGTCAGAAATTTTAGAACACCGACATCAACGTTTGGAGTGGTGTAGGTTGCCACTCTACTGGAATCTGGAATGGTATAAAGTAGTCTTCAGTGATGAATCCCGATTCTGTTTGGGGATACATGATGACCGTATGAAAGTCAAACGAAAACGTAAGGAATGGCGCAATGTTCAATTTTTGTTGAACGGCATGTGCACCACACTGTGGTGCACCCATTATGGTGTGGAGCGCTATGGCCTATAGAAATAAATCTTGTTAAGTATTTATCCAAGGCAATATTAACGACTGGCCACTCGCGGCTGGTGCTGGGAGCGACACCGGAGTTGCGAGTGGCGGGGGGGGGGGGCTGTATTGCCACAGTTTATTATTTTTAATACCGTAATTACTGTGGCTGAGGTATAAATAAATTTAAAAAAAATAAAAACCACTAATAAATCGAAATTACTGGAACAATACTAGATAACGACAAAAATTGAATTACTGACAAAAACAACACAAAGTAAAAGCAGTACATCTAGGAATGAATTTTTAAATTCACATAAACTGAAACAAAGGGTTGAAAGGCATCTTTTTCTCTATTTAAGTTTCCAAAATATTTTTCTGTGGGAAAACAGTTTGAAATCAAAAATCATAACCGCAAATTAGGAATATGAAAGCAAGTGCGAATGTGCCTGCCTAAGATTATTTTAGTCAAAATTATTTTTTATGAAGTCGCATATGACTATGTAATTTATTTAATTATTAGTGTTTTTGTATAAAAATCAATATTCTTTTAATTGTCACCTTCTGACGGCACTTGGATCATGTGTCCGACTAGGAAAATTATTAATGTATAAACTATATTGAAAATGAAGTATTTTCTATAACTGCTACATGCTTACAAATTGTCTAATTCAAACGCACTTCATGTTTCAAATTCAAATGCATTTGTTTTTTCAAATTCAAATGCAACTGCAGGGTGGTATAAAAATCGGTTTAATAATAGCTTGTAGTAATTTTTGTAACAGGTTTGAGGTTGTGGTGTATTGAGTCAAAAATGAAATTAATGAACTATTTACATCAGTATCAATTTTAGCGGAACAATCTGTGTTGACACTATTACAATCAATATTTGACATTTCATCTTTCGATGAACTTTTCTAACCCTTTACTTCCATACTATTTCCTAAACGATTTATTTTACAAATAGTCTCATTTTGTGACTCTACTGTATGCCTTCTATAACATCTTCGTTATTACTATCGCTTCTATTACTAGCTTAGATTTAGATTTCAGATGATAATAACTTCGATAATAGAATTTTACTTGAAGAACTAATTACTACAGGCTTCGCATTATCAAATTTTAATATTTATAATTTCTATCACCTCAAACTTCAAGTATCTCTGCATTATTCAACGGACTAACAGCACCCGTTCTATAATCCTTCACATATAATTGATGTAAGATTTAGTATTAATTGATGAGATTTTAATTAAAGAAACAGTGGCTCATGTATCAACAATAAATTGAAAGTTTTTGTTAACTTGATCGGTGCATTTAAATGAAAAGGGGTATACTCCTAATTGGTCTAATGAAATTTTTATAATTAGAAAAGTTAAACTAACTAACCCAACTACCTATTTGCTAGAAGACATAAAAGGGGACAATATTTTAGGAGGTTTTTATGAAATGAAATTGCAAAAAGTTAAACATCCGGATACGTACTTAATTGAAAGAATTTTACGAAAGACAGGTACTAAAATGTATGTAAAATGGTTAGGCTTTGATGAATCTCACAACAGCTGGATAAACAAAAACAGTATTGCATAAATAAATAATAAATCAAACTAAAATACATTATTTAATTCGAATCAAAATGTTATAAACTTTCTCTCTCTTCCCTACTATCACCTACTGCCTAATATATCTACTAAGGTATGATAAAACCTGCAATAGTAAAATAAAAAACGTATCATTAATTCAAACATTTATTGTTTATTTCAACTTTACATTTTTAAAGATTTACATGTCATACATTATAACTCTGTTATTTTATTTTTGAATAAATTCAATGTTTGTTGTTTCACCAACAGCTCCTCGGCTCACGAGATAGATGTTTTTTCCCGAACCAATCAAGCTATTAATTTGGTTTATGTCTTCAATCGAAAACTTGTTAATAAATCGTTGTGGTAGAGGTACTTTAAAATCTTGGCATTCGACAATCACTTGCTCCCCAAATTTACCATCGAGTTTACTAAAACACTTAATTTTATACTGCTCATTTATTGATAGACTTCTAGCACTTAGATAATGAACCAAATGAGAAGTTTCGTTCAAGTTTACAAAAAATGATTCCATCTTAACTTCTTTCAATTTATTAAAACAAATAAGAGTTATTAAAATACTAGTATTAATTCTTCACAAATATCACCTTTATATACACACAACGGCATCCCCACCATCACTACGAACTTCTCCGACAGACCTAGAACCGAGCATACCCGAAACAAAACAACTCCCACGACGTTTTGCAATTCCCCCACCACCAATATGATCTATCCCGACTTATCAAATACGAATGCAACTCGAGCATATCCGAAACGAAACGATAGCAATGAAACTCCACGATCTCTTACCGATCTTACCCGAGTGATCCAGAACCGGCCCTAATATACTACTAGTAGATTATTGTTAGGAGCGGAATTTGAATTTATGCCAAGATTAAAGTCAGATTCTCCTCTGCATTGGCATCTGCAATTTTAATTATTACAGTTTCGATTATATTGCCGTTTTCTATACTTTGATATCCAATGTCCTTTGTTCTTACAATATGCACAAACCTTTGGTTGAAAAATTTGCGGGTTTGATGGTTAGACACATTATAATATTTGTTTTCCATAACATTTATCTGTATTGTGTGTTCTTGTCTTGCATATAGAACAATAACGATTTTCAGTTTCATGTAACTGTTTTGAACTAGACGGTTGATCTCATCATAAAAGTTTTGAAAAATAAGGATTAATTCGTCGAAGAGAAGATTCTTCGTTTAAAGGGGTTGAAAATGCTTTATTAGCTTAGAAATTTTGGTACTGCGTAAACGATGTGAGATTTTTAGATGTGTAAAATGCAAAAATCTTGAAAGAGCAATTTGATCCAATAAATCAAGGCCTTCTGGGTAATAAGGAATCTATGGTAGTATTTTGTGCGATAGATTGAGTTAGTATTTTATCTTGGTAATGTAAAGTAAGAAAATCGCGTAATTCTTTTTAATTAGAAAATGTTCTTGTAGATAAATGTACCAGCTTTTCTCGTAATTTGGGTTAAGATAAACTTTAATAGTGGAAGTAGTTGACTAGGTACTGCACAAGAAATAGCAAAACCAACATTTGAAATAAAAGAGGGTAATTGTTCGCGTGAACCATCAAGAGGTTGTGTGAATTAAAACAGTTCCCCTAAACTTAAAATTTGTGTTGGTTTAGCTTCCGTAGGGATTGATTGACATAGTAAAGGTATCAAATATACGATTCAAGTGATGGCAATAAAAATATGTTAAAACATACAATAATGCTACGATGATTTTCATTGTTGGATTGGAATTTCACTTCTGACACCACTTTTGTTATGCGGGCAAAACAATTTTAAATCAAACTACTTCAATTATTGCTGGTAAAATATTATATTGTAACTGCCTTTGATATTTGAGTCAATTGCGTACTAACTAACTAAAACTTAAAAACTAGCATTATGAATCTACTTTGCGTATTATTTATACTTAACTTATATTTGGTAAAATGGAACAATCTACTTTAGTTTAGTATAAATAATATATGCACAGTTTGACTAACAGGGTATTTTGATTATTATAACAATATGAATAGAGATTAGATTATTATAAATAATGAACGGATTATTATTAATATTAACATTAGGTGATTAGTGATTATCATAGCATCACGCTCTTTTATAGTTATTCAAGGTTTGGTTGTAAAATCTTTTGTAATAAAGGGAAGGCATAGGTAGTCGTAGATATTCTATTTACAAGCACTTACAAGTCTGCATTCCAAGATATGACATCTAACACCACTTTTACAGCGACATTTCGTCTCTTCTAATAAATACTCGCCTTACATATTCATCGTCGAAACCGATTAGAATATAAAAATACAAAACTTTTCTTTATATTCATCTTTATTGTTAGAATCTAATTAGTAACAATAGAAGCACTTTGATAAAGCTTTTAATTGCAGGTAACAGTACCTTTGATCGACTAAATGATTTTCTGCTTAAGTGCACCGCACTTTCATTATTATTGGTGCCTCCGGTAATGAACCCGAGCGTCGTCTGCTAATATTTTGACTCGAGTATATGCATATCTAATAACTAATTGTATAAGCAACATTATAATTAATATACATTGAGGCATAGAAGAAACATATACACACAAAAATTATCTCAAGTTAAAGCAAATTATTTTATTTTGAGTATAATTCTAATATGTACATGTTTCTTAAAAAAATTTAAGCGTTTCATTACAGTTATAACTTTAAAAGAAAAAAATTACAGATAGTTTCACATATACATATTCGTCAATGTTTCTATGGTATTAATATTTGCAATTTTGCTTTGTTTGATTTTTGGTATTAAATTGGAATTTTATTTAATTTGAGATTAGTGTGAATTAAATTAAATAAAAATATTTAAGAAAATGTAGGTCTCCAATGTCTGACAACATTTTTCCGTGTAGCAAATTTATGTTAAGTTATAATATACGAAAATTATTGTTTATTGTTCCTGTCATAAATTTTACGCGTCAAACAAACGTAATTTACATATCTTGGAATTGGATAAAAATGATAGAAAACAACATGGCATTGAATATATTACCTATTATTTGGTTGCTAAGTAAATAGATCATAACAGATAGTGACACGTAATGACTAGCACGTAATAATAGTATATTAGATACTAAGGTTGAGAAGTGCATGATTATAACCTAAGCGATGGATTATATCGCGAGACGCGAAGCGTCGATGGATATAAGCGCACAGGTTATAATCATCTTCTCAAGCGTGGTTAATATAAATTTTTTTTCCACTACTAGAATTATTAAACCTTTTTTACCTGTTACTGTATCACACTTAAAATTTAAGATGTTAATTTCAAATTAAAAATCAAATGAGTGATTTTGACAGTTGTCATTAGTTTAATAGAATTAATTTTGACGTAATTCGTAATTGTGATTTATAATACAGAAATAAATAGATAATATAAGTTTTTTTGCTAAACTTACTAAAATTGTTTAAAAACATTATTACTTTAAGTATTGATTATATATAAAGTATATTGAATTCAGTTAAAATTCACATTTAGTTAAACGCGGACTTTAAATAACTTACATTTTTAAAATCAAATTAGTTTTGTTTAAAGTTTGCCAGAAGTTTGCAGTTCTAAAAACTTTAGTACACAGGGCCAAAGCGATCAATGAACCGAACACGTTAAAGACCGAGCTAGGTCACCTAACAAACGCCTTAATAAAAAACGGTTTCAGAAAAGCAGACATATATCGAGCAATTAACAAACACAGTAAGGAAAAACCAAAGAAGGAAAAACCCGTTGCAACTTCCTTCCTTTCTTACATAAAAGGCTGCACGAATAAAATAGCCAGGATACTTAGAGGGAAAAATATCAAAGTGATCTTTACTGCAACAAGTAAAATAGCCGCTAATTTCTCAAAATCAAAAGAAACAAAAGCACCACTCGAGGAACCAGGGGTCTACCACATCCCTTGTTCGTGTGGGTTGGCTTACATAGGACAAACGGGACGCAACATAGCTACCAGATTAAAAGAACATAGGGCGGATACAAAGAATCATAACACAAGATCTGCTGTTGCGGAACACTTTTTAGACACCGGTCACACGATAAAATTTGAAGAGGCAACAATGTTGGCTAAATCCCAAAACTTTTAACATAGACTATACAAGGAAGCTATTGAAATCCAGAAGTACAACAATTTTAATAGAGATAATGGAATCTATCTAGCGCCAATATGAATGTTCCGGAAAACTAATGAATCGGAACCGTCACGAACCACTGACCCCGAACAGCGTAATATAAAGGCTTGTCAGGATCCTATATCTTCAGTTTCGGTTTTTTCTGAACAAGACAGTGACATGACTGTCGAAACGTCAAACATTGTAAATCTTTCAAAGTTTCTAAGTTTTATAAATTTTGTGAAAAGTGTAAATATGGAACGCGGTTCAAAACCCGAAAATAATTATTTATTAAAAAATCATGGCCGCGAAAGCCTCAAAAATAAAATTTTATAGTGTTAGTTTCTGAATTCAATAAAAAAAGGTTGTGAAAATAGAATATGAAAGTATGAGTTATACTCCGCCCGAACTAAAAGAATTAGCAAATAAAGCTTTAGTTAAGTTGATGCCAAAAAATTCCGTCTGAAATATGAAAAAGAATATAAGAACTAACTTATTTGTAGAAGTAACAACTGCACTGTTACAATTAAAATTTAATCACTATGGGTACAATAAATTCACCATGCATAATAGTTTATTAAAAGTTTTGTTTTAATTTATAAACTATCCTTTAATAAATATCGGAATTATCGGTAATGTAAAGTAAAACAACATTCATCAATCAAAAAATAAAGTTGTAGCATGATGTAGTATATTTGGGTAGGTTATAATTTACTGTCAGATAAGGTTTACAATGTTGCAAACTTAAACTTATTTAATCACTAAAGCAGTACGGAAAGAGAATCTCTAACAAATATCTACATAAATATATAGATATTGCTGGTTAATTAGAGTATTTAGTGGCTGCATAAAAAAATTAATTTATTTACACAATATAATTAACGGGTAATTTCCGGGAAAGTTTTTGATTGAATTATTATTATTAAACAAATATTTTTTAAATAAAAAAAAAATTAAATTCTTTGTTTCAAGTTTCTTTTAAGAATATTGAATTTTAATAAATTCATGTTTACAAAAAGTATCTAAAATGGAATCATAGAACAAATTCATTTAGCAATGTAAATTAGTCCACAAGTAAAACGTATTACTTTTAATTTTCCAAAAGTAACATTGGTTCGTAATTATGCTAAATATCCCGATTCAATTCATTTTTTTAAAAATCAGTTGAACTTATTTGTTAAAATCTGGTAAACTTTTGCAAACTGAAATTAGAACTTCACTATTAATTATTGTTTCTTTATTATTTAATCAAAAACCCAGTAAAGGTATACTAACAAATATTCATAAAATTAGGAAACAACTTATTTTTATATTTAATAAACTACTACTTTAACATTTAATATTTTGTATATCTATTACCATCGATTCAACTTTGTAACCTCCGTCTCATACTATTTACAAGTTTTTTCTTAATTTGGTTATATGTTTATTACTGTGGAAAATTCCAATGTCAATCTAATAAGGCATACACTGAATGCGTATTATGTTAACCTACGTTAGATGGGAAATTAAAACCAACGTTTACATTTTTGTATCTGTGGCAAAGAATTACAACAAATTGGGGACACACCTGTTGATATACCTTAATTGACATTGGGAAGCTTAGCGCACTTTGGTTTTAATCTGATATGAAACGTTTAGGATATTATTTGTGGTAACTTTTGTGTAAATGTATCAGCTTAGTTTGTAGAAATTTTAGGGATTTTATGTTGGATATGCCATTAGCTAATCGCATATTAGAAGCGCTGAGTAAGTACCGTGCTCTATATATATTTAATTATTTGTTTTGAAGTCAGTCGTATTCACGTAGAAGCCGACATAAACGCTTGTTATCACGACTAAGGTACGCAATTTTTTTTTGTATTTACGTAACACATTTTAAACGGTACGTTTTGATTCACTAATATTAGGTGTACGAGGTGTTGCCTAATTTAAGGCCCTGTATTATTAGTTGTACTGTGATATTGTGGCGAACCCTTAGTTATACATTTCTTATTCTACTTGGTTTTAATTTTCTGATGCTATTGTTGTTAAAAGAATTGTTGTTGCAATCAAAGACACTTAGTGGGACCATGAGAAAAAATCGCAGAGAGGTTCCGTCGACATTTCTTCCATCAAGAAGTCGCCGCAAGCATTCAAGTGATATTTTGTATACCAAAGACGCTATATTAGTATCGTACGTACCTAAAAAGAATTGAAGCTGGCTTGGATCTAGTTGTACCCGTAGTAAAAACAAGACCTTGTAGGGGTCTACCGCGATCTGGCTGTGGAAATGGTACTTGAAGACGTAGGGTGTGACTATCACGAACAAGGCAGTACTAGCCTAATTCCGAATTCTCAGGCGATGCAAGCCAATAATCCTAAACGAGGGCGCTGCAAGAATTCTCCGCGCTCATCTGAAATAAGTATAAGATTATATGTGATAAATGCAAATGTTTTGTTTGTAAGAATCATTCCACCACTAAAACATCAGTTATTTGTACTAACTGTTCAAGCAAAAACGCGGATGAGTAATATGAAAACTTTAGAATTTTGTTTTAGAGATATATTTTTTTATTTAAAGCAATTGTTGTTAATAAATGAGTACAAAATGTGTAGTATATTTACGAACTATATATCTATAATAAACGCGTTCAAAAGTTTAAGCCCATTCTATTACATGAAAAATTGTTGGGGTCAAATATGACCCCACATAGTTCTTCATGTTATGAAACGAAGGGTTAGAAAGCATTGTATATACATATTATCTGCTATATACAATACATAATCTTGCAAACTTTGTAATTAATAAAAGGTAACTGCTAGCGGATGGCACGTTCTGGGCTAGATATAAATTATATAAAAAAATAATACAATTTTTTTGGAAACACATATTTTAATTTTTTCAATAACATGATTTCTAATATAGCGTGACTTCCACGTATGTACGCAACGGAATACGTAGGGTTTATATTACAATCAGCCCCCGAAGCAAATTAAGGGGGTTACGAGTATTATTTTAAGAAAATTACTCCTAAATTTATATATGTTCAACTCTGAGAAACCCATGATCTTACTCAGGAATGTGCTTATGAATAGTTTAAAAACATAATTATATTTTAAATACAATGGATGTATATATCTTTATTTTAAACGAATGTAACAACGATCTATAAGGTGAATCCATTTTGAGTTTCCACTTAAATGAAACCATGCGTTCATAAAGAAAATTAAATCCAACAGATTATCGTTATTTAAATGTTGATTAAACAATTCACAAAATTGCACACGCTGCAAGAACTTAAAAGCACGTGGCTTTTAATAAACCGTATCCTTGTTCATTTTTTAATGCTTAGTGGCAAGTTCTTAATAGCAATTCTAAAAATAGTATGCTTATAAATTAAAAATTAAGTTTAGAATGAACATATTTGTTGCCGCAGATAATTTTGCTACCAATTTGTTGCGACTTTGTTCGATGCAATTGCGAATGTCTTTGAACTTTACAATATAGGTAAGTAATTGTATGATTTTTTTTAAATGAATTAGTTTTGAAATTGCTGTTATTATTTGTAGTTTTAATTATTTGACTATTTAATAATAGTATATTATATATCAAGGTTGAGAACTGTATCATTATAAACTAAGCGATAGATTCGCGCAGGTTGTAATGAACTTCTCAACCGTGGTATATAAACATTTTTTCCACTACTAGAATTATTAAAACTTTTCTACCTGTTACGAAATCAAAATTAAAACTTAAGATATTAATTTTGAATTAAAAATCAAGTCAGTGATTCTGACATTGTCATTAGTTTAATAGAATTAATTTTGACGTAATTCTTAATTGTGATTTAAAATAA
The DNA here is from genome assembly GCA_035610365.1 of Aquatica leii. Taxonomy (NCBI): domain Eukaryota; kingdom Metazoa; phylum Arthropoda; class Insecta; order Coleoptera; family Lampyridae; genus Aquatica; species Aquatica leii. The sequence continues at coordinate 196,365,812 of CM069433.1, forward strand.
TATACTAAAATAAACAGATAACGTAAGTTTTTATTGCTAAAGTTGTTTAAATTGTTTAAAACCATTATTATTTTTAGCCTTGATTATATCTAAAATATATTTATTTCAATAATATTCACATTTAATTAAGCGCAAACTACAAATAACTTACATTTTTAAAATCAAATTAATTTATTAATTGAACGATTTGAAAACTTAAATTAGCATTAAACAAAATCTCTTCCTCTTGGTAGACAGTTTCGTAAACTTTTTTTCTTTAAAACTGTTATAGTAGTAGAAAATGTAAATATATTCATTATTAACCACTGATTAATAATGAAATATTATTTACCTGCGCTTAAAAAAATACAACTTCACAACCTACTATTATACGTAATAATGAAAACCTATACAACTAGTAGTGGAAAAAATAATTTTTGATCGTGTATTGTTTACTTTACGATAGTTAACAATACCAATGGCTAAGAGTTAATATGTAATTAAACTTTTAGCAATCTTTGGAATACCACATATTTTTGCTTTAGCGATATAAAGGACAACATTAATGAGGAAGGCAGTCTACAGTCTAATAATGAGTTAACATATTCAAACTAAATTGAATATAACAACGTAACTGCTTGAGAGAGAATACAATAGTATTCCACTTGAAATGCAATACAATGCAACGCTTAGAGATTCTTCTTTGATATTCTAGGTTTGATTTCAATGTTGGCAAAGAATTAAACCTTAAACAAATACTTCTTTTCAACAACGTGAACAACTTAAATAAAACTCCTAATTGGTTTATTTTCTATTCTATTTCATATTCCACCTTTTTTATAAAAGAAATTTCGAGACCAAAACGACCGGAAAAGTTATTCATATGTAGTTCGTTTATGAAATGCTATTGGGAATTGATTAATGACCAACCTTTTAACGCCCTCTTGAGACGATGACCGCTGTTGCAAAAGAGCTTGTAGTTTTTAATAGTTCTATTACTATTAAATGTAATATACTGGTTAACAATTCATTATTAACTTAATATTACAAATCATTTTTTAAACAATTAACTTTTCGAAATAAATATCTCACGTTCAGAATTTTTCTAACAATTAGCAGATAGCACAAAAGTCTTAATCTACTATTCCACTTTATCTGCGAGTAATTACAAATATTCAACTATATAACAAAATTTGTTTTTTATTTCTCATTCGTAATCATTTACCCTGCAGTCGGCGTCAATCACAATACTTACTTAACCTAAGTTGCTATTTTCCAACACGGAGGGCATATGACAACTATTTTTAATAAAAAATAAAGTGTACAAGGTACAATAACTTCAAAAAAAAACTCTTCTTTTCTCCATTTTTGGAGAATCTACTTATCCAACAACACTATTGAAGAGGAATTAGTAGTGTTTTGGGCATCATTAAACACTTAGAGAAATCTTTCGTCAGCAGCGAATCTTAGTAGTAGTAACTGGAAGAACATTTTTATAAGATTTTCTTTTAAGGAAATATTGTTTGAAATACTCAGGCCTTGTTTCGGATTATTCTTCTTTTTCTTTGATAAGTTTTTCCAATTCTTTGTTGTGCAGCTTCTTCAATTTTTTTTCTGAATATTTTTCTATTATTTCTTACAAATCTTGTTCTATTTGTCTCTCTACAATCATAATTCTCATCACTGACATATTGAGTTGAAGTGCCTTTTAGTTCTTCTTTGCTACTGCTTTTAGTTTCAATTCTTTTAACACTTTTCCCGATTTCAACGGATATTGTTTGCACATTGATTTTAACAAATGGACCACCGATTTGTTTAGGAGGTTCTCATGTTTATCATAAAATTCGTCTAGATCTCCAGAGGGTAACCGTGACTAAACGCGCTCTCTATTAAGAGGTATGATTCCACATTTATTGAAACCATGTGATATTTTCTGCAACAGTTTGCATAAGAGCTTTTAATAGGGAAGGAAGGGAAGGAATATGTTTTTTTGCGTTCCGATGTTTTTTTTCCACTTCGTTAAAATATCGCACCAAGCAATTTTTATAGATCTAAAATATGCAACGTCTAGGGGTTGCGTTATATAAGTTGAATTGGAGGGTAGGAAGACGTAAGAAATATCTTCTTTTTGACAAAGTTCCACACATTTTACTGAAATATGCAAAGACGAATTATCTCCGATTAGTATTCTGGGATCATTGAAATATTTTTAGTAGCGTATAACAATAGTTTTAAGTCAAACTTCGAAACAATGCGAATTGTACTAGGTGCCTTTAAGTTTACTTATGATTCGCACTTATGCAGTGTTCTATAGACAGGTAGAAGGTATACATCACTCGAAAATGCAAGCATACGAGAAGTGGTTGACACTATGATTAGTAATTTTCTTGATGGTTTGTGGAGACGCTTCTGCACGTTTTATATTTTGACACATACAAATGAATATTTTCTTTTTACGGAATTTCATAAACGATGTGTGTCCGGTAAATTTTTTTCTAAAGTGCTTTTCTTGTATGCCCATTTTGTCTAAATATGACTTCACATGCATTCTGACATTATAGGCATCCATAGGATATCTCCAATTTGCACTAGTACTAATGTTTTAATCAATAACTCTTCCACTTTGGCGTGTATAATCGTTTGACATCGTTTTTCTTTATAGAATCTTTTTTTTGCATATCTGTAAAGGGCAGTATGGTATAATACCATATTTTACTACTGCAGCTCTATAGATACGATCTATTTTAATGTTGGCAATAGCAGATTTAAATATTATGATTACGCTACAAATCTAACGTTTTTAAATTTTAGCATAATTTAGCTGAATGTAAGACTTATGGTTAACAACGTTATCGGTTCTTGCAGATGCTTTGCGATTCTCAATAGAAATTTGGTAGTATTACAAAAATTGACTCACAACAAGTATTTACACAACATGCACAGTCACCTTACCAACAGGTATTCACGACCGTAACGCTGCCACGAATTAGCTGATACAATGTTGCGAGGTCTACACACAAACACAACTTCTTCCTAAAAATTGTTGTGTTTCACATCAGTTTATGGTACCATAAATAAACTAGCAGAAAGCACCAAAACAAAATTATGAAATATGTGTTGACTACAAGAGCAAATATATAATATATAATTAATTTAAAACTTCAAAAATTATCTTTTTCCACATCATTCTTTCTATATAATTCTTTGTGTCACTATGTATTTGTGTTTCTTTCATTACTCACCAGCATGAAAAACGAAGCACTTGCATTTTTGATTTAAACTTAATTTTTTTTCCGTTTATGACGTTTTATTATTACAACATCTTAAACACGAACAAAACTACATATTTTTTAAGTCATATCTAAAAACAATTGGACGTCTATTTGTACAATAAAAACGTTTCATGCTAAATCGCACAAACCAAAATTTTAGATTAATGGTTCCCATGGGTATCTTTTGTTTTTTCCGTTTGACTTGAAGCTAGTGTCACACACATTCTAAAGTAACAACTGATGGCTGTAAATTCCGTAACAGCGACCGCTATTGTTGCGCTGCTTCAAGACGGAAGAAGTAAGCGATAGGTTGTCCAACAATATCAAACATCCAATAGCACTGTACACCGTATTCTGACATGTTTTTTGGAAATTGAAGCTTACACGCCAACGCTTATGACGATTGCTTTATCATCTTACAAAATCTGCGAGATCGTCGTAGAAATCAGAAATCGACTTCATCGCGTTCGGTATACCAACGTAAGCGAACGGACAAATAGAAGAAGACTTGGAGAAGCAAACTTCCTAATCGTAGACTTGTAATAGATTTAGAGCTTCTAAAGTATCATCGTATTACGGGACTTTAGTTTGCCAGAAATCGCGAGTACCGGGATGAAAATGAATGGAGGCGCGTTTGGTCTACCGAATCCAGATTTAGCCTGCGATGTTTAGATGGCCATGAGAGAGTATGGCGAAGAACCTATAAATGTTTTTTAGAATGTACCTCAGCTTAGAGTAGGCTATCAAGGGGGCTCAGTTATGGTGTCAGCAGAAATTTCTCTGGAGACACACACAGAGTTGTACAAGATTTGGTTGTACCTCATGCTGATTTTGTTGGAGATGACTTTCTTCTGATGCAAAATAATGCCAGACTTCATACCGGGAGAATCACTCAGCAGTTCTTAAACGATGTAAACATTCTTGTTATAAAGGGGCCAGTCCAGATTCGAACCTAGTCGAACATGTTGGGACATGCTTGAACCAAGAATGCTACTTTAACCCTAAATCAGTTGCAACAATATCTTCTAGAGGAATGGGAACTAATTCCACAAGAAGACATTTGACGTTTAATTTTAGGAATGCCAAGGAGGATACAAGCAATTATTTGGGCACGTGGGGACAACACCCATTATTAAAATTCAATTTTGACTGCTAATCGTTTATGGCTATCTATGGCAACAATTGAACTAAACTTTTGGTTAAAAAAAATTAAATTTTAAACAAAAAATGCAAGAGTTTGTATGCCATTGAGTGTATATAATACTTGCTCTTTTCATCCCACAAAGATAACTTAAAACCTATAGTACATTTTTAGTAGTATCTCGTTTTTTATTCGATATCAATGTTCTTTTCATTGCTGTATTCTTTTATCTTGTCCATAATATTAAGTGTTTTTAGTTTTTCTCTTCGTTTTTTATTTCTTTTTCAATTTCTAAGATTTTATCCAGCGGTTGGTCGCAGGAATCGTATTGTTGATGTATTTGTTTTAGTTTTAATGAAAGTAGGTGAATTTCTGAACAATTTAAATCTTATTCGTAATAAAACATTTGTCTTTTCAAATTTTGAGAAAATCCTCGAAATTTTTAATTTAAGCAGTTGTTGCGTGTTGTTGATATATTTCGGTTTTATTCGATACCCACGGTGGGGAATTTTGCGCCGATTTTGTTTTCTGTTGGACTCTGTGAGTGGTTTAGTTTTGGTAGAAACCTTGTCCGTTTAATCCGATTTTACTGAAATGAAGATTGTTTACGTTTAACGGAAATGTGATTCTCGATTTGTTTAATACTCACAGCGATATTGGCGGAGGCTCGAAGAATTTCTCAAGCTTAACTTCAACGGGTAAACGTATTATATTCCTGTTAATAAGTTTCGCACTTTATAGATTGAACCAGAGAGGTATAGTGCGTGGGATTGATAAACGCAGGTGGTCGTTCGAATTGAATTTTTACCTGGTACCGGTCAAGTGTGGTTTTGATGTGCTTTATTGGACTTATATTTTACGTTATTAATATGTGATGTCTTTTAGTAATTCTGCTACATATGTATTTATATTTTTATTTACTATGTTTTCAGCTTTATTATTTATGTTCTATTGCTCAAATTAAGCCTTTATCTACATTTTGAAAGTTATTATTAATAATTTACTTTCAGTCGAATCGATAATTTAGTTTTTAACTTATTCAAATTTTTGTATTTATGTGTGCGTTGACTTGATTTCGATTGAGTATTCTTAAGTATTTATTCGTAGCCAAAGCCAGACTGCGGCAAATATCTATCAATGATTGTAAGCTTACACTCTTTGAAAGGTCGAAATAATATTACTGAAATAGTATATTTACTTACTATTTACGTTAGGAACTTTCACTTTTTTAATAGTAATTTAAACGTTCAGGTTTGATGGTTGAGAGCTACTTTTTCGCAATTGCATGTAATTATTAATGTGTGATCGATTTTACGTCGTATTTTATAAGTTGATTATTTATTGCAAATGACTCAAAAATATTAAAATATGCTTATTTCTAATGGAAAAAAACACTAGTAGTAGCATACAGCAGTAATGTGTAACCGATTGAGTTTATGCAGCATTTACCGATTACATTTTTTTGTTGTTACTTGTTATCTCTTAAAAGACAAGGGTGGTATTTTGTTATGGATTTGGAAAATAAATATTACAAAATTGTTTGTTCTCTTGTTGATAGTTGTTTGCTTATATCCTACTTTGTGGACAGTAGGTTCGTATGTACCCTTAGAGTCTCCGAGACAAAGATTTTTCTAGTACGGAGTGGCGCTTGTATTTTTCTCGTTAATATAGTATTTTGAACCACACTCACTCACCGATGTCTTAGCCAGCCGTGGTGACGTGGTTGTTACAACAAGACCCGTTGAAACAAAAAATGCAGTGTTAGGAAACATTTTAATGAGTTATGAACCACAAGTTTTCGATATTATTGTAATCACAGTCATGGTTAGCTTTAATAATGATGGATTTTGATTTGAGGAGACACTTCTAGGTGTCACAGATATTTAAATATAATTTATAATTTCTCTGAAGATGTACAAAGTATTGTTGAGTATTTTATTATTAAAACTAATTTATTTAAACAACTAAAAATACGCTTACTTATACTAGAAATATGCACACTTTTAAATTAACCGAACTAATTAAATCTAATAATATTTGATGAAAACACTTACACTAATTTATGTATAACCGTTGTATAACACTATCACTTACACGAAGATAAGATAACGTCCGCGGATAGCTTCACAGTTGTTTACACTAAAAATCACGTACACGATTATTCTCGGTCTATTTATATAGACACACGAGTGCTAACGACTTATTTATTTCCACTTTAATAATCTTCTTAACACTGCTCTATTCGCATTCCAGCAATAACTGACCTACGATTTCTCTCTTCCGTATTTATACACATCTGCAAATCCTTCTCGAGTGTTCTCTATTTTTCGGTATATCTTCTAGAAGATGGATAACAGCTTCTAGAAGGCTCTTGCATTTGCAAATAATTTCTCGAACGTTTCAGTATACTCAAGCCAGACAATCTTATTTAGAACATTTGTTTGTAAAAGTGATCGATATGTTTTAAAATGTAGTTTATAGGCGGCTATTTGAAATAATTTTTTTGCTACTACAAGCTCATCGCCTAGGTTCCGTGTAATATCAAGCTATTTTTTGTTGTGTATGTATTATTCTCGTTTGAAATTTGTAGTTTATCAATTAGGTATATTTTGTAATTTTAAATTGTAAATTTTATTGTCGTAGCCTAAGAGAGGTCACTATTACTAGGCATTTTGGTCTTATTTGGTTCCGATCTTGTTTTTCACTAAGTTTGGCTACTGAATTTTTCACAAGGTTGGTCGAAGTCTCAGGGCTCGCCATCGAGGAGGAGAGAATTGAGATGGAGTAGGAGAAACGAAGTATGTTTCCAATTCTAGCCTTTGAGTTAAGTTGAAAGTAATATGACAATCAAACATGATTTGAATTATTCAAGACTGAGTCGGTTATAGGACTTGTTTATGTTTTAATATAATGATAAAACGTGTTTTTCATCTTTTGATTTCACTTCGACATTTAATTTTGTTTAAATAAAAATTGCATTTTGTCAAATTCTTCTGAATAGCAAACGCTCATTAAATTTTCTAGTTTCAAAGCAATTGTTTGCAAATTTTAAAATGACGTTTCTCAGAAATCCTTAGTGACGGTTAAAGCTTTTAATTAAATTAATAAATGTATGCAAGTTGAGAAAGCATCTGTACCTGGAAACTAATAATAGAATTGGTTTTATTTGTGCACACGAATATACAAACTGACAAAACAAATTTAAACGCATGACAGCTTATGCTTCTTAGTTAAGCTGTTTGAATGTTAAGACACTTAATTGGTTCCTCTTCTGCCAAAAAGATAATTATTTATAAATTACATATCTTTATTTTTAGTGTAGCTGGTAATAACGATTTTCGCGAATATTGTAGAAAAAGTTTTCCAGAATTAAGTAATTACATGTTTGCTTAATTTTCAGGAGACTTATTAATTTCTAAATGTTTAGAGAAAAAACATTGATTGTGAACTGATCATATACATAAGAATTATTAATCAACACGTTCTTAATAACGGAATTAAATTTACATTCCCGATATTTTTACAGAATTAAGAAGTATTCGACGTAATTGATGAAGTATTCAGCGGAGTACACGATATTCAGATGTCAAATTCAATAAAGCGAGAAGAGAAAAATTCAAACCGTAAAAGGTAACCAACAAGATTGCGTTACTAATTTACTAATTAGTATACTAAATTAAAAAGAACTAGCAACGAACAGACTCATTAAGGTTCGTTATGCAAATTAAATCGTGTACCTCACATCTTGTGTATTTTTCGATAAGAATGTGAATTTTGAAAATGCATACACTTAATGGGTGGTCTTATTATACAATGCATTATAAAATTAAGGCACCAGTATAAAGTATTGATTTTTACAATTGATTTGCGTTTAATTCAATCCGTAAAAAATTTATTGCTATTGCAATACTTGTATAGGGACCATAACGATGAATATTAATTTAGATTTAAGTTTTTATTCCTAAATACAGCAAATTAAAGCTACTCTATCACTATTTTGTATTTAATTAGTACCCCGTAAACAATTATTATTGCAGCGTTTTTATTTTATATAAGTGAATTGGCGCATTAGTTTTATTTTTTCTTTATACCTAAATGTGGTTTTGATTTTGATTACCTTATTTAGTTTGTATAGTTACTACGTAACCTTATACTGGTGTAGAAAGAAGAAACAGTTGCTACAGTTATTTCAGGTTATAAAACCGAGTTTGTATTTCTTGGAGAATTTTCAGATTACTATTTTTTTTACATTTTGTGAGTTTTATGCATAGATTTTGTCTTTAAATGATTCGAAATTGATTCAAAAATTATTTGGATTTTGTTTTAATCGTTCAAAAAAACACAAATTAGCTGAATACAACATTTTATTACTCAAACAGAGATTACGAGGCACCCAAAACGTCAAAATCTCTCACAAATAGTTTGACGTTTATGTTGACAAGTGTGCAAAAACTGTCAAAGATGGCTTATAAAAGCGAAAAAGTAGAATTTATGACAGTTAAGAACAATAAAAAATGTTTAAACTTTTTAAAATTCGAAGTAGAAAAATTAATTAACAATCAACAGGAAATAACTTTAGTACTACAACTGCATTTTTGATCAGCCAAAAAAACTTTATTTTTATGTTATATAATTTCTCTACCTAAATGAAAGGACGTTATTTTTATCTATGTACATTTGAAGATTATCATGAAAAACATTTTACGCATTTTTTTCAGAAATGTATTTCTTCTTTTTTATATCTTTTACCACACGATCAAAAATTAACAGTTAGCTTATGTTGATGTTTTTGAGTTTTGCGGTTTTTCCTAAGAGCTAGCCGATTGGAAACAAAAATAGTCGTAAGATAATATAGACATAATTAAATATACCGGGTGAGTCAACAATAGAATAAAGTAAGTTACAAACTTTCTCAACAGAATGTATATATTGTTGCGTATTTTATTATTAAAAACTAATTTATTTAAACTACTAAAAATATTTTTACTTATAAGAAATATGTACACTTGTAAATTAACCGAACTAATGAAATCTAATAATATTTAATAAAAACACTTACACTAATTAAGATAAGATAAACTCCGCGGATAGCTTTACACTTGTTTACACTAATAATCACGTACACGATTATTCTCGGTATATTTATGTACACACGCGTGCTAACGACTTATTTATCTCAACTTGAATAATCTTCTTAATACTGCTGCATTCGCGTTACGGCAATCATTGAGCTACGGTTTGTTTCGGCGGTATATATACACATAAGGAAATCTTTTTCGAGTGTTCCCTATTTTTCGGTTTATCTTCTAGAAGATGGATAACAGCTTCTAGAAGGCTCTTACATTTACAAATAATTTCTCGAACGTTTCACTGCCCCCTTCTTAGGACTGTTCTGTCCCAGAACAGGAGACTGGATGCGATACCGGTAAAAAGGATCGTGGCGATAGCGGCAGCTTCCTCCATTTCGGCAACTTCCTTGACCATAAAAGTAACAGTCAATGGACTTTTCCTGACCCAATATTCTCCTTGGTTGGTAACTACAGACCAACACTTGAATGCCTGTTCCTCGGAAGACGACCTCCAACATGTTTCGAACTGTCCTCCAATTCAGTTGATCTAAGCCACAACCAAGCTTGGGTACTGAAAATTTCTTAACATGATGGAACTCCATTTCTCTCTTGAGACTCCATAATGTTCGCCACAGGTCTTTGTATAACGGTTTGACACGTGAGTATTTCTTGGTGACCAGATAGAAAACGAAGCGTCCGTCACCACGTAGTCCTAAAACTTTTCCGGCTGCCGGTTGCTGTCTTTGTAATTCATCTAGCTGCCCAAACTTCTTTTTAAACACGACTGCAACCCCTTTGGAAATGTCAAGATCCTCGCTCACGCAATGTGCGATGGCGTAATCTTTTTGTGTCTGGAACAGGTCTTGTTTTTCCTCGGTGGTAACTCCGAATCTAGCTTTTCCAGAACCTCCGTATAAGTTCATAAACTTCTCGAACTCCATTTCTTCGATTGGATTCTTGGTTCTGCTACTTATTACTCTGGTTCGGACCTGAACTTGCGGATTGTGGTTATCGCCAGCAAACGGGGCTAGACGATCGACGTGGACCACTTTTGGCTTGCCTCTGGGCGGTTTTCGGATGCGGTATATAACGTCGTTAATACGCTGCACGACTTCATAGGGGCCCTCCCATTGCCTTTGCAGCTTCGGCGACAAACCACGTCTCCTTTGAGGGTTATACAACCAGACCATATCGCCAGGTTGAAACCTACCATTTTGTGCCTTGACGTCATACCTTGCTTTCATCCTGTCGCTGGCAATTTGTGTGTTTTTACGGATCTCCTCATGTACTTCGTCTAGCCTCTTGGCCAGCTTGCTGACGTAATCTTCTCCAGCGACTTCCTCTTCCGGTCTTCGTCCAAATTGAAGGTCGCATGGCAACCGTATTTCACGACCGAGCATTACACAGGATGGTGTTTGGCCTGTGCTTTTGTGAACGGATAATCGGTATGCCATTAGGAAAAGGTGCAAGTACTGATCCCAGTCTCTTTGGTGTTCGGACACTACCTTGGCTAAGTACTTGCCCATTGTTCGATTCATCCGTTCAACCATGCCATCAGATTGAGGATGAAGAGGCGTTGTCCTAGTTTTCCTAATTCCCAACAGTCGGCAAACTTCTTGAAACAGCCCAGACTCAAAATTGCGGCTTTGATCGGAGTGTAATTCCACCGGAACTCCAAACCGGCAGAAAAACTCTTTTACTAATACGTCTGCGACTGTAGCTGCTTCCTGATTGGGTATGAAGTAAGCCTTCGTCCATTTCGTGAAATAATCCATCGCCACCAGGATGTATTTATTTCCCGAATCGGATTCTGGGAACGGCCCTGCGATGTCAATCGCTACTCTTTCCAAAGGGCTTCCTACGTTGTATTGCTTCATGGCTGCTTTGCGTTTTTTCGCTGGACCATTTCCTGATGCGCAGACTATGCATTTACGGCACCATTTCATGACGTCCTCTTTGCAGTTCATCCAGTAGAATCGTTCTCGCACTTTACCCAACGTCCTCTTAATGCCAAAGTGTCCTCCCGATGTCCCATCGTGGAGATGCTTTGCCACTTTCTAGGGATCGCTTAAGAAGACCGTTTTCTACTATCAAGGAGTCCCACTGCGCCCAGTACGCTTTGATATTTCTGCCCAAAGCACTCACTTCTTCCCAGGTTGGTCGTCGGCCGCTTTTTTTCCAGTCCAGGAGTAGTCTTATTTCAGGATCGTCTTCTTGTTCGCGACGTAACTGCTCAGGTTCACACTCATCATCAACCATAGCAATTCTCTGGAGGCATTCGACTTTTTCTTCCAGTCGCGAACAATGGCTGCAGTCCGCCGGACATGGTCTTCTGGACAAGGCATCAGCGTTCCGATGACTGCTTTCGGCACGGTGTTTTGTGTCATAGTCATACTCTTGCAGTCTCTCGATCCATCTTGCCACTTGTCCTTCTGGATTACGGAACCGCAGGAGTCATTTTAAAGCGGCGTGGTCTGCTCTTAGTAAAAATTTTCGTCCATACAAATACTTGTAGAAATGTTCGATGGACTTAACGACTGCTAACAGCTCCCTCCTAGTCACGCAATAATTCCTTTCTGGCCTGGACAAAACCTTGCTAAAATACGCGATAACTTTTTCTTGTCCATCTTGAACCTGCGAAAGGACCGCGCCTATGGCCAGATTGCTTGCGTCGGTATCCAAAATAAACTTTCCATCTTCTCTTGGATAACTCAAAATTGGCGAAGCGACTAGGGCCTGTTTTAGTTGATTAAAAGAATTTTCCCAGTCTTCATCCATTTAAATTCTGCTTTTTCTTCCGTTAATTTTGTCAATGGTTTGGCAATATTGGCAAATCCGGGTACAAATCTTCTATAATAAGTGCACAATTCAAGGAAACTTCGGACCTGATGTTTGTCGATTGGTCTTGGCCATGCTTGCACTGCTTGGATTTTGTTTGGGTCAGCCCTTACTCCATCTCCAGATACGACGTGGCCAAGGTATTGCACTTCTTTCTTAAATACGTGGCACTTCTTTGGGCTCAGTTTGAGGTTAGCCCCACGTAATCGCTGGAACACTTCCTTCAAGTTGTTTAAGTGTTCTTCAAACGACCTCCCAACCACGATCACGTCGTCCACAAACCAGTTCCGATCGTAAAAGCTGTTTTTTCACGATCCTTGGGTTCTAATTCTACCTGCCAGTATCCACTCTTTAAATCTAACGTAGAAAACCACTGGGATCCTGACAGGGTGTCTAGCGTATCGTCAATTCTGGGTAAAAGGTAGCTGTCCTTTTTTGTCACGTCGTTTAGCTGCCTGTAGTCTACGCAAAACCTCGTTGATCCATCCTTCTTCTTTACGAGTACCACTGGGGATGCCCATGGGCTACTTGAAGGTTCAATCACGCCTTCTCTCTCCATATCCGTAATTATTTGTTCGGTTTCTTCTCTTTTCGCCAAAGGAAGTCTGCGTGGATGTTGTCGTATCGGCCGAGTGTCTTCGGTATTAATTTTATCTATCACCACGTTCGTTCTTCCTTTGGAACCACTCTCCAGCGCGAACACATCTTGGTACTCTTGGATCAACACTTTAACTTTAGCCAGCTGGTCTCGGCTGAGGTTTTTGCATTTGGTGGTAAGAATGTCCAATAGATGTTGTGGACACTTTTTCGGCGACGTATCTTCGTTCGACTTCACGCATCTCACAATTTGTGATACTGGCGTGCATTGGCCTACCACGGTCTTCTTTTTCAACGTTACAGGATCTGAATTGATGTTTAAGATCTTTACTAGCATCGTGTTCTTTACTCGTACTAAAGTTCTGCCAACGAGTAGTCCCTTTTCAACTAAGCCGTCCTCCATTGGTTCAATCGCGCGTATGTAGCCTTCCCGGAGACTTCCATCCAGGCGTGCCATCACCACACTTTCAGTCCTTGCAGGCAGAGTCACGTCTTCACTCAATAAGACTCGCACGGCTGCCTTCTCTGACGAATGAAAAGGAATTTCTTCATTGTCGATCTTCAGGACATCGTTCTTCATATCCAAATGGAACCCATACTTCTTTATCACGTCCATTCCCAGGATAACTTCTTCCGTGATGTCGGCTACCAGTACTTGATGGTCGAGTACTCCATTTCCCAAACCAATGGTTACTTTGACTTGTCCGTGAGTAGGTATTTCGTCGCCCGTCGCCGTTCGAAGTCGTACTGTTACTGGTGATGTCTTCTCGTTTTTCAATAACATGTCAGGACGAATGATGGTCTTCGTCGCTCCCGTGTCAACCAGTAACTGGACGCTTCTCCCATTGATCTTGCCATCGAGATAAATGCTATGCAATTGCTCTCTAGGCGATGCCATTTGGATGGTAATTTCCGGAGTCTGACTAGATGAGATTACTTTCTGTCTCTTTTGCTCGCTTTGTACCAAATTATCGAGCGCTCTTCTTGTCCTCTTCTTAGGTTTAGTACGATGCCGTCGTACATGACCTATTTCATCGCGGTTCAAAGCTGTCACTCCTCTTTCCCGAAGTATTCGTCGCGCTATCTCTTCGATGCTTTCCAGTGTCCGCGCGGGTACTTCTGTAGCACAGCAGAGTCTATGACCATCTCGTTGCGATGCTTGTTTTGCTGCTTCAAACTCCAAAGCATGCACCAAAGCGTCATCCAATGTCTTCGGTCGAGCTAACCGGAGAGTCTGCTGCGTTTCGTTGTCTCGCAGGCCGTCTACAAAGGTTTGAATAGCCAATTGCTCCAAGAAGGTATCTGGCGCTGTAGGATACGCAAGCCGTGTTAGTCTGGCGATGTCAGCCTCAAACTCTTGAAGACTTTCGGCAGCTTTTTGAACCCGACTTTTAATTTGAGCTTGATAGACTTGTTGAAGATGGGCATCTCCATATCTCATTTCTAATCGTGATATTAAGAGTTCGTAATTTTCTTGCAGATGGTCCGGAACAGTTTGTAAAATTCCCAGCGCTTCTCCACGTAAGGACACTATTAAAGACGTCGCTTTCTGCTTGTTGCTCCAACCATTAGCAGTAGCTGCGGCTTCAAACTGCTTGTAGTAGGTTGACCATGGAACTTTACCATCAAAATTCGGAGGTACAACTTTGAATTTATGAGTGTTTTCTTCTCGATGGTCCATTATTAAATCTTCACTCGTGACGCTTCCTTCCCCGTGACAATTCATTTGGTTGATTCTTTCTTCAAGCAGTTTCATTCTATCCCCTACTGCTTCTATTTTGTCATTCATAGATTCGCAAATTTCTTCTTTTAAATTTAACATATCTGTTTGGGTTTCCTCTTGAACAATTTTTATTTGATTTTCTATGCTCGTTTGTATTTCTTCTTTTAAACGTCTAGAATTTTGCATCAATTTTTCTTCTATCTTCTGGGTATTTTCAAATAATTTTTCTTCAATTTTCGTAAAACTTTTTTTCCATTTTCTGGGAATTTTCTTCCATTTTCTGCGAATTTTCGTGAAACTTTTCTTCTATTTTTCTATTCATCGATTCCTGACCATTTTTGATTGATTCAAGAAATTCAAATAGCTTTGCATCCATTTTAACCGCTTGCGAACGCGTCACCGTCATAAATTTAAATATAACACGAATATAAAGTTTAAATACACTACTTTTTAAAATGCAGTTTTCGTATAACACAAAATTTTAATAACGATCCACTTGTTAATTTAAACCACTAGTGTACGGAAACGAATTTAATTAATATCGCGATCACGCACTTGTTAAAAAAAAAAGTTTAATAAACACTATTTTATAGTTTATAAATAAACACGCGTATCGCGAAATCAATTACGGGAGCGATATCAAATAACTTAATGGTATTCACACTAAAAATCGCGAACGGTTTGTTCTATTCGATACCCCACACCTGACGCCACTGTTGCGTTTCTATCTATTAAAAACTAATTTGTTTAAAACGACTAAAACTACGTTTACTTATTCTAGAAATATGTACACTTTTAAATTAACCGAACTAATAAAATCTAATAATAAAAACAATTACACTATAATTTATATCACTTACAAGAAGATAAGATAACGTCCTTGGATATCACACTTGTTTACACTAATTATTACGTTCACGATTATTCTCGATTTATTTATGTAGACACACGCGTGCTAACGATTTATTTCCACTTGATAATCTTCTTAACACATTCGCATTCCAACAATAACTGACCTACGATCTGTCTCGTCGCTATATATAGACATACGGAAATCCTTCTCGATCGTTCCTCACTTTTCGCTATAACTTCTAGAAAATAGATAACAGCCTTCTAGAAGGCTCTTGCATTTGCAAGTAATTTCTCGAACGTTTCACTGCCCCCTTCTTAGGACTGTTCTTTCCCAGAACAGGAGACTGGATGCGACACCGGTAAAAGGGATCGTGGCGATAGCGGCAGCTTTTTTCATTTCGGCAACTTCCTTGACCATAAAAGTAACAGTCAATGGACTTTTCCTGACCCAATACTCTCCTCGGTTGCTAACTACAGACCAACACTTGAATGCCTGTTCCTCGGAAGACGACCTCCAACATGTTTCGAACTGTCCTCCAATTCAGTTGATCTAAGCCACAACCAAGCTTGGGTACTGCGAATTTCTTAACATGCTGGAACTCCATTTGTCTCTTGAGACTCCATAATGGTCGCCACAGATTTTTGTATAACGGCTTGACACGTGAGTATTTCTTGGTGACCAGATAGAAAACGAAGCGTCCGTCACCACGTAGTCCTAAAACCTTTCCGACTGCCGGTTGCTGTCTTTGTAATTCATCTAGCTGCCCAAACTTCTTTTTAAACACGACTGCAACCCCTTTGGACATGTCAAGGTCCTCGCTCACGCAATGTGCGATGGCGTAATCTTTTTGTGTCTGAAACAGGTCTTGTTGTTCCTCGGTGGTAACTCCGAACCTAGCTTTTCCAGAACCTCCGTATAAGTCCATAAACTTTAATTTCTTGAACGTTTCAATACTATCGCATTGACTTCTACATATGTTAAGCTTACCTCACATCATTGAATCTGATTTCTAACTTCAAAAATTATTTAAAAACTACTGATTTCTAATTTTTGAACTGATAGTAAATTGTATTCCAACCAGGGGACAAATAAAACATTCTTAATTTCAATTATTGCATCTGTACCATTTACGTTGCTTGCTACTCTTACTTTTTTAATTGCTCCAGTACTCTACACTTTACACTTTAAATTGCAATTAGTTTATCTAACTTTTTAGTATTGTATAGAGATATATATTCATTCACCTTATGTTCAGTAGCACCAGAGTCTAAAATCCAATTTAACTTCATCTTATTCATACCTTTCTCAACTACTGAAAAACAATAGCTTTTCTACAAACTCTATATTTGTTGCTGTATTTGCCGAATGAACTTCTTTGTTATTACTTTGTACTTGATTCTTGCAATCTGACCGCTTATGACCATACCCACCACAACTGTGACATTTAAAACGATTCTTACTCCACCATGCGCACATTTGGTAAACACAATATAACATACATTTTATTTGTAGAGTTTACCCACAAAGGACAAATTCACTTTATTCTGTCGTTGACTCGCTCGGTACCTTCTTTTTAATAGCAATTTTAAAGCTAGATTGTTTTGATTGTCTTTATTTGCTACAACCAAGTCTTTTTATTTTGGGTATTATCTCTTACAATTTTTTTACTCTTGCATCCAAGTTTTCATATTTTTGCAGATAATTTAATCTAATCCTACGCCAGTGTCACATGGCATCGACTTCAAAAAGTAATTTCATGTAAATAAAAATTTCGTTTTTTAATTGTGACTAAATTAAATCATTATTTTTGCTTTTTAGTGTATCTTATTTGATGTATTTTTTGGAAGTCAGATTAAAATTTTTAATATGTTTTAATTTTAATTTAACCATATGGACGTTGTGCAAATTAAATTTTTAAAAATAACATCGTTAGAAAAATTAGTACATTATCAATTGCAAGTGGTATACACATAAACGCAAATAACAAACTGTACATCGGCTTATTGATTTTGTACAAACAATACACTAACTTTAGCGTGTGATTGTTTAGTGGCAGCAACAGCATGCAATATGCATGCGGTTTTTAATAAGCGTTCATCCCTCAACTGTAGAACTCTGAATAATATTAATTAGGGCTGCCTTCTCTCTGATAACGCACCCCGAAGCCAAACGTTTCAAGTGCCCTTCTTTAAATTACCGTTTTACTGCGATTGTAAGTGCACATAGCGTGGGATTCCGCAAGCTTATAATGATTAGTCTCAGGTTTGCGAATATTTCAAAATTAATTCTGCTAATACGCCACACACTGTAAAAATTTTTTATGGAATTTTTATAACGTATTCCTAGATAATAAAATCCACTTTTTATGTCTTATTTCATAAAAAAAGACATCTATTATGAATGAATAAATATGATGTAGTTTTTCTTTTCGTTTAAATCTGATGCCTATATTTTTACTGCCACACTACCGGGTTCAGATTTAACAGTCTGTCGCTGTATAAATGATGGAGTGTGAGACATCGCACTGACAGGCTTTTTTTTATTAATCTCGAACTGCATGTCCATTTCACTCTCTTTTTACATTCAGAAAAAATATATGTCATTTTTTAATTGAATATAACTTACGAATATAAACCATATGGTAGGAGTAATCATAACTGAAAAAAAAGATGAAGCAATACGTGCGCGTGAGTTAAGAAAGAAAATCAAAAATAATTGTCGGTTGGAAAAGCAACTTAATCACGGATTACTTGGCATTGACAAGATTTAACTCGCGATGACTAGCTCATTCATCTGCCCGCTTGTCTTCTGACAGTTGCATTCTTGTGATAAATCCACGACATTTATCAACTTTGTAGGTACTATAAAGTACAGTTCGGTAACGAAAAACGTGACTAAATTCTTGCCGATTCTTTTGCTTGTTGGGAGGTCGGTCTATAATAATTTTCTACGGAAAGAAACTTTTTGGACACGTATTGAATTTAAGCTAAAATATGTACATATTTGTATTTGACGTTATGTAGTGGAATTTCGTTTTTTTCTAAATCTAATTGGTTGAAAAATTTTCTAGAAAAATTAACTTCTAAACATAATACACATACTTAAGCTAAACATGTAAATGTTGCAAACTACTAAATCTGAATAAAAGATGCATGTAGCATGTGTTAACAGGTTCATGCATATATGTATTTTTCGACAAAACAAAAAGAATGAAGTAGAAAACTTTCAGACAATACTTTCTAAAATTTAGATGCGATTCAATATGTTATATACCCCATGGGGAAACTTGTTCTGTTCTAAATTCTTTTACCAGTTGATTTCATGCATTGTTTGACAAATTAACAACACCGTTCATCTTCGATTTCACGTAAAACGTGTAGGTACGAGTGATACACTTTTTACTAAATTTCTAATTAATGTAATTCAAACAATTACTCTAAGGTGATGTCTCGGAAAGCTTCGAATATTATTTGCATAATTTTCTTGATCAAATGAAAGTTCCAACAATTGTTGGTGCAAACATGTTTTTAAACTATTTACGTAGAGACGGCCAAAGAACGTGTTCAAATTGATTTAGGGTAAGAATTTTCAATTACATTTTGCGTGGTTTATTTTTTACCTCGTAAATTTTACACTTGCGCTAGTTAGTTTATTTCGAGTTAAAGTTGAATGACTTTCTTGTTTTTGTTTTATTTAATTTAATTAAGAGTCACGAAATGGTCTAAGATAATGGTTAACCAACAACAAATTGGTGGTGACCCGCTCAAATTAAGGGCTTAGAAGGTACAAACAATATTTAAATTAATTAAACGAGACTCGGTGTTTTGGAAATGGTGTTATAAAGCGAAACTACATCTAAATTAAACGTTTTTTATAAATAATGATTAATAAATACATAATATAATTTGAATATTATATAGAAAATTACATTAAGTTGTATTTTACATCTGCTGTATAATTAATAATTAGTTTTGTTTTTATAGATTTTTGAAGAAAATGAAATATAATCTAAATTTTATCTTTAACATAAAATATTTTGACTAAAACCTAATAAGTAAAGAAAAATCTAAGTAGTATTTCATATTATTACGCTGTTGCTTTTTAAGTATTACACGCACGCCGCTCAATGGAATCACATCGGGACTTGTGGTTTTTTTATAACAACATCCGATATTCAAAAAAACGAAACAAATAAATGTTTATTGGTTAAAGAGCAGTAACACATCGTCTATCTGAAGAACAGGTTGTTAATGTAGAAGATATGTGTGATCAATTCAAGCAAAAAATATCAAAATAAAAGTTTTAGTAAAGCATTTAAAAAAATCAAACTTTTGAGCCAAATAAATTGAAAGTTACGAACCTGTTGCTTTAAATAATAAAATAAATTAAATGATTAAAAAATGAACTTAAAGAAGTTTGTATTTATTAACATCAATCAGTTTTTTAAATTGCATGTGTTTCGACCACACGGTAGCAATCCACCGAAAAAGTATTGATTACGAATAAAAAGATTAAAATTTCTTTACGTAGACTCCGCAAAGAATCTTCTTGAAGTAGCGCGTACAACCATCCCACTCCAAAATAAATCGAGGCTTTGATTTACCCACAAATGAGCGACTGCTTTACTTACCCTAGTCTTCTTTCTCAAAGGCTGGCCGTTTTAAACACCACTTTTAAAGATCAAGATCAAAAGTTATTAAATAGCAAGTAAAGAGACGGAATACTCTCGTCAACTTAAGTAAAAGTAACGATTCAACATAAGTAGGAAGGCCCACGTGGAAAAGACGAAGGGGAAAGTCAGCGCTCGGAACAATATCCTCAGAAAACTGGCCAACACCAAGTGGGGCGCCAACCCGACCACCCTGCGCTCTACTGCACTCGCACTCTGCTACTCCACAGCAGAATTTGCGTGCCCAGTTTGGGAGCGGTCATCTCATACCAAAAAACTCGACCCGGTGCTCAACGAGAGCTGTCGCTACATCACGGGATGCCTGAAACCGACACCCATCAACAGCCTCTACCTATTAGCCGGTATTGCTCCACCAGACATAAGAAGAAATGTAGCGAGTAGGCGGGAAAAACTGAGGCAACTAGAGGACCCCAGACATCCATTGTACGGCCATACCAACGTCGACAAACGCCTAAAATCCTGAAAAAGCTTCATACCCGAGAAACCCCTGGACTCAACAGCTAAAGCAGCGAGGTTGGATTCATGGCGCGAACGCGTTAGAAACACCGACGCAATCGACGGTACCAGCCTAGAAGTGGGAGAACACCTACCCGGTGTTCTGGACTGGACTACGTGGAAAAGCCTAAACCGCCTACGCACTAGAACTGGCAGATCCAAAGTCAACATGACCAAGTGGGGGTACTCTAGCGACAGCGATTTATGCGACTGCGGGGAAAGACAGACCATGGAACATCTTCCGATCTGCCGACTCCTCGACGAAAAATGCACCATGGAGGACCTCACCGCAGCCACCGACAGGGCCATAGCCTGTGCTCGCCACTGGAAGGACATATGAAACTTTTGGTCTAAGGACTCGAGAAGAAGAAGAAGAAGAAGAAGATGAATAAGTAGGAGGTCACCGAACTTAAACATACCGTTCACCTAGAATAGGCAACGCTGAATTTTAAAGGAAAAATAAAAAAGTAAAAGAGTACAAAGCAATAAGAACAAACTAGAACCACAAATAAAAATGAAAAAGATAAACTAATCCGGTTCAGAAAACGGAGCTAACCGCGACAGGGAGCGAGTGATATAACGATTTCCTGTTTGACGGGGTTTATTCGAGAAAGACCATCAGGTTCTGGATGTAACTTGGCCACTCTACCAACTAGCCATAGCATTAACGGTCAGTTGCGATTATGAACTAGAACTACATCACTTATTAGAGGACCGGGGTTATGTTGAAAACATTTTTTCCGATGAGATAAGGTATGCAAATATTAAGCAGATCAGCGACGCCAAAAATATTGTATAACGTTGATTTGATGCCGCCAGCGTTGTTTGAAACTACAGTGATTAGCGTCTAGACAAGAAGAAGAAAAAGATAAGGCTTGCCAATAAGAAAATCACCTGGATTCAAATAATTGACAGTTTCAGCGAGATCAGACGAAAGGGCGCACAACGGACGGCTATTTAAGTTTTTTTGCGCCAACAATTAATTGCAACCGCAGTCGAGATATGGTATTCCTCGACGCGCGATGAACCTATCTAAACCAGCAAAGAAAGCTTCTGTTGATAAAGACGAAGCAAACTGAAGATCCCATACAGGAAACTCCAGAGTTAGACAACGGGGCCAGACCTGGGCCAGTACTGGGAAACCTAAGTTTGGCGTACCTGTATCGGCCCAGACTTGGCCCGGGACTGGGTAGCTCAGCCTTGGCCATTCCATGAGGACCCAAACTTGAGCCTAGACTGGTTGACCTAGCTTCGGCCATGCAAATTATTAGCCAAGCTTGGCCAAAGCTTGGATAACCCATCCTTGGCCATTCTATGAGAATCCAAGTTTGGCCCAAGCCTGGATAACCTAGCCTTGGCCATTCCATGGAGACCCAAGCTTGGTCCTACACTGGTTGACCCATCCTCGGCCATGCCAATTCTTACCCAAGCTTGTCCCAAGCTTGTATAACCCATCCTTGGCCATTCCATGAGAATCCAAGTTTGGCCCAAGCCTGGATAACCCAGCCTTCCTATTCCATAGGGACCCAAGCTTAGTTCAAGACTGGTTGACCCAGCCTTGGCCAAGGCTGGATTATCCAAGAAAATAGCAATAATAATTTTTTTTCAATGTTAAAAATTTTAAAAAATTGGTTAATCAGTTGAGTTATGATAATATCGAAAGTGTAGAATTGAAACTTGAGCCGTTCGGTTACGTATGGCGAGATTCGGGTATTTTCGTTTAGCGCAGCCGCCATCCTTGTTTACACCATCTGTTAGTTAAATGTAAGATTTTTCTCATTGCTAGAGTAGTAAAGGTGATGAATCAAATCTCCGAGATTCAGTTATACAGTCATTGAATGTTAGTACGTTTTAACTAGAAGGAAAAAACTTTCAAATATAATTTCTTTTGTTTACTCCGCAATTATCACGAGGCGAGGATACTAAAAGTAATTATGTCTGATTCTTACCTTAGAGTTTAAAGATGGCGTGCGTTAAATAAACCAAAAAAGTTTTGAATAAAAAAACTAATTTAGATGTTAACCGGCAAAGTTTAAATAATCAAAGTGTAAACATCAGCTGTGCGAGTGACGTTAATGACCCTAGTGATACAGAAAACCAAAAAATATCAAACAAAAGGTGCCAAAATGAGTTTAACTTGAATGTGAACTAGTGATGGAGAATAATCACTGTACTAGCTAAATGTTAATATAATTTAAGACGAGATCTAAATAGTAATTAAAAAACTTTATGTAATTTAAATAGTACATAATACAAGTAATAACAATAAAGTGTAAATACGTTCATACAATTATTTATTCCATTGTTTTATTAATGCTTAATTCTTGGCATTTAATTTTGAGCTAGTTTTAGCAATTAAGCGTGGCCCCGTACTGGCAACTAAGCATGGCCCAGGTCTGGCAACTGAGCATGGCCCAGGTCTGGCAACTGAGCATGGCCCAGGCCTAGGGACCAGGACTGGGCCATGGTTATCATTCCAGACTTTTTCCAAAGCTGGCCCAAGCCTGGCCTACAGGCTTGGCCTAGGCTTGTACAGACTTGGGCCAAGCCTGGACCAAGCCTGGGCCTATGGTACTTTCCTCAATGGGATGTACAGCTTTAGTGGCGGTGCAGACAAACAAACACAGGTAGCTTTTAGTAGTACAAGACGAGCTATACGCGAAACGATAAAACATGCATTGACGGATGCGGTTTCTCAGAAGACTGCGCTGTGAAATAATCCAGAAGTTAGATTGCAATAGAACTTGAACGGTTTGAGGAATAAAATGAAGAGAGACAGCATGATAGTAAGAACACAAAAGTTTACTGAGGTAATAACAGCGGATGACGAGAAAACGACGGCTTCATCAATAAACGGATACAACTGCTTTAAAAGAAAGGGAGGCATTTACCCTGTGAAGCAACAAAAACTCTTTTCTGTAATAGGTGGCTTGAGTTATACGGGGGGTTAACAGGAAAAAAAATTGGGTTACTTGAAGGCTTTGAAAGAAATTAAATATTTATGCAAATGTTTGTTGCATTTTTAGAACCGAAGAAAAATATTTGATAACTGGAAGCAAAAGATGAGAGGGTACAACGCAAGTAAAAAGACTTGCGCCAACTTTAAGATTAGGTAACGAAGAGTCTTAACGAGGAGGCTTACTTAAAAACGTAAGCCGGATATTTAGAGAGACGTGCTGCTTATAACTTCAGGAGTAGCACCACGAAAGGCTAAATTAGTAGTATTTTTGGCATAACCGCCGTGATGCAATTGATGTCGTTTAGTGAGATCCAGAATAGATGCAATACGATTAGCGACAAAAGTATGAAGACTTTGCGGAATGAGGCACACAAAAACTACTTGAGCGTCAGTATAAAGACAAGTTTCTGTAATAGTCGTAAAAGCAAAAAGAGGTTTAATTGGATGGAAAACGTGCGCTAACAAAAGCGCTCTATAGAGTTCGAGTTTTAAAATTGACGAAACTTTTAATTAGGCCTGCTGTGATTATGAGGTGGCACGATTGTATATGTCGAAATTCATCAGAATTAGATCAGTCATAAAGAGCGGCAGCGTATTCTTTCTAAGAAGCATTGCAGAATCTAACAACGTGTAAGATTTTATGAGAAGAAAGGGAGATACATCTTGGTATGTGTACTTGAGAGATATAAGGCAATCCATCTACTAATTTAGTTCATTCACAGACAATAACGGGACTAAAAAAGTCATTCCAATCAAGACCTTCGACTCATATACGCTGTAGAACGAGCGTCATTGTAAAGATCATAGGCGAGGTGTCTTTGAAAAGATATTCAAAATGAAATAATTATTCTTTTAAATGAAAATATAGCATCTCTGATTATTACCGAGATTAAAAAAGCTAAATATTGTTTTATAATTTTAGATTCTTGATGTCACGAAGATCGAGCAAATACCAATCTTAGTAAGATATATATTCATTGACAAATCCAATTCAAATGAGGTTTCCATTAACATTAATGAAAGCTTTTAAGGTTTTTTTCCGATTGAAAGATCGACGAGTTATGAACTCTTAATTTGCGGAAATCTAGAATAAGAGCGTTAAATCCACGAACATTTTTTTAATACGGTTTAGATTGTTTTAAAGGATCTTAAATCGGATACGGCCTTTAACGAAATGCTTTGCGATGCTCGAGAATTTGCCAACAAAATTGACAGACTGTTAAATTTGAGCTCACCCAGTCACACCATAGATTTCGAAGAAGGAATGTTAATTTTGACTATGAGACACGACATGATCCGGTAGAACATCCTACTTTGAAAGATAAAGAAGAGTTTTAATTTTTCACATTAGACCAAGCTATCAATATACTTGAACCCAGGTTTGATTTTATTGGTACCCACAGCAACTATTTTTAGTTTTTATACAATTTATGATTTAAAAGGTACCCCTCAAAACGACTCACTAAAATATCGTGAAGGTCTAGAAATAGTGCTAACTCATGGAAAATTATCGAATATAAACGCGCTGGATCTGGCAGACAAAATAGTATCGGTGTTGGTTTTACTAAACATAAAAGAAAATCTAATTGAGATTTAATTATTCTCTTGAAAATTAGATTTTGCTCCAAATCTCGCTATAGTTTTAAGAATATTGCTTACTCTCTGTGTCAAGTGGAAAAAGAAGTTTCTCCAAAGCAATGTTAATTATTTTTTTTTTGCTGTACAACTACCGAAGAGCGACTAAATGGCTTGACAACATTAGCTATTAAACATAAGGTAGCTGAAGAAATTTATGTCAAAAAGAAATTAAAGAATTGTCAGCATTAAAAGTGAGAATAGAAAACTTGTTTAATAATTAGGTTTTTATTTTTAGTGATTGTATAATTTCTTTTGCTATTTTTTTAGTATATGCTTTTTATAATTATATACTAGATTTGTGTCTTTTATTTTTTCTGTGCAACCTTAATTTTAATTTAGTACCAAAATCATAAATCAAGGAAGTTGTATTTTTGGAAAATCAAAACTTCAATATTCTTAATACCAATTTTTTTGCTCGTGTGTTATTTTACTACTAAGCGCAGGAAGGGTTTAGGTTAGCTCTTTTAATTTTTGTTTTGAAGGGGCGACATTTTACCTTTTTGTCTGGGGCCGCGAAATTGCTAGCGCCAGCTCTGGTGCTATTAATCAACCAGTATTATATTTGAAATTTTATACAGATAAGAAATGTTTGTCTTAATTAAAATTGCATTTTAAGGAAATAATAGATTGTAGTAACTTAAGCTTAGCTTGAACATAATGAATAGTTTAATAGCAAATTTATTATAGCATAGTAGGTGTGGGTTTCCAAAGATAAAATTACTTCTGTTGGCGCACACATGACAATAGCATTTTCTTAGAGTTTCTATCGACTTTTCAATAATAAATAAAAACGGCGAGGTATGTACCTACCTTATATTAAAAAAATATTTAATGTGTTTGAATGCTTGAAAAATGTATGTATAAAGCATGAATAAAGTATGCACACAGCAGTTAATCCGGATTCTCATTTATGAAAAACTTTGTTAGTGGTTTTCTACGTTAGATTTAAAGAGTGGATACTGGCAGGTAGAATTAGAACCCAAGGATCGTGAAAAAACAGCTTTTACGATCGGAACTGGTTTGTGGCAGTTCACTGTAATGCCCTTCGGCCTGTGTAACGCTCCTGCAACGTTCGAGCGTTTGATGGAGACCATCTTGCGCGGATTGTCTTGGAAGACGTGCTTGGTTTACCTGGACGACGTGATCGTGGTTGGAAGGTCGTTTGAAGAACATTTGAACAACTTGAAGGAAGTGTTCCAGAGATTACGTGGGGCTAACCTCAAACTGAGCCCAAAGAAGTGCCACATATTTAAGAAGGAAGTGCAATACCTTGGCCACGTCGTATCTAGAGATGGAGTAAGGGCTGACCCAGACAAAATCCGAGCAGTGCAAGCATGGCCAAGACCAATCGACAAACATCAGGTCCGAAGTTTCCTT
This sequence comes from Aquatica leii, assembly GCA_035610365.1. Lineage (NCBI taxonomy): Eukaryota > Metazoa > Arthropoda > Insecta > Coleoptera > Lampyridae > Aquatica > Aquatica leii. The sequence goes on from CM069433.1 coordinate 196,392,443, forward strand.
GGGTTGTGCACTTATTATAGAAGATTTGTCCCCGGATTTGCCAATATTGCCAAACCATTGACAAAATTAACCGAAGAAAAAGCAGAATTTAGATGGAATGAAGACTGCGAAAATTCTTTTAACCAACTAAAACAGACCCTGGTCACTTCGCCGATTTTGAGTTATCCAAGAGAAGATGGAAAATTTGTTTTGGATACCGACGCAAGCAATCTGGCCATAGGCGCGGTCCTTTCGCAGGTTCAAGATGGACGAGAAAAAGTTATCGCGTATTTTAGCAAGGTGTTGTCCAGGCCAGAAAGGAATTATTGCGTGACTAGGAGGGAGCTGTTAGCAGTCGTTAAGTCCATCGAACATTTCTACAAGTATTTGTATGGACGAAAATTTTTACTGAGAACAGACCACGCCGCTTTAAAGTGGCTTCTGCAGTTCCGTAACCCAGAAGGACAAGTGGCAAGATGGATCGAGAGACTGCAAGAGTATGACTATGACACAGAACACCGTGCCGGAAGCAGTCATCGGAACGCTGATGCCTTGTCCAGAAGACCGTGTCCGGCGGACTGCAGCCATTGTTCGCGACTGGAAGAAAAAGTCGAATGCCTTCGGAGAACTGCTATGGTTGATGATGAGTGGGAACCTGAGCAGTTACGTCGCGAACAAGAAGACGATCCTGAAATAAGACTACTCCTGGACTGGAAAGAAAGCGGCCGACGACCAACCTGGGAAGAAGTGAGTGCTTTGGGCAGAAATATCAAAGCGTACTGGGCGCAGTGGGACTCTTTGATAGTAGAAGACGGTCTTCTTAAGCGATCCCTAGAAAGAGCCGAGGGCACGGGAAACAGACTACAGCTGGTAGTGCCGAAGAGCAGGGTGACAGAAGTGTTGAAGCATCTCCACGATGGGACATCAGGAGGACACTTTGGCATTAAGAAGACGTTGTGTAAAGTGCGAGAACGATTCTACTGGATGAACTGCAAAGAGGACGTCATGAAATGGTGCCGTAAATGCATAGTCTGCGCATCAGGAAATGGTCCAGCGAGAAAGCGCAAAGCACCCATGAAACAATACAACGTAGGAAGCCCTTTGGAAAGAGTAGCGATTGACATCGCAGGGCCGTTCCCAGAATCCGATTCGGGAAATAAATACATCCTGGTGGCGATGGATTATTTCACGAAATGGACGGAGGCTTACGCCATACCCAACCAGGAAGCAGCTACAGTCGCAGACGTATTAGTAAAGGAGTTTTTCTGCCGGTTTGGAGTTCCGTTGGAATTACACTCCGATCAAGGCCGCAATTTTGAGTCTGGGCTGGCATACCGATCATCCGTTCACGAAAGCACAGGCCAAACACCATCCTGTGTCATGCTCGGTCGTGAGATAAGATTACCATGCGATCTTTAATTTGGGCCAAGACCGGAAGAAGAAGTTGCTGGAGAAGATTACGTCAGCAAGCTGGCCAAGAGGTTAGACGAAGTACATGAAGAGGTCCGTAAAAACACACAAATTGCCAGCGACAGGATGAAAACAAGATATGACGTCAAGGCGCAAAATGGTGGGTTTCAACCTGGCGATATGGTCTGGTTGTATAACTCTCAAAGGAGACGTGGTTTGTCGCCGAAGCTGCAAAGGCAATGGGAGGGCCCCTATGAAGTCGTGCAGCGTATTAACGACGTTATATACCGCATCCGAAAACCGCCCAGAGGCAAGCCAAAAGTGGTCCACGTCGATCGTCTAGCCCCGTTTGCTGGCGATAACCACAATGCGCAAGTTCAGGTCCGAACCAGAGTAATAAGTAGCAGAACCAGGAATCCAATCGAAGAAATGGAGTTCGAGAAGTTTATGAACTTATACGGAGGTTCTGGAAAAGCTAGGTTCGGAGTTACCACCGAGGAACAACAAGACCTGTTCCAGACACAAAAAGATTACGCCATCGCACATTGCGTGAGCGAGGACCTTGACATGTCCAAAGGGGTTGCAGTCGTGTTTAAAAAGAAGTTTGGGCAGCTAGATGAATTACGAAGACAGCAACCGGCAGTCGGAAAAGTTTTAGGACTACGTGGTGACGGACGCTTCGTTTTCTATCTGGTCACCAAGAAATAATCACGTGTCAAGCCGTTATACAAAGATCTGTGGCGAACATTATGGAGTCCCAAGAGACAAATGGAGTTCCATCATGTTAAGAAATTGGCAGTACCCGAACTTGGGTGTGGCTTAGATCAACTGAATTGGAGGACAGTTCGAAACATGTTGGAGGTCGTCTTCCGACGAACAGGCATTCAAGTGTTGGTTTGTAGTTACCAACCAAGGAGAGTATTGGGTCAGGAAAAGTCCATTGACTGTTACTTTTATGGTCAAGGAAGTTGCCGAAATGGAGGAAGCTGCCGCTATCGCCACGATCCCTTTTACCGGTGTCGCATCCAGTCTCCTGTTCTGGGACAGAACAGTCCTAAGAAGGGGGCAGTGAAACGTTCGAGAAATTACTTGCAAATGCAAGAGCCTTCTAGAAGCTGTTATCTATTTTCTAGAAGTTATAGCGAAAAGTAGGGAACGCTCGAGAAGGATTTTCGTATGTCTATATATAGCGACGAGACAGATCGTAGGTCAGTTATTGTCGTAACGCGAATGGAGCTGTATTAAGAAGATTATTCAAGTGAAGATAATTAAGTGATTAGCACGTGCGAAGTTTTAAATAAATAACAGTGTACACCGAATCGAGCGAACGTGACCTATAGTGTAAACAAACAAGTGTGAAATCCGAGGACGTTATCTTATCTTAAGTGATAGTGTTATACAACGGTTATACATAAATTCGTGTAAGTGTTTTCATTAAATATTATTAGATTTAATTAGTTCGGTTAATTTAAAAGTGTACATATTTTTAGAATAAGTAAACATAATTTTTAGTCGTTTTAAATAAATTAGTTTTTAATAAATAAAGACGTAACAATACATATTCATCATAACAAGATTTTTTTTATAACTTTACTAAATATTTTTGCGAATATAGGAAGTGACACTATTTTAAAGTCCTATTTCTTAGTATTCTTATTTGCATTGTGCATAAGTATATTCTAAAATTTTAACGTCACACCTAACAGTAAAAGATAACAACTCCTAAAAAAAGGTTGATACTTCAACCACAACTAAAAAGGCGTCTATGATCGTGAGTGGTAGTTCTTGGTAGCTACATATAGTATAATAAACCATCAATTTATTGATTACTGATAACAACAAGTTGAAAGGTATAATTGAACGATAAAAACAAAGTCGAAGTAGAAGACAAAGCAGAGCTCGTAGGCTTTCCCGGAATAAAGACAGATGTTAGTATCCTAACACATTCGGTACACGTTCAAAAAAGCGCACACTCCTATGTTTGTTCAAACCAAAAGTTTAAACGATCCGTAGATGCGACGGCAACTGTTCAACAAACAACACGTCGTCTGTTCAGTCTGCACGAACCCACGAAAACTGAATACCTGATTGACACCGGTTTTGACATTAGCATCCTTCCGGCACAATCAATCAACAATCATTTTTTTTGCACTCCAAACTCTAAGTCTTTACGGCAAGTGCGTTTTCTCGACAATTCCTTTGGGAAAAGTTCATTATTAAAAAGAATGGATTGGATTCTGATGACAGGCCAAAGACTGCGATTTCACCACCATTCGAGCTATATGAATTCACTAGAATGGGGTGAGATTTTGTATACAGCTGTATCGACAATATTTTAGTTGCACCATCGTCTGAAAAAAAGCACATTACTTCCAACCGAGGTACAGGAAATTACTAATTTTCCTCAACGTACAACAAAGAAGCAATTACAACGGTTCCTTGCTATGGCAAACTATTACACCAGATGGATAGCGGAAACAGCACACAGACAAATTTCGATGTACCTCTATGTCAACAACCAGCAAAAGAAGGATAAGCCGATAACATGGTCGGACGAAGCTATAACAGCTTCTAATCAAACTAAAGCTAAATTACCAACAACGTTACTCACGTTCCCAAGTAGCACAGAAAAATTAGTACTAACAGTAGATGCATCAGACATAACAAGAGTGCTCCAGCAACAACACAACAATGACTTTTGCTCAATTTTATTTTTCTAGAAAAAGTTATCTCCGATAGAAAAAAACTACAGTATATATGACCAAGAGTTGTTAGCTATCTACTGTGGTGTCAAATAGTTTTGACGCCACCAAAGGGCAGAGACTTCACTGTTTTCAAAGACCATAAACCTTTGAATCACATCGAATTACAGCAGATAGTCAGCGACGGAAAATCTTATCCCAGTAGAAGAGCCACATCCAAAATAATCACTTAGAAGAGTTTCTGATCCAGAATGAAAAAAGACATTGAACAAAATAAACAAATTATATCGGTAGGCACACAAGAGTGTGAATTAGGACGTTTGCCGATCTAGATACACGATTTTCACACGTTCACATTGACTTAGCAGGTCCACTACAAACAGTATCTTCTCACAATGATTGACCGTTTCACTACGTGTTCAGAAGTAGTTCTAATTTTGGATATCACTGCAGGATTTTTCATGACAACTTGGTAGCACGATTTGGAACACGTGAAAGAATTACTATAGATCGAAGAAATTAATTTAAATCAGTGCTATTCTAAAAACTAGTCATATCCACAGGTACAACAGAAACATGAACGACTTTGTATCATCCTCGATGCAATAGTTTAGTAGAACAATTCCACAGGCAATTAAAAGCAGCACTGCACTGCTATGAAACAACTTGGACGCAATCACTCCCAACAAACAAATGATCAACCAACGATGTCAAAAAAAAACTAAGATCATTACAAGTAGTAGTGTTTGATAGTAGTTGAAGTGTACCAGGTAAAGTAAACAGTGGCGTCTCACAACAAACGAAAAGTGGATCAAATTCCCAGTAAATTCATTGACATGTTTACAATTTTTCCATCTTAATAGTTTAATTGTTAAAGTTACCTTTTACGTTCTGCGATTGCTGCCTACTTCATTGGGAAGGGTCAGTGTAGGGACCAACATTTATTATTATTGAGAGAATGACGTAATGTCTTCTTCAGCAACGAATCGCGATTTTGTCTAAGTATGCACGATGGTCGTAAAAGGGTAAGACGTCGTCGTGAAGAGCGACTTGATATTGTACACAGGACTGTTGGAGTAATGGTTTAGGGAGTTATTGCTTATGGTAGCCGATTACCAATTGTCTTTAGTCCAGAAATTATGACAGCTGCGCGATATGCTGATGATATCTATAAAACAACTGCCTTATAGATGGTCGTCCACACGTCCACTTTGCATCATCTTTCACAGTCTCTGGCACAGTTAAAACAAGCAAACATCAACTACCTAATTTTGTATTCAGCTACGGGATCGCCGAACATAAACAATGATTTTTTTCGGATTATATGTTGATAAAATTTTTTGCAATTTTTATTATTCCTTCTGAGTGTAACGCTTCTAATGTCACTGAGTATATGTAAAATATAGTCGAAAGATATAAAATTAAAATTTAGTATATTTTGCAATAAATTTGTAGCTTTACTTCTAGTGTTACTTGTGGTAGTTTTTTTGTTGCTTATTCTGAACTGATCAATTATCTAAATTCTATAATATGTCGTGTATTTGTTCTTAGGAGTGCTGTGCTCTATGTCTTAAGCATTTCGTCTCTCGCAATATATTCCGTTCTTTTTCGGATGTTTGCTTCTAATGATGCATCGATTCCCGTTTTATTAATTAATCTTCTTTTTGTTTCTTTTTAAGTTGTAAACGATTTTGCTGATTTGGACTCGTATATTTATTAAAACCATATCACTAGATGTTATTACAAAAAATGATTGTGTAGCGGAATTTGATGTAATAACATAATCCGTACGCTGCATTATTTTTTTGGTGAATATAATCACCCAGATAGTTACTTTCTGTTCTTTCTTCGTCATTACCGACCCGTCGAGAAAACCAAGACTTTGGCATTAGACGATTAGCATAAAAAAATAAAGAAAGAAAGAAGAACGCACGTTGTGTTTACGGAGATATTTGATTGACTTACTACAAACGTTATTTATAGCATATTATGTTAGGCAAACCAAGAAAGAAATAATTAATTATATTACAATAATTGTTAATTTAAAATGCATATCTCAGAAATGGATCATAACAAAAAACTGAAATTTTTCAGAAAATCTTGTTTGCCTTGGGGACTGGCGCCCCTTTGGGAGTGGCGCCCGGGTCATGTAGACCTCCTTGCCTCCCTTCGCTATACCATTGTACAGTTGTAGAAGGATTTTTATTGGTAGATTGATTAGTTGAATGAGTATTTGATCGAGTTATGGGTTGTTGGATAATTTTTGGGTATTATTTATTCATTTATTCATAAAGTCGGTTGGCATTTTAAAACATCGGTTGATTTTTATTCAATATGTAATTTTTATTAAAAACTTATGTTGCAAAAAGTTGGAACAAGTTTTCTCAGTAAAACTTTAATTTTATTAATTTAATTTTATTATTTAATTTATTATATATTTTAACTTTAATAGTAGAAACGCAAAACGAATATTTTTTATAAAATTTTGGTCTCATACTACCCCTTTTGATATGCTGTCAAAGTTTTGTTCAATTAGTAAGCAAAACATGAATGCATATAGCAAATTGTTATTATAAATGTCGTAGTATTCCGCTATCTATCACGTTACTTCGCAAACTATAAAAAAAACCTTACTTTGCGTTTTGCCATTTCTACGAAAACTATACTATTTACTTATTTTGTCAGTAATTTTGATGGGGCTTCTTTAAAATAATTGGCTGAGAGGAGCCGGTTTTCGTTATCAGAAATTCTATCTTGCGATTGGATCGCGCATATTATTGCCACTTACCTTGTTATAGCTGTTAAAATTGGACGTGAAGAGAGATACTTGACACCAAATTTATTTTAGCATTATTCGATGTGATTACTTTCGCATTGAACTTGATTTATGTCTGTGTCTCTTTTAACTTGATTAAAAACAGCCTCATTGTTTATTATTCTACAGTTGTAAAAAAATAATTTTTTATTTAATTATTAATTCACGGCCGTAATTCATTATTATGCCGATAATTGAAATACAAAAACCTAATTCGGATGCATCGAAAGAAAACTCGACTTCATAAATATGCAAACGTTTTTGGTTTGTTTAATTACGATAAAAATGTGTTAAATTTCCAGCCAAGTGCTTTTTAATTAAGTTTAGCCGTAGCATTATTCTCGTGTACAATTTGTAAATTGTTTTAATTAATTTAAAACTGAGCACGTTTTCATGTTTTTATATTGAACGTTGTTGATATAGTAAATAAATTATTAGTAATAAAGTCGTTTTATACGTCTTAATAAGTTAAAATAAAGCAATTTAATATATTGGTGTAATGTAAATGGGTTTTAACGGGAAATCACATTGCTGAACACGTGACGTTTAATAATCAGTTCAAATTGGGTGTTAACAATCGAAAACAATCATAAATAAAGCGAAATTTTAATGTAGTAAAAGAAGCAAAAAAATATTTCTGAATAAGGTTTTCGGAACAGTTACGATTAAATGCAGTCGCGGCAAAATGGTTATTAAAAAATTAGACGTGAAAGTTTAGCTTAGTACAAAATAATAGAATTACCCTAAAGTTTCTTATAGTAGCTAGCTGGTAATCAACGACATCAATAATGTTATTTTCAAAACTTGCGAGAAGTGTAAGCTTACAATCATCGATTTGTGTTTGTCAAACTCTGGCCTTGACTATGTCTAAAAGTTAAGGATACTCGATCGGATACAATCAATGTACACAAACAATTATTCAAATGCGGAACTAGCTGAAGGCTGTATAATGCACTCGACTGGAAGTAAAAGGTTATTTAATGATCTTACTTATACAAAAAAGGGCTGAGTTTAACGTAATTATTATCGCTGAAGGCTTGACATAAATTAACAATATATCTAATGATGAAAAGATCGACACGTAACGTACCACGGGGCATTTGTGTGTGTTTTCCCACTGCGCAGCCCCAAAAGGGCAAAATAGCGTTCCATCCAGTGGTTCAAACTGGTGACGTTTCCACAGTTGCATTGACATTGTTTACTTTATAATGTTTATAACTACGTTGTGGTTTTAGCCCGCGGAATTAAGCGGGTAAAAATCAGCTTGTCGACGTTTCCACCTCTATAGCAATTTTTAAATTACTATTTTTTATAGTAAATTTACAATATGAGATGGATCTGCCATACTATTTCGTTTACATCGTAATTATAGTTTACTCTTTGGAAACTATAAATCGATAGAATATGACCAAATGACCAAGTTTCAGTACGGTTGTGGGTACAACTTTGAAAACTTGCTTTGGTAACAGTATTTTGCTTAAGAGTGTGAAATAGTGAGCTGTCGTTGTTATTGTTTGTTTTTGTACAAATAAAGATTGGCTATGACATTAAATCAAAAATTATTTATCTTATAACAATTAATTTTAATTATAGGGTTTATTAATGCTAAAATCTGCACGATTAGTGAAACCGTTCCAACACAATTCACTAGTGGCTGCTTTCTTTGTTTAAGGGTTTCTCTTAGGTTTCTTGAAAAAAAAGATTTTTAAGAGGTTGCAAGGTTCGTAATCAGTCAAAAATAGTTATTATGTTAAAAAAAAAACATTTCAAGTTAGCGCCTAAACTCCTAGGTACTGTTGTTATTAAAACCGTTTCATTTTCTTGGACGCATGAGTTAGTTACCACTACTGAACAATTGATAGGTACGAGGCATGCTAATGATCTTAAACCACATCAAGCTCTTCGGACTCTGATTTGAATCAGACTTTACTCCAGGTAAACCGTCGGTCTGTCAACGTATCGTTACTATATGTCCGTCGGCGTAAACGACGTAAACTGCATTCTTGATGGTGTCTGGCTTCGTTGAGCGATTAACTTTCGATTTGGGTTACTCTTTTTTGTTTTAGCTTATCTGAGTAAATGTTTGGCAAATATGTTTGTTTTTGTTGTTATTTATTGTGGATGAGTAAATCCATACCACTATGATAGAATTAAAATTGGTTCTTTTAGTTGTTATTGTAGAGTAACTATTTGTCGACTGTAATCAGACTCTTTGTTAGTGATACTCTTCCGTTGGTTTTGGTTTTAGTTTTTTGTTAGTGGTCTTGTTTGGACCTCTTATAATTTGGTTTTCGTTTTCTAAATTTGATATATTTAGAGCGGTTGGATGGGCACTGTAGGGTTGTCTTTCTTTTCGTTGGACGTAGAAGGGTGGTCACCCATTCTATTTCTTCTACGGAAAGAAGAACGAAACAAACATTTACATCTATTCTTATCTTTTTCCGTCTGTATTTTTTCTTTCCATTTTGACTTTCTTACTTCTTTTTTTTCTATTGCTTCTTAAGGTTTGTCTTTACGATATTTGTTTGTTTTGTTTTTTTTTATAAGTTTTGGTTAGTTGCTTAAATGCCTTTTTTTTCTTTTTAGCAACCTTTCTTTATAGTGTTTACTGCAACTATGTATCTTTACTTTCTCCGTTACTTACTTGTCTTGCTTGGGTTTAGTGGGTTTTTGGCTAGTTATGTTTGGTTTCAAATTGGAATAGATTGCAAAGTTGTTTCTTGTACTCTAAGTACATCCGTTTGTTCTGCATTTTTGATGTTGCTTATTGTTAGGATATTTCTCTTTTCTGTAGGTGTTTTTGAAATATTTGAAATAATTTAATCCGTTCTTTAACTTTTAGGTTCAATTGTGACATTCCAATACGACGTTCAAAAACTAGCGATGTTCGTTTGCATGATTCTTATTCTTTTTTATTTACTTTTACTTCTTTTCTTTACTTTGATTGTCATATCCATGTAGTGTCAAGCTGTTTGTGACTTTGTGGTTGTGATATTTGGATTACTGATTTGTTTTTCCGCCTTTTAGGTAATCCAACTGGTGTCGACTTTTATCAACATTTTTTTACTTGAGATTTTTTTGTTGATTTTGCTTTTCTGGTATCTTTAGGATCTGCTTGGTTTTTTGATAGAAGAATTTCATAGTTTTTGTTTTGGTTATTTGTTTGAAATCCGCATATTAACATTCAAGATCTGCTAGATATTTATACTTGGTTTTCTTCTTTCTACTTCTTGAGATGTTTTAGTTTTGGGGATTATATTCAAGTTTGGATTTCTATTAGTGGGATGGGGTTTCATAGAATTTTAGGGCGTTGTTCTTGCCTGTGGTTTAAACTTCCCATTTTCTTTTACTTTTTATTTGTTTTTTTGTTTGCTTTGGATTAACGTCTCTGGGGCTGCGTTGATTTGTCTTGCTTTTTTTAGCGTTAGGATTACTGTCGATTTGACAACAAGTAGCTCTTTCTTGATACTTTTTTTTCGTTAGTTGCAGTTTTGTTGGTCTTTAGAAGTATCATTCCGCTTAATGCGACTTTTATGTACATCCGATTCGTAATACTTAGTGAGCTGGGAAATTATCTTTTATTTACATTTTTTAAGTGGATGTTACTGTATTTGGGTTGGTTTTGGATTTTAGGGTTCTGTTCTAAGCGTATACTTAAATTCGTGTTTTTAATTTTAGCTAGTGTCTACTTTCCAGGTTTTTACGTTACTAGAGGAGATTTTTTATGTTACAAAATCTTGTTATGCCTTTTCGTGCTGTATAAATTGTTTTCAGTGTAAACTCGTAGGCGATTTTGGATTTGCGCGCTACTTCCGTTTCCGTTAACGTTAAAAAGACAGCACGTGTTAGCGAAGTGCTCAGTGAAACTTAGGGTTCAGAAACATCCGTATTATTGTTACTGTAAATCAATTAATACTTTTAAAATAGAATGAAAAGAATTGATTTCTTTTCAACATTTTAGAGGGATGCTTTTTATGACAGTAGCGCTGCAGCGTTGTTGAACATGTAAGTACCTTCTTCGGCCGAATATTAGCTTGCTATCACAAGTTGTTTAAGCTAATGTTTTTCATTAACTATCAAATTATTTTAAGGGTTGTGTTGTCTTGATAATTTGGAATACCTTGTATAGTTGAAAATCATTTTAAAATGTAAAACTTTAAGGACTCTAAAATTTTCATAATTTTTTTTTATATTTTGCTTAATAAGGAACATATTTTACTTTAACACACTATTGACCTACCCTGTATAAAACTTAAATAATGATTCCAGGTGGAGATGCATTTATCCACGGTACTATTACAAAAAATTCCTGACAGAAAACAAATTGTTGATAATACCTAGAAAGTGATTCTTTAATTCGACTTGTGCAGATTAAAATTTAAGCAAACGTTATTGATTTAGCAATTTCAACAAGGAGATCGTCAACCTATTCGAAAAAAATGTATTTACTGAAGGAGAAAATAAGATGATTATAATAAAAATAATGCGACTAGTTTTTTTTAAATAAAAAAACTAGTTTTTTAAAATTCATATTAACGTCGTCACTCATCAAACATTAATTCGAATCGATGTAATTGCCGCAAATTGGCTTTATTAGATAACATGGTAGTTGTTATGTTGTTACGATGTTAAATTATGTTCAAATAACCCCCAGGTGTAATAAGCCGTTTATGCATGTATAAATAAAACTGACTTATCCCAATATTACCAATAAAGTGGTTATATTTAAAATAATAACTAAATTAGTTTTTTTAAATTTATGTACTACTACAAAAAACATCACGAGAATTTTCAATTAACGTCATTAGTATGTACTTGCACTATGATAAAAAAAAATTCAAAGTTGATTAAAGTGTAGTAACTAGTGGTTTGTAACTGTGTTTATTTTATATCTTTTCACAAAAAAACAAATACTGGTAAGAATACGGTTTAAACATTAGTTTCTTCAGAATTGCGCGATTGTTTGCATTTATTTACAATTCAATTTTATTTGCTTTTATTATTGATTCTGTAATTCAAATAAACAATTAAGAGAGTGTAATAGTTATTTATAAGTAAGTGGGTGTAAGTAGTATTTTACAGCGCGACAGCTTTGTTTGAAAATCGAGCCCAGCGGGCCAGGTTTTTTTATTTAGCTGGAGCGCTGTAATACCTAAATGCACAAAATTGCTTTGTCGAAAATAATTTAATATAAAAAATTATTAACAATTACGTGGATTTTTTATGTTGGCATTATAAGTACCTCACTCACATAATTACAATCACTGCAATTTAATAAACTTAAAATTTCATTTTCTGACTATTTACCATAATTGACATAGTTGTAACAAGATTGCTCATTTCTAAAAATCAAAATATAAATTCATTAATCTTTACGTTTTTGTACATTTGTATCATTAATGTATGTATCATTATGTAATAACATACTTTTGGATGTTTTTTAAAGTCTGGAATTTAGTGCTCATTTTACCGCACTCTAAAGGATTTTACAATACTGTCATATAACAATGTTCGTAAAAATCAAGTTACATTTGATATGCAAATATAGATATAAAATACGGTTTACACTTAAGGAGACAAAAAAAATATACTATTATTGGCTGGTTGGCAACGTTTTTTCATTAATGACTAAATCAATAGAATATTTGAAAATTCAAAAAAGTAGGTATAAAACGAACTATTAAAACTATAACACATACATATACATTTGTGACCTAACATACTACACCATTATACAAAAGCAAAAAAAGTACCTAAATGTATATAAAAGCATAGTAACCATTCAGGTTACGTTATTAATGTATTTAATTTAAATAAAGCTTTAATAAGTAAATCTTAAGTATTTGAGTCTATTTTTTTTAGCAAAAACGGTTTTTTGTTAGATTTCATTAAACACTGCATTGTATAATTTCTCGAAATCTAAAGAAATTGCATTAGAGATTATGTGATTCTGATTTGTAAAACGGTAATTAGTACCAAAGTCACATAGTCAGTAAGTCCTCGACTATAGAATCTTTACAATTTAGACATACATCATATCTACGACTACTTTAATTCAAGGTTCCAAAAGCATAAAAATGAAAACTCAATAGATAGAAGAAAATAGAAAATAATTTCCATTTTATTCATTATAAAATATATATATAAGTATATACCAAAATTTTAACGTCTGTGTGTTTGATACAAATTTTCTGCCCTACATCTACCATTGAAAATTCCAGTAATACATGCTCTTCTCAAAATTTCATCAAAACGAAATTTAATTAATATAATTAGATTACTTATATTTTGAGTAATTAATTGCCTGCGAAGTGTTTTAAAGTACGGTTGCATTTTATTAGTGCAAAATACTTAATACACTATAGTTATTCTAATGCTACTTTTTTATTTATCTTTTTTTAGTTCACCAGGCAAATCGAATTAATTACTAAACGCACACGTAAAACTGACTTCAACTACCAACACACGTGCACGCATCATTGCCTATAACACAGATTTTTCAGTAGCAAAAAACATACCGCTAATCAAAATCAACAGTGCAACCGTGATTTTCAATAACCACCAACAAAAACTAACTATGTTTTAAACTAACAACTAAATATAATACAATGTTACTGCAAAGGCAGCAGACATAACTTTATTAAAGGGCGCTTGAACAGTTATTGAATAGTACGAACTGTTGCCACGTGAACAAGATTATCCTTTCCAGGATGGAATTTAAGTAGTATTCTGCCTATCTTTCAACGTAGATGTGGAATAAACTCGTCTTTTATTAAGACTAACGTGCTCAAGGCATTGGGATCTAAATTATGACTACATAGAAGCCGATAATTGAGGACTGCTTCTGCACGACAACTGTGTTCAACTTTCCACAAATGAGAATTTGAATACCAATTACCCGCAAAAGATGGGTTTTAACAGATCTGATCCCGATCTCCTACAAACCACCAAAATGTGGAGCACAAGGAGGGTTGAAATGCTACTGAATGGCTTTAGTTTCCACTGCAAATGTAAAGATATGATTGCAGCGACCGCGGCGTGTGATATATTTACGTAAGGCAGCAAGAAAAGTTTCACTGGCTAAATTTGAAGATATTTAAAGTGCAGAGCTTTGGTAGGAAAACACACAAACAAACACAAATAAACTTTGGCGTGTTTAGAACCGGGTTGTTTTGAAGGATTGGAAAAGGATCATCATAATCTACTCCAACACAACAAGTGCGGACAACTCTGCTATGGGGCGCACGAGTGGAGTGGGTCAAGTTCTAAAGCACGATTGACAATGTGAAAAACAACGACGAATTACTCGGCGAACTGATATGATCTAAACATTTTTTGTACCGAATACAAAGTTGTGTTTACACTCAAGTGTTTATTTTTGAGTACTCTCCACAATCATAATTGTCAGACATTGATTATTAGCCATATATAGCCAATTTATTTCCGACCACCATAAAAAGCATGCAACTAGCTCTTCTGGCAAAGACCACGCGAGGCAGGATCGGCCGGATAGTCACAAGATCGAACGTGACGCCAACAACTAGGAGGAACGATTTTTTGGATATGTGAGACGCGGTTAGCTATGAAGATCTTGCAGCGAAGAGCTTACCTGCGAATCACTCCAAGCGATTATTTCTTTTATGGTTACTATTTGTTTATAACTTCTTAGTACCAATGCAACAACGTTAGACTATAATACTACTACTGCCAACAGTTGTAAACGAGTGTGGGATAACTTTTTTAGGTTAGTTAAGTTTTAACTCAGACGCATTGCAGAATTAATGCAACGAATATTCAACGAAAGACGAAGGCTTTATACAACGAGGAATTTCGAGATTCGACAAAGAGACGAGTGATGATTTATACTTATTCTACTGATTGCGAACATCGCCAGCTGACCCAATCTAAGTATATAAGCCACAGATGCTGTATTAAGCGTTTTGTGAAAAATGTAAGTGGACAAAGGAACCCTAAAGAATTATAAATCTTTGCGACTTCTGACAAAATGGTTTTCTTAGTGCAGAGCGAAACTATTGGTTTAATTCTGACTGAAAAGAAATCCACAGAAGCGTGCCACTGTAGACCTAAAATCTTTGAAATGACGTCAACTTCTGTGTCGAACAAGAATGGGCTAGTTTAGTAATGTTCTTCCGGTATCGAAGCGGATATCAATGGGTCATTAGCTGACCATTTGCGTAACTCCAAACAACCAGAACTAAGTAATTCAATCAATTGGGTTCGCAAATCTATTATCGAATATAATGTGTCAGAGCCAATTACCAATCACAACGTGCGAATGGCTAGAAAAGGAGAAGATACAACACCATAAGTTACTGTGTTCAATTTATATTGTAACGAATTTTAATACTAATTTATTTAAAACTAAATTACATATTACTATCACTCGAAAAATAATCTTGGCGGATAACTTCTGTTTATCTAAACCGATATTTGTTTACATTAAAAACAGTCTTCTTAACTTCCGACTTCGAAAAACTGACCTCAACTCGTTTTCAGTACTTATATATTTTTGTTATCTGTATTGAGAATTTTCTACATCCTTTGGTAAACGTTTTTGAAGTTGACAATAACTTCGAGAACGTTTCAATATGTTTGTATGGACTCTATAGGTGAGAAACGCCAAAGAATCAACTAAAACTTTGGGGACTATTATTGGTGGACTTCTTACTTGAGGTTAAAACTACAGAAGTGTCCGTCGAATCTGTCGCCAAATGCGAAGAGTCTTGAGAATGACAAAATTCAAAAGAGTTCTGATAACGCAACAACGAATTGTGTGCAGCTGAGCAATGTCGACAATTAGTTTTCTAATTGCAAGATTTAACCTTCATGCAAAGACGTGCGGATTTGAGAGCGATCATACAGTTTTCGACCAGCGAAACTACTACAACGATAAATTGAATGCCATTGTTCTTTACAATACGAACAACGAGACTGCAACGATTGGTCGGTCATGGCAGCAAACGACAATTGTGCCTTGCGTCTTTCCACGTCGCTACCTTTAAAGCCTCTACGAGGTTTTACTAAATTTGATGAACTGCTACTAGTAATCGAATTTGTTTCCAAAGCGCGACATTGATCGCTAAGGAACTGTCTGAGCATTTCAAAAACTGAAACCTGAGTTTGAGAATTACTCAATTTTGGGTACATTTGCTACATTTTGCCAATGGAATAAAGCAAGAGCGCGACTATTTTGGTAGCAATCTACTAATGTTTTAAATGCAATTTTATAATTCTCTGCCGTGAGAATCAAGGCTTTAACTAAAGTCAAGAGTTCTTTTGACAAGGAAATTTCTTTATGCTTGATAACGAATTATTGTCGTATATCAACGTGGTGAACAAGTTTTAAAAATTGGCTAATCTTTCAAGGAACCATCAAATTTTGGAAGTTCAATACGAGGCAGCTGTACATTTCTACGACTGTTTGTCTCCAGACGTACTTCTGATCCCACGGAGCTTGCTGGTGACAAAGGACGACTTTCAACTTTGGTATTCAACGACGCATGAATATCTTTTAATGCCCATAAGATATCATCGACCTGTGCAAGAACATTACCAAGATCTTTCCAATTGTCTGCCGATTCACAGAACACTGTGTTTTCATCTGCTTGTTGGAAATCGCTATGAAGACTTATTTGAATGCTGCCATTCAATTGTAACAAACTATCTACTTGAGCACTTGTAGCCAAAAACCTATACACATGTATAGTAAATCAAAATGCGTACAACACAAAGTTTGTCAATATATCTAGCAAAGTATAGCCACCAAACACCGATAAACTAAAAAAACCATTTCTTGTAAAAACAATATCTATGGTTAGTTTTAAATTCATATTTTGTGCTGTAAAAGAGTTCTGACTACTACGTAATGTACTGTTACATTAATATGTCATTTAAAAGTATCAATAAAATAAGTTTGAGTTTCTGTTAATGAAAGCGATTGAATTATTATTCTGAAATTGATCAATATATGATTAACTTTGTTTTGAGTTAATGCGATGGTGCATCAAGTTTATAGGTAAAGTAAATGCAGTAACAGAATAACAACCATGTAACTTGTAGCATATGCATTTACCACCTATAGTAGTGTTGGTTTGTCGGCATTAATTCAAATTTAATATGTATTGCGGCACGTACTTATAATGTGTACACGGTTAGATTCGTGAATAGAATTTTAATAACCCCTAATGACCACCTCTTCATTTTTAATTTATTAGTTTTTCGTAATCGGTAATTTAATTCGGTTGCTATGGTAATTGCAATTTTTGTAATTTTTTATGTAATTATTTTGTTATTAATAATTAATTTTAAAAGAATAACATGTTATCAATCGTTTTTCTTTTGTAATCATTTTAAACGTTTTAGGTAAAATTTGATCTGAAAAATAAGATTTTATTAATATGAAACCTACACAAAGATTTTTTTTTTGTTAAAAAGTTTTTAATGCATTTTATACCTATAATACGTTTAGTTATTTTTAAAAAAGTAAGAAACATGTCATTCGATTACTTTTTGTCCTACTATGCACTTAATGGAAGGCATTATTGAATATTTGACGTCAATACCAATTATTGTATACGATCAAAGTAGAAGCATTTTATCGTAGTGAAAATTTGTGCAAAAATCAACGCGTGTTATTTTGTGCTGACAATTTCAAGTTTTAAAATTTGTACTGATATTAGTAATCATTAGTGGTCGATGCAGTTTTACTGCCAGATACTGGTCAAGTTGCGATTTAGTTTTTTCTTACTTGTTTCAAATGCTAAATTTATGAACAAATGTAACAAAACTAGCAAAAATGCTAATTTCGTGCATCAATAATTGTGGGTTTATAAATTATTTATAAAAATCCATATCTAACATTTACAAAAATAAACATTTTTACATAATATTGTGTCAACGTAAAACATCTTTCTTATTATAGAAAATATTAAAAAAATATTTATAAAAGTTTTACGGTTCTTAAAGTTTTACATTTTAAAATTACTTTTCACTATACAGGTTATTTCATAATACCAGGACAACGAAAAACTTAATTTTTAAATGGATCACCCTGTATATTAGTACGTTTTTAGAATCTTTTTGAGGTCTACGTTACAATAATATAAGGTTATAAGTAATTTAACTTAGCAATTAGAAAATTATAAGCAGTTTTAAAGTTTTTCTTTTAGATATATGGTTTCAAAAATGACATGCTTTTGAAGAACAAAATTTTGTATCGAAATAATAATTTAGTATTAGGTTTTACACTATTGTTACGAATTTATTTATTAAAAACTAATTTATTTAAACGATTAAAAATACGTTTACTTATTCTAGAAATATGTACACTGTTATTTATTTAAAACTTCGCACGTGCTAATCACTTATTTATGTTCACTTGAATAATCTTCTTAATACAGCATGCATTCGCTTTGCGGCAATAACTGACCTACGATTTCCATGTTCGGCATTTATAGACATCGGCGAATCCTTCTCGAATCCTTCTCGAACGTTCCCTACTTTTCGCTATATCTTCTAGACAGCTTCTAGAAGGCTCTTGCATTTGTAAATAATTTCTCGAACGTTTCACTGCCCCCTTCTTAGGACTGTTCTGTTCCAGAACAGGAGACTGGATGTGACACCGGTAAAAGGGATCGTGGCGATAGCGGCAGCTTCCTCCATTTCGGCAACTTCCTTGACTATAAAAGTAACAGTCAATGGACTTTTCCTGACCCAATATTCTCCTTGGTTGGTAACTACAGACCAACACTTGAATGCCTGTTCCTCGGAAGACGACCTCCAACATGTTTCGAACTGTCTTCCAATTCAGTTGATCTAAGCCACAACCAAGCTTGGGTTCTGCCAATTTCTTAACATGATGGAACTCCATTTCTCTCTTGAGACTCCATAATGTTCGCCACAGATCTTTGTATAACGGCTTGACCCGTGAGTATTTCTTGGTGACCAGATAGAAAACGAAGCGTCCGTCACCACGTAGTCTTAAAACTTTTCCGACTGCCGGTTGCTGTCTTTGTAATTCATCTAGCTGCCCAAACTTCTTTTTAAACACGACTGCAACCCCTTTGGACATGTCAAGGTCCTCGCTCACGCAATGTGCGATGGCGTAATCTTTTTGTGTCTGGAACAGGTCTTGTTGTTCCTCGGTGGTAACTCCGAACCTAGCTTTTCCAGAACCTCCGTATAAGTTCATAAACTTTTCGAACTCCATTTCTTCGATTAGATTCCTGGTTCTGCTACTTATTACTCTGGTTCGGACCTGAACTTGCGGATTGTGGTTATCGCCAGCAAACGGGGCTAGACGATCGACGTGGACCACTTTTGGCTTGCCTATGGCGGTTTTCGGATGCGGTATATAACGTCGTTAATACGCTGCACGACTTCATAGGGCCCTCCCATTGCCTTTGCAGCTTCGGCGACAAACCACGTCTCCTTTGAGGGTTATACAACCAGACCATATCGCCAGGTTGAAACCCACCATTTTGCGCCTTGACGTCATATCTTGTTTTCATCCTGTCGCTGGAAATTTGTGTGTTTTTACGAACCTCTTCATGTACTTCGTCTAGCCTCTTTGCCAGCTTGCTGACGTAATCTTCTCCAGCGACTTCCTCTTCCGGTCTTCGGCCAAATTGAAGGTCGCATGGCAATCGTATTTTACGACCGAGCATTACACAGGATGGTGTTTGGCCTGTGCTTTCGTGAACGGATGATCGGTATGCCATTAAGAAAAGGCGCAAGTACTGATCCCAGTCTCTTTGGTGTTCGGACACTACCTTGCTAAGTACTTGCCCATTGTTCGATTCATCCGTTCAACCATGCCATCATATTGAGGATGTAGAGGCGTTGTCCTAGTCTTCTTAATTCCTAACAGTCGGCAAACTTCCTGAAGCAGCCCAGACTCAAAATTGCGACCTTGATCGGAGTGTAATTTCAACGGAACTCCAAACCGGCAGAAAAACTCTTTTACTAATATGTCTGCGACTGTAGCTGCTTCCTGATTGGATATGGTGTAAGCCTCCGTCCATTTCGTAAAATAATCCATCGCCACCAGTATGTATTTATTTCCCGAATCGGATTCTGGGAACGGCCCTGCGATGTCAATCGCTACTCTTTCCAAAGAGCTTCCTACGTTGTATTGTTTCATGGGTGCTTTGCGCTTTCTCGCTGGACCATTTCCTGATGCGCAGACTATGCATTTACGGCACCATTTCACGACGTCCTCTTTGCAGTTCATCCAGTAGAATCGTTCTCGCACTTTACCCAACGTCTTCTTAATGCCAAAGTGTCCTCCTGATGTCCCATCGTGGAGATGCTTCAACACTTCGGTTACCCTGCTCTTCGGCACTACCAGCTGTAGTCTGTTTCCCGTGCCCTCGGCACTTTCTAGGGATCGCTTAAGAAGACCGTCTTCTACTATCAAGGAGTCCCACTGCGCCCAGTACGCTTTGATATTTTTGCCCAAAGCACTCATTTCTTCCCAGGTTGGTCGTCGGCCGCTTTCTTTCCAGTCCAGGAGTAGTCTTATTTCAGGATCGTCTTCTTGTTCGCGACGTAACTGCTCAGGTTCCCACTCATCATCAACCATAGCAGTTCTCCGGAGGCATTCGACTTTTTCTTCCAGTCGCGAACAATGGCTGCAGTCCGCCGGACATGGTCTTCTGGACAAGGCATCAGCGTTCCGATGACTGCTTCCGGCACGGTGTTCTGTGTCGTAGTCATACTCTTGCAGTCTCTCGATCCATCTTGCTACTTGTCCTTCTGGGTTACGGAACTGCAGTAGCCATTTTAAAGCGGCGTGGTCTGTTCTCAGTAAGAATTTTCGTCCATACAAATACTTGTAGAAATGTTCGATGGACTTAACGACTGCTAACAGCTCTCTCCTAGTCACGCAATAATTCCTTTCTGGCCTAGACAAAACCTTGCTAAAGTACGCGATAACCTTTTCTTGTCCATCTTGAACTTGCGAAAGAACCGCGCCTATGGCCATATTGCTTGCGTCGGTATCCAAAACAAACTTTCCATCTTCTCGTGGATAACTCAAAATCGGCGAAGTGACTAGGGCCTGTTTTAGTTGATTAAAAGAATTTTCGCAGTCTTCATTCCATCTAAATTCTGCATTTTCTTCGGTTAGTTTTGTCAATGGTTTGGCAATATTGGCAAATCCGGGGACAAATCTTCTATAATAAGTGCACAACCCAAGGAAACTTCGGACCTGATGTTTGTCTATCGGTCTTGGCCATGCTTGCACTGCTCGGATTTTGTCTGGGTCAGCCCTTACTCCATCTCTAGATACGACGTGGCCAAGGTATTGGACTTCCTTCTTAAATACGTGGCACTTCTTTGGGCTCAGTTTGAGGTTAGCCCCACGTAATCTCTGGAACACTTCCTTCAAGTTGTTCAAGTGCTCTTCAAACGACCTTCCAACCACGATCACGTCGTCCAGGTAAACCAAGCACGTCTTCCAAGACAATCCGCGCAAGATGGTCTCCATCAAACGCTCGAACGTTGCAGGAGCGTTACACAGGCCGAAGGGCATTACAGTGAACTGCCACAAACCAGTTCCGATCTTAAAAGCTGTTTTTTCACGATCCTTGGGTTCTAATTCTACCTGCCAGTATCCACTCTTTAAATCTAACGTAGAAAACCACTGGGATCCTGACAGGGTGTCTAGCGTATCGTCAATTCTGGGTAAAGGGTAGCTGTCCTTTTTGGTCACGTCGTTTAGCTGCCTGTAGTCTACGCAAAACCTCGTTGATCCATCCTTCTTCTTTACGAGTATCACTGGGGATACCCATGGGCTACTTGAAGGTTCAATCACGCTTTCTCTCTCCATATCCGTAATTATTTGTTCGGCTTCTTCTCTTTTCGCCAAAGGAAGTCTGCGTGGATGTTGTCGTATCTGCCGAGCGTCTCCGGTATTAATTTTATGTTTCACCACGTTAGTTCTTTCTTTGGAACCACTCTCCAGCGCGAACACATCTTGGTACTCTTGGATCAACACTTTAACTTTAGCCAGCTGGTCTTGGCTGAGGTTTTGGCATTTGGTGGTAAGAATGACCAATAGATGTTGTGGACACTTCTTCGGCGACGTATCTTCGTTCGACTTCACGCATCTCACAATTTGTGATACTGGCGTGCATTGGCCTACCACGGTCTTCTTTTATAACGTTACAGGATCTGAGTTGATGTTTAAGATCCTTACTGGCATCGTGTTCTTTACTCGTACTAAAGTTCTGCCAACGAGTAGTCCCTTTTCAACTAAACCGCCCTCCATTGGTTCAATCGCGCGTATGTAGCCTTCCCGGAGGCTTCCATCCAGGCGTGCTATCACCACACTTTCAGTCCTTGCAGGCAGAGTCACGTCTTCACTCAATAAGACTCGCACGGCTGCCTTCTCTGACGAATGAAAAGAAATTTCTTCATTGTCGATCTTCAGGACATCGTTCTTCATATTTAAATGCAACCCATACTTTAAAATCATAAGCGACTTTCGGCTTAGACCGCGTCGTAGTAAAACACCCAGACTTAGGCTTGGTCATAGTCTCTTCTTGAGAGCCAAAACAAGAAGTAGAACTTGGCCTTTGCCGTATTGTCGTTCGTGAACCCAAACAAACTAACGTTTCGCAAGACATTGCAGCTTGCATCTTCAGAGTGGTAAATGTCACTGAAAGAAAAAGTGGAAATGACGATATTTATACCCCAAACCAATGGTTACTTTCACATGTCCGTGAGTAGGTATTTCGTCGCCCGTCGCCGTTCGAAGTCGTACTGTTACTGGTGATGTCTTCTCGTTTTCCAATAAAATGTCAGGACGAATGATGGTCTTCGTCGCTCCCGTGTCAACCAGTAACTGGACGCTTCTCCCATTGATCTTGCCATCGAGATAAATGCTATGCAATTGCTCTCTAGGCGATGCCATTTGGATTGTAATCTCTGGAGTTTGACTAGATGAGATTACTTTTTGTTTCTTTCGCTCGCCTCGTTCCAAATTTTCGAGCGCTCTTCTAGTCCTCTTCTTAAGTTTGGTACGATGCCGTCGTACATGGCTTATTTCGTCGCAGTTCAAAGCTGTCACTCCTCTTTCCCAAAGTATTCGTCGCGCTATCTCCTTGATGCTTTCCAGTGTCTGCGCGGGTACTTCTGCAGCACAGCAGAGTCTATGACCATCTCGTTGCGATGCTTGTTTTGCTGCTTCAAACTCCAAAGCATGCACCAAAGCGTCATCCAATGTCTTCGGTCGAGCTAACCGCAGAGTCTGCTGCGTTTCGTTGTCTCGGAGGCCGTCTACAAAGGTTTGAATAGCCAACTGCTCCAAGAAGGTATCTGGCGCTGTAGGATACGCAAGCCGTGTTAGTCTGGCGATGTCAGCCTCAAACTCTTGAAGACTTTCGGCAGCTTTCTGAACCCGACTTTTAATTTGAGCTTGATAGACTTGTTGAAGATGGGCATCTCCATATCTCATTTCTAATCGTGATATTAAGAGTTCGTAATTTTCTTGCAGGTGATCAGGAACAGTTTGTAAAATTCCAAGCGCTTCTCCTCGTAAGGACACTATTAAAGACGTCGCTTTCTGCTTGTTGCTCCAACCATTAGCAGTAGCTGCGGCTTCAAACTGCTTGTAGTAGGTTGACCATGGAACTTTACCATCAAAATTCGGTGGTACAACTTTGAACTTGTAAGTGTTTTCTTCCCGGCGGTCCATTATTAAATCTTCACTCGTGACACTTCCTTCACCATGGTAATTCATTTGGTTCATTCTTTCTTCAAGCAGTTTCATTCTGTCTTCTAATTTGTCCTCTATAGCTTCTATTTTCTCATTCATAGATTGTTTTCCGTTTTCCAGAACTTCGCATATTTCTTCTCTTAAACATAACATGTCTGCTTGTGTTTCTTCTTGAGCAATTTTGATTTGATTTCCTACACTAACTTGTATTTGTTCCTCAATAGTCTTTATTTGATTTTCCATGCTCGCTCGTATTTTTTCTTTTAAACTTCTAGAATTTTCTTCTATTTTCTGAGAATGTTCGGAGAGTTTTTCTTCCATTTTTCTTGAATTTTCTTTAATTTTCTGGGAATTTTCTTCCATTTTCTGCGAATTTTCGTGAAACTTTTCTTCCATTATTCTATTAATCGATTCCTGACCATTTTTGATTGATTCAAGAAATTCAAATAGCTTTGCATCCATTTTAACTGCTTGCAAACGCGTCACCGGCATAAATTTAAATATAACACGAATATAAAGTTTAAATACACTACTTTTTAAAATGCAGTTTTTGTATAACACAAAATTTTAATAACGATCCACTTGTTAATATTAAACCACTAATGTACGGAAACGATTTTAATTAATATCGCGATCACGCACTTGTTAAAAGAAAAAGTTTAATAAACACTATTTTATACTTTATAAATAAACACGCGTATCGCAAACTTAAAAGTTATTTACGTAATCAATGTTTTTATTACGGGAGCGATATAAAATAACTTAATGGTATTCACACTAAAAATCGCGAACGGTTTGTTCTATTCGATACCTCAACACCTGACGCCACTGTTACGAATTTATTTATTAAAAACTAATTTATTTAAACGATTAAAAATACGTTTACTTATTCTAGAAATATGTACACTGTTATTTATTTAAAACTTCGCACGTGCTAATCACTTATTTATCTTCACTTGAATAATCTTCTTAATACAGCATGCATTCGCTTTGCGGCAATAACTGACCTACGATTTCCATGTTCGGCATTTATAGACATCGGCGAATCCTTCTCGAACGTTTCCTACTTTTTGCTATATCTTCTAGACAGCTTCTAGAAGGCTCTTGCATTTGTAAATAATTTCTCGAACGTTTCACTATCTATCCCATAGGCAATGGTTTTAAAGATATCTTATTTTATTGACAAATGTGCACTTTTCGACCGTTATTAATCATAGATTATTTGTTGGTAAACAAATAAATTAAATTATTTTGTAAATTCTCATTATTGAACTACACGTAAGCGAACGATCACCAAAACTGAAACAACGAGAAGTGTAACGAATAACATGCAATTTAGTAACAGCTACAGGACGAAGTAGTGTTTCTTCCTTGTGGATCCTTGGTAGATCATGTAGTTTAGGTGGTCGACTGGTTCTAGGTATCAACCATTTTTTATTTTTTTTTCAGTAGTGTTGATTTCTTTAAAAGTTCTTTCACTCTTTGACTAATCTCTGTCGTAGGGTTTCTCTGAAGTTTGACGTTCAGATTTAGAAGGCTGCTGTTTTTTTATTTGTCAGTTTTTATGCAGGATCACAGTCGCATTATACTTGTCTTACAATTATCTTTCTTTATGTTGCTTATGGCCGCCTTCTCGTCGTTGGTTATATTTCGTTCATGTTAGCACAGTTAGCGATCGTCCTTATAAAGTTTTACTCTCGATAGCAATAATTGATATTGGGGACGCAAATGGACACTTCCAACAAACTTGTGTACCTTTTGATGGTAATAGGTATGTCTCGCTATATTTTGCTAAATTGTGTATTGCGATTAGGATTGGCTCATAGCAGTATGTCAATACCTATTGAAGATCTGATTGGTATGACCTCGGCTCTAACCAGCGAAAGTACTTTGTACTTTATAAAACCATCTTCACCTACTTTTGATTTTGAAGTTATTATTATACCTACTATCGGCTCAAATCAACCATAGATTACTATTGATTCTTCGCAATGGTTTTATCCGAAAGGTACATTTTTGAAACAGGTTGCATACAAGGCTTTAAAAATAACCGTGGGCCTATAGAACAGTATTTGGTTGGGTTCTCTAAGGGAAAGCAACGTACTCAGTTTTCCCAAAACACACATCGTTGTGTGGTGTTGAACCGTCGCTTGGGGAAACATTGCAGAAGTTATGGGAGTAACACTTTCTTTTTTCTAGAGGTTGAGAAATGTGAGGACATATTTCGTTTAGCTGTTCAACAAGAACTGCAAGAATTGCAATTTAGGAGAAATTTATTTGGAAGCTTTTTCGACGCTTCAAATCGCTAGAAGCTCGTCTAAGTAAATGTAGTGTCTGCTTATTGTAACTTTATGCGTGGAAGCCTGAAAACACCACTACTCGCCTTCGAGTCGTCTTTGATGCATCTGCAAAAGGGTCTAACCGACTCTTGTTAAATGACATCTTCACAGGAAGAAAACTGAAAAATCATATTTATCGTTGGTAAGCCTTTATCGTTAACCGCACGTTGTATATCTAAGAATTGCTTCCGTCAGCAATATGGCGTTACGTTCCTTCTAAGGATAACCCCGCTGATCACGCATCTTGTGCTTTATTACAATCTAATTTGTTGAATTGTACCGTTTGATGGAAAGGTTATTGGAAGAAGAGAGTTTATGGCCCACTCAACCGACTATTACTTCAAGGTCACATTACAATCATTTCTAGAAGAAAGCAGAACATGCTTAAATATTTCTACAGTTACATCCTCTGTTATCTTCAATTGAAAAAATTTCGCCACTTAGAAAACTTCACCGCATTTTTGCTTATGTTCTTCGTTTTGCTGCAAAAGAAAAATCGTCATTCAACACTCTTAGTTCTTGTGAAGTATGTGCAACATTCAGAATTTACGGATTTATATTATTGTCTAAAAAAGGATAAACCTTTGCCAAAGCCCTTTCGCAAGCTTGGTCTATTTGTTGACGGGTCGGCGGAAGACTTAGACGCTCAAATTTAGAGTTTGACATCCATGACTGCTTTCAAGTAATCATATTTTGACTAGTCCTTTGATCGAACTAGTACACAGCGAGAACTTGCATTATGGTTTCAAAACATTACATTACCTTTTGCTGCAATCCTTTTGGGTTTTGTCTTCAAAAAAAGTTTTAGGTAAATCCATATCAAAATGTCTTCGTTGCTTTCGTGCAAATCCTAAATCACTCACACCTCATATAGCTAACTTATCTTTTCATCGCATCAACCAGGTTAAAGCTTTCTTGCATGTTTGCTTGGATTACGCTGGACCTTTAGTTTTTCTAGAACTAAGGCGTTAGGGCCACAAAGGCTTACGTTTGTGTTGCGTTACTAAAGCAATTCATTTGGAATTAGCATCGGATCTTTTCCTAGAAACATTCTTGGCTGTTTTTCGCAGATTTATCGCTCGTTGTGGTATTTGCTTTACTATTTACAGTGACCAACAAACTAATTTTTCTAGGGGCTAATCGTCATCTCCAAGATTTAGCTCGTCAAACTGCTGCTGATTTTGCCATCAAATGGAATTTTATCCTGCCGCATCTCATGTCAATAGGCTTGCTGCAGCTGGAGTAAAATCTTTTAAGGCCCACCTCTACAGTGTTATTGGTAGTCAAATTTTGACTAATGAACAGTTTTATACTATGCTTACCCGCATTGAGGCATTACTCAATTCCAGACCGCTATGCTCTTTAAGTTCGGATCTTAATGATCCCCATTCTTTGATTCCAGGTCACTTTCTTACTTTACCTTACCGGACCTTGATCTGTCACAAATAAATCTAAACTGTCTAACTCGTAGGAAGTTATTGAAAGCAATGCATTCAGATTTTTGGTTTTGTTGGCATTAAGAGTATCTGCATTTTGTGGAATGTAGCTCGCGTTATTGCGGTTCGCCACGGTTCGTTACAAATAAGTTTCATTTTATTTTTACTCGCCAAGGTTCAATCGCAAATCTTTATTTTTTACCTAGGGCATAGTTTTTTGTTGTTGTTGTATATTGGTTAAAATTAACTTTTTTTATATATGTATATTATATATGTATATTATGATAGTGAAGTTCTTTAGATAGTTTTTCTTTTGTTTTTGTCCAACTTACCTAGTATCCTATATTTCTTTGGTCTATATATATCTTGTTTGTTTTTGCAAGTCACCGACGGGCTCCTGAGTGTGAAACGTGTGACTTTGTTCTTTTTCTTTTATTATAGGGACTCGCCTCTTACGAGTACGGGCATGGCAAACCCGAGGTACCCTAGCTGGATCTATGCTTTTCTTCAACTTGTCTTGGGTTAGATCCTCTCTCTTTTATCTTTCCTATCAAGTCTCTCTAGACAAACCCTTCTTATTTCTTCCGACTCCGGCGCTATTAGAGCATTCGAGGGCTAGGAGTTTCTATTTTCAACACTATCTCTCTATTCGGGAAGGCAACCCAATTAATCTTCCCTAGTACAAATCAACATGGCTGATACAAAAGAAAACAAGGCCCTTAGTCCCCGGCAGCCTTTTAATGGGCAAAGGGTGCAAAGAATCCTCGGGAGGTTTCAATTATCGACATGGAATGTCAGAAGTATTTTTGAAAGTGGTAAAACCCACAATGTAATCAAGGAAATGAAAAGACTAAGCGTACACATAATATGCTTAAGCGAAACACGGTGGCCTGGTTCTGGGCAATGCAATATACAAAATCACACGATATATTATTCAGGGAACAACGAGCCAGAACACAGAAATGGAGTCGGCATAATAGTGATTCAAGGAATAAAGACAGCGGTTAAATCCTTTATTCCTATCAATGATAGAATGCTACTATTAAAACTCAATGCTACCCCAATGAACATCAACATAATACAAACATATGCTCCTACCGCGGAAAAGGAAGACACCATTATTGAAAAGTTTTATGAGTGACTGGAGACTCTAATGAAACAATGTAAAAGAAACGAAATAACAATCGTCATGGGTGACTTCAACGCCAAGGTCGGGGAAGGAAAAAACTTAGATATCGTTGGCAGCTTTGGTCTGGGCACGCGAAATGAAAGAGGAGACAGGCTAGTTCGTTTGTACACATGGCGATCCCCTGCCGATACTCCAGGCGACATCATCAGAAATCAAATTGACTACATCACAATCCCTAAGAGATTTCGCAATGCAATCAAATCTGCCAAAACATATCCGGGCGCTGACGTGAGCTCTGACCATAACCCTATCATATGCATGCTGGAATTTAAGCTGAAACGTATCGACAAAGAAGACACAAACACATCAATTGACGTTAGAAGGCTACAAATCCCTAAAAGAAAACACCAGATACAAAAAACACTCAGTGAAAATTTAACAGATTTAAATAAAACCATTGATGATGACCTGATGAAATGGAACAGATTGAAAGAAACTATTCATATAACATGCACACAGGAATTGAAAAGAGAGAACAGAAAGAAAAAGGAATGGATGACAGCAGACATCTTGGACCTAATGGAACGAAGAAGAGAATATAAAGGCAAAAAACCTATGGAATACCAAAGGACACATAAACTGATAAGGAGGGAAATAAAGAAAGCAAAAGAATCTGATAGATAGAGAGATGCCCCGAAATCGAACAATGCGAGAAAAAATATGACTACCACAATATGCATAAAAAGATCAGAGAACTTACATCCAGAAGGACGAACAATCAAAGAACCCTCAGTTTATTAAACAATGAAGGACACTTGACAACAGAAACGGTAGAACTCATCACCATTTGGGAAAGATACATAGAAAAGCTCTTTGAAGACACACGCCCAGAGAATCACAACGTCACATAGGCAATAACAGGTCCACCAATTATGGAAAGTGAGATAATAACAGCTATCTCATCCTTGAAAGATAACAAAGCCCCAGGTCCCGATGACGTTCACGCAAAAAATAATCAAAATTATGTGCGAATCTGACCCGATATTCCTCGATATGCTGGTGAAACTTTTCGACAGGATCTACGACAGCGGACAGATACCCGGCGATTAGATACACTCTACCTTTATCGCCATCCCCAAAAAGGCAAGTGCAAAGACCTGCGATGACTACAGACTGATAAACTTAATTAATCACTTCACCAAAGCTTTCACAAAGATAATACAAAATAGAATATATAGGAAATGTGACTTAGACATCAGTCCAACGCAGTTTGGGTTTAGACAGGCGCTTGGCACCAGAGACGCTATCTTTGCTCTGCAGGTCTTGATCCAGCGATGCAGAGATACGAATAAGGACGTGTATCTGGGTTTCGTGGATTTCGCTAAAGCATTTGATAGCGTTAACCATGAACAACTCATATCTATCCTGAAGAAAGCAGGACTTGACCACAAAGATATCCGGATAATTAGCAACCTCTATTGGGGACAGACTGCTGCCGTAAAAATTAATAGCTCTATTTCACAAAACATTAAAATAAAGAAAGGTGTAAGACAGGGATGCGTCCTTTCCCCCCTGCTGTTCAACATATATTCGGAGGAAATCTTCCAGGAGGCACTTGATGGCGCTACTGAGGGCATCAAAATGAATGGGAAACTAATTAATAACATAAGATACGCTGACGACACAGTGATACTTGCCAATGACACCGAAGTACTACAACGACTCCTACAAAAAATTCAAGAGGTCAGCGAGCGATATGGTTTAAAACTAAATTCTCTAAAAACCAAATGGATGGTCATCAGTAAACGACAACAACAGGAAAGTCAGATCACGCTACGCAGTCAGATCATAGAGCGAGTAGAGAAATACTGCTATCTTGGATCGTGGGTCAATGCACAGTGGGACCAATCTATGGACATAAAATCCAGAATTGAGAAAGCAAAAACTGCTTTCAATAACGTGAGACCATTATTCACCAGCAGAGATGTATCATTAACCCTCAAAAACAGATTAATTAAATGGTACATATTCTCGATTCTTTTATATGGGATGGAGGCATGGACCATTACAGAACCGATGATGATATAGGTGTATCGACGCATTCTCCGCATATCCTGGGTTGACCACATAACCAACGAAGAAGTCTTGCGCAGGTTAGGCAAACAGAAAGAAATATCTTACACAATAAAAAAACGAAAACTAGAATACTTCGGACACGTAATGCGCAATGACAAGTACCGCCTCCTTCAACTCATTCTGCAGGGCACAACGGACAGCAAAAGAGGGCCCGGCAGAAGAAGACACTCGTGGCTACACAACCTGCGCCAATGGTACGGCCTAACATCTATACAACTGTTTAGAACAGCAGTGAACAAAATAAAAATAGTTATGGTGATCGCCAACGTCCGAAACGGATAAAGGTACCAGAAGAAGAATATAGGGTTTTAGGATAATAGTTTTTTTACGTTATGGGAAACATTGTTTTCGGTGGGTGGAATGTTCGTAGAACTTATGTTTATTCGCGAGAATATTTTGATAGAGGATTAGGATTCGTTTGGCGTTTATCAAAGTCAGTTGAGTTAAAATTTTCGACACTGCGTTACCGCGAGAATTGCTGGCAACCTTCCCCACTGTTATCCAAAAAAAAATCACCATCGAGCTTTGGCTGGTCAGCCAAAGAAGATTTTTAGGATATCAAGTAAGTTACTTTATGCGTTCTCTTGTTTGAAATTGTGATTTTAAGTAACTTAGACCTCGTTCAAATAGACGCGCCGTTACACCGATTGAGTCGTGAATTTATTTTTAATTTCTTATATAACGTTTTGCCAAAGCTTTCTGATGACTTGCCACTAAACATTAGACGAAAACTTTGGTTTCAACATGATGGAGCACCGGCTCACACAACTCGAGAAGTCATAGAAATAAATAGAGAATGTTTGAATAAGTGGATTGGGAGAGGAGGTCTTGTTGCGTGTTCAGTCTGGAGCCTCGATCTAATTTCTCTAGATTTCTTTATGTGGGGTCACATGAAGACCTCTGTAGAGTAAGACACCAGTAAACACCAAATTAGAACTAGTGGATAGAATAGTAGCTGCAGCAGAAGATATTAAAGACAAGCAGGCAGCTCTTGTAAGTGTTTCTTCTAATATTAAAACACGCTGCTGGGCATGCGTTGTGACGAATGGTTTTACTGAAAATTTAGGAATTTTTTAAATATTCCTTAAAATAATCTACTTCTTGAGAAGAACGGATTTATTGGCACTTTGTTTTGACATTTTCATACATTTCAGTGAAAAGAATTGTAAGAGAAAACTAAATACTAATTTTTTCTTTAAATCTTGAATTAAAATGAAACTCCCATTCATAAAAATCAAAGACGATTTCACTTTGGAAATTTTGATAAAAATTCGTGTAATGAACCTCAACATAACCCAACCCAACATATTATTTTCACGACAACGTACAGCTTTTATTACTTAATAAGTGATGCATACCTTACCTGTCTATACACAAAAATGTGTGCCAATTAAGTTATTTTTTGCGATTTTATTCCAAAAATCACTGAAAATCTGCAACTTTTAGTAAATGCAGAATACGAATTATGCATTTTTATATTCTCTGCGCGTTAGTAATGGTAATAAGCAAATTATTTGTCGTTTAAAAACAAAGTACATAACTTTGTTTTTAAACGGTTTCGAATTATTTTTTATTCTATTTGCCACTAGTAATCTGTTTACTTTTATATCACCTAACACTCTTTTTTCCATGCGGTTTACTAGGTTCCTAAACGTACAGCTTTGAATGGATGTTCTCTGCCGTTCCTAAATTATAGCAAGTTATAGTAAGAAATGCTTAGGAAAATGTTTATTCATAAGGAAGATCATCTTCACTTGTTGAACCGTCTCGTATTGGCGAATAACAGTTTTAACACAACTTTTGTTATTAAATTTCGATTAAAATTGCTTTGTATTTAGCTGTACCAATTACGTAATAAACGAAATGCACAAAATTTAACGGATTTCCTAACTGTTCGGTTCGCAAATGCATTAATCATGTCTGCTCTTTCAGAAGCGAACATTTTTTGCGTTTTGCTCTAGGTTATATAAGGGAAAAGCTCTTGGTGGAAAATGAATAAAAGTACGGTAACGTTATAAAGTGTTTGATTGAGAGATTTAATTGAATACATAAGGGGACTCGTGTCGAAATGTGCTCGACAGGAATGCTAAGAGGAGCGTTCGAATTATAACAATTTCTTATGTCCCTTACAAGTAAGGTTTACTTCATTTTACCATTTAATTTGATTAATTCTCCTAAATCGTTTTAATGGAACAGAAAGCTCCGAAATCTGTTCTTTTTTAATTGTTCGTCGAGATGTGATTCGAATAATAATACCGTTTATACTTGTAGCCGTGTAACGTTAATTTGGTTTGTTTTGTTGCAGAGATCTACAGGGGAATAATATTACCATCGTTTTTGAAACAGACTTCGAACGCTTAGGAAAACTAAGGATTTTGTATGTATCTTTAACATTTGCAATTGCCTAATTTATTACATCTATTTTTAGGCAACTTACCGATAATCGTATACACACCATCGAAAAAGATGCGTTTCAGGATTTGGTCAATATGGAAAGAATGTGAGTATTCATTAAAAGTAAAGTAAGAACGTCAGCATTAATTTTGCAGCCGTCTCAATGGAAACAACATTCGCCATATCCCCGATAATTTATTCTCCACGATGTCTAATTTATTTCGATTGTAAGTTGCCGTAATATATTTTTTAATTTGTCGAAATTAAACTTTTTTAGGGACCTGAGCCATAACTCGATAATAGTAATTGGCAGAAAAACTTTGAGAGGAATTTCGGCCATTAAAAATTTGTAAGTTAATTTATCTAATTAAAAAAAAATAACTTTGAACGAAAATGTTCTAGGCAATTGGACAATAATCGCTTAACGTGCATCGACGACTTAGCTATAAGAAGTTTTAAAGACTTGGAGATTTTGTAAGTTCGAGTTTTTAAATTTGCACTTTCAACTTTATAATTTCTCAGTCTGTTCGTGAAGGAATCTTAAGATCACAATCGAGTCACGTATGCAGAAAATGCATTTTAAAGATCTTTAGAACGTGTGCACGCGTTGCTTAGTTCGTACTCCGTTATCCTTGAAAGAATTACCATAAAATGAACGTGCGACATGTATAGGCACAGAAAATATTTATAAACAATAATTTCGCTACAAATTTGTATTGTTTTTTTATTAATTTGTAAAACCGATGCCGTTTTAGTTAAAACTAGTTAGAATATTTGATTTGCAAACTAACTATTAAACTTGTTGATTGTTTTGTAATTTGAATCTAAAGTTAAATGCGTTTTTAGTTTAGGTAAACAAAGTGACGTTTTATAAAGTAGTTTTGCATATACTAGCTAATTCGAATCATTTTTTTAGAACATTGAACAACAATAATTTAACATGGATTGGAAAAGACACGTTCAGCAATATGTTTAGGCTACGAACTTTGCGATTAAACGACAATTTATTTCACTGCGATTGTCAGTTGTCTTGGTTGGCAAGATACTTACGGCATTTTCCCCGATTAGGCCAATATACAAGATGCAATTCGCCTAATCACTTAAAAGGACAAAACGTTGCAGATTTGCAGGATCAAGAATTTAAATGTTCGGGTGAGAAATTTTAATTTGGTTTAGGAAAATTAAGTACTACGCTTATGTTTTAGGTTTAGTAGAAAAAGCTATAAGTGGCGAGTGTATAAGCGAACCTCAGTGTCCACATCCATGCAGATGTGCCGATGGTATTGTCGATTGCAGAGAAAAAGCGTTACTTAAAGTGCCTGATCATCTACCAGACGGCACCACCGAACTGTAAGTTTATACTAGATTTACATACATATTTCATATTTTCTCTATTGTATACAGAAATCTCTAACCAAATACACCTATGTGTAGCCAGTACTTATCTTTTACTTCACAAAATTAGTTTTACTTCTGACTAGTTAAATTCTAAAATCAAATTCAATGTATGTGGTTCGTTTTCATATTACTATGATTACAATATTAAATAAATATTCCAGTCTTTATTTTTTAATGTGTTAATACATATATTC
Organism: Aquatica leii; assembly: GCA_035610365.1. Classification (NCBI taxonomy): domain Eukaryota; kingdom Metazoa; phylum Arthropoda; class Insecta; order Coleoptera; family Lampyridae; genus Aquatica; species Aquatica leii. Next base: position 196,427,116 of record CM069433.1, read on the forward strand.
GTTGGCATTGATGATTGTATAAATTGTTTCCTTATTACAGAAAACTGTATGTATGTAGACATGTAAAATACGGTTAACTATTTGAAAGACAGATGTCGCGATCATTCATTTTACCGATGAATATCAAACATGCTACAAATAAGTAGTGCAGTAATTTCTAACGTTCGTTTAAAAAGGGTGTTTGCTACGTAATAGCACATAAGTTTATACTTATGGGGTATGGAAATCAAGACATACCCAACACATAATTTTTGTAAATGAGAGGCTGTTTTTCGCCTAGTGCAGAGACGCCTCCAAAATAAAAATTATTAAAGCTATCTTGCAAAATTAATAATAATTATTTATTACTATTCTTTTTGTTTATTTTTTATTTTAATTCTGTTTGTATATTAGAGATTTTGAAGTCACAATTTTATTTATTTTGTTTTTAACTAATTATAAAATTTACAAAAGGTAATTTTCTGTTTAGCACGAGAAAGTGGGGGGGCTCTTAGTTTATTTATCACTTATGCCCGATTGCACCGTGTTTTAAAAAGTATGGTGCCATTGAGCATTGGTGGCGCTGACGCTACTACAATGCTACTACTTATTACGGTGCTGAAAATTTTCGCATTGTAAAACGTACTAAAAATGTTTCGATTTCTCATCAGTATTTGCAATTGTGGATATTTTTAATTATTGAGATAAGATTCCAAACATTTTCAGTACTGAAACATGTAGTGTCATACGGTACTTACAATTCAATTTTTAATTCATAAAATTTATATTATTTCTACTGAATCAGCTGAGTATCGGAAAACTATGATAATAAAATAGGGATGGGTATTTAGAATAAGAAAAGGCACTGAAGTTCAGTTTTTTTTGCGCCATCGATATCGAAAATGAACGTCTCAGATTTTTAATTTGATTGCATTTCAAACGTCGATAGGTCGTCGCAATTGTACAGTCTTTTTCAATTTCAGTTGGATTCGAGATCCTTCTCGTTATGCTGCTTACCAACAATTCATATCTGAGTATCGAAAGTCACATGTCTGTTGTTACTTCTTCTTCGTCATATTATTATATTACCACATTACTGCTTTTCCAAATGCAGTGAAAATGGAACTAAGATTAGTATTGTTTTTAACGGTTCTACTTGACATTCCGATGCTGGAGTATTAACCAATAGAGAGAGATTAAACAATATACGCCACGCAGACGATACGTTTGTGTTCGCTGATTCCCTCGAGGATCTCCAGGAATTGATAAATCGTGTCGTTAACTGAGTACGCATTATTTCTTAATATGAAGAAAACCAAGTGTATGGTAATTAGTAAACATAACATACAGCCCGGCCAACTTGTAATTAATAATCAACAAATTGAAATAGTAACTAGTTACACATATTTGGATACTACGATTAATGAGCAATGTAGAAATAAAATGCCGCATAGAAAAAGCAAGAGTCACATTCACTAAAATGGGAAATCTATTTAAAAGCAGATACCTTAATTTACACACCAAACTAAGACTACTTAAAGGTTATATTTGGTCTGTGTGGTCCCATATGGTGCCGAATACTGGACCTTGATGGAAACTTGAGGTTTTTGAGATGTGGCTATACACAGGGCCGCCGAGAGGACTTTTGGGGCCCGGGGATATACTTCTTGTGGGGGCCCCTGCCAAGAGCGTGAAAAAAAATATTTTCCCCTCGGACTTTGGGCTATTTATAAATGAAGCGGGAAATCGAAAAATATCCTAATTGTTATTGGAACAATGTATTCATCAAGAATTCTCTTACAAAAATGAAAACGTTTACAACTAAAATTACAAAAAAAAGTACAAAAAACAAATTATTTTTTAGAATGTTGCTTTCCGAACCTTAAATCAAGTGATTTAAATCATGATAGATTTTTTCTCCGGGGCCCCTAGAACCCAGGGGCCCCGGGTATTTTCCCCGTCAACCCCCCCCTCTTGTCGGGCCTGGCTATACAGGCGAATTCTTAGAGTTTCCTAGGTCTTAGAAATGCTTCCAAAAAAGACCGAAATAATAGACATAATTAAAAAAAACTCAAACTAGTATATATAAGTTTAACTTTATTCGTTGCCATTTGGCTTACAAATTTTATCGTGTTGTCTATACATATATACTACATTTTCTTATCCCTTCTCCCCCCTTAACTTTTTCCTCCTGCTCCATACTTCCTCCATCCATTCCGCTCCTTTTCCGTTTTCATCTAAGATTTCCACTATTTTCATCACCTCTTCTCTTAGTTCCTTGCATTTCTTTCTCATGTGGTTGAGGTCTTCTGTTTCTTCTCCACATAGCCTACACAACTTTTCTGGTTCTTCTTTCCAATATTTGTTCCCTAACTCCTCGTTGCCACATCTGAACCTTGCCACCATTTTTTTCCTTTTGTTGCTTTTAATTTCACTATCTTTTAAATATTCCGGCACCCCTTCACCCTTGATATCTTTATAATTCCTATTATATCTGCTCTCTTTTATCTTTGTCCATCTTTCTTGTTTTTCGATGTCTCTATCTCTCCTTATTATTTCTTCCCTTGTCCCTACCCCCTCTTCTCTTAATCTCTCCACTTCTTCACTCGCGTACCCGTTTCTTTTGTAATACTCTTCTCTGCCCTCCTGCCCGTACTTCACTTTCCCTCCCTTTATCTCTTTCCAACATTCTTGCAGGATTTTGCAATCTGTTCTTTCCCTCATTTCTTCCTCGTATTTTATTGCTCTTTTTCCTGTCTCTACTCTTATTTTTTCTATCTGAACCTCCTCTCTCACAATATACCCCGGTGTATCCCTGTCCATTCCTAACACCCATCTCCAGTATTTTTCCTGTAGCCCCTCTACCTCCCTCCACTCCTTCCAGTCCCATATTTCCGCTCCATACATTACCACCCCCTTTATTAATTTTTCGAACAGCAATTTTCTTTTTTTTATATCCATCTTGAATACTCTTTCCCCCACCCCCCCTACTTGTCGTTTTACCCTGTTTCCTTTCTTCACCCTTTCCTTTATGTGTTCTCCTTCTTTATTATCCTGTTTCATCGTGTAGCCCAGGTATGTAAATTCCTTCACTTGTTGCACTTTCTCATCACTCCATCTCCACTCTTCTCTTTTTCTTTTCCCCCCTCCTTTTCTAAATATCTCTATCTTTGTTTTCTCCGTGTTTACTTTCATTTCTTTTTTTTTTCATATATTTCTCTAGCGTTTTCATCATCTCTTTCATTTCCTTTTCCTCCTTAGCCACCAGCACTATATCATCCGCATACGCCAACGACCATACCTTAGCTTTCCCTACCACTATCCCTCCTGTCTGGTGTCCTCTGATTGTCTCTTCCAGATCCCCCGTATATACCGAGAACAGGCTTGGGCTCAGTGGACATCCCTGCCTCAACCCTCTCTTTGTTATGAATTTCTCACTCTCTTCCCCATTCACTTTAACCCTGCTTCTCGTTTCTTCGTATATTTCCTCTATTCTTTGTATTAATCTTTCATTGATTTTTTTTCTTTTCATATATTCCCACAGCTTTTCCCTATTCACTTTGTCAAAAGCAGCTTTTAGATCTACGAATAGTGCCACCATTTTCCCTCTTTTTTTTTCTAGTTCTTTATTTGCTAAGTGTTTCATTATATATATGTTGTTTATCGCCCTTCTTCCTTTTCTGAATCCCGCTTGTCCGTCTGGTACCAAACTTCTTTCCTCTATTTCCTTCTGTAATCTTTCTTGCAGTATTGTCGCGTACAATTTGTATGCCGAGCTCAATAATGTTACCCTCTATAATTCTCGACTTTATTTTTTTGCCTTTTTATGTATTGGGCATATTATTCCCTCTCTCCATCTCTCTGGAAATCCTTCCCCTTTCCATATTTTGTTTAGTATTTCCGTCATCCTTTTGCTACATTTTCTCCCCGTATATCCACTCTTCTCCTTGTATCCCATCTTCTCCTGTCGCCTTTCCTTTTTTTACATTCTTTATCGCCTCTATTACTTCTTCTTCCCTTATTCTATCCCTATCTCCTTCTTCTTGTCTTACTACCGCGTCTTTCCTTTTTTCTTTTTCCTGCTTTTGTTCTTCCCTTCCCAACAGGTTCCGAAAATATATCTCCCATTCTTTAATTTTTATTCCCTTTGTCGTCCTGTTTTTTTTCCTCTGCTTCTTTAGGTACTTCCATACATCTTCTTCCGTTTTTATTCCTTTAATCTGCTCCTCTTGTTTCTTTTTGTTTTCCTCCTTCTTTCTGTCGCATGTTTTTTTGTATATTTTTACTGCTTCTTTGTATTCTTCTTTTTCTTTCTTCCCTTTTTTCCACTGTCTTAATGCTCTTCTTGCATTTTTCTTTGCTTCCTTGCATTCCTTATCCCACCATTTCTTCCATCCAGTTTTCTCCCACTTCCATTTTCTAAATCTGACTCTCTCTGTTGCTTTCTCCATCATCTCTCTCATTTCCTCTGCACTTTCTTGTAATTCCTTCCCTATCCATACCGTTTTCCCTATTCTCTCTTTATATCTTTTTATACTCTCTTCTGTCCACTTTTTTTTAGTTATGTACTTCTCCTCTTCCTCTCTCTCTTCTCTTTCCCTTCCTTCCATTGTCAATTCCAGTGGTTGATGGTCTGACTCTACCCTTTCTCCCACCTTAAATGTCTTTACCTTTTCTGCGGCCTCTTCATTTGTCATTACAAAATCTATTATTGATTCTCCCCTTCCTCCTATGTACGTAAATTCCCCCTTTCCATCTTCTTCTCTGTTCCCGTTCATTATTTCTCACCCTTTTTCGTTGCACAATTCCAGCAGTTCCTCTCCCTCTTTATTTATCACCTTGTCCTTTGTTTGTCTCTTTCCCGTCCCTTTTCTTTCTTGTATTTCCCCCTCTTCCCCTATTCTTGCGTTGAAGTCCCCTCCTACTATTATCAATTCCTCTTCCCTCTCTTCTATCATCTCTTCTATGTTTTTCCTTGTCTCTTTTATTCTACTGCTACAAACCGTCACTACTTTTATTTTTGTTTTTCCCCACTGTATGTTCCTTTCTACAACTCCTCTTCTCTGTTGCACTTTCTCCTTCTTTTCCTGGTTCAACCATTTTTTTCTTATTCCCGTTATTATACCCCCCTTTGCTCTCCCTTTTTTCTTTTCTCTTTCTGCATGTTGCACAACCCACTCAAATTCCTCCGGCAACTCTTTTTCCCACCACTCCCATTCTTTTTCTTCCATCCATGTTTTCTGTAATCCCACTACATCCTGTTCCTTGATGTACTTCCAGAAATTATGTTTCTTGTTTTTTATTCCCGCTACGTTCCAAAACAATACTCTCAGCTCACCCACTTCCTCCCGTGCTTCTTCCTTACTTTCTTTTTTTCTTCCTTCTTTTTCTTTTCCATTTCCATCTCTCATTATTCCTTTTCTTTGCCGTTTCGTCAACTTTCTCTCTTTTACCACCCCCCCTTTGCCCAAACTAGTATATTTTGGATACATAAGAAGAAGAACCAAAATAAATATGGCGCTTGTTCTAGGCAAAAGAGAACTTAGAAGGCACAGAATTTCCTGGTTGAAAAACGTTAGAACTTAATTTTCGTTTTATGTTGTGACATTCGAATGATGTATAGATAAATTTTGCTGCGACGTGAAGATCGCTGTCTACAACACATTTATTGGCGCAAATTCATTCATAATCCTGTGGTTGAATTGAATACGTTAATGTACGGCTTAACTTCCTCAGCTTACCTGGCTCAACGGTGTCTTCAACAACTAGTTGAAATACGAAGGTTTTTAATACGCAGCGGCGTCTATCGCGATGCTTAAGAATACTTATGTTGTGATAACTAGCGTTAGCACTATCGAGGACGCACTAGTTCTACACACCAAGCTTACTGATCTTTTGGGAAAAGGATTTGAATTGCGGAAATGACCAAGTAATGTCTCTGCACTTTTAGAAAGTATTCTCGGGGACTATTTAGAAACTCTTATGTTTTTGACTGAGAACAAGACTCTCAAAATCCCTGATTTGTGCTGGAATCATCGTTTAGATACTTTTTTGTTTCAAGTTCAACCTTTAGTGCCGAAAATTCTGCTGATTTAGTCTGTCGTGGTGCTACTCCTGAAGTTATAAGGAGCGCTTCTATCAGGATTTCCAGTCTCAACTGTATAAGTAAGTCTGTTTCTTAGTGACTTTCTGTTTCTATTCTGATAGTTTTGAATTCTTTGTTACTTGATATTAAAGCTAACGCAACTCTTCTTACTCGCTTTGTACCTTCTCTTTGCTTTAAGTCATCAAACAATTTTTTTGTCTGAAAATGGAACGACCGTTTGAATAAATATTATATTTTTTTCAACATTTTGAAGCTCGCAACTCAAGTTTTTGTGCTGATAACATGCTTTTACCTCTTTTCCCTGCCGAACTACAATTGCTTGCGTTCGTAAAACTCAAACTGTCTACTGTAGAGAAGAGATGTCGTTACTTCGACAAGGTGAACGCATGTTTTCTTTTCTAGAACACTTGTCTCCGTTTATTGATGAAGAGGGTCTCCTTAGGGTGGGCGGCAGACTGCTTTTCCCCGCCTTGTCGTCGTCGTTTTGTCATCCGCTGTTATTACCTCAGCAATCTCACATCTCCGAACTTTTGTGTTTTTACTATAATGTCGTCTCTCTTCATTCTGGTCCTCAGACCGTTCAAGCTCTATTACAAGCTAACTTTTGGATTATTTCGCTGCGCAGTTTTCAGAGAAATGTATGACGTGTCATCGTTTTAGAAGTTATACATTTGAGCCAACAATGGTGAAAACGAAAATAACGGTTTCAACATAACCACGTTCCTCAAGTGGGCGAAGAAGTTCTACTTCAGGATTTCAACCGAACGTTAATGTCATGGCTGGTTGGTAGACTGCCCAGTTACATCCAGGTGCTGAAGGTCTCTCTCGAATAACCACCGTGAAAACTGTAGGTGGTTTGTTTGAATGTATTAAACAATGTTGCTTGATGCGAAGTAATAACATTCTGCTGAACTTTCATTGTTTATTATTTTGAAACGAATATACACAACGTTTCGATTTCTGTGGTATCTGCAATCGTCATCAGGTGAATACTAACAAACTTAGAAACTATTGGAGCTTATATACTAAAGACATGTTTGATGAAGCGTTCAAGCGTACAGAATCAATTTAGCGTAACAGTTTAATTAACAAAATTACTTAGTGAAGTTTAAGTTGTTTTAGAGGTTCGATTAGTGGTTTCCATATGTTGCTTATCTCGATACTTAGCTGGCTGAAAATTTCTTTGTTGTTGTTGGTGAATGCTATTTTCAGCCACCGAATTTTGATGGTAAAGTTCCATGGTCAACCTACTACAAGCAGTTTGAAGCCGCAGCTACTGCTAATGGTTGGAGCAACAAGCAGAAAGCGTCGTCTTTAATAGTGTCCTTACGAGGAGAAGCGCTTGGAATTTTACAAACTGTTCCTGATCACCTGCAAGAAAATTACGAACTCTTAATATCACGATTAGAAATGAGATATGGAGATGCCCATCTTCAACAAGTCTATCAAGCTCAAATTAAAAGTCGGGTTCAGAAAGCTGCCGAAAGTCTTCAAGAGTTTGAGGCTGACATCGCCAGACTAACACGGCTTGCGTATCCTACAGCGCCAGATACCTTCTTGGAGCAGTTGGCTATTCAAACCTTTGTAGACGGCCTCCGAGACAACGAAACGCAGCAGACTCTGCGGTTAGCTCGACCGAAGACATTGGATGACGCTTTGGTGCATGCTTTGGAGTTTGAAGCAGCAAAACAAGCATCGCAACGAGATGGTCATAGACTCTGCTGTGCTGCAGAAGTACCCGCGCAGACACTGGAAAGCATCAAGGAGATAGCGCGACGAATACTTTGGGAAAGAGGAGTGACAGCTTTGAACTGCGACGAAATAAGCCATGTACGACGGCATCGTACCAAACTTAAGAAGAGGACTAGAAGAGCGCTCGAAAATTTGGAACGAGGCGAGCGAAAGAAACAAAAAGTAATCTCATCTAGTCAAACTCCAGAGATTACAATCCAAATGGCATCGCCTAGAGAGCAATTGCATAGCATTTATCTACTATGTACTATGTACTAAGCCCAAAAGAAGACCAGAAGAGCGTCCGAAAAACTAGAACGGGTCGACCGAATGGGGCGAAAGTCGACCTCAACGAGCCATGCCCCGGAGATTACCATTCAAATGGCAGTTGCATAGATCAATGGAAGAAGCGTTCAGTTACTGGTTGACACGGGAGCGACGAAGACCATCATTCGTCCGGACATGTTATTGGAAAACGAGAAGACATCACCAGTTACAGTACGACTTCGAACGGCGACGGGCGACGAAATACCTACTCACGGACAAGTCAAAGTAACCATTGGTTTGGGAAATGGAGTACTCGACCATCAAGTACTGGTAGCCGACATCACGGAAGAAGTTATCCTGGGAATGGACGTGATAAAGAAGTATGGGTTCCATTTGGATATGAAGAACGATGTCCTGAAGATCGACAATGAAGAAATTCCTTTTCATTCGTCAGAGAAGGCAGCCGTGCGAGTCTTATTGAGTGAAGACGTGATTCTGCCTGCAAGGACTGAAAGTGTGGTGATGGCACGCCTGGATAGAAATCTCCGGGAAGGCTATATACGCGCGATTGAACCAATGGAAGGCGGCTTAGTTGAAAAGGGACTACTCGTTGGCAGAACTTTAGTACGAGTAAAGAACACGATGCCAGTAAGGATCTTAAACATCAATTCAGATCCTGTAACGTTGAAAAAGAAGACCAGGGTAGGCCAATGCACGCCAGTATCACAAATTGTGAGATGCGTGAAGTCGAACGAAGATACGTCGCCGAAAAAGTGTCCACAACATCTATTGGACATTCTTACCACCAAATGCCAAAACCTCAGCCAAGACCAGCTGGCTAAAGTTAAAGTGTTGATCCAAGAGTACCAAGATGTGTTCGCGCTGGAGAGTGGTTCCAAAGGAAGAACTAACGTGGTGAAACATAAAATTAATACCGGAGACGCTCGGCCGATACGACAACAACCACGCAGACTTCCTTTGGCGAAAAGAGAAGAAGCCGAACAAATAATTACGGATATGGAGAGAGAAGGCGTGATTGAACCTTCAAGTAGCCCATGGGCATCCCCAGTGGTACTCGTAAAGAAGAAGGATGGATCAACGAGGTTTTGCGTAGACTACAGGCAGCTAAACGACGTGACCAAAAAGGACAGCTACCCTTTACCCAGAATTGACGATACGCTAGACACCCTGTCAGGATCCCAGTGGTATTCTACGTTAGATTTAAAGAGTGGATACTGGCAGGTAGAATTAGAACCCAAGGATCGTGAAAAAACAGCTTTTACGATCGGAACTGGTTTGTGGCAGTTCACTGTAATGCCCTTCGGCCTGTGTAACGCTCCTGCGTTCGAGCGTTTGATGGAGACCATCTTGCGCGGATTGTCTTAGAAGACGTGCTTGGTTTACCTGAACGACGTGATCGTGGTTGGAAGGTAGTTTGAAGAACACTTGAACAACTTGAAGGAAGTGTTCCAGCGATTACGTGGGGCTAACCTTAAACTGAGTCCAAAAAAAGTGTCACATATTTAAGAAGGAAGTGCAATACCTTGGCCACGTCGTATCTAGAGATGGAGTAAGGGCGGTCCCAGACAAAATCCGAGCAGTGCAAGCATGGCCAAGACCAATCGACAAACATCAGGTCCGAAGTTTCTTTGGGTTGTGCACTTATTATAGAAGATTTGTCCCCGGATTTGCCAATATTGCCAAACCATTGACAAGATTAACCGAAGAAAAAGCAGCATTTAGATGGAATGAAGACTGCGAAAATTCTTTTAATCAACTAAAACAGGCCCTAGTCACTTCACCGATTTTGAGTTATCCAAGAGAAGATGGAAAGTTTGTTTTGGATACCGACGCAAGCAATCTGGCCATAGGCGCGGTCCTTTCGCAGGTTCAAGATGGACAAGAAAAGGTTATCGCGTACTTTAGCAAGGTTTTGTCCAGGCCAGAAAGGAATTATTGCGTGACTAGGAGGGAGCTGTTAGCAGTCGTTAAGTCCATCGAACATTTCTACAAGTATTTGTATGGACGGAAATTTTTACTGAGAACAGACCACGCCGCTTTAAAATGGCTACTGCAGTTCCGTAACCCAGAAGGACAAGTGGCAAGATGGATCGAGAGACTGCAAGAGTATGACTACGACACAGAACACCGTGCCGGAAGCAGTCATCGGAACGCTGATGCCTTGTCCAGAAGACCATGTCCGGCGGACTGCAGCCATTGTTCGCGACTGGAAGAAAAAGTCGAATGCCTCCGGAGAACTGCTATGGTTGATGATGAGTGGGAACCTGAGCAGTTACGTCGCGAACAAGAAGACGATCCTGAAATAAGACAACTCCTCGACTGTAAAGAAAGCGGCCAACGACCAACTTGGGAAGAAGTGAGTGCTTTGGGCAGAAATATCAAAGCGTACTGGGCGCAGTGGGACTCCTTGATAGTAGAAGACGGTCTTCTTAAGCGATGCCTAGAAAGTGCCGAGGGCACGGGGAACAGACTACAGCTGGTAGTGCCGAAGAGCAGGGTGACAGAAGTGTTGAAGCATCTCCACGATGGGACATCAGGAGGACACTTTGGCATTAAGAAGACGTTGGGTAAAGTGCGAGAACGATTCTACTGGATGAACTGCAAAGAGGACGTCATGAAATGGTGCCGTAAATGCATAGTCTGCGCATCAGGAAATGGTCCAGCGAGAAAGCGCAAAGCACCTATGAAACAATACAACGTAGGAAGCCCTTTGGAAAGAGTAGCGATTGACATCGCAGGGCCGTTTCCAGAATCCGATTCGGGAAATAAATACATCCTGGTGGCGATGGATTATTTCACGAAATGGACGGAGGCTTACGCAATACCCAATCAGGAAGCAGCTACAGTCGCAGACGTATTAGTAAAGGAGTTTTTCTGCCGATTTGGAGTTCCGTTGGAATTACACTCCGATCAAGGCCGCAATTTTGAGTCTGGGCTGTTTCAAGAAGTTTGCCGACTGTTAGGAATTAAGAAGACTAGGACAACGCCTCTCCATCCTCAATCTGACGGCATGGTTGAACGAATGAATCGAACAATGGGCAAGTACTTAGCCAAGGTAGTGTCCGAACACCAAAGAGACTGGGATCAGTACTTGCACCTTTTCCTAATTGCATATCGATCATCCGTTCACGAAAGCACCGGCCAAACACCATCCTGTGTAATGCTCGGTCGTGAAATACGATTGCCATGCGACCTTCAATTTGGCCGAAGACCGGAAGAGGAAGTCGCTGGAGAAGATTACGTCAGCAAGCTGGCAAAGAAGCTAGACGAAGTACATGAAGAGGTTCGTAAAAACACACAAATTGCCAGCGACAGGATGAAAACAAGATATGACGTCAAGGCGCAAAATGGTGGGTTTCAACCTGGCGATATGGTCTGGTTGTATAACCCTCAAAGGAGACGTGGTTTGTCGCCGAAGCTGCAAAGGCAATGGGGGGGGCCCTATGAAGGAGTGCAGCATATTAACAACGATATAGACCGCATCCGAAAACCGCCCAGAGGCAAGCCTAAAGTGGTCCACGTCGATCGTCTAGCCCCGTTTGCTGGCGATAACCACAATCCGCAAGTTCAGGTCCGAACCAGAGTAATAAGTAGCAGAACCAGGAATCCAATCGAAGAAATAGAGTTCGAAACGTTTATGAACTTATACGGAGGTTCTGGAAAAGCTAGGTTCGGAGTTACCACCGAGGAACAACAAGACCTGTTCCAGACAAAAAAAGATTACGCCATCGCACATTGCGTGAGCGAGGACCTTGACATGTCCAAAGGGGTTGCAGTCGTGTTTAAAAAGAAGTTTGGGCAGCTAGATGAATTACGAAGACAGCAACCGGCAGTCGGACAGGTTTTAGGACTACGTGGTGACGGACGCTTCGTTTTCTATCTGGTCACCAAGAAATACTCACGTGTCAAAACCGTTATACAAAGATCTGTGGCGAACATTATGAAGTCTCAAGAGAGAAATGGAGTTCCATCATGTTAAGAAATTGGCAGTACCCAAGCTTGGTTGTGGCTTAGATCAACTGAATTGGAGGACAGTTCGAAACATGTTGGAGGTCGTCTTCCGAGGAACAGGCATTCAAGTGTTGGTCTGTAGTTACCAACCGATGAGAGTATTGGGTCAGGAAAAGTCCATTGACTGTTACTTTTATGGTCAAGGAAGTTGCCGAAATGGAGGAAGCTGTCGCTATCGCCACGATCCCTTTTACCGGTGTCACATCCAGTCTCCTGTTCTGGGACAGAACAGTTCTAAGAAGGGGGCAGTGAAACGTTCGAGAAATTACTTAGAAGCTGTCTAGAAGATATAGCGAAAAGTAGGAAACGCTCGAGAAAGATTCGCCGATGTCTATAAATGCCGAAGATGGAAATCGTAAGTCAGTTATTACTGGAATGCGAATATAACAGTGTCGAGAAGATTATCAAGTTGAAATAAATAAGTATCGTTAGCACGCGTGTGAGATAAACCTACCGAGAATAATCGTGTATGTGATTATTAGTGTAAACAAGTGTGCAATCCGAGGACGTTATCTTATCTTAAGTGATATAAATTATAGTGTAAGTGTTTTTATTAAATATTATTAGATTTTATTAGTTCGGTTAATTTAAAAGTGTACATATTTCTAGAATAAGTAAACATAATTTTTAGTCGTTTAAATAAATTAGTTTTTAATAAATAAATACGCAACAATATTGATTAAGATTTGCTTGATATTTTGTTTCTTTTTTCGTCACTCCAGCTGTTACAAACTGTGGTGTGAAGAAGAAATAGGCGCTATTACGTTGTACTGGAAAAATCCTTGACTTAGAGGCATACCAACCCGCTGTCTAAGAAGTAGGATAAAAGCAAACAATCATCAACGAAAGAACAACTTTGTGACAATCAAACATTAACACTTAGTGCATGCAGTCGCGAGAATCGTCTTAATTTCGTCAACATACGTAGAAAATCCTTATTTCAGTAAAATTGAAATCGAAATGTGAAACATTACTAAAGACACGTAACGGTGCTCTCACGATTAACCGACTCTATGGCGGTTACTGTAGTTTTACTTTTGTCGACAGACTGTTTTGGTTTTCTAAGCTTCTAGAGGCGAGCTGTCCTTGTCTCTAGATTATAGTAATCGAGTTCAGTAGGAATTACAAAATGAGTTTTGTTTATTAACACATAGTTGGTTTTGTATCACACTCTCGGGAATCTATTGAATGATACCTGCTTATTTAAGTTTGGCAGCTGCTTCTGGTAACTTTTTGTGCTGTGTTTGGATGCCGTGACAACTATAGTCCTCTCGTTCATTAAATAGGAACTGTACAACTGTCTTGAAGATTTCCATCACAGAAACGACTAAGGGTGATAAATCTTTTGCTAGCTGTTCTATAACTTCTACCTACGGGTGTTGATTTATGCATTTTTTAATGATTTGAAAATAGCTGATATGGTGCGTATTTTGGTAATACCATAATCAAAACATTCTTATTTATCGTTATATATTTTTTGTGCGGTTTAATTGTTTAATTATATCGATTCCAACGTTTTTCAGGCGTCTAGAATTAAACGATATTACCGATGTACCAATGAAAGCGTTCGCGGCGCACAAACGACTAAGAAGGATGTAAGTAAGTAGATATACTTTTTTACGTGACTATATCGTTCTCTGTTTCAGAGATTTAAGCAACAACAAAATTTCAAAAATTGCACCAGACGCATTTCAAGGACTGAAAGCGCTGACTTCTTTGTAAGTGGTATTTCGTTAATTGTTTGTTGCTTATAAAATTTGTTTAGAGTTTTGTACGGTAACAAAATTAAGGATTTGCCGGCTGGTATATTTCACGGTCTCGTTTCTTTACAACTGCTGTAAGTAGCGGCAGCAGTTTTTAAAAATTTTAACGCTTGCGTTTCAGTTTGCTCAATGCTAACGAAATATCGTGCATTCGAAAAGATTCTTTCGGCGATTTGCACAGTTTAAACTTGTTGTGAGTATTACGAAAATTTTGACGTTTCTAAGGTAATAAATAATTCTGAGATGTTTAGATCGTTGTACGACAACAACATACAATCGTTGGCCAACGGGACTTTCGATTCTTTAAAAAGCATTCAAACGCTGTAAGTACAAATTACAATGTTCTAAGGGTTCGTGATAATAATTCGATGTTTAAGTCATTTAGCTAGAAACCCATTTATATGTGACTGTAATCTGCGATGGTTAGCCGAGTATTTACACAAGAATCCAATCGAAACTTCGGGCGCAAGATGCGATACTCCAAAGCGCATGCAACGCAGACGCATAGAATCGTTAAAGGATGAAAAGTTCAAATGTAAGGGTAAGCACCTCCACTTGATAAAATCAGTGGTAATGGTGTTCATTTTTTAACAATTTAATTTCGCTCGTTTTTCAAACTAACTTTTTCATCGATTAATGCAATCATTTTTTCAATTAACTTTCGATTGTAGTTCACTAACTGAATGCCATTATAGGCCAAGAAGAATTTAGAACTCGCTATGCCGGAGAGTGTTTGATAGATAACGCGTGTCCGAACGGTTGTACTTGTGACGGTACTGTAGTCGATTGCTCGAGTAGAAGTTTAAAGGACATACCAAGAGATATCCCGTTGTATACAACTGAGCTGTAAGCTTAAATGTCAAATTTGAGTTAGTTTTTGCAATGTTTGTTTTTTAGGTTGTTGCACGATAACGATTTGGGAAAAATTAAGTCTGACGGGCTGTTTGGGCGATTGCCTAATTTGGTGAAATTGGATTTGCGAAGAAATCAAATTACCGGCATTGAAAAAAATGCATTTGACGGAGCTGCGAAAATTTCCGAACTTTTACTGTCGGAAAATAAACTTTTAGAAATACACAATAAGATGTTTTACGGATTACATAGTTTAAAAGTACTTAGTTTGAATAATAACTTACTAACGTGCGTCATGCCAGGTTCTTTTGATCATTTATCGTCGTTGCACACTTTGTAAGTACTAAACGGCAATGGTACGTAATTTTAAATGTTGTTGCTGTGATTCAGGAATTTGGTACAAAATCGTTTTGTATGTAATTGTCATCTGGCGTGGTTTTCGGAATGGTTAAAAAGCAAGGGATTGAGCGGCTCGTCGCCCCGGTGCGCAACACCAGATCGTGTTAAAGATGTTTTTATAAAAGAACTGCCTCAGAACGAATTTAAATGTTTCGGGGACGGCGATCAAGGATGTTTAGGAGATAACTACTGTCCACCAATGTGCACATGTACTGGTACTATTGTTAGATGTTCTCGTGCGAAGTTAAAAGAAATACCTAGAGGTATACCACCAGAAACATCTGAATTGTACGATTATATCCGAAGTATTTATACAAATAAATTCATGTAAGATTTGCAGATACTTGGATGTTAATGAAATTCAAAGCATTCAAGCAGATCGCGTGGCTCATTTAAAAGCGTTAACAAGATTGTAAGTCTAATTACAGATATAGACAATATTTATTAGTAGTTTGTTTTAGGGATTTAAGCAACAATCAAATTGGAATTTTGGCTAACAACACTTTCAACAATCTATCAAAGTTATCCACGCTGATCATTAGCTACAACAAGTTGCAATGTGTTCAGCGCAGCGCATTGACCGGTTTAAAATCCCTTAGGATTTTGTAAGTTGACAATTACATTTAGAGAATCTAATTTGAGTTTGTATTAGGTCGCTTCACGGAAACCAGATATCGATGATACCGGAAGGCACTTTTATAGATTTAAAATCGATTACCCATCTGTAGGTACGATTACAATTGCGTTTACGTGCATTTATTTCTTTACTTTATAGAGCTTTGGGAGCTAATCCATTGTATTGCGACTGTTCTTTGAGATGGTTAGCCGAATGGGTTAAGGTGGATTATGTGGAGCCCGGAATTGCACGTTGCGCCGAACCCACGAGTATGAAGGAGAAACTTATATTATCTACTCCATCGACTTCATTTGTGTGTAAAAGTAAGAGCGCTTGTAATAATCACTTTTGCATCTAAATATACTGTTTTTTTGTTAGCAAAAGTAAGCAACGATATCTTGGCAAAATGCGATGCGTGCTATACGTTCCCTTGTAAAAATAGTGGAAAGTGTTCAAGTTTGGCAGAAAAAGATTATGAATGCAAGTGTGCACCCGGTTATCACGGAAAAAATTGCGAATTTATGATCGACGCTTGCTACGGAAACCCATGCAGCAACAGTGCGACGTGTAAAGTTTTGGAAGAAGGACGATTCAGTTGCATGTGCGCAGCAGGTTTTAATGGATTACGTTGCGAAACGAATATCGACGATTGCGAAAATAATAAATGTCAGAATAATGCAACGTGCATAGATCTTATTCAAGCTTACCG
This sequence comes from Aquatica leii, assembly GCA_035610365.1. Classification (NCBI taxonomy): domain Eukaryota; kingdom Metazoa; phylum Arthropoda; class Insecta; order Coleoptera; family Lampyridae; genus Aquatica; species Aquatica leii. The sequence goes on from CM069433.1 coordinate 196,443,570, forward strand.
ATGCAAGTGTTCTCCCGGATTTATGGGAGATTACTGTGAAAGTAAAATTCCCTTTTGTAGCAAAGAATACAACCCATGTAAAAACAATGGTAAATGCGTCAATCATTTTACGCACTACACTTGCGAATGCGTACATGGTTTCACTGGCGATAATTGCAGTATTAATATAGACGACTGCGAAAATCATATGTGTCAGGTACGCTTTTTGTTTCTATTTTTGCGAAACGACAATGTTCTGACTGACGATTTGTGGTAGAACGGGGCAACGTGTGTCGACGGAGTCAACGACTACGTTTGTAAATGTGCCGGCGAGTATACAGGCAAATTCTGTGAAGGAACTCCTCTGGTGGCCATGATGTATCCACAAACTTCACCTTGTCAACATCACGACTGCGTTCACGGAGTTTGTTTTCAACCAGCAGGCTCCAACGATTACATGTGCAAATGTGCACCCGGGTATTCTGGTACGTGCTTTTTTCTTTCTTCAAGTCAGATAGTGTTTCTGTACTCTAAAATCCACATTTACACTGTTTTTTTAAGGAAAAAGATGCGAATATCTAACGAGCTTAAGTTTTGTGCACAATACGTCGTACGTAGAATTAGAACCATTAAGAACAAAACCGGAAGCAAACGTAACCATCATATTTGCCACTAATCAAGAAAATGGTATTTTACTTTACGACGGTCACCAAGAGCATTTAGCCGTTGAATTGTTTAATGGAAGAATCCGAATCAGTTACGATGTCGGCAATTACCCTGTTTCAACTATGTATAGGTACCATTTGTTACTATAAACCCTTGTTTTGTGTATTTGCTATAACTTTTCAGTTTCGAAATGGTTTCCGATGCACAATATCATGTAGCAGAACTAATCGCAATTAAAAAAAACTTTACGCTACGCGTTGATCGGGGTTTAGCGCGATCGATTATAAACGAAGGATCTAAAGACTACCTAAGGCTGAGTACTCCAATGTATTTAGGCGGCGTTCCACCAGAACCAGGACAACAAGCTTTTACTTTGTGGCATTTAAGAAATCTCACCAGCTTCAACGGTAACGTTCTGTACAATTAAAATTAGTATAATCGATGACCGATTCGTTTAGGATGCATGAAAGAAGTCTGGATAAACCATAAGCTGGTGGATTTTGGAAACGCGGCTACTCAACAGAAAGTTACACCGGGTTGCGCCTTAATCGAATCGGAAAAAGAAGAGGAAGAACAACAGGAAGACGAGATGGACGGCGTAATTGAAATACCGAGCAATCCTCCAGATCCCTGCAAAGATAATCATTGCAAGCACGATAGTAAATGTGTCGCCACGCGTAATCGAGAATACGTCTGTAAATGTAAAAATGGTTATAAAGGAAAGTACTGCGAGCAAGGTGAGGAAGATTGTAAGTATAACAATTTTGGTACTAACATTTCCTTATTATTTCGTATCATAAAGGGACGAAGACAATAACCGTAATTTAATATTTCATTGTTGTTTTTGTTTTTACGAGGGTTTAATAATTAACAATTAACGGTTTTTAGCTCCAACGTGTAGAAAAGAACAGGTACGAGAATACTATTCCGAACACGGATGTCGGTCCCGCAAGCCTTTGAAAATGGCTAAATGTGTTGGAGGATGTGGGTCGATGTGTTGTCACGCTCGCAAGAGTAAACGTCGTAAGGTGCGGTTGATATGCAACGACGGCACTCGTTATACCAAAGATATAGATATTGTGCGTAAATGCGCATGCACCAAGAAATGCTACTGACTGACAGACGTCGCTGCTCACAATTCTCGTGTAAACGACCAAGACGAAGATGCGTCGATCTCAAAACAAAATATACTTAATCTTAAACCTTCTGTACCGCCAACACCCGTTAAAGAACCCTATAAACTAACGTTTTTTGTAGACGACTACAAAAAGGTATCACCCGAAGGTAACACTTACGCTAATAATAATAATAATTATTATGACGATGTTGTCGTAGAAAATTATAAAAATCTTTCAAATAAGGGACTTTTAGAGTTAGCTTACATTGATCATAATTCGTGTATCTTATCGACATTTTTATATGCAATGACAATTTTGACTTTTGCGTTTTTGTTATTTTCGTGGATTAAACATAAAATGACTATGCAAATGGAGCTCATGAATTGGTAATAAATACCGCGATATTCCTAGGTAAAGACATTTTCATTTACTAGTTATTCTTATCAAATTGTGTTTAACCGATGACACCCTGTACCGTTTGTGAAAATTACACTTTTCAAATATTATTGAAGGTTACTCAAGTGGTAGAATTGTGACCAGCGACTATTAAAGTTCAACTGACACCTATAATAGATATGTATGTCTTTGGCGAACTTTTTTTAACGTACAAAAACTTTTTAACGTTAATTATACCTTACTACAAACCACGCTAAGTTTGTAACGCGATGTAAATAAAAAGCAGGGTGACGTATTTATAAACTTTTGTATTAAAAATCGATCAGTAACGAATAATTAATTTATTATTTGAAATGCTTTGTACATATACTACTAATGTTTTAATTTCATATTTCGCTGGCAGCGTAATCGTACAGTACAATTTTAGTATTATTTATTATTGTAATAAAACAGTTTATTTTATTAATAACGTAATGTACATTAATTATTACATTTAAAATACAAATTGCACTAAACATAGATGTGTTTCAGTTTGCGTATGCAAAATTTGTAATACAAAACTTAACTTATGTATAATTATTGTATTTATAATGATGATGTAAAAAAATATATTGATTTTATCGTACTTTTGTTTAATTGCTAAATGATAAAATACTGTGCGTTCATAATAGCCAGTAATCAATCTAGCTGGAAAAAGAATACGTTTTTGAATCGGGTACATAAGAACTAAAAAAACTTTAAAATTATTTATAATTAATAGGAATTTCCAAAAAAATTCGTGTATTAAATAAGATAAGTAGATGGCCTTCAGAGTATTGTAAGTTGCGTACCTTAAACTTTAGCTTCAATTTACAAGCTTCCTGTTTGTTTTTTAATTGTTTTTTCTTTGTAAATATGTTCGTAATTGACCATCAGGTTTATTTAAATAATTACAATTAAAAACATTTTTTTAGTTTTTTGACAAATCGAAATTTTTGATTAACAAGGCTTAACGCTTTTTGCCAAAAAAAGTTTTATTGTTTTTATTTAGTTTTAGGCCTTTTACAACGATTACTATTAGAATATTCTTAATTTTTTGTATTTAAACCCAAAAATCGACGTCTTAAAGTTTCTCGTAAAACGCTAACCTAACACGAATAATTTCTAAAATTTGCGATTTTGTATCAGGAGAACATGAAGTAAAGAAGATGTCTTCGTGACGTGTAGTGCATTGTAAGTTGCCTACCTTAAACTTCAATTTCAAATTACAAGTTTCCTGTTTGTTTTTTAATTGTTTTTTCTTTGTAAATATGTTCGTAATTTGATATCAGGTATATTTAAATAATTATAATTAAAAATATTTTTTAGTTTTTTGACAAATCGAAATTTTTGATTAACAAGGCTTAACGCTTTTTGCCAAAAAAGTTTTATTGTTTTTATTTAGTTTTAGGCCTTTTACAACGATTACTATTAAAATATTCTTAATTTTTTGTATTTAAACCCAAAAATCGACGTCTTAAAGTTTCTCGTAAAACGCTAACCTAACACGAATGATTTCTAAAATTTGCGATTTTGTATCAGGAGAACATGAAGTAAAGAAGATGTCTTCGTGACGTGTAGTGCATTGTAAGTTGCCTACCTTAAACTTCGATTTCAAATTACAAGTTTCCTGTTTGTTTTTTAATTGTTTTTTCTTTGTAAATATGTTCGTAATTTGATATCAGGTATATTTAAATAATTATAATTAAAAATATTTTTAGTTTTTGACAAATCGAAATTTTTGATTAACAAGGCTTAACGCTTTGCCAAAAAAAGTTTTATTGTTTTTATTTAGTTTTAGGCCTTTTACAACGATTACTATTAAAATATTCTTAATTTTTTGTATTTAAACCCAAAAATCGACGTCTTAAAGTTTCTCGTAAAACGCTAACCTAACACGAATGATTTCTAAAATTTGCGATTTTGTATCAGGAGAACATGAAGTAAAGAAGATGTTTTCGTGACGTGTAGTGCATTGTAAGTTGCCTACCTTAAACTTCGATTTCAATTTACAAGCTTCCTGTTTGTTTTTTAATTGCTTTTTCTTTGTAATAGTGTTCGTAATTGACCATCAGGTTTATTTAAATAATTACAATTAAAAAATTTTTTTAGTTTTTTGACAAATCGAAATTTTTGAATAACAAGGCTTTACGCTTTTTGCCAAAAAAAGTTTTATTGTTTTTATTTAGTTTTAGGCCTTTTACAACGATTACTATTAAAATATTCTTAATTTTTTGTATTTAAACCCAAAAATCGACGTCTTAAAGTTTCTCGTAAAACGCTAACCTAACACGAATAATTTCTAAAATTTGCGATTTTGTATCAGGAGAACATGAAGTAAAGAAGATGTCTTCGTGACGTGTAGTGCATTGTAAGTTGCCTACCTTAAACTTCAATTTCAAATTACAAGTTTCCTGTTTGTTTTTAATTGTTTTTCTTTGTAAATATGTTCGTAATTTGATATCAGGTATATTTAAATAATTATAATTAAAAATATTTTTAGTTTTTGACAAATCGAAATTTTTGATTAACAAGGCTTAACGCTTTTGCCAAAAAAGTTTTATTGTTTTTATTTAGTTTTAGGCCTTTTACAACGATTACTATTAAAATATTCTTAATTTTTGTATTTAAACCCAAAATCGTCGTCTTAAAGTTTCTCGTAAAACGCTAACCTAACACGAATAATTTCTAAAATTTGCGATTTTGTATCAGGAGAACATGAAGTAAAGAAGATGTCTTCGTGACGTGTAGTGCATTGTAAGTTGCCTACCTTAAACTTCAATTTCAAATTACAAGTTTCCTGTTTGTTTTTTAATTGTTTTTTCTTTGTAAATATGTTCGTAATTTGATATCAGGTATATTTAAATAATTATAATTAAAAATATTTTTTAGTTTTTGACAAATCGAAATTTTTGATTAACAAGGCTTAACGCTTTTTGCCAAAAAAGTTTTATTGTTTTTATTTAGTTTTAGGCCTTTTACAACGATTACTATTAAAATATTTTTAATTTTTGTATTTAAACCCAAAAATCGACGTCTTAAAGTTTCTCGTAAAACGCTAACCTAACACGAATAATTTCTAAAATTTGCGATTTTGTATCAGGAGAACATGAAGTAAAGAAGATGTTTTCGTGACGTGTAGTGCATTGTAAGTTGCCTACCTTAAACTTCAATTTCAAATTACAAGTTTCCTGTTTGTTTTTAATTGTTTTTTCTTTGTAAATATGTTCGTAATTTGATATCAGGTATATTTAAATAATTATAATTAAAAATATTTTTTAGTTTTTTGACAAATCGAAATTTTTGATTAACAAGGCTTAACGCTTTTTGCCAAAAAAGTTTTATTGTTTTTAATTAGTTTTAGGCCTTTTACAACGATTACTATTAAAATATTCTTAATTTTTTGTATTTAAACCCAAAATCTACGTCTTAAAGTTTCTCGTAAAACGCTAACCTAACACGAATAATTTCTAAAATTTGCGATTTTGTATCAGGAGAACATGAAGTAAAGAAGATGTCTTCGTGACGTGTAGTGCATTGTAAGTTGCCTACCTTAAACTTCAATTTCAAATTACAAGTTTCCTGTTTGTTTTATAATTGTTTTTTCTTTGTAAATGTGTTCGTAATTTGATATCAGGTATATTTAAATAATTATAATTAAAAATATTTTTTTAGTTTTTTGACAAATCGAAATTTTTGATTAACAAGGCTTAACGCTTTTTGCCAAAAAAGTTTTATTGTTTTTAATTAGTTTTAGGCCTTTTACAACGATTACTATTAAAATATTCTTAATTTTTTGTATTTAAACCCAAAAATCGACGTCTTAAAGTTTCTCGTAAAACGCTAACCTAACACGAATAATTTCTAAAATTTGCGATTTTGTATCAGGAGAACATGAAGTAAAGAAGATGTCTTCGTGACGTGTAGTGCATTGTAAGTTGCCTACCTTAAACTTCGATTTCAATTTACAAGCTTCCTGTTTGTTTTTTAATTGCTTTTTCTTTGTAATAGTGTTCGTAATTGACCATCAGGTTTATTTAAATAATTACAATTAAAAACATTTTTCTAGTTTTTTGACAAATCGAAATTTTTGATTAACAAGGCTTAACGCTTTTTGCCAAAAAAGTTTTATTGTTTTTAATTAGTTTTAGGCCTTTTACAACGATTACTATTAAAATATTCTTAATTTTTTGTATTTAAACCCAAAATCGACGTCTTAAAGTTTCTCGTAAAACGCTAACCTAACACGAATAATTTCTAAAATTTGCGATTTTGTATCAGGAGAACATGAAGTAAAGAAGATGTCTTCGTGACGTGTAGTGCATTGTAAGTTGCCTACCTTAAACTTCAATTTCAAATTACAAGTTTCCTGTTTGTTTTTTAATTGTTTTTTCTTTGTAAATATGTTCGTAATTTGATATCAGGTATATTTAAATAATTATAATTAAAAATATTTTTTTAGTTTTTTGACAAATCGAAATTTTTGATTAACAAGGCTTAACGCTTTTTGCCAAAAAAAGTTTTATTGTTTTTATTTAGTTTTAGGCCTTTTACAACGATTACTATTAAAATATTCTTAATTTTTTGTATTTAAACCCAAAAATCGACATCTTAAAGTTTCTCGTAAAACGCTAACCTAACACGAATAATTTCTAAAATTTGCGATTTTGTATCAGGAGAACATGAATTAAAGAAGATGTCTTCGTGACGTGTAGTGCATTGTAAGTTGCCTACCTTAAACTTCAATTTCAAATTACAAGTTTCCTGTTTGTTTTTTAATTGTTTTTTCTTTGTAAATATGTTCGTAATTTGATATCAGGTATATTTAAATAATTATAATTAAAAATATTTTTTTAGTTTTTTGACAAATCGAAATTTTTGATTAACAAGGCTTAACGCTTTTTGCCAAAAAAGGTTTTATTGGTTTTATTTAGATTTAGGCCTTTTACAACGATTACTATTAAAATATTCTTAATTTTTGTATTTAAACCCAAAATCGACGTCTTAAAGTTTCTCGTAAAACGCTAACCTAACACGAATAATTTCTAAAATTTGCGATTTTGTATCAGGAGAACATGAAGTAAAGAAGATGTCTTCGTGACGTGTAGTGCATTGTAAGTTGCCTACCTTAAACTTCAATTTCAAATTACAAGTTTCCTGTTTGTTTTTTAATTGTTTTTTCTTTGTAAATATGTTCGTAATTTGATATCAGGTATATTTAAATAATTATAATTAAAAATATTTTTTTAGTTTTTTGACAAATCGAAATTTTTGATTAACAAGGCTTAACGCTTTGCCAAAAAAAGTTTTATTGTTTTTATTTAGTTTTAGGCCTTTTACAACGATTACTATTAAAATATTCTTAATTTTTTGTATTTAAACCCAAAAATCGACGTCTTAAAGTTTCTCGTAAAACGCTAACCTAACACGAATGATTTCTAAAATTTGCGATTTTGTATCAGGAGAACATGAAGTAAAGAAGATGTTTTCGTGACGTGTAGTGCATTGTAAGTTGCCTACCTTAAACTTCGATTTCAATTTACAAGCTTCCTGTTTGTTTTTAATTGCTTTTTCTTTGTAATAGTGTTCGTAATTGACCATCAGGTTTATTTAAATAATTACAATTAAAAAATTTTTTTAGTTTTTTGACAAATCGAAATTTTTGAATAACAAGGCTTTACGCTTTTTGCCAAAAAAAGTTTTATTGTTTTTATTTAGTTTTAGGCCTTTTACAACGATTACTATTAAAATATTCTTAATTTTTTGTATTTAAACCCAAAAATCGACGTCTTAAAGTTTCTCGTAAAACGCTAACCTAACACGAATAATTTCTAAAATTTGCGATTTTGTATCAGGAGAACATGAAGTAAAGAACATGTCTTCGTGACGTGTAGTGCATTGTAAGTTGCCTACCTTAAACTTCAATTTCAAATTACAAGTTTCCTGTTTGTTTTTTAATTGTTTTTTCTTTGTAAATATGTTCGTAATTTGATATCAGGTATATTTAAATAATTATAATTAAAAATATTTTTAGTTTTTGACAAATCGAAATTTTTGATTAACAAGGCTTAACGCTTTTGCCAAAAAAAGTTTTATTGTTTTTATTTAGTTTTAGGCCTTTTACAGCGATTACTATTAAAATATTCTTAATTTTTTGTATTTAAACCCCAAAATCGACGTCTTAAAGTTTCTCGTAAAACGCTAACCTAACACGAATAATTTCTAAAATTTGCGATTTTGTATCAGGAGAACATGAAGTAAAGAAGATGTCTTCGTGACGTGTAGTGCATTGTAAGTTGCCTACCTTAAACTTCAATTTCAAATTACAAGTTTCCTGTTTGTTTTTTAATTGTTTTTTCTTTGTAAATATGTTCGTAATTTGATATCAGGTATATTTAAATAATTATAATTAAAAATATTTTTAGTTTTTGACAAATCGAAATTTTTGATTAACAAGGCTTAACGCTTTTTGCCAAAAAAGTTTTATTGTTTTTATTTAGTTTTAGGCCTTTTACAACGATTACTATTAAAATATTTTTAATTTTTTGTATTTAAACCCAAAAATCGACGTCTTAAAGTTTCTCGTAAAACGCTAACCTAACACGAATAATTTCTAAAATTTGCGATTTTGTATCAGGAGAACATGAAGTAAAGAAGATGTTTTCGTGACGTGTAGTGCATTGTAAGTTGCCTACCTTAAACTTCAATTTCAAATTACAAGTTTCCTGTTTGTTTTTTAATTGTTTTTTCTTTGTAAATATGTTCGTAATTTGATATCAGGTATATTTAAATAATTATAATTAAAAATATTTTTTTAGTTTTTTGACAAATCGAAATTTTTGATTAACAAGGCTTAACGCTTTTTGCCAAAAAAAGTTTTATTGTTTTTAATTAGTTTTAGGCCTTTTACAACGATTACTATTAAAATATTCTTAATTTTTGTATTTAAACCCAAAATCGACGTCTTAAAGTTTCTCGTAAAACGCTAACCTAACACGAATAATTTCTAAAATTTGCGATTTTGTATCAGGAGAACATGAAGTAAAGAAGATGTCTTCGTGACGTGTAGTGCATTGTAAGTTGCCTACCTTAAACTTCAATTTCAAATTACAAGTTTCCTGTTTGTTTTATAATTGTTTTTTCTTTGTAAATGTGTTCGTAATTTGATATCAGGTATATTTAAATAATTATAATTAAAAATATTTTTTAGTTTTTGACAAATCGAAATTTTTGATTAACAAGGCTTAACGCTTTTTGCCAAAAAGCGTTTTATTGTTTTTAATTAGTTTTAGGCCTTTTACAACGATTACTATTAAAATATTCTTAATTTTTTGTATTTAAACCCAAAAATCGACGTCTTAAAGTTTCTCGTAAAACGCTAACCTAACACGAATAATTTCTAAAATTTGCGATTTTGTATCAGGAGAACATGAAGTAAAGAAGATGTCTTCGTGACGTGTAGTGCATTGTAAGTTGCCTACCTTAAACTTCGATTTCAATTTACAAGCTTCCTGTTTGTTTTTTAATTGCTTTTTCTTTGTAATAGTGTTCGTAATTGACCATCAGGTTTATTTAAATAATTACAATTAAAAACATTTTTTTAGTTTTTTGACAAATCGAAATTTTTGATTAACAAGGCTTAACGCTTTTTGCCAAAAAAAGTTTTATTGTTTTTAATTAGTTTTAGGCCTTTTACAACGATTACTATTAAAATATTCTTAATTTTTTGTATTTAAACCCAAAAATCGACGTCTTAAAGTTTCTCGTAAAACGCTAACCTAACACGAATAATTTCTAAAATTTGCGATTTTGTATCAGGAGAACATGAAGTAAAGAAGATGTCTTCGTGACGTGTAGTGCATTGTAAGTTGCCTACCTTAAACTTCAATTTCAAATTACAAGTTTCCTGTTTGTTTTATAATTGTTTTTTCTTTGTAAATATGTTCGTAATTTGATATCAGGTATATTTAAATAATTATAATTAAAAATATTTTTTTAGTTTTTTGACAAATCGAAATTTTTGATTAACAAGGCTTAACGCTTTTTGCCAAAAAAAGTTTTATTGTTTTTATTTAGTTTTAGGCCTTTTACAACGATTACTATTAAAATATTCTTAATTTTTTGTATTTAAACCCAAAATCGACATCTTAAAGTTTCTCGTAAAACGCTAACCTAACACGAATAATTTCTAAAATTTGCGATTTTGTATCAGGAGAACATGAATTAAAGAAGATGTCTTCGTGACGTGTAGTGCATTGTAAGTTGCCTACCTTAAACTTCAATTTCAAATTACAAGTTTCCTGTTTGTTTTTTAATTGTTTTTTCTTTGTAAATATGTTCGTAATTTGATATCAGGTATATTTAAATAATTATAATTAAAAATATTTTTTTAGTTTTTGACAAATCGAAATTTTTGATTAACAAGGCTTAACGCTTTTTGCCAAAAAAGTTTTATTGTTTTTATTTAGTTTTAGGCCTTTTACAACGATTACTATTAAAATATTCTTAATTTTTGTATTTAAACCCAAAAATCGACGTCTTAAAGTTTCTCGTAAAACGCTAACCTAACACGAATAATTTCTAAAATTTGCGATTTTGTATCAGGAGAACATGAAGTAAAGAAGATGTCTTCGTGACGTGTAGTGCATTGTAAGTTGCCTACCTTAAACTTCAATTTCAAATTACAAGCTTCCTGTTTGTTTTTAATTGTTTTTTCTTTGTACATTCGTTCGTAATTTGATATCAGGTATATTTAAATAATTATAATTAAAAATATTTTTTTAGTTTTTTGACAAATCGAAATTTTTGATTAACAAGGCTTAACGCTTTTTGCCAAAAAAAGTTTTATTGTTTTTATTTAGTTTTAGGCCTTTTACAACGATTACTATTAAAATATTTTTAATTTTTTGTATTTAAACCCAAAAATCGACGTCTTAAAGTTTCTCGTAAAACGCTAACCTAACACGAATAATTTCTAAAATTTGCGATTTTGTATCAGGAGAACATGAAGTAAAGAAGATGTTTTCGTGACGTGTAGTGCATTGTAAGTTGCCTACCTTAAACTTCAATTTCAAATTACAAGTTTCCTGTTTGTTTTTTAATTGTTTTTTCTTTGTAAATATGTTCGTAATTTGATATCAGGTATATTTAAATAATTATAATTAAAAATATTTTTTTAGTTTTTTGACAAATCGAAATTTTTGATTAACAAGGCTTAACGCTTTTTGCCAAAAAAAGTTTTATTGTTTTTAATTAGTTTTAGGCCTTTTACAACGATTACTATTAAAATATTCTTAATTTTTTGTATTTAAACCCAAAAATCGACGTCTTAAAGTTTCTCGTAAAACGCTAACCTAACACGAATAATTTCTAAAATTTGCGATTTTGTATCAGGAGAACATGAAGTAAAGAAGATGTCTTCGTGACGTGTAGTGCATTGTAAGTTGCCTACCTTAAACTTCAATTTCAAATTACAAGTTTCCTGTTTGTTTTATAATTGTTTTTTCTTTGTAAATGTGTTCGTAATTTGATATCAGGTATATTTAAATAATTATAATTAAAAATATTTTTTTAGTTTTTTGACAAATCGAAATTTTTGATTAACAAGGCTTAACGCTTTTTGCCAAAAAAAGTTTTATTGTTTTTAATTAGTTTTAGGCCTTTTACAACCATTACTATTTAAATATTCTTAATTTTTTGTATTTAAACCCAAAATCGACGTCTTAAAGTTTCTCGTAAAACGCTAACCTAACACGAATAATTTCTAAAATTTGCGATTTTGTATCAGGAGAACATGAAGTAAAGAAGATGTCTTCGTGACGTGTAGTGCATTGTAAGTTGCCTACCTTAAACTTCGATTTCAATTTACAAGCTTCCTGTTTGTTTTTTAATTGCTTTTTCTTTGTAATAGTGTTCGTAATTGACCATCAGGTTTATTTAAATAATTACAATTAAAAACATTTTTTTAGTTTTTTGACAAATCGAAATTTTTGATTAACAAGGCTTAACGCTTTTTGCCAAAAAAAGTTTTATTGTTTTTAATTAGTTTTAGGCCTTTTACAACGATTACTATTAAAATATTCTTAATTTTTTGTATTTAAACCCAAAAATCGACATCTTAAAGTTTCTCGTAAAACGCTAACCTAACACGAATAATTTCTAAAATTTGCGATTTTGTATCAGGAGAACATGAATTAAAGAAGATGTCTTCGTGACGTGTAGTGCATTGTAAGTTGCCTACCTTAAACTTCAATTTCAAATTACAAGTTTCTTGTTTGTTTTTTAATTGTTTTTTCTTTGTAAATATGTTCGTAATTTGATATCAGGTATATTTAAATAATTATAATTAAAAATATTTTTTAGTTTTTGACAAATCGAAATTTTTGATTAACAAGGCTTAACGCTTTTTGCCAAAAAAGTTTTATTGTTTTTATTTAGTTTTAGGCCTTTTACAACGATTACTATTAAAATATTCTTAATTTTTTGTATTTAAACCCAAAATCGACGTCTTAAAGTTTCTCGTAAAACGGTAACCTAACACGAATAATTTCTAACATTTGCGATTTTGTATCAGGAGAACATGAAGTAAAGAAGATGTTTTCGTGACGTGTAGTGCATTGTAAGTTGCCTACCTTAAACTTCAATTTCAAATTACAAGTTTCCTGTTTGTTTTTAATTGTTTTTTCTTTGTAAATATGTTCGTAATTTGATATCAGGTATATTTAAATAATTATAATTAAAAATATTTTTTAGTTTTTGACAAATCGAAATTTTTGATTAACAAGGCTTAACGCTTTTTGCCAAAAAAAGTTTTATTGTTTTTATTTAGTTTTAGGCCTTTTACAACGATTACTATTAAAATATTCTTAATTTTTTGTATTTAAACCCAAAAATCGACGTCTTAAAGTTTCTCGTAAAACGCTAACCTAACACGAATAATTTCTAAAATTTGCGATTTTGTATCAGGAGAACATGAAGTAAAGAAGATGTCTTCGTGACGTGTAGTGCATTGTAAGTTGCCTACCTTAAACTTCAATTTCAAATTACAAGTTTCCTGTTTGTTTTTTAATTGTTTTTTCTTTGTAAATATGTTCGTAATTTGATAAGTAGTATACCCCCCACTTCCGGTCGCCTCGGGGCATAATCAAATTTCGATTAAATTAATCGAATCACTTCCGGTTTCGATTAATCCGCGAATTAAACCCGCGAATTAAAATCGCGAATTAAACTCGCGAATCAAATAATTAAATTCGTGTGAATCTTTGAAATCTACCCATCGTATTTATTGGGGCTTGATTTCGCAGAATCGTACAAATTTAATCGGAGTCATGATTGATATCGTATCATGATCTAATTAAACTCGCGGATTAATTTAGATCGTATGATTCTTGGAAAGTGCCCACTGTAGTATATCGGGGTCTAAATCCAATTCCGTGAATCGATCTAAATCAACACCACGTGACGAATTTTTTTTACTGCCATACGGTTCGAACCCGGGTTTCCGTGCCTGTATACATGCACTAAACCACTGAGCTAAACCGACAGTAGGTAAAACTCGTTTAAAACTTGTATTAATGTGTTAGGCTTTGTGTTATTTAATTTAATTGACATCATTTTAATTAATGAAAGAATTCAATTTTGATTCGACTGAATTTATTAATTATGATAAATATTTTTCATTTTGTGTCTAATTAAAATGACACATTTATCAAATAACGGTAAAGTTGTGACGTATAATTAAGATGACGTATTTATCAGATTATTTGATTTCATTTGAATCAATGAAATAGAATTTAATTTGATTCGATTGAATTTATTAATTATGATAAATTTTATGCATAACATTTTGTGTACTGTACTTATCAAAGAAAGAAAAAAATTGTGACGTATAATTAAAATGACTCATTTATCAAATAACGGTAAAGTTGTGACGTATAATTAAGATGACGTATTTATCAGATTATTTGATTTCATTTGAATCAATGAAATAGAATTTAATTTGATTCGATTGAATTTATTAATTATGTTAAATGTTATGCATAACATTTTGTGTACTGTACTTATCAAAGAAAGAAAAAAATTGTGACGTATAATTAAAATGACTCATTTATCAAATAACGGTAAAGTTGTGACGTGTAATTAAGATGACGTTTTTATCAGATAGCGGTAAAGTTGTGACGCAGAATTTGTATTGCTGTGTTTCCAGCGAAAAAGGGCAGGTATATTTTAGTTGGAACTTGACTCATCATTATATAATTTTTAAAATGTATTAAAGAAAAGATGTTTACATTAAAACAAATTAACAATGAACGCCCGTAAGCTAATAAAAAATAGTTTTTGCCAAAAAATCAATGAAATTATAACACCCCGTGAGCTAATAAAATTAGTTTTTGCGAAAAAAGTGTTGAAGTAAAATGATTTTTGATTCGCATTAAAATTTTTCTTTAGGAATTCTATTTCGCTCCAAATAAAAATCGACTTTATTATTTTCATTAGTTGAGCCATCTGTTGCATATAGTAAAATCGTTGTCTTTAAAAAGTTTAAAAAATGATGTAATTTCGATCAATGAATTACTTTGTAAATAAGATTATCTTAATGATGGGTTCTACAACGAAAGTACCTACATACATAACAAGAATAAGGTATACTGCCAATAAGTATGAATCATTTGTAGTAAACTTATAGAATGTGCCCTTAATGACTTCGACAAGTTTCAACAAGTCTGTACATGTCCGTACAGTTTTTCGACACGAAGTGTCAGGGTAGGGATATTTTTCATATATATGCGTTTCATGAACGTGTTCATTTAGTATACTTCGACATTTATTAAAATGCTTAACTCAAGTGCTTTCGAAAAACAGAAAAAGTATAAACAAATAATGAAGAAGAGGTTTATGGAACCCAAATATAAAAATACCAAACCTGTAAGTAAATATTTGTATGTATTTATCAAGAAAAACCTATTGAAAAACATCAAATTATTTTTTCTAAAATTTTATTTTATTTCAGTCAAAACGCATAAAACCTACATCTGTGCAAAGAAATTCATCACCTGAACTGATAATTAATGAGGAAGACGAACGCATTTTTAGAGAAAAGGTGATTCCTAGTTATGGAATTTCGGAAGTTTCGCAGCAGATACCAAAAAAACCAAACGTTAACGAGAAAAAATGGTTGTTGTGTGAGACAAGACTACCTCTCAATCGTAGTGTTAGCAAGTGCGTTACAGTAGGATTAGATCCTTTCCGCAATTTCCAGCCGGTAGTTCGTATTTTAAAATCTGATGTGGAAATGGGGGTCACGCTTACAAGATCTTCATATGAAGAACTGGCACGTAAGTTGAAGACCGTTTTAGAAGAACTAAAGAATGATACGTTAGCTACAACAAGTTTTGGTGAATATAAAGTAAGTCTTTTACCCGGAAAGGATATGTGTAAGTTTACACATGAAAAACGATTTGACAATGGCGATGAAAACAAATTCAATTGCAATTTTGAATTGTACGTAATGCGGGAGACTTTAATTCCATTGTTAAAAATGCGGGAGTTCTTGATTCACAAGTTAGACGTTCTTGCTACTTATAGTTGCAATTTTGAATCATTTTGTAATGATGTGATCGACTATCTACAAGAAGCAAGGTCTGAAGACATCCATGAAGCAATTAGTAATGTATTAGAGTCAAAACATGCTGAAGATTATTTATTGCATGAATTGTACTTTAAATTCAAAGATTTTATAGTTGATAAAATTAAAAATTTGTATGCTGTTTTTTCTCAGGATACTCAACCTTTTTATTAAAAATAACTATATGTAAATATCTATTTGTTTTATTACTCCCCCTCCCTATTTCTAAATGGTTTTTTTAAATGATAAAATAAAATAATTGTCAATTGGTAAGTATTTAGATCACGAAGTTGTGTAGAGATGGACGTTCAGTTTAAGCACCCTTTCTCGGCTATTATTGCAGGCCCTTCTGGTAGCGGTAAATCATATTTTGTTGTCAATTTTTTAAAAAATATATCTAAATTGAGCAATACACAATTTGAAAAAATATTTTGGTGCTATGACGAATGGCAACCATTATATAAGCAGTTAGATGATCAAATAGAGTTTCATCATGGTTTACCCAGTATGGACATGTTTGACGGAACTTCTACTGTGCTTGTTATAATAGATGATTTGATGCGCGAAAGCAACGGGTCAGTTGTAGATATATTTACAAAAGGATCTCATCATAGAAACATGAGCGTCTTTTTTTTAACACAAAACATATTTCATCAAGGAAAAGGACAAAGAGATATTTCGCTAAACGCTCACTATATAATTTTATTTAAGAATCCACGCGACAGGGGCCAAATCAAGCATTTGACTAGACAAATTTTTCCGGAACATTCTAAATACTTAGAAGAAGCGTTTAATGATGCAACTTCAAAACCACATGGGTATTTATTATTTGATTTAAAACAAAATACACCTGAAATATTACGCTATAGGACTTCAATCTTTAGCGAAGATGGCGCTTGTTACGTATATATCCCCAAAAAAAGCTTTAAATATGGATGTTCAAATAAGGTCGAGGTTATTAAGACGTAATGTCTAGAACAGTTACTAGAAATTCTGAACTGCTCAGAGCATTGTCAAAATTGGCCAGTAAAGAACGCACTGCTTTACTTAAATGCATAAATGATAAACAAATCCACTGCATTTGTGAATGTGTTTATAATACTTTAAAGGGTAAAGTAACTTTAACAAATTTACAAAAAGTACGTCTCTCTCGTCATAAGAAGATTCTAAGAAGACTGGTAAGATCAGGGGAGCCTATAAAAAAGAAAAGACAACTAATGGTCCAACAAGGAGGTGCTTTTCTTCCACTAATTCTAGGTCCTCTACTAAGTGGTGTATTAGGAAGCCTCTTTAATTGAATTATTTAAAAATGGAACACGCAAAAAAAATGGTTCTTGTAGCCCCTGAACTTCTTCAACGTTTGCAATCATCAGAAATAACACAAAATAATGTGTTAACTCAGTTAGACAAAGAAATGCAAGAAGTGTTAAACTCCAAATTGTCAGACCACGATAAATGGATAAACTACAATCAAGTCCTGCAGAGATATTTACACTTTGCAGACGAAATCCGTCATCCTATTAGCACCCCAATGGATGTGCAACCAAAAACTCTTTCTAATACTGATATAATACATACTCTACCGGAATCATATAAAAAGAAAGGAGAGCATTTTATTAAATTTTTATCCTCATCTGGCAATATACATTGGGATAAAAATGGAATTGTAACGATAAAAGGTGAATTATTACCAGATTCGAACATTATTGATTTAGTGCACGATACGTTACGATCCAGAAAAAATGCAAATTCTAGTGGCTGGCCACAATTTGTTGCATACATGAACGAAATTAATCTTCCTCGCGAGTTTATAGGTAACAGTAAACAACGGAACGTGTCTATTCAAAAAGAACTACAAAAGGCAGAAATAAGTCAAGATAACCACCCTCGCGATTCATCAATAAAATTACGTGACACACCAAAACAAAAAATCTTAATCACAAAAAAGGAAGCGCAACTACATAAAGAAGCATCAAATCTTTTAAAGTGGGAACGTCTAAAACTTTAACATGGATTTTAATGCTACATATTACGATCCATCCCATCCTGCAGGGTTCGGTGGTACAAATTCATTATTTAGAAGTGTGAAAAATCAATCTAAGTATAAAGATGTTAGCGAATGGTTACAAAAACAAGATGCGTACACTGTACATAAACCTATTAAAAAAAAATTTCCAAGAAATAAATACATTGTTAATAATATGTTTGAACTGTGGCAAGCTGATCTTTGCGACATGCGCGAATTAGCTCAATATAATAGCAATATAAATTATATACTGACAGTAATAGATGTTTTTAGTAAAACCGCTTGGGCAAAACCAATTAAAACTAAAACTGCAAGAAATGTAATTGACGCATTTTCGAGAATTTTTGAAGAATGTGGAAACACGCCTGCTAATATTCAAACCGACAAGGGTCGAGAATTTTTGGCTAATGATGTACAAAATTTTTTCCAAAAACACAATATAAATTTTTATACAACAAATAACCCAGACGTAAAAGCCGCCGTAATAGAAAGGTTCAACAGAACTCTTAAAACTAGAATGTGGCGCTATTTTACCTATTCTAATACCTATCGTTATCTTGATATATTAGAAAGCTTAGTTGTATCATATAATAATAGATACCACACCAGCATCAAAATGGCTCCTAAAGATGTAAATCATTTCAACGTTTTAAAAGTATGGCACTACTTGTACTCTAAGGGAACAGGAGTAAAACGAGTACCAAAACTAAAAGTTGGTCAGTACGTTAGAATCAGCAGAAGTAAACATATTTTTTAAAAAGGTTACGAAACTAATTGGAGCGAAGAAGTATTTAAAATAGTAAGAGTTATAAGAAGAAATCCACCAGTCTATAAGATCGAAGATCTCAATCAAGAAATTATAGACGGAACTTTTTATGAAGAAGAGTTACAACCTGTTCATATCAATATAGATACGGTTTTTAAAATTGATAAAGTTTTAAAAGAAAAAGGCCGTGGAAAAAACAAAAAGTACTTTGTTAGCTGGCGTGGCTACGGAGATAAATTTAATTCTTGGATTCCTGCTTCAAGTCTTAAAACACTATGAACACTGAAGATGAGTTTTACTTAACTTTACTGAGTAATAGCTCGATGACATATTTTCCTAAAAACACCACGGCAAACTTTATAACTCAGCTTCCTAAACGTATACGTCTAAATGGACAATGGGTTGTGGGTATTTCGGAAATTCAATATCCATGCTCTTTTTTAACAGTCAGTGAAAATGACAATCTCTTGTTTTATAGACTCAGTCCTCCTCCTGAAGAAGATATGTTAGACGCAGTTTTACAAAACGCCAACAATCTATTTTTAAAAGATTCTGAACAAATTACTTATTCTGAACAAGAATGGCATGTAATACGTATACCTGCAGGAAATTATGATAATGTTGAAGACGTTATTTCTGAAATAAACAATCATAATTTAATAAGCAAAATATTAAGTTTGCATTATCATAAAATTACGAAAAGAGTTACAATATCTTTAAAATCTAGATTTTCTGTACTAGGGTTTTCTCAAAAACTATCCTTACAATTAGGATATAAACCTAAGCAAAATGTTGCTCTTTTTTCAAGAGTGGCTCATCCTGCTAACATATGGACGGGCATACCTTCACAAATGTTTATTTATTGTGATATTGTGGAACCTCAGCTGGTAGGAGATGTGATGTCACCTCTTATGAGGATTGTAAATATGACAGCTGATAATTACAACTTTGGATGGCATAAAGATTCTGTATTTTCTCCTATTCATTACGTGCCCATAATGAGAAGAGAGTTTGAAAATCTGGAAATAAATATAAAGACCGAAACGGGAGACTCCATGCCATTTGAATTTGGAACTTTGAGTTTAAAGTTACATTTTAAAAAAATTAAATAATATGGAGTGTCCGTATCAAGAATATTATAAGAATCAAGCAGGTAACGGCATAGGAGTAATCTATAGAGGCGCACCGTATCAGCGAGGTCATGGTATAGGAAGCTGGTTGGGTGGAATATTTCGTAGTATATTTCCTATTTTCAAATCTGGAGCCCGTGCTGTAGGAACAGAAGTTTTAAAAACAGGAACTGGAATTTTAAAAGATCTTGTGGAAAATCGACCAGTAAAAGAAGCATTTCAAGATCGTCTACAAGAAGCGGGGCGCAATCTTAAACGTAAAGCTGACGAGAAAATAGACGCTATGATGAAAGGCTCGGGATATAAAAAGCGGCGTTTTACTCCTGTGCGTCAGTCTTTCCAAACTCCTGGTAGAAAAAAAAACACCAAAACTAAAAACAGTGCTTCTGCAGTAGTAAACTACAGTGACATTTTCAGCAATCGTTAAAAATGGCATTTCTTCATGCACAATCGTGTGAATGCATAAAATCTGAACTAGATTTATTTGCTCTACCATCCACACAGACAAGTATAGAAAGCGGAGAATGGATATTTTACAAACCTTTATCGTCTCTCTCTGATGACGCACCTATAGAATTTGTTGTTCCAGGAAGTGGAAACGATTATCTCGATTTAAGTCAAACGATGTTATACGTAACAGTCAAAATTGTTAAACAAGATGCTTCAAATTTAAACGAAGGAGATTCAATAGGACCTGTAAACAATTGGATGCACTCTTTATTTAGTCAAGTTGAAGTCTATTTAAATCAAAAATTAGTTTCACCACCCAATAATACCTACGCTTATCGCGCTTACATTGAAACTCTTTTAAACTATGGCCCTGAAGCAAAAAATTCTCATCTAACATGTACATTATGGCATAAAGATACTGCTGGAAAAATGGATACAGTGACAGCTGATAATGAGGGATTTATTAAACGCCAAGCACTTACTTCAGAGAGCAAAGAAGTAGAGATGATTGGACACGTTCATTGCGATATATTTAACCAGGAAAAGTTTTTAATAAACGGTGTTGAAATGAAAATGAAGTTTGTCAGATCTCGAGATTCTTTTTGTTTAATGGGCGCTGCCGGTAGCACAAATAAAGTTAAAATTATGGATGCAAGTTTACTTGTAAGGAGAATGAGAATCAACCCTACAATTTTGCTTGCTCACACTAAAACGCTAGAAAATTCTTCCGCGAAATATGCACTTACAAGAGTAGACGTAAAAGTATTAACAATTCCTGCGGGTATACAGCGAAAGTCGTTGGACAACATTTTTCTTGGTCAACTTCCAAAACGATGCATTATAGGTTTTGTTTCTAATAAAGCTTTCAATGGCGACGTAACGACTAATCCATTCAATTTCAACCATTATAAAATTAACTACTTTTCCTTGTATATTGACGGACAACAAGTACCATCCAAACCACTTCAACCAAATTTTAACAAATCAGGATTGTTCGCAAGGGCGTATCATACATTGTATTCCGGGACTGGTTTGCATTTTCTAAATGAAGGCAACGATATAGCACGAGTAGAGTACCCGAACGGATATTGTTTGTTGGCTTTTGATTTAACACCAGATTTGTCAGCAAATGCTAGTACTCATTGGAACCTGGTTAGAAACGGTTCTCTACGTATAGAAGTCGGTTTTGAAGAAGCTTTAACAGAAACAGTTAATTGCCTTGTGTATGCTGAGTTTGACAACGTTGTAGAAATCGATAAACATAGAAACGTTGTGGTAGACTTCAATAGTTAGGTAGTCAATTTATTTTAAGTTAAGTGAATCGGTGAATTGATAATAATTTAAAAATGAACGCTTTTGTAGACATACAAGGTTTCAGAGGAGTAGATAATACATTTTTACCAAAAGAATTTGCTATCGTTTCCGGCGAAGGATATTCGTTAATAACATTGCTAATAAAACCTCCAACTCCTTATTCAGCGTTACCGCGATCTATAAAAAAAGTAGTAAATTTCTTAGAAACTCACTATCACGGAATTCGATGGAGTTCAAGATATGTTCCGTTTGACAACTTTGAAGTTGAAATTACCCAGTTGCTAAATCCTTTTGACAAAATATTTGTCAAGGGATCGGCAAAAAGAGATTTTTTAAGTTTTCTTAATAAACCGATATTTGATTTGGAAGAATTGGGATGTCCATCTATTCGAAATCTAAAGAAAGAAATATTAGCTTATACATGTTTATATCACACTATTGAATCGCCTATGTGTGCCCTAGAAAATGCATTAATGATTTACGAATGGAAACAAAACTGCAATCAACATGGACACACTACAGCTGCAGAAAACTATAAAACTAATCCCAACACCGTGGAAGGAAATGACTGTGTTTCTGCATGTTTGTGCTTCGGACAAGCTTCCACGCAGAGTTCCAAGACCTTCTGCAATAATTGTTAATACAGCGGCCTCTACTTCTCCTGGAGAACATTGGACAGCTATCTTTATCGATCAACATGGAAATGGAGAATATTTTGATAGTTTTGGAAGATATCCCCAAGGATCACATTTAAAATTTTTAAAGAATAATTCGAGATGTTTTACTTATAATTCTCAAATTTTGCAAGATTATCATTCAGACGTTTGCGGTATTTATTGTATAATGTATTTGTTTTTTAGAATTAACTCTTTTCCTGCAGTAGAATTTATAAGTTTATTCAATAAAAATTTAATAGAAAACGATGAAATTGTAAAAATATTGTTCTATATGTCTTTTACAATAAATGATTTTTAAATATTTTGTTTTGATATACGCAGATAAATGTTTTGTAATAAAAATAAAAATAACAATTATTACTGAGTTTAATTTTTTCAAAGTTGATACAGTTGTTTTTTTTTTATGAATCGGTACTCGGTTTGTATCGTTAGACTTCGCCTAACTTTTAACTTATCTTGGCGGTTGTCGTTTAGAAATATACTTATTACGTCAAACAATGTCGATCGAAGAAGTTATTGATAAAGTTGGTGAAGTAATTGCTGCTCATAGCGGTATTATCAACGGAATGAGAAAAACGTTGAAGAAATTTGAGAAACAAGATTTACAATATTTTCCGCTAAAATACCTAATTAATAATGTACGAGCAAGTGAATTGAAAGAAGTATGGAATGACTTACCAAAAACATATCAAGAAAATACAGAGCTACAGCAGTGTCTACCATGCGTTAAACATTACCCTTCTACAAGCAGAGTACAGTTTGATGGACCACCACCGTCGATAAAAATGTGCATTTTTTGTAAAATTAAACAAAAGACTACAAACATATCATTTGTTTATTAATATATTACATAATTTACATTTGTACATAAATTACTTAAAATAAAATTTATACTAAAAAATAATAATTTTTTTTAAATAATACGATTTACTAAATATAAATCTGGTACAATAAAAAAAAGGTTCGAGCAATTAGTGTTTATAACCGTAAGGAAGTGTGTCATAATTTTCTATTCGACGCCGTTTTGTATATTTAACTTGAAATACTTTTTTTTCCGGTTTTGATACGACATCAAATTTGTAAGTACGAGAAATTTTTCTATCTGTTTCTACAAATGTGGAAGGAGCATCGTTAACTACCATTGCTTTTAATTGATCAAAATTTACCGCTTTAGAGTTTTTAAAGTTTAACGTAATTCCTTTCACCTTGCATACGAATTCAATACTTTGTGTATTAGTGGAAAATATTTTTAAAGCATAATTTTTTGGTCCTCCGCTAACAAACTCTAAAATTCTACTACCGTTTCCATAACATTCTGTTTCGTCAGTCATATCACCTAAAAAATTTCCTACTACCGGAACCCACTCACCTGTTTTACAAGTAAATATTATAGAATCTGTATCAAAGTATAAAATTCTTTTGCCTAATTTTTCTAAATAACTATATAATACAAGTCTAGCAGCGGCTGTGGTATATGCCGCGATAGCTACATTTACAGTTTTTAATGGTGTTATTGCTTGATTTGGTCGAACCCAACTTACTATAACAGTATTTTCGTCAATGCATGTAAGAGCATGAACTTCTACCGAAGGGTCTGTCAGTTTTTGGAATAATTCTAGCGGGTTTGAAATAATGGTGGTTTGCATTAAATTCTCTCTTTGAGCAAATTTGCCCCAAAAACTATTCAGACAAAGCTTTGAAATATATCTGAGCCCAGGGTTAATTTTAATATTTTCTTTATTTAATTGTATTCCTTCATGTTTTAAATAATCTGCGATGTAATTGTCATTAGTTACATCGCTTGTACAAGATAAAGGATACCCACTGCACTCTTGTTT
Source organism: Aquatica leii (assembly GCA_035610365.1). Classification (NCBI taxonomy): domain Eukaryota; kingdom Metazoa; phylum Arthropoda; class Insecta; order Coleoptera; family Lampyridae; genus Aquatica; species Aquatica leii. The sequence continues at coordinate 196,467,572 of CM069433.1, forward strand.
GATTTTTAAAAAATTATTCACATATTTAGAAAAAAGACCCCCTGATTTTGTATTGCGGTCGTATTGACACACTTCGTACTCCCATATTTCGTGAAACTCCACAATTTCGTATTGTAACGATACAGCTTTACGCAATTCATCTGCCACGTACGTACCGGTAAAACTGCGTTCGGTATCATTATGTGGACAGTCACTGTCAAACATTGTTTCCGCACATGTTCTACATAAGATGAACATTAATTTATTGTGCATTTTAACAGGTAGTACGGGGTGGTACAAATGTGTTGGAGGCAGGATTGTACATTTTATGATGCCCTCTACGCTTTGATGCCATAAACGTCGACATACATCGTTTCCTATATGAACTTTTGGATGACCGATAGGATATTTTCCGTATTTGTTAACAAATGGATACAAAGAACAGATATCAAAATATTTTATTTTTAGGTCGTGTTGTTCTTTGCAATATAATTTAACTGCATTGGTTCGTCCACCATAAAAACTATCTCGTGGATTGAGAGGTACGTTTCTGATTACCGCGTGGCTAGCGACAAATTTTGCTGCTTCTGGATTAAGTTTTAAAAACTGCTTAAAATTACACTCTCTCATTTCTATTAAATTATACCCTAGAGATCGGATTCGAGATGCTTTTGCTTCAGTTTTCTCGCGGCGAGTAAACATAGTGTCATTTTTTTTTACACGTGAAGTCTGATAAGGATAACAAATTTCGCAACCGTGAAAAAAACATCCGTAGAATTCGTAGACAGTATTAGTTTGCTGGCAAAAACCGTCAACTAAAATTCCTTCTTTTAGTCTAGCTTCGCGAGAATTACCGAAATGCTGAATTGTTAAATTAGATGAGTGTTCCACCCACAAAAGCCATTTGCACGCAATCACACATTGATTATCAGACATTCTGTATCCATTTACAGGTATAAGTCCAATGGTATTATCAATTAAAAAGTTTCGTCTAAAAACAACACTACAGGCTCCGGCAATTGTGCAAGCTTCTCTAAAAGGATCTACTTTATTTGTTTGAGTAAAACGTTTCCAAAACTCTACAGAAGCCTTTCTTAGTATATTAACATCTATAGTACAATACTTTCTTACTTCATATTCAAAATTAAAAACTACGTTTTTGCTAATCTCGTTATTGTACCACGAAAGAAACTTCAGTCTAGTTTCAGAAGACATTTCATTAATACCATAACTTTCTACAGATGGTAAGGGGCCTACATAATCATGATTTTCAGGTATATTGAAAAAATGGGGGAAAAAACCTTTACTTTCGGGAAAATTAAAAGTTTTTGGAAGTTTACTTAAAGGCATTGGCATATAATTTAAAGAATCTAAGAACTTTATGTTATGACATGAAATAGACATCAGTTTGGTACCAGTAGTAATAATTTGCGGGTTCCATCTTCCAAAATCTTTTAGTAATGACTTTAGTACGATGGGGCCATCATATCCTTTACTGTTATGAGCTATTGCTACAACATCACCGAGTTTGCCTAACCGCGCAACATAATCTAAAAAAGAATTAACAGGATTGATACTAAAAACGTGTTCTCGTACACCGCAAAAATCACAATCTTGGGCAATATCATCCATACCGATGCAGATGCTACAAACGTTTTGTGCAACACATAATGTGGGCTCGTGTAAGTATATATTAGAAGATCCGGGTAAAAGTGAATTTTGGCTGCACTCCAAATCATAAAATACAAAAACAAATTTTTTCTTGTTTGATATTTTTGACTTATTTGCGCTTATATAACAAAAATGTCGGATAGGTTTAATTTTATTGCAAGTTCGACAAAATGTCTCCCCACACTTGTGTGACGAACGTTTATTTACCCATATCGTAGTTAGACAAACTGAGCACCGATGTAACTTCGAGCACAATTTTTTTCTCTTATGCTCTATGAAACAATTTTCCCCGCGAAAATCTCTATTACACGCGTCGCATTTTACCAATTGGACATAGTTCTTATTACATGGTGGCGAACCTTGACATGCAGGGCAAATATATTTACAAGTTCTGTGTTCCCGTTTGTTTGAAATGCGGACTTTACAAAGTTCACAGAAATATTTTGTTGAAAATGCCGACGTTAAACTAGTTATTACTACATAATGATTGTTTTCTAAAAGTAAGTTTAAGACTACTCTTTCAGGTGTTCTAGGACCTTCATAATATACGTTAATTCCTAACCTATGATTATAAATTACAATTGTACAACTTACTAGAAAATCTTGAAACTTTTTAATATGTTCTAAATCTCCACCATTTTCTAAGTCTACTCCAGCTTCTCTGCATAAGTCGACGGATTTTCGTTCCAGTAGTACGTGTCCTTTTAACAAATCTTGTAGATCAGGATCTTGTCTTCTCCATGCAGCTGCAACTACCAATGCGCGTGCGAGACATAATCTATCATTGTTGGGTAAATCAATTATCCCTGGCTTGCGACGGCAAAACTCTTCATAAGAAACGCCTGTCATTCTTTCTCGTCCATACCCCGTTGGTAAAGATACTCTGTCTAATTGCAGGCTTATCTTGTCATTCGTAAAAAAGCTGGAATTGCTTTGGAGAATCTTAGATAAAGTCTGCAATATCACTTCCGATGATAATTGGTCTACCCGGCGAAACGAAATTCCTATAGGTTTCTCTGGAAAGTTTTCATTTTTTAAAACCAACCCAGCGCGGTCTCCTGGAGTAGCACCATGAACTATATATTCCAGAATTTCATCAAACGCATTCTAAAATAATTAAAGTAATTACTAACATGTACGTAGAAATTTATTTATTAAATATTAGGTTAAACATTATTTATTTACCTTAAGCCATGTCAGAGGATTGAGAGATTCCTCCATTGGTTTAAATTTAAATTCAACTGTTTTTCCAACAAAATTGAATTTTTGAATTGTTTTTATGCCTTCTCGGATAATTTCAAAATATTTGAAATGCTTGCCTTTATCTTCTTTAGAAATATTCTAAAAATGATATGCGTTTTTAACTTATTCTTAACAACTAGAAAAGAAGTTATTACCATTCCTCCGGTTTGCAATACTGTATTTGACGGCTTCGCCCAAAATGAACACCCAGGTATTTCCATATCCTAAAAATAAAGTATAAATTTAAAAGTTGTGTAAAATTAAGTATCTAACTAAATACTGTTTTTTGTAAAAACCACATTAATAATAATTACCTCAATCGATTTATTTCTTTTTACAACGTTGTTAATTGACGAACTAGTAAATAAAGATGAAGCGGATTTTTTAACCGGTGGTTGGAATTTTGACGTGTTCTAAAATTAGTTTTTTTGTAAAAAGTAAGTTATAACGTAATTATTTATTACTTACGTCAATCGCTAAATTACAGCAATTTTTAGTATGCACAATGACCGATGGGCGAAGTGGTCTTTTTTGACCACTGAATTTCTGCATCTATAATTCCATAGTTAAATATTAAAATAAAAAAGAAGTACTAAAATACTTATAAGTTATATTTTACTTACATTTTCATCTATAGAATTTTTCTGCATTTCACGTACTAGCTTAGCAAGCTTGATAAAACGCTGTCTATCTTCTTTAGCAATTATTTCGCCTTCAAACACTTTTTTTACAATCCACTCATATGCATTAATTATATCAGACTCGGGTAACACACACGCGTCAACGACATTTAACACGTCTTTAATTTTCAAAGAAACTGACATGATTTTGCTGTTTCGTAAAACTGTTGCATGCACAAACTGGTAAAAAATTTAAGTAATTGCGGTTTCGTTGCAACTGAATGTTTAAAGAAAAAATTTGGCTATAAACAGATATGACCCTTATTTAAAATATATATCTAAAAAAATCCCTACTCCTACAACCCTAAGTTTCAAAACTAATCCTATTTCTAGAATTAAACAATTCCAGTGTAAAACCTAAGAATAAGTTATACTACGAATAAGTGTGAGTCATTAAGGGCACATTCTATAAGTTTACTACAAATGATTCATACTTATTGGCAGTATACCTTATTCTTGGTATGTATGTAGGTACTTTCGTTGTAGAACCCATCATTAAGATAATCTTATTTACAAAGTAATTCATTGATCGAAATTACATCATTTTTTAAACTTTTTAAAGACAACGATTTTACTATATGCAACAGATGGCTCAACAAATGAAAATAATAAAGTCGATTTTCATTTGGAGCGAAATAGAATTCCTAAAGAAAAATTTTAATGCGAATCAAAAATCATTTTACTTCAACACTTTTTTCGCAAAAACTAATTTTATTAGCTCACGGGGTGTTATAATTTCATTGAATTTTTGGCAAAAACTATTTTTTATTAGCTTACGGGCGTTCATTGTTAATTTGTTTTAATGTAAACATCTTTTCTTTAATACATTTTAAAACTTATATAATGATGAGTCAAGTTCCAACTAAAATATACCTGCCCTTTTTCGCTGGAAACACAGCAATACAAATTCTGCGTCACAACTTTACCGCTATCTGATAAAAACGTCATCTTAATTACACGTCACAACTTTACCGTTATTTGATAAATGAGTCATTTTAATTATACGTCACAATTTTTTTCTTTCTTTGATAAGTACAGTACACAAAATGTTATGCATAACATTTAACATAATTAATAAATTCAATCGAATCAAATTAAATTCTATTTCATTGATTCAAATGAAATCAAATAATCTGATAAATACGTCATCTTAATTACACGTCACAACTTTACCGTTATTTGATAAATGAGTCATTTTAATTATACGTCACAATTTTTTTCTTTCTTTGATAAGTACAGTACACAAAATGTTATGCATAAAATTTATCATAATTAATAAATTCAATCGAATCAAATTAAATTCTATTTCATTGATTCAAATGAAATCAAATAATCTGATAAATACGTCATCTTAATTATACGTCACAACTTTACCGTTATTTGATAAATGTGTCATTTTAATTAGACACAAAATGAAAAATATTTATCATAATTAATAAATTCAGTCGAATCAAAATTGAATTCTTTCATTAATTAAAATGATGTCAATTAAATTAAATAACACAAAGCCTAACACATTAATACAAGTTTTAAACGAGTTTTACCTACTGTCGGTTTAGCTCAGTGGTTTAGTGCATGTATACAGGCACGGAAACCCGGGTTCGAACCGTATGGCAGTAAAAAAAATTCGTCACGTGGTGTTGATTTAGATCGATTCACGGAATTGGATTTAGACCCCGATATACTACAGTGGGCACTTTCCAAGAATCATACGATCTAAATTAATCCGCGAGTTTAATTAGATCATGATACGATATCAATCATGACTCCGATTAAATTTGTACGATTCTGCGAAATCAAGCCCCAATAAATACGATGGGTAGATTTCAAAGATTCACACGAATTTAATTATTTGATTCGCGAGTTTAATTCGCGATTTTAATTCGCGGGTTTAATTCGCGGATTAATCGAAACCGGAAGTGATTCGATTAATTTAATCGAAATTTGATTATGCCCCGAGGCGACCGGAAGTGGGGGGTATACTACTTTGATATCAGGTATATTTAAATAATTATAATTAAAAATATTTTTTTAGTTTTTTGACAAATCGAAATTTTTGATTAACAAGGCTTAACGCTTTTTGCCAAAAAAAGTTTTATTGTTTTTAATTAGTTTTAGGCCTTTTACAACGATTACTATTAAAATATTCTTAATTTTTTGTATTTAAACCCAAAAATCGACGTCTTAAAGTTTCTCGTAAAACGCTAACCTAACACGAATAATTTCTAAAATTTGCGATTTTGTATCAGGAGAACATGAAGTAAAGAAGATGTCTTCGTGACGTGTAGTGCATTGTAAGTTGCCTACCTTAAACTTCAATTTCAAATTACAAGTTTCCTGTTTGTTTTATAATTGTTTTTTCTTTGTAAATGTGTTCGTAATTTGATATCAGGTATATTTAAATAATTATAATTAAAAATATTTTTAGTTTTTGACAAATCGAAATTTTTGATTAACAAGGCTTAACGCTTTTGCCAAAAAAGTTTTATTGTTTTTAATTAGTTTTAGGCCTTTTACAACGATTACTATTAAAATATTCTTAATTTTTTGTATTTAAACCCAAAAATCGACGTCTTAAAGTTTCTCGTAAAACGCTAACCTAACACGAATGATTTCTAAAATTTGCGATTTTGTATCAGGAGAACATGAAGTAAAGAAGATGTCTTCGTGACGTGTAGTGCATTGTAAGTTGCCTACCTTAAACTTCGATTTCAATTTACAAGCTTCCTGTTTGTTTTTTAATTGCTTTTTCTTTGTAATAGTGTTCGTAATTGACCATCAGGTTTATTTAAATAATTACAATTAAAAACATTTTTTTAGTTTTTTGACAAATCGAAATTTTTGATTAACAAGGCTTAACGCTTTTTGCCAAAAAAAGTTTTATTGTTTTTAATTAGTTTTAGGCCTTTTACAACGATTACTATTAAAATATTCTTAATTTTTTGTATTTAAACCCAAAATTCGACGTCTTAAAGTTTCTCGTAAAACGCTAACCTAACACGAATAATTTCTAAAATTTGCGATTTTGTATCAGGAGAACATGAAGTAAAGAAGATGTCTTCGTGACGTGTAGTGCATTGTAAGTTGCCTACCTTAAACTTCAATTTCAAATTACAAGTTTCCTGTTTGTTTTTAATTGTTTTTCTTTGTAAATATGTTCGTAATTTGATATCAGGTATATTTAAATAATTATAATTAAAAATATTTTTTAGTTTTTGAAAAATCGAAATTTTTGGTTAACAAGGCTTAACGCTTTTTGCCAAAAAAGTTTTATTGTTTTTATTTAGTTTTAGGCCTTTTACAACGATTACTATTAAAATATTCTTAATTTTTTGTATTTAAACCCAAAAATCGACGTCTTAAAGTTTCTCGTAAAACGCTAACCTAACACGAATGATTTCTAAAATTTGCGATTTTGTATCAGGAGAACATGAAGTAAAGAAGATGTCTTCGTGACGTGTAGTGCATTGTAAGTTGCCTACCTTAAACTTCGATTTCAATTTACAAGCTTCCTGTTTGTTTTTAATTGCTTTTTCTTTGTAATAGTGTTCGTAATTGACCATCAGGTTTATTTAAATAATTACAATTAAAAACATTTTTTTAGTTTTTTGACAAATCGAAATTTTTGATTAACAAGGCTTAACGCTTTTTGCCAAAAAAAGTTTTATTGTTTTTAATTAGTTTTAGGCCTTTTACAACGATTACTATTAAAATATTCTTAATTTTTTGTATTTAAACCCAAAAATCGACGTCTTAAAGTTTCTCGTAAAACGCTAACCTAACACGAATAATTTCTAAAATTTGCGATTTTGTATCAGGAGAACATGAAGTAAAAAAGATGTCTTCGTGACGTGTAGTGCATTGTAAGTTGCCTACCTTAAACTTCAATTTCAAATTACAAGTTTCCTGTTTGTTTTTTAATTGTTTTTTCTTTGTAAATATGTTTGTAATTTGATATCAGGTATATTTAAATAATAACAATTAAAAATATTTTTTTAGTTTTTTGACAAATCGAAATTTTTGATTAACAAGGCTTAACGCTTTTTGCCAAAAAAAGTTTTATTGTTTTTAATTAGTTTTAGGCCTTTTACAACGATTACTATTAAAATATTCTTAATTTTTTGTATTTAAACCCAAAAATCGACGTCTTAAAGTTTCTCGTAAAACGCTAACCTAACACGAATAATTTCTAAAATTTGCGATTTTGTATCAGGAGAACATGAAGTAAAGAAGATGTCTTCGTGACGTGTAGTGCATTGTAAGTTGCCTACCTTAAACTTCAATTTCAAATTACAAGTTTCCTGTTTGTTTTATAATTGTTTTTTCTTTGTAAATATGTTCGTAATTTGATATCAGGTATATTTAAATAATTATAATTAAAAATATTTTTTTAGTTTTTTGACAAATCGAAATTTTTGATTAACAAGGTTTAACGCTTTTTGCCAAAAAAAGTTTTATTGTTTTTAATTAGTTTTAGGCCTTTTACAACGATTACTATTAAAATATTCTTAATTTTTTGTATTTAAACCCAAAAATCGACGTCTTAAAGTTTCTCGTAAAACGCTAACCTAACACGAATGATTTCTAAAATTTGCGATTTTGTATCAGGAGAACATGAAGTAAAGAAGATGTCTTCGTGACGTGTAGTGCATTGTAAGTTGCCTACCTTAAACTTCGATTTCAATTTACAAGCTTCCTGTTTGTTTTTTAATTGCTTTTTCTTTGTAATAGTGTTCGTAATTGACCATCAGGTTTATTTAAATAATTACAATTAAAAACATTTTTTAGTTTCTTGACAAATCGTTTTTTTTGATTATTAAGGCTTATAGCTTTTTGTTAAAAAAAGTTTTATTGTTTTTAATTAGTTTTAGGCCTTTTACAACGATTACTATTAAAATATTCTTAATTTTTTGTATTTAAACCCAAAAATCGACGTCTTAAAGTTTCTCGTAAAACGCTAACCTAACACGAATAATTTCTAAAATTTGCGATTTTGTATCAGGAGAACATGAAGTAAAGAAGATGTCTTCGTGACGTGTAGTGCATTGTAAGTTGCCTACCTTAAACTTCAATTTCAAATTACAAGTTTCCTGTTTGTTTTTTAATTGTTTTTTCTTTGTAAATATGTTCGTAATTTGATATCAGGTATATTTAAATAATTATAATTAAAAATATTTTTTTAGTTTTTTGACAAATCGAAATTTTTGATTAACAAGGCTTAACGCTTTTTGCCAAAAAAAGTTTTATTGTTTTTATTTAGTTTTAGGCCTTTTACAACGATTACTATTAAAATATTCTTAATTTTTTGTATTTAAACCCAAAAATCGACGTCTTAAAGTTTCTCGTAAAACGCTAACCTAACACGAATAATTTCTAAAATTTGCGATTTTGTATCAGGAGAACATGAAGTAAAGAAGATGTCTTCGTGACGTGTAGTGCATTGTAAGTTGCCTACCTTAAACTTCGATTTCAATTTACAAGCTTCCTGTTTGTTTTTTAATTGCTTTTTCTTTGTAAATATGTTCGTAATTTGATATCAGGTATATTTAAATAATTATAATTAAAAATATTTTTTTAGTTTTTTGACAAATCGAAATTTTTGATTAACAAGGCTTAACGCTTTTTGCCAAAAAAAGTTTTATTGTTTTTAATTAGTTTTAGGCCTTTTACAACGATTACTATTAAAATATTCTTAATTTTTTGTATTTAAACCCAAAAATCGACGTCTTAAAGTTTCTCGTAAAACGCTAACCTAACACGAATAATTTCTAAAATTTGCGATTTTGTATCAGGAGAACATGAAGTAAAGAAGATGTCTTCGTGACGTGTAGTGCATTGTAAGTTGCCTACCTTAAACTTCAATTTCAAATTACAAGTTTCCTGTTTGTTTTTTAATTGTTTTTTCTTTGTAAATATGTTCGTAATTTGATATCAGGTATATTTAAATAATTATAATTAAAAATATTTTTTTAGTTTTTTGACAAATCGAAATTTTTGATTAACAAGGCTTAACGCTTTTTGCCAAAAAAAGTTTTATTGTTTTTATTTAGTTTTAGGCCTTTTACAACGATTACTATTAAAATATTCTTAATTTTTTGTATTTAAACCCAAAAATCGACGTCTTAAAGTTTCTCGTAAAACGCTAACCTAACACGAATAATTTCTAAAATTTGCGATTTTGTATCAGGAGAACATGAAGTAAAGAAGATGTCTTCGTGACGTGTAGTGCATTGTAAGTTGCCTACCTTAAACTTCAATTTCAAATTACAAGTTTCCTGTTTGTTTTTTAATTGTTTTTTCTTTGTAAATATGTTCGTAATTTGATATCAGGTATATTTAAATAATTATAATTAAAAATATTTTTTTAGTTTTTTGACAAATCGAAATTTTTGATTAACAAGGCTTAACGCTTTTTGCCAAAAAAAGTTTTATTGTTTTTAATTAGTTTTAGGCCTTTTACAACGATTACTATAAAAAAAATTCTTAATTTTTGTATTTAAACCCAAAAATCGACGTCTTAAAGTTTCTCGTAAAACGCTAACCTAACACGAATAATTTCTAAAATTTGCGATTTTGTATCAGGAGAACATGAAGTAAAGAAGATGTCTTCGTGACGTGTAGTGCATTGTAAGTTGCCTACCTTAAACTTCAATTTCAAATTACAAGTTTCCTGTTTGTTTTTTAATTGTTTTTTCTTTGTAAATATGTTCGTAATTTGATATCAGGTATATTTAAATAATTATAATTAAAAATATTTTTAGTTTTTTGACAAATCGAAATTTTTGATTAACAAGGCTTAACGCTTTTTGCCAAATCAAGTTTTATTGTTTTTATTTAGTTTTAGGCCTTTTACAACGATTACTATTAAAATATTCTTAATTTTTTGTATTTAAACCCAAAAATCGACGTCTTAAAGTTTCTCGTAAAACGCTAACCTAACACGAATAATTTCTAAAATTTGCGATTTTGTATCAGGAGAACATGAAGTAAAGAAGATGTTTTCGTGACGTGTAGTGCATTGTAAGTTGCCTACCTTAAACTTCAATTTCAAATTACAAGTTTCCTGTTTGTTTTATAATTGTTTTTTCTTTGTAAATGTGTTCGTAATTTGATATCAGGTATATTTAAATAATTATAATTAAAAATATTTTTTTAGTTTTTTGACAAATCGAAATTTTTGATTAACAAGGCTTAACGCTTTTTGCCAAAAAAAGTTTTATTGTTTTTAATTAGTTTTAGGCCTTTTACAACGATTACTATTAAAATATTCTTAATTTTTTGTATTTAAACCCAAAAATCGACGTCTTAAAGTTTCTCGTAAAACGCTAACCTAACACGAATGATTTCTAAAATTTGCGATTTTGTATCAGGAGAACATGAAGTAAAGAAGATGTCTTCGTGACGTGTAGTGCATTGTAAGTTGCCTACCTTAAACTTCGATTTCAATTTACAAGCTTCCTGTTTGTTTTTTAATTGCTTTTTCTTTGTAATAGTGTTCGTAATTGACCATCAGGTTTATTTAAATAATTACAATTAAAAACATTTTTAGTTTTGACAAATCGAAATTTTTGATTAACAAGGCTTAACGCTTTTTGCCAAAAAAAGTTTTATTGTTTTTAATTAGTTTTAGGCCTTTTACAACGATTACTATTAAAATATTCTTAATTTTTTGTATTTAAACCCAAAAATCGACGTCTTAAAGTTTCTCGTAAAACGCTAACCTAACACGAATAATTTCTAAAATTTGCGATTTTGTATCAGGAGAACATGAATTAAAGAAGATGTCTTCGTGACGTGTAGTGCATTGTAAGTTGCCTACCTTAAACTTCAATTTCAAATTACAAGTTTCCTGTTTGTTTTTTAATTGTTTTTTCTTTGTAAATATGTTCGTAATTTGATATCAGGTATATTTAAATAATTATAATTAAAAATATTTTTTTAGTTTTTTGACAAATCGAAATTTTTGGTTAACAAGGCTTAACGCTTTTTGCCAAAAAAAGTTTTATTGTTTTTATTTAGTTTTAGGCCTTTTACAACGATTACTATTAAAATATTCTTAATTTTTTGTATTTAAACCCAAAAATCGACGTCTTAAAGTTTCTCGTAAAACGCTAACCTAACACGAATGATTTCTAAAATTTGCTATTTTGTATCAGGAGAACATGAAGTAAAGAAGATGTCTTCGTGACGTGTAGTGCATTGTAAGTTGCCTACCTTAAACTTCGATTTCAATTTACAAGCTTCCTGTTTGTTTTTTAATTGCTTTTTCTTTGTAATAGTGTTCGTAATTGACCATCAGGTTTATTTAAATAATTACAATTAAAAACATTTTTTTAGTTTTTTGACAAATCGAAATTTTTGATTAACAAGGCTTAACGCTTTTTGCCAAAAAAAGTTTTATTGTTTTTAATTAGTTTTAGGCCTTTTACAACGATTACTATTAAAATATTCTTAATTTTTTGTATTTAAACCCAAAAATCGACGTCTTAAAGTTTCTCGTAAAACGCTAACCTAACACGAATAATTTCTAAAATTTGCGATTTTGTATCAGGAGAACATGAAGTAAAAAAGATGTCTTCGTGACGTGTAGTGCATTGTAAGTTGCCTACCTTAAACTTCAATTTCAAATTACAAGTTTCCTGTTTGTTTTTTAATTGTTTTTTCTTTGTAAATATGTTTGTAATTTGATATCAGGTATATTTAAATAATAACAATTAAAAATATTTTTTTAGTTTTTTGACAAATCGAAATTTTTGATTAACAAGGCTTAACGCTTTTTGCCAAAAAAAGTTTTATTGTTTTTAATTAGTTTTAGGCCTTTTACAACGATTACTATTAAAATATTCTTAATTTTTGTATTTAAACCCAAAACTCGACGTCTTAAAGTTTCTCGTAAAACGCTAACCTAACACGAATAATTTCTAAAATTTGCGATTTTGTATCAGGAGAACATGAAGTAAAGAAGATGTCTTCGTGACGTGTAGTGCATTGTAAGTTGCCTACCTTAAACTTCAATTTCAAATTACAAGTTTCCTGTTTGTTTTATAATTGTTTTTTCTTTGTAAATATGTTCGTAATTTGATATCAGGTATATTTAAATAATTATAATTAAAAATATTTTTAGTTTTTGACAAATCGAAATTTTTGATTAACAAGGCTTAACGCTTTTTGCCAAAAAAGTTTTATTGTTTTTAATTAGTTTTAGGCCTTTTACAACGATTACTATTAAAATATTCTTAATTTTTTGTATTTAAACCCAAAATCGACGTCTTAAAGTTTCTCGTAAAACGCTAACCTAACACGAATGATTTCTAAAATTTGCGATTTTGTATCAGGAGAACATGAAGTAAAGAAGATGTCTTCGTGACGTGTAGTGCATTGTAAGTTGCCTACCTTAAACTTCGATTTCAATTTACAAGCTTCCTGTTTGTTTTTAATTGCTTTTTCTTTGTAATAGTGTTCGTAATTGACCATCAGGTTTATTTAAATAATTACAATTAAAAACATTTTTAGTTTTTGACAAATCGAAATTTTTGATTAACAAGGCTTAACGCTTTTTGCCAAAAAAGTTTTATTGTTTTTAATTAGTTTTAGGCCTTTTACAACGATTACTATTAAAATATTCTTAATTTTTTGTATTTAAACCCAAAAATCGACGTCTTAAAGTTTCTCGTAAAACGCTAACCTAACACGAATAATTTCTAAAATTTGCGATTTTGTATCAGGAGAACATGAAGTAAAGAAGATGTCTTCGTGACGTGTAGTGCATTGTAAGTTGCCTACCTTAAACTTCCATTTCAAATTACAAGTTTCCTGTTTGTTTTATAATTGTTTTTTCTTTGTAAATATGTTCGTAATTTGATATCAGGTATATTTAAATAATTATAATTAAAAATATTTTTTTAGTTTTTTGACAAATCGAAATTTTTGATTAACAAGGCTTAACGCTTTTTGCCAAAAAAAGTTTTATTGTTTTTATTTAGTTTTAGGCCTTTTACAACGATTACTATTAAAATATTCTTAATTTTTTGTATTTAAACCCAAAAATCGACGTCTTAAAGTTTCTCGTAAAACGCTAACCTAACACGAATAATTTCTAAAATTTGCGATCTTGTATCAGGAGAACATGAAGGAAAGAAGATGTCTTTGTGACGTGTAGTGCATTGTAAGTTGCCTAGCTTAAACTTCAATTTCAAATTACAAGCTTCCTGTTTGTTTTTTAATTGTTTTTTCTTTGTAAATTCGTTCGTAATTTGATATCAGGTATATTTAAATAATTATAATTAAAAATATTTTTTAGTTTTTGACAAATCGAAATTTTTGATTAACAAGGCTTAACGCTTTTGCCAAAAAAGTTTTATTGTTTTTATTTAGTTTTAGGCCTTTTACAACGATTACTATTAAAATATTCTTAATTTTTTGTATTTAAACCCAAAAATCGACGTCTTAAAGTTTCTCGTAAAACGCTAACCTAACACGAATAATTTCTAAAATTTGCGATTTTGTATCAGGAGAACATGAAGTAAAGAAGATGTCATCGTGACGTGTAGTGCATTGTAAGTTGCCTACCTTAAACTTCGATTTCAATTTACAAGCTTCCTGTTTGTTTTTTAATTGCTTTTTCTTTGTAAATATGTTCGTAATTTGATATCAGGTATATTTAAATAATTATAATTAAAAATATTTTTTAGTTTTTGACAAATCGAAATTTTTGATTAACAAGGCTTAACGCTTTTTGCCAAAAAGTTTTATTGTTTTTATTTAGTTTTAGGCCTTTTACAACGATTACTATTAAAATATTCTTAATTTTTTGTATTTAAACCCAAAAATCGACGTCTTAAAGTTTCTCGTAAAACGCTAACCTAACACGAATAATTTCTAAAATTTGCGATTTTGTATCAGGAGAACATGAAGTAAAGAAGATGTCTTCGTGACGTGTAGTGCATTGTAAGTTGCCTACCTTAAACTTCGATTTCAATTTACAAGCTTCCTGTTTGTTTTTTAATTGCTTTTTCTTTGTAATAGTGTTCGTAATTGACCATCAGGTTTAATTAAATAATTACAATTAAAAACATTTTTTTAGTTTTTTGACAAATCGAAATTTTTGATTAACAAGGCTTAACGCTTTTTGCCAAAAAAAGTTTTATTGTTTTTAATTAGTTTTAGGCCTTTTACAACGATTACTATTAAAATATTCTTAATTTTTTGTATTTAAACCCAAAAATCGACCTCTTAAAGTTTCTCGTAAAACGCTAACCTAACACGAATGATTTCTAAAATTTGCTATTTTGTATCAGGAGAACATGAAGTAAAAAAGATGTCTTCGTGACGTGTAGTGCATTGTAAGTTGCCTACCTTAAACTTCGATTTCAATTTACAATTTGTTTTTTAATTGCTTTTTCTTTGTAAATATGTTCGTAATTTGATATCAGGTATATTTAAATAATTATAATTAAAAATATTTTTTTAGTTTTTTGACAAATCGAAATTTTTGATTAACAAGGCTTAACGCTTTTTGCCAAAAAAAGTTTTATTGTTTTTAATTAGTTTTAGGCCTTTTACAACGATTACTATTAAAATATTCTTAATTTTTTGTATTTAAACCCAAAAATCGACGTCTTAAAGTTTCTCGTAAAACGCTAACCTAACACGAATAATTTCTAAAATTTGCGATTTTGTATCAGGAGAACATGAAGTAAAGAAGATGTCTTCGTGACGTGTAGTGCATTGTAAGTTGCCTACCTTAAACTTCAATTTCAAATTACAAGTTTCCTGTTTGTTTTTTAATTGTTTTTTCTTTGTAAATATGTTCGTAATTTGATATCAGGTGAATTTAAATAATTATAATTAAAAATATTTTTTTAGTTTTTTGACAAATCGAAATTTTTGATTAACAAGGCTTAACGCTTTTTGCCAAAAAAAGTTTTATTGTTTTTAATTAGTTTTAGGCCTTTTACAACGATTACTATTAAAATATTCTTAATTTTTTGTATTTAAACCCAAAAATCGACGTCTTAAAGTTTCTCGTAAAACGCTAACCTAACACGAATAATTTCTAAAATTTGCGATTTTGTATCAGGAGAACATGAAGTAAAGAAGATGTCTTCGTGACGTGTAGTGCATTGTAAGTTGCCTACCTTAAACTTCAATTTCAAATTACAAGTTTCCTGTTTGTTTTTTAATTGTTTTTTCTTTGTAAATATGTTCGTAATTTGATATCAGGTATATTTAAATAATTATAATTAAAAATATTTTTTTAGTTTTTTGACAAATCGAAATTTTTGATTAACAAGGCTTAACGCTTTTTGCCAAAAAAAGTTTTATTGTTTTTATTTAGTTTTAGGCCTTTTACAACGATTACTATTAAAATATTCTTAATTTTTTGTATTTAAACCCAAAAATCGACGTCTTAAAGTTTCTCGTAAAACGCTAACCTAACACGAATAATTTCTAAAATTTGCGATTTTGTATCAGGAGAACATGAAGTAAAGAAGATGTCTTCGTGACGTGTAGTGCATTGTAAGTTGCCTACCTTAAACTTCAATTTCAAATTACAAGTTTCCTGTTTGTTTTTTAATTGTTTTTTCTTTGTAAATATGTTCGTAATTTGATATCAGGTATATTTAAATAATTATAATTAAAAATATTTTTTAGTTTTTTGACAAATCGAAATTTTTGATTAACAAGGCTTAACGCTTTTTGCCAAAAAAAGTTTTATTGTTTTTATTTAGTTTTAGGCCTTTTACAACGATTACTATTAAAATATTTTTAATTTTTTGTATTTAAACCCAAAATCGACGTCTTAAAGTTTCTCGTAAAACGCTAACCTAACACGAATAATTTCTAAAATTTGCGATTTTGTATCAGGAGAACATGAAGTAAAGAAGATGTCTTCGTGACGTGTAGTGCATTGTAAGTTGCCTACCTTAAACTTCGATTTCAATTTACAAGCTTCCTGTTTGTTTTTAATTGCTTTTTCTTTGTAAATATGTTCGTAATTTGATATCAGGTATATTTAAATAATTATAATTAAAAATATTTTTTAGTTTTTTGACAAATCGAAATTTTTGATTAACAAGGCTTAACGCTTTTTGCCAAAAAGGTTTTATTGTTTTTATTTAGTTTTAGGCCTTTTACAACGATTACTATTAAAATATTCTTAATTTTTGTATTTAAACCCAAAATCGACGTCTTAAAGTTTCTCGTAAAACGCTAACCTAACACGAATAATTTCTAAAATTTGCGATTTTGTATCAGGAGAACATGAAGTAAAGAAGATGTCTTCGTGACGTGTAGTGCATTGTAAGTTGCCTACCTTAAACTTCAATTTCAAATTACAAGTTTCCTGTTTGTTTTTTAATTGTTTTTTCTTCGTAAATATGTTCGTAATTTGATATCAGGTATATTTAAATAATTATAATTAAAAATATTTTTTTAGTTTTTTGACAAATCGAAATTTTTGATTAGCAAGGCTTAACGCTTTTTGCCAAAAAAAGTTTTATTATTTTTAATTAGTTTTAGGCCTTTTTCACCGATTACTATTAAAATATTCTTAATTTTTTGTATTTAAACCCAAAAATCGTCGTCTTAAAGTTTCTCGTAAAACGCTAACCTAACACGAATAATTTCTAAAATTTGCGATTTTGTATCAGGAGAACATGAAGTAAAGAAGATGTCTTCGTGACGTGTAGTGCATTGTAAGTTGCCTACCTTAAACTTCAATTTCAAATTACAAGTTTCCTGTTTGTTTTTTAATTGTTTTTTCTTTGTAAATATGTTCGTAATTTGATATCAGGTATATTTAAATAATTATAATTAAAAATATTTTTTTAGTTTTTTGACAAATCGAAATTTTTGATTAACAAGGCTTAACGCTTTTTGCCAAAAAAAGTTTTATTGTTTTTAATTAGTTTTAGGCCTTTTTCACCGATTACTATTAAAATATTCTTAATTTTTTGTATTTAAACCCAAAAATCGTCGTCTTAAAGTTTCTCGTAAAACGCTAACCTAACACGAATAATTTCTAAAATTTGCGATTTTGTATCAGGAGAACATGAAGTAAAGAAGATGTCTTCGTGACGTGTAGTGCATTGTAAGTTGCCTACCTTAAACTTCAATTTCAAATTACAAGTTTCCTGTTTGTTTTTAATTGTTTTTTCTTTGTAAATATGTTCGTAATTTGATATCAGGTATATTTAAATAATTATAATTAAAAATATTTTTAGTTTTTGACAAATCGAAATTTTTGATTAACAAGGCTTAACGCTTTTTGCCAAAAAAGTTTTATTGTTTTTAATTAGTTTTAGGCCTTTTACAAAGATTACTATTAAAATATTCTTAATTTTTGTATTTAAACCCAAAAATCGACGTCTTAAAGTTTCTCGTAAAACGCTAACCTAACACGAATAATTTCTAAAATTTGCGATTTTGTATCAGGAGAACATGAAGTAAAGAAGATGTCTTCGTGACGTGTAGTGCATTGTAAGTTGCCTACCTTAAACTTTGATTTCAATTTACAAGCTTCCTGTTTGTTTTTTAATTGCTTTTTCTTTGTAATAGTGTTCGTAATTGACCATCAGGTTTATTTAAATAATTACAATTAAAAACATTTTTTTAGTTTTTTGACAAATCGAAATTTTTGATTAACAAGGCTTAACGCTTTTTGCCAAAAAAAGTTTTATTGTTTTTATTTAGTTTTAGGCCTTTTACAACGATTACTATTAAAATATTCTTAATTTTTTGTATTTAAACCCAAAAATCGACGTCTTAAAGTTTCTCGTAAAACGCTAACCTAACACGAATAATTTCTAAAATTTGCGATTTTGTATCAGGAGAACATGAAGTAAAGAAGATGTCTTCGTGACGTGTAGTGCAATGTAAGTTGCCTACTTTAAACTTCAATTTCAATTTACAAGCTTCCTTTTTGTTTTTTATTTGTTTTTTCTTTGTAAATATGTTCGTAATTGACCATCAGGTATATTTAAATAATTACAATTAAAAATATTTTTTTAGTTTTTGACAAATCGAAATTTTTGATTAACAAGGCTTAACGCTTTTTGCCGAAAAAAGTTTTATTATTTTTAATTAGTTTTAGGCCTTTTACAACGATTACTATTAAAATATTCTTAATTTTTTGTATTTAAACCCAAAAATCGACGTCTTAAAGTTTCTCGTAAAACGCTAACCTAACACGAATAATTTCTAAAATTTGCGATTTTGTATCAGGAGAACATGAAGTAAAGAAGATGTCTTCGTGACGTGTAGTGCAATGTAAGTTGCCTACTTTAAACTTCAATTTCAATTTACAAGCTTCCTTTTTGTTTTTTATTTGTTTTTCGTTTGTAAATATGTTCGTAATTGACCATCAGGTATATTTAAATAATTACAATTAAAAATATTTTTTAGTTTTTGACAAATCGAAATTTTTGATTAACAAGGCTTAACGCTTTTTGCCAAAAAAGTTTTATTATTTTTAATTAGTTTTAGGCCTTTTACAACGATTACTATTAAAATATTCTTAATTTTTGTATTTAAACCCAAAAATCGACGTCTTAAAGTTTCTCGTAAAACGCTAACCTAACACGAATAATTTCTAAAATTTGCGATTTTGTATCAGGAGAACATGAAGTAAAGAAGATGTCTTCGTGACGTGTAGTGCATTGTAAGTTGCCTACCTTAAACTTCAATTTCAAATTACAAGTTTCCTGTTTGTTTTTTAATTGTTTTTTCTTTGTAAATATGTTCGTAATTTGATATCAGGTATATTTAAATAATTATAATTAAAAATATTTTTTTAGTTTTTTGACAAATCGAAATTTTTGATTAACAAGGCTTAACGCTTTTTGCCAAAAAAAGTTTTATTGTTTTTAATTAGTTTTAGGCCTTTTACAAAGATTACTATTAAAATATTCTTAATTTTTTGTATTTAAACCCAAAAATCGACGTCTTAAAGTTTCTCGTAAAACGCTAACCTAACACGAATAATTTCTAAAATTTGCGATTTTGTATCAGGAGAACATGAAGTAAAGAAGATGTCTTCGTGACGTGTAGTGCATTGTAAGTTGCCTACCTTAAACTTTGATTTCAATTTACAAGCTTCCTGTTTGTTTTTTAATTGCTTTTTCTTTGTAATAGTGTTCGTAATTGACCATCAGGTTTATTTAAATAATTACAATTAAAAACATTTTTTTAGTTTTTTGACAAATCGAAATTTTTGATTAACAAGGCTTAACGCTTTTTGCCAAAAAAAGTTTTATTATTTTTAATTAGTTTTAGGCCCTTTACAACGATTACTATTAAAATATTCTTAATTTTTTGTATTTAAACCCAAAAATCGACGTCTTAAAGTTTCTCGTAAAACGCTAACCTAACACGAATAATTTCTAAAATTTGCGATTTTGTATCAGGAGAACATGAAGTAAAGAAGATGTCTTCGTGACGTGTAGTGCAATGTAAGATGCCTACTTTAAACTTCAATTTCAATTTACAAGCTTCCTTTTTGTTTTTTATTTGTTTTTTCTTTGTAAATATGTTCGTAATTGACCATCAGGTATATTTAAATAATTACAATTAAAAATATTTTTTTAGTTTTTTGACAAATCGAAATTTTTGATTAACAAGGCTTAACGCTTTTTGCCAAAAAAAGTTTTATTATTTTTAATTAGTTTTAGGCCTTTTACAACGATTGCTATTAAAATATTCTTAATTTTTTGTATTTAAACCCAAAAATCGACGTCTTAAAGTTTCTCGTAAAACGCTAACCTAACACGAATAATTTCTAAAATTTGCGATTTTGTATCAGGAGAACATGAAGTAAAGAAGATGTCTTCGTGACGTGTAGTGCATTGTAAGTTGCCTACCTTAAACTTCAATTTCAAATTACAAGTTTCCTGTTTGTTTTTTAATTGTTTTTTCTTTGTAAATATGTTCGTAATTTGATATCAGGTATATTTAAATAATTATAATTAAAAATATTTTTTAGTTTTTGACAAATCGAAATTTTTGATTAACAAGGCTTAACGCTTTTTGCCAAAAAAGTTTTAATATTTTTAATTAGTTTTAGGCCTTTTACAACGATTACTATTAAAATATTCTTAATTTTTGTATTTAAACCCAAAAATCGACGTCTTAAAGTTTCTCGTAAAACGCTAACCTAACACGAATAATTTCTAAAATTTGCGATTTTGTATCAGGAGAACATGAAGTAAAGAAGATGTCTTCGTGACGTGTAGTGCAATGTAAGTTGCCTACTTTAAACTTCAATTTCAATTTACAAGCTTCCTTGTTGTTTTTTATTTGTTTTTTCTTTGTAAATATGTTCGTAATTGACCATCAGGTATATTTAAATAATTACAATTAAAAATATTTTTTTAGTTTTTTGACAAATCGAAATTTTTGATTAACAAGGCTTAACGCTTTTTGCCAAAAAAGTTTTATTGTTTTTATTTAGTTTTAGGCCTTTTACAACGATTACTATTAAAATATTCTTAATTTTTGTATTTAAACCCAAAATCGACGTCTTAAAGTTTCTCGTAAAACGCTAACCTAACACGAATAATTTCTAAAATTTGCGATTTTGTATCAGGAGAACATGAAGTAAAGAAGATGTCTTCGTGACGTGTAGTGCATTGTAAGCTGCCTACCTTAAACTTCAATTTCAAATTACAAGTTTCCTGTTTGTTTTTAATTGTTTTTTCTTTGTAAATATGTTCGTAATTTGATATCAGGTATATTTAAATAATTATAATTAAACATATATTTTTAGTTTTTTGACAAATCGAAATTTTTGATTAACAAGGCTTAACGCTTTTTGCCAAAAAAAGTTTTATTATTTTTAATTAGTTTTAGGCCTTTTACAACGATTGCTATTAAAATATTCTTAATTTTTTGTATTTAAACCCAAAAATCGACGTCTTAAAGTTTCTCGTAAAACGCTAACCTAACACGAATAATTTCTAAAATTTGCGATTTTGTATCAGGAGAACATGAAGTAAAGAAGATGTCTTCGTGACGTGTAGTGCATTGTAAGTTGCCTACCTTAAACTTCAATTTCAAATTACAAGTTTCCTGTTTGTTTTTTAATTGTTTTTTCTTTGTAAATATGTTCGTAATTTGATATCAGGTATATTTAAATAATTATAATTAAAAATATTTTTTTAGTTTTTTGACAAATCGAAATTTTTGATTAACAAGGCTTAACGCTTTTTGCCAAAAAAAGTTTTAATATTTTTAATTAGTTTTAGGCCTTTTACAACGATTACTATTAAAATATTCTTAATTTTTTGTATTTAAACCCAAAAATCGACGTCTTAAAGTTTCTCGTAAAACGCTAACCTAACACGAATAATTTCTAAAATTTGCGATTTTGTATCAGGAGAACATGAAGTAAAGAAGATGTCTTCGTGACGTGTAGTGCATTGTAAGTTGCCTACCTTAAACTTCAATTTCAAATTACAAGTTTCCTGTTTGTTTTTAATTGTTTTTCTTTGTAAATATGTTCGTAATTTGATATCAGGTATATTTAAATAATTACAATTAAAAATATTTTTTTAGTTTTTTGACAAATCGAAATTTTTGATTAACAAGGCTTAACGCTTTTTGGCAAAAAAAGTTTTATTATTTTTAATTAGTTTTAGGCCTTTTACAACGATTACTATTAAAATATTCTTATTTTTTTGTATTTAAACCCAAAAATCGACGTCTTAAAGTTTCTCGTAAAACGCTAACCTAACACGAATAATTTCTAAAATTTGCGATTTTGTATCAGGAGAACATGAAGTAAAGAAGATGTCTTCGTGACGTGTAGTGCAATGTAAGTTGCCTACTTTAAACTTCAATTTCAATTTACAAGCTTCCTTGTTGTTTTTTATTTGTTTTTTCTTTGTAAATATGTTCGTAATTGACCATCAGGTATATTTAAATAATTACAATTAAAAATATTTTTTTAGTTTTTTGACAAATCGAAATTTTTGATTAACAAGGCTTAACGCTTTTTGCCAAAAAAAGTTTTATTATTTTTAATTAGTTTTAGGCCTTTTACAACGATTACTATTAAAATATTCTTAATTTTTTGTATTTAAACCCAAAAATCGACGTCTTAAAGTTTCTCGTAAAACGCTAACCTAACACGAATAATTTCTAAAATTTGCGATTTTGTATCAGGAGAACATGAAGTAAAGAAGATGTCTTCGTGACGTGTAGTGCAATGTAAGTTGCCTACTTTAAACTTCAATTTCAATTTACAAGCTTCCTTGTTGTTTTTTATTTGTTTTTTCTTTGTAAATATGTTCGTAATTGACCATCAGGTATATTTAAATAATTACAATTAAAAATATTTTTTTAGTTTTTTGACAAATCGAAATTTTTGATTAACAAGGCTTAACGCTTTTTGCCAAAAAAAGTTTTATTGTTTTTATTTAGTTTTAGGCCTTTTACAACGATTACTATTAAAATATTCTTAATTTTTGTATTTAAACCCAAAATTCGACGTCTTAAAGTTTCTCGTAAAACGCTAACCTAACACGAATAATTTCTAAAATTTGCGATTTTGTATCAGGAGAACATGAAGTAAAGAAGATGTCTTCGTGACGTGTAGTGCATTGTAAGCTGCCTACCTTAAACTTCAATTTCAAATTACAAGTTTCCTGTTTGTTTTTAATTGTTTTTCTTTGTAAATATGTTCGTAATTTGATATCAGGTATATTTAAATAATTATAATTAAAAATATTTTTTTAGTTTTTTGACAAATCGAAATTTTTGATTAACAAGGCTTAACGCTTTTTGCCAAAAAAAGTTTTATTGTTTTTATTTAGTTTTAGGCCTTTTACAACGATTACTATTAAAATATTCTTAATTTTTTGTATTTAAAGCCAAAAATCGACGTCTTAAAGTTTCTCGTAAAACGCTAACCTAACACGAATAATTTCTAAAATTTGCGATTTTGTATCAGGAGAACATGAAGTAAAGAAGATGTCTTCGTGACGTGTAGTGCATTGTAAGTTGCCTACTTTAAACTTCAATTTCAATTTACAAGCTTCCTTTTTGTTTTTTATTTGTTTTTTCTTTGTAAATATGTTCGTAATTGACCATCAGGTATATTTAAATAATTACAATTAAAAATATTTTTTTAGTTTTTTGACAAATCGAAATTTTTGATTAACAAGGCTTAACGCTTTTTGCCAAAAAAAGTTTTATTATTTTTAATTAGTTTTAAACCTTTTACAACGATTACTATTAAAATATTCTTAATTTTTTGTATTTAAACCCAAAAATCGACGTCTTAAAGTTTCTCGTAAAACGCTA
The DNA here is from genome assembly GCA_035610365.1 of Aquatica leii. NCBI lineage: Eukaryota > Metazoa > Arthropoda > Insecta > Coleoptera > Lampyridae > Aquatica > Aquatica leii. The sequence continues at coordinate 196,491,445 of CM069433.1, forward strand.
ACCTAACACGAATAATTTCTAAAATTTGCGATTTTGTATCAGGAGAACATGAAGTAAAGAAGATGTCTTCGTGACGTGTAGTGCATTGTAAGTTGCCTACTTTAAACTTCAATTTCAATTTACAAGCTTCCTTTTTGTTTTTTATTTGTTTTTTCTTTGTAAATATGTTCGTAATTGACCATCAGGTATATTTAAATAATTACAATTAAAAATATTTTTTTAGTTTTTTGACAAATCGAAATTTTTGATTAACAAGGCTTAACGCTTTTTGCCAAAAAAAGTTTTATTATTTTTAATTAGTTTTAAACCTTTTACAACGATTACTATTAAAATATTCTTAATTTTTTGTATTTAAACCCAAAAATCGACGTCTTAAAGTTTCTCGTAAAACGCTAACCTAACACGAATAATTTCTAAAATTTGCGATTTTGTATCAGGAGAACATGAAGTAAAGAAGATGTCTTCGTGACGTGTAGTGCATTGTAAGCTGCCTACCTTAAACTTCAATTTCAAATTACAAGTTTCCTGTTTGTTTTTTAATTGTTTTTTCTTTGTAAATATGTTCGTAATTTGATATCAGGTATATTTAAATAATTATAATTAAAAATATTTTTTTAGTTTTTTGACAAATCGAAATTTTTGATTAACAAGGCTTAACGCTTTTTGCCAAAAAAAGTTTTATTATTTTTAATTAGTTTTAGGCCTTTTACAACGATTACTATTAAAATATTCTTAATTTTTTGTATTTAAACCCAAAAATCGACGTCTTAAAGTTTCTCGTAAAACGCTAACCTAACACGAATAATTTCTAAAATTTGCGATTTTGTATCAGGAGAACATGAAGTAAAGAAGATGTCTTCGTGACGTGTAGTGCATTGTAAGCTGCCTACCTTAAACTTCAATTTCAAATTACAAGTTTCCTGTTTGTTTTTTAATTGTTTTTTCTTTGTAAATATGTTCGTAATTTGATATCAGGTATATTTAAATAATTATAATTAAAAATATTTTTTTAGTTTTTTGACAAATCGAAATTTTTGATTAACAAGGCTTAACGCTTTTTGCCAAAAAAAGTTTTATTATTTTTAATTAGTTTTAGGCCTTTTACAACGATTACTATTAAAATATTCTTAATTTTTTGTATTTAAACCCAAAAATCGACGTCTTAAAGTTTCTCGTAAAACGCTAACCTAACACGAATAATTTCTAAAATTTGCGATTTTGTATCAGGAGAACATGAAGTAAAGAAGATGTCTTCGTGACGTGTAGTGCATTGTAAGTTGCCTACTTTAAACTTCAATTTCAATTTACAAGCTTCCTTGTTGTTTTTTATTTGTTTTTTCTTTGTAAATATGTTCGTAATTGACCATCAGGTATATTTAAATAATTACAATTAAAAATATTTTTTTAGTTTTTTGACAAATCGAAATTTTTGATTAACAAGGCTTAACGCTTTTTGCCAAAAAAAGTTTTAATATTTTTAATTAGTTTTAGGCCTTTTACAACGATTACTATTAAAATATTCTTAATTTTTTGTATTTAAACCCAAAAATCGACGTCTTAAAGTTTCTCGTAAAACGCTAACCTAACACGAATAATTTCTAAAATTTGCGATTTTGTATCAGGAGAACATGAAGTAAAGAAGATGTCTTCGTGACGTGTAGTGCATTGTAAGTTGCCTACCTTAAACTTCAATTTCAAATTACAAGTTTCCTGTTTGTTTTTTAATTGTTTTTTCTTTGTAAATATGTTCGTAATTTGATATCAGGTATATTTAAATAATTATAATTAAAAATATTTTTTAGTTTTTGACAAATCGAAATTTTTGATTAACAAGGCTTAACGCTTTTTGCCAAAAAAGTTTTATTATTTTTAATTAGTTTTAGGCCCTTTACAACGATTACTATTAAAATATTCTTAATTTTTGTATTTAAACCCAAAATCGACGTCTTAAAGTTTCTCGTAAAACGCTAACCTAACACGAATAATTTCTAAAATTTGCGATTTTGTATCAGGAGAACATGAAGTAAAGAAGATGTCTTCGTGACGTGTAGTGCATTGTAAGTTGCCTACCTTAAACTTCAATTTCAATTTACAAGCTTCCTTGTTGTTTTTTATTTGTTTTTCTTTGTAAATATGTTCGTAATTGACCATCAGGTATATTTAAATAATTACAATTAAAAATATTTTTTAGTTTTTTGACAAATCGAAATTTTTGATTAACAAGGCTTAACGCTTTTTGCCAAAAAAAGTTTTATTATTTTTAATTAGTTTTAGGCCCTTTACAACGATTACTATTAAAATATTCTTAATTTTTTGTATTTAAACCCAAAAATCGACGTCTTAAAGTTTCTCGTAAAACGCTAACCTAACACGAATAATTTCTAAAATTTGCGATTTTGTATCAGGAGAACATGAAGTAAAGAAGATGTCTTCGTGACGTGTAGTGCATTGTAAGTTGCCTACCTTAAACTTCAATTTCAATTTACAAGCTTCCTGTTTGTTTTTTAATTGTTTTTTCTTTGTAAATATGTTCGTAATTGACCATCAGGTATATTTAAATAATTATAATTAAAAATATTTTTTTAGTTTTTGACAAATCGAAATTTTTGATTAACAAGGCTTAACGCTTTTTGCCAAAAAAGTTTTATTATTTTTAATTAGTTTTAGGCCCTTTACAACGATTACTATTAAAATATTCTTAATTTTTGTATTTAAACCCAAAATCGACGTCTTAAAGTTTCTCGTAAAACGCTAACCTAACACGAATAATTTCTAAAATTTGCGATTTTGTATCAGGAGAACATGAAGTAAAGAAGATGTCTTCGTGACGTGTAGTGCATTGTAAGTTGCCTACCTTAAACTTCAATTTCAATTTACATCCTTCCTTGTTGTTTTTTAATTGTTTTTCTTTGTAAATATGTTCGTAATTGACCATCAGGTATATTTAAATAATTACAATTAAAAATATTTTTTTAGTTTTTTGACAAATCGAAATTTTTGATTAACAAGGCTTAACGCTTTTTGCCAAAAAAAGTTTTATTATTTTTAATTAGTTTTAGGCCCTTTACAACGATTACTATTAAAATATTCTTAATTTTTTGTATTTAAACCCAAAAATCGACGTCTTAAAGTTTCTCGTAAAACGCTAACCTAACACGAATAATTTCTAAAATTTGCGATTTTGTATCAGGAGAACATGAAGTAAAGAAGATGTCTTCGTGACGTGTAGTGCATTGTAAGTTGCCTACCTTAAACTTCAATTTCAATTTACAAGCTTCCTGTTTGTTTTTTAATTGTTTTTTCTTTGTAAATATGTTCGTAATTGACCATCAGGTATATTTAAATTATTACAATTAAAAATATTTTTAGTTTTTTGACAAATCGAAATTTTTGATTAACAAGGCTTAACGCTTTTGCCAAAAAGTTTTATTGTTTTTAATTAGTTTTAGGCCTTTTACAACGATTACTATTAAAATATTCTTAATTTTTGTATTTAAAGCCAAAAATCGACGTCTTAAAGTTTCTCGTAAAACGCTAACCTAACACGAATCATTTCTAAAATTTGCGATTTTGTATCAGGAGAACATGAAGTAAAGAAGATGTCTTCGTGACGTGTAGTGCATTGTAAGTTGCCTACCTTAAACTTCAATTTCAATTTACAAGCTTCCTGTTTGTTTTTTATTTGTTTTTACTTTGTTAATAAGTTCGTAAGTGACCATCAGGTAAATTTAAGTAATTACAATTAAAAATATTTTTAGTTTTTGACAAATCGAAATTTTTGATTAACAAGGCTTAACGCTTTTTGCCAAAAAAGTTTTATTATTTTTAATTAGTTTTAGGCCCTTTACAACGATTACTATTAAAATATTCTTAATTTTTGTATTTAAACCCAAAATCGACGTCTTAAAGTTTCTCGTAAAACGCTAACCTAACACGAATCATTTCTAAAATTTGCGATTTTGTATCAGGAGAACATGAAGTAAAGAAGATGTCTTCGTGACGTGTAGTGCATTGTAAGTTGCCTACCTTAAACTTCAATTTCAATTTACAAGCTTCCTGTTTGTTTTTTAATTGTTTTTTCTTTGTAAATATGTTCGTAATTGACCATCAGGTATATTTAAATTATTACAATTAAAAATATTTTTTAGGTTTTTGACAAATCGAAATTTTTGATTAACAAGGCTTAACGCTTTTTGCCAAAAAAAGTTTTATTATTTTTAATTAGTTTTAGGCCCTTTACAACGATTACTATTAAAATATTCTTAATTTTTTGTATTTAAACCCAAAAATCGACGTCTTAAAGTTTCTCGTAAAACGCTAACCTAACACGAATCATTTCTAAAATTTGCGATTTTGTATCAGGAGAACATGAAGTAAAGAAGATGTCTTCGTGACGTGTAGTGCATTGTAAGTTGCCTACCTTAAACTTCAATTTCAATTTACAAGCTTCCTGTTTGTTTTTTAATTGTTTTTTCTTTGTAAATATGTTCGTAATTTGACCATCAGGTATATTTAAATTATTACAATTAAAAATATTTTTTAGTTTTTGACAAATCGAAATTTTTGATTAACAAGGCTTAACGCTTTTTGCCAAAAAAGTTTTATTATTTTTAATTAGTTTTAGGCCCTTTACAACGATTACTATTAAAATATTCTTAATTTTTGTATTTAAACCCAAAAATCGACGTCTTAAAGTTTCTCGTAAAACGCTAACCTAACACGAATCATTTCTAAAATTTGCGATTTTGTATCAGGAGAACATGAAGTAAAGAAGATGTCTTCGTGACGTGTAGTGCATTGTAAGTTGCCTACCTTAAACTTCAATTTCAATTTACAAGCTTCCTTGTTGTTTTTTAATTGTTTTTCTTTGTAAATATGTTCGTAATTGACCATCAGGTATATTTAAATTATTACAATTAAAAATATTTTTTAGTTTTTGACAAATCGAAATTTTTGATTAACAAGGCTTAACGCTTTTTGCCAAAAAAGTTTTATTATTTTTAATTAGTTTTAGGCCCTTTACAACGATTACTATTAAAATATTCTTAATTTTATGTATTTAAACCCAAAAATCGACGTCTTAAAGTTTCTCGTAAAACGCTAACCTAACACGAATCATTTCTAAAATTTGCGATTTTGTATCAGGAGAACATGAAGTAAAGAAGATGTCTTCGTGACGTGTAGTGCATTGTAAGTTGCCTACCTTAAACTTCAATTTCAATTTACAAGCTTCCTGTTTGTTTTTTAATTGTTTTTTCTTTGTAAATATGTTCGTAATTGACCATCAGGTATATTTAAATTATTACAATTAAAAATATTTTTTTAGTTTTTTGACAAATCGAAATTTTTGATTAACAAGGCTTAACGCTTTTTGCCAAAAAAAGTTTTATTATTTTTAATTAGTTTTAGGCCCTTTACAACGATTACTATTAAAATATTCTTAATTTTTTGTATTTAACACCAAAAACCGACGTCTTAAAGTTTCTCGTAAAACGCTAACCTAACACGAATCATTTCTAAAATTTGCGATTTTGTATCAGGAGAACATGAAGTAAAGAAGATGTCTTCGTGACGTGTAGTGCATTGTAAGTTGCCTACCTTAAACTTCAATTTCAATTTACAAGCTTCCTGTTTGTTTTTTAATTGTTTTTTCTTTGTAAATATGTTCGTAATTGACCATCAGGTATATTTAAATTATTACAATTAAAAATATTTTTAGTTTTTGACAAATCGAAATTTTTGATTAACAAGGCTTAACGCTTTTTGCCAAAAAAGTTTTATTATTTTTAATTAGTTTTAGGCCCTTTACAACGATTACTATTAAAATATTCTTAATTTTTGTATTTAAACCCAAAAATCGACGTCTTAAAGTTTCTCGTAAAACGCTAACCTAACACGAATCATTTCTAAAATTTGCGATTTTGTATCAGGAGAACATGAAGTAAAGAAGATGTCTTCGTGACGTGTAGTGCATTGTAAGTTGCCTACCTTAAACTTCAATTTCAATTTACAAGCTTCCTGTTTGTTTTTAATTGTTTTTCTTTGTAAATATGTTCGTAATTGACCATCAGGTATATTTAAATTATTACAATTAAAAATATTTTTTAGTTTTTGACAAATCGAAATTTTTGATTAACAAGGCTTAACGCTTTTTGCCAAAAAGTTTTATTATTTTTAATTAGTTTTAGGCCCTTTACAACGATTACTATTAAAATATTCTTAATTTTTTGTATTTAAACCCAAAAATCGACGTCTTAAAGTTTCTCGTAAAACGCTAACCTAACACGAATCATTTCTAAAATTTGCGATTTTGTATCAGGAGAACATGAAGTAAAGAAGATGTCTTCGTGACGTGTAGTGCATTGTAAGTTGCCTACCTTAAACTTCAATTTCAATTTACAAGCTTCCTGTTTGTTTTTTAATTGTTTTTTCTTTGTAAATATGTTCGTAATTGACCATCAGGTATATTTAAATTATTACAATTAAAAATATTTTTAGTTTTTGACAAATCGAAATTTTTGATTAACAAGGCTTAACGCTTTTTGCCAAAAAAAGTTTTATTATTTTTAATTAGTTTTAGGCCCTTTACAACGATTACTATTAAAATATTCTTAATTTTTTGTATTTAAACCCAAAAATCGACGTCTTAAAGTTTCTCGTAAAACGCTAACCTAACACGAATCATTTCTAAAATTTGCGATTTTGTATCAGGAGAACATGAAGTAAAGAAGATGTCTTCGTGACGTGTAGTGCATTGTAAGTTGCCTACCTTAAACTTCAATTTCAATTTACAAGCTTCCTGTTTGTTTTTTAATTGTTTTTTCTTTGTAAATATGTTCGTAATTGACCATCAGGTATATTTAAATTATTACAATTAAAAATATTTTTTTAGTTTTTGACAAATCGAAATTTTTGATTAACAAGGCTTAACGCTTTTTGCCAAAAAAGTTTTATTATTTTTAATTAGTTTTAGGCCCTTTACAACGATTACTATTAAAATATTCTTAATTTTTGTATTTAAACCCAAAAATCGACGTCTTAAAGTTTCTCGTAAAACGCTAACCTAACACGAATCATTTCTAAAATTTGCGATTTTGTATCAGGAGAACATGAAGTAAAGAAGATGTCTTCGTGACGTGTAGTGCATTGTAAGTTGCCTACCTTAAACTTCAATTTCAATTTACAAGCTTCCTGTTTGTTTTTTAATTGTTTTTTCTTTGTAAATATGTTCGTAATTGACCATCAGGTATATTTAAATTATTACAATTAAAAATATTTTTTTAGTTTTTTGACAAATCGAAATTTTTGATTAACAAGGCTTAACGCTTTTTGCCAAACACAGTTTTATTATTTTTAATTAGTTTTAGGCCCTTTACAACGATTACTATTAAAATATTCTTAATTTTTTGTATTTAAACCCAAAAATCGACGTCTTAAAGTTTCTCGTAAAACGCTAACCTAACACGAATCATTTCTAAAATTTGCGATTTTGTATCAGGAGAACATGAAGTAAAGAAGATGTCTTCGTGACGTGTAGTGCATTGTAAGTTGCCTACCTTAAACTTCAATTTCAATTTACAAGCTTCCTGTTTGTTTTTTAATTGTTTTTCTTTGTAAATATGTTCGTAATTGACCATCAGGTATATTTAAATTATTACAATTAAAAATATTTTTAGTTTTTGACAAATCGAAATTTTTGATTAACAAGGCTTAACGCTTTTTGCCAAAAAAAGTTTTATTATTTTTAATTAGTTTTAGGCCCTTTACAACGATTACTATTAAAATATTCTTAATTTTTTGTATTTAAACCCAAAAATCGACGTCTTAAAGTTTCTCGTAAAACGCTAACCTAACACGAATCATTTCTAAAATTTGCGATTTTGTATCAGGAGAACATGAAGTAAAGAAGATGTCTTCGTGACGTGTAGTGCATTGTAAGTTGCCTACCTTAAACTTCAATTTCAATTTACAAGCTTCCTGTTTGTTTTTTAATTGTTTTTTCTTTGTAAATATGTTCGTAATTGACCATCAGGTATATTTAAATTATTACAATTAAAAATATTTTTTTAGTTTTTTGACAAATCGAAATTTTTGATTAACAAGGCTTAACGCTTTTTGCCAAAAAAAGTTTTATTATTTTTAATTAGTTTTAGGCCCTTTACAACGATTACTATTAAAATATTCTTAATTTTTTGTATTTAAACCCAAAAATCGACGTCTTAAAGTTTCTCGTAAAACGCTAACCTAACACGAATCATTTCTAAAATTTGCGATTTTGTATCAGGAGAACATGAAGTAAAGAAGATGTCTTCGTGACGTGTAGTGCATTGTAAGTTGCCTACCTTAAACTTCAATTTCAATTTACAAGCTTCCTGTTTGTTTTTTAATTGTTTTTCTTTGTAAATATGTTCGTAATTGACCATCAGGTATATTTAAATTATTACAATTAAAAATATTTTTTTAGTTTTTTGACAAATCGAAATTTTTGATTAACAAGGCTTAACGCTTTTTGCCAAAAAAAGTTTTATTATTTTTAATTAGTTTTAGGCCCTTTACAACGATTACTATTAAAATATTCTTAATTTTTTGTATTTAAACCCAAAAATCGACGTCTTAAAGTTTCTCGTAAAACGCTAACCTAACACGAATCATTTCTAAAATTTGCGATTTTGTATCAGGAGAACATGAAGTAAAGAAGATGTCTTCGTGACGTGTAGTGCATTGTAAGTTGCCTACCTTAAACTTCAATTTCAATTTACAAGCTTCCTGTTTGTTTTTTATTTGTTTTTTCTTTGTAAATATGTTCGTAATTGACCATCAGGTATATTTAAATTATTACAATTAAAAATATTTTTTTAGTTTTTTGACAAATCGAAATTTTTGATTAACAAGGCTTAACGCTTTTTGCCAAAAAAAGTTTTATTATTTTTAATTAGTTTTAGGCCCTTTACAACGATTACTATTAAAATATTCTTAATTTTTTGTATTTAAACCCAAAAATCGACGTCTTAAAGTTTCTCGTAAAACGCTAACCTAACACGAATCATTTCTAAAATTTGCGATTTTGTATCAGGAGAACATGAAGTAAAGAAGATGTCTTCGTGACGTGTAGTGCATTGTAAGTTGCCTACCTTAAACTTCAATTTCAAATTACAAGCTTCCTGTTTGGTTTTTAATTGTTTTTTCTTTGTAAATATGTTCGTAATTGACCATCAGGTATATTTAAATTATTACAATTAAAAATATTTTTAGTTTTTTGACAAATCGAAATTTTTGATTAACAAGGCTTAACGCTTTTTGCCAAAAAAAGTTTTATTATTTTTAATTAGTTTTAGGCCCTTTACAACGATTACTATTAAAATATTCTTAATTTTTTGTATTTAAACCCAAAAATCGACGTCTTAAAGTTTCTCGTAAAACGCTAACCTAACACGAATCATTTCTAAAATTTGCGATTTTGTATCAGGAGAACATGAAGTAAAGAAGATGTCTTCGTGACGTGTAGTGCATTGTAAGTTGCCTACCTTAAACTTCAATTTCAATTTACAAGCTTCCTGTTTGTTTTTTAATTGTTTTTTCTTTGTAAATATGTTCGTAATTGACCATCAGGTATATTTAAATTATTACAATTAAAAATATTTTTTTAGTTTTTTGACAAATCGAAATTTTTGATTAACAAGGCTTAACGCTTTTGCCAAAAAAAGTTTTATTATTTTTAATTAGTTTTAGGCCCTTTACAACGATTACTATTAAAATATTCTTAATTTTTTGTATTTAAACCCAAAAATCGACGTCTTAAAGTTTCTCGTAAAACGCTAACCTAACACGAATAATTTCTAAAATTTGCGATTTTGTATCAGGAGAACATGAAGTAAAGAAGATGTCTTCGTGACGTGTAGTGCATTGTAAGTTGCCTACCTTAAACTTCAATTTCAATTTACAAGCTTCCTGTTTGTTTTTTATTTGTTTTTACTTTGTTAATAAGTTCGTAAGTGACCATCAGGTAAATTTAAGTAATTACAATTAAAAATATTTTTTTAGTTTTTTGACAAATCGAAATTTTTGATTAACAAGGCTTAACGTTTTTTGCCAAAAAAAGTTTTATTATTTTTAATTAGTTTTAGGCCCTTTACAACGATTACTATTAAAATATTCTTAATTTTTTGTATTTAAACCCAAAAATCGACGTCTTAAAGTTTCTCGTAAAACGCTAACCTAACACGAATCATTTCTAAAATTTGCGATTTTGTATCAGGAGAACATGAAGTAAAGAATATGTCTTCGTGACGTGTAGTGCATTGTAAGATGCCTACCTTAAACTTCAATTTCAATTTACAAGCTTCCTGTTTGTTTTTTAATTGTTTTTTCTTTGTAAATATATTCGTAATTGACCATCAGGTATATTTAAATTATTACAATTAAAAATATTTTTTAGTTTTTGACAAATCGAAATTTTTGATTAACAAGGCTTAACGCTTTTTGCCAAAAAGTTTTAATATTTTTAATTAGTTTTAGGCCCTTTACAACGATTACTATTAAAATATTCTTAATTTTTGTATTTAAACCCAAAAATCGACGTCTTAAAGTTTCTCGTAAAACGCTAACCTAACACGAATCATTTCTAAAATTTGCGATTTTGTATCAGGAGAACATGAAGTAAAGAAGATGTCTTCGTGACGTGTAGTGCATTGTAAGTTGCCTACCTTAAACTTCAATTTCAAATTACAAGTTTCCTGTTTGTTTTTTAATTGTTTTTTCTTTGTAAATATGTTCGTAATTGACCATCAGGTATATTTAAATAATTACAATTAAAAATATTTTTTTAGTTTTTTGACAAATCGAAATTTTTGATTAACAAGGCTTAACGCTTTTTGGCAAAAAAAGTTTTATTATTTTTAATTAGTTTTAGGCCTTTTACAACGATTACTATTAAAATATTCTTATTTTTTTGTATTTAAACCCAAAAATCGACGTCTTAAAGTTTCTCGTAAAACGCTAACCTAACACGAATCATTTCTAAAATTTGCGATTTTGTATCAGGAGAACATGAAGTAAAGAAGATGTCTTCGTGACGTGTAGTGCATTGTAAGTTGCCTACCTTAAACTTCATTTTCAATTTACAAGCTTCCTTGTTGTTTTTTAATTGTTTTTCTTTGTAAATATGTTCGTAATTGACCATCAGGTATATTTAAATAATTACAATTAAAAATATTTTTAGTTTTTGACAAATCGAAATTTTTGATTAACAAGGCTTAACGCTTTTTGCCAAAAAAGTTTTATTGTTTTTAATTAGTTTTAGGCCTTTTACAACGATTACTATTAAAATATTCTTAATTTTTGTATTTAAACCCAAAAATCGACGTCTTAAAGTTTCTCGTAAAACGCTAACCTAACACGAATAATTTCTAAAATTTGCGATTTTGTATCAGGAGAACATGAAGTAAAGAAGATGTCTTCGTGACGTGTAGTGCATTGTAAGCTGCCTACCTTAAACTTCAATTTCAAATTACAAGTTTCCTGTTTGTTTTTTAATTGTTTTTCTTTGTAAATATGTTCGTAATTTGACCATCAGGTATATTTAAATAATTATAATTAAAAATATTTTTTAGTTTTTTGACAAATCGAAATTTTTGATTAACAAGGCTTAACGCTTTTTGCCAAAAAAGTTTTATTGTTTTTAATTAGTTTTAGGCCCTTTACAACGATTACTATTAAAATATTCTTAATTTTTTGTATTTAAAGCCAAAAATCGACGTCTTAAAGTTTCTCGTAAAACGCTAACCTAACACGAATAATTTCTAAAATTTGCGATTTTGTATCAGGAGAACATGAAGTAAAGAAGATGTCTTCGTGACGTGTAGTGCATTGTAAGTTGCCTACTTTAAACTTCAATTTCAATTTACAAGCTTCCTTTTTGTTTTTTAATTGTTTTTCTTTGTAAATATGTTCGTAATTGACCATCAGGTATATTTAAATAATTACAATTAAAAATATTTTTTTAGTTTTTTGACAAATCGAAATTTTTGATTAACAAGGCTTAACGCTTTTTGCCAAAAAAAGTTTTATTATTTTTAATTAGTTTTAGTCCTTTTACAACGATTACTATTAAAATATTCTTAATTTTTTGTATTTAAACCCAAAAATCGACGTCTTAAAGTTTCTCGTAAAACGCTAACCTAACACGAATAATTTCTAAAATTTGCGATTTTGTATCAGGAGAACATGAAGTAAAGAAGATGTCTTCGTGACGTGTAGTGCATTGTAAGCTGCCTACCTTAAACTTCAATTTCAAATTACAAGTTTCCTGTTTGTTTTTTAATTGTTTTTTCTTTGTAAATATGTTCGTAATTTGATATCAGGTATATTTAAATAATTATAATTAAAAATATTTTTTAGTTTTTGACAAATCGAAATTTTTGATTAACAAGGCTTAACGCTTTTTGCCAAAAAAGTTTTATTATTTTTAATTAGTTTTAGGCCCTTTACAACGATTACTATTAAAATATTCTTAATTTTTGTATTTAAACCCAAAAATCGACGTCTTAAAGTTTCTCGTAAAACGCTAACCTAACACGAATAATTTCTAAAATTTGCGATTTTGTATCAGGAGAACATGAAGTAAAGAAGATGTCTTCGTGACGTGTAGTGCATTGTAAGTTGCCTACCTTAAACTTCAATTTCAAATTACAAGTTTCCTGTTTGTTTTTTAATTGTTTTTTCTTTGTAAATATGTTCGTAATTTGACCATCAGGTATATTTAAATTATTATAATTAAAAATATTTTTAGTTTTTGACAAATCGAAATTTTTGATTAACAAGGCTTAACGCTTTTTGCCAAAAAAGTTTTATTATTTTTAATTAGTTTTAGGCCCTTTACAACGATTACTATTAAAATATTCTTAATTTTTGTATTTAAACCCAAAAATCGACGTCTTAAAGTTTCTCGTAAAACGCTAACCTAACACGAATCATTTCTAAAATTTGCGATTTTGTATCAGGAGAACATGAAGTAAAGAAGATGTCTTCGTGACGTGTAGTGCATTGTAAGCTGCCTACCTTAAACTTCAATTTCAAATTACAAGTTTCCTGTTTGTTTTTTAATTGTTTTTTCTTTGTAAATATGTTCGTAATTTGATATCAGGTATATTTAAATAATTATAATTAAAAATATTTTTTTAGTTTTTTGACAAATCGAAATTTTTGATTAACAAGGCTTAACGCTTTTTGCCAAAAAAAGTTTTATTATTTTTAATTAGTTTTAGGCCCTTTTACAACGATTACTATTAAAATATTCTTAATTTTTGTATTTAAACCCAAAATCGACGTCTTAAAGTTTCTCGTAAAACGCTAACCTAACACGAATAATTTCTAAAATTTGCGATTTTGTATCAGGAGAACATGAAGTAAAGAAGATGTCTTCGTGACGTGTAGTGCATTGTAAGCTGCCTACCTTAAACTTCAATTTCAAATTACAAGTTTCCTGTTTGTTTTTAATTGTTTTTTCTTTGTAAATATGTTCGTAATTTGATATCAGGTATATTTAAATAATTATAATTAAAAATATTTTTTTAGTTTTTTGACAAATCGAAATTTTTGATTAACAAGGCTTAACGCTTTTTGCCAAAAAAAGTTTTATTATTTTTAATTAGTTTTAGGCCCTTTACAACGATTACTATTAAAATATTCTTAATTTTTTGTATTTAAACCCAAAAATCGACGTCTTAAAGTTTCTCGTAAAACGCTAACCTAACACGAATCATTTCTAAAATTTGCGATTTTGTATCAGGAGAACATGAAGTAAAGAAGATGTCTTCGTGACGTGTAGTGCATTGTAAGTTGCCTACCTCAAACTTCAATTTCAATTTACAAGCTTCCTGTTTGTTTTTTAATTGTTTTTTCTTTGTAAATATGTTCGTAATTGACCATCAGGTATATTTAAATTATTACAATTAAAAATATTTTTTTAGTTTTTTGACAAATCGAAATTTTTGATTAACAAGGCTTAACGCTTTTTGCCAAAAAAAGTTTTATTATTTTTAATTAGTTTTAGGCCTTTTACAACGATTACTATTAAAATATTCTTAATTTTTTGTATTTAAACCCAAAAATCGACGTCTTAAAGTTTCTCGTAAAACGCTAACCTAACACGAATAATTTCTAAAATTTGCGATTTTGTATCAGGAGAACATGAAGTAAAGAAGATGTCTTCGTGACGTGTAGTGCAATGTAAGATGCCTACTTTAAACTTCAATTTCAATTTACAAGCTTCCTTTTTGTTTTTTAATTGTTTTTTCTTTGTAAATATGTTCGTAATTGACCATCAGGTATATTTAAATAGTTACAATTAAAAATATTTTTTTAGTTTTTTGACAAATCGAAATTTTTGATTAACAAGGCTTAACGCTTTTTGCCAAAAAAGTTTTATTATTTTTAATTAGTTTTAGGCCCTTTACAACGATTACTATTAAAATATTCTTAATTTTTTGTATTTAAACCCAAAATCGACGTCTTAAAGTTTCTCGTAAAACGCTAACCTAACACGAATAATTTCTAAAATTTGCGATTTTGTATCAGGAGAACATGAAGTAAAGAAGATGTCTTCGTGACGTGTAGTGCATTGTAAGTTGCCTACCTTAAACTTCAATTTCAAATTACAAGTTTCCTGTTTGTTTTTAATTGTTTTTTCTTTGTAAATATGTTCGTAATTTGATATCAGGTATATTTAAATAATTATAATTAAAAATATTTTTAGTTTTTTGACAAATCGAAATTTTTGATTAACAAGGCTTAACGCTTTTTGCCAAAAAAGTTTTATTATTTTTAATTAGTTTTAGGCCTTTTACAACGATTACTATTAAAATATTCTTAATTTTTTGTATTTAAACCCAAAAATCGACGTCTTAAAGTTTCTCGTAAAACGCTAACCTAACACGAATAATTTCTAAAATTTGCGATTTTGTATCAGGAGAACATGAAGAAAAGAAGATGTCTTCGTGACGTGTAGTGCATTGTAAGTTGCCTACTTTAAACTTCAATTTCAATTTACAAGCTTCCTTTTTGTTTTTTATTTGTTTTTTCTTTGTAAATATGTTCGTAATTGACCATCAGGTATATTTAAATAATTACAATTAAAAATATTTTTTTAGTTTTTTGACAAATCGAAATTTTTGATTAACAAGGCTTAACGCTTTTTGCCAAAAAAAGTTTTATTATTTTTAATTAGTTTTAGTCCTTTTACAACGATTACTATTAAAATATTCTTAATTTTTTGTATTTAAACCCAAAAATCGACGTCTTAAAGTTTCTCGTAAAACGCTAACCTAACACGAATAATTTCTAAAAATTGCGATTTTGTATCAGGAGAACATGAAGTAAAGAAGATGTCTTCGTGACGTGTAGTGCATTGTAAGCTGCCTACCTTAAACTTCAATTTCAAATTACAAGTTTCCTGTTTGTTTTTTAATTGTTTTTTCTTTGTAAATATGTTCGTAATTTGATATCAGGTATATTTAAATAATTATAATTAAAAATATTTTTTTAGTTTTTTGACAAATCGAAATTTTTGATTAACAAGGCTTAACGCTTTTTGCCAAAAAAAGTTTTATTGTTTTTATTTAGTTTTAGGCCTTTTACAACGATTACTATTAAAATATTCTTAATGTTTTGTATTTAAACCCAAAAATCGACGTCTTAAAGTTTCTCGTAAAACGCTAACCTAACACGAATAATTTCTAAAATTTGCGATTTTGTATCAGGAGAACATGAAGTAAAGAAGATGTCTTCGTGACGTGTAGTGCAATGTAAGTTGCCTACTTTAAACTTCAATTTCAATTTACAAGCTTCCTTTTTGTTTTTTATTTGTTTTTTCTTTGTAAATATGTTCGTAATTGACCATCAGGTATATTTAAATAATTACAATTAAAAATTTTTTTAGTTTTTTGACAAATCGAAATTTTTGATTAACAAGGCTTAACGCTTTTTGCCAAAAAAAGTTTTATTATTTTTAATTAGTTTTAGGCCTTTTACAACGATTACTATTAAAATATTCTTAATTTTTTGTATTTAAACCCAAAAATCGACGTCTTAAAGTTTCTCGTAAAACGCTAACCTAACACGAATAATTTCTAAAATTTGTGATTTTGTATCAAGAGAACATGAAGTAAAGAAGATGTCTTCGTGACGTGTAGTGCATTGTAAGTTGCCTACTTTAAACTTCAATTTCAATTTACAAGCTTCCTTTTTGTTTTTTATTTGTTTTTTCTTTGTAAATATGTTGTAATTGACCATCAGCTATATTTAAATAATTACAATTAAAAAAATTTTTTTAGTTTTTTGACAAATCGAAATTTTTGATTAACAAGGCTTAACGCTTTTTGCCAAAAAAAATTTTATTATTTTTAATTAGTTTTAGGCCCTTTACAACGATTACTATTAAAATATTCTTAATTTTTTGTATTTAAACCCAAAAATCGACGTCTTAAAGTTTCTCGTAAAACGCTAACCTAACACGAATAATTTCTAAAATTTGCGATTTTGTATCAGGAGAACATGAAGTAAAGAAGATGTCTTCGTGACGTGTAGTGCATTGTAAGTTGCCTACCTTAAACTTCAATTTCAAATTACAAGTTTCCTGTTTGATTTTTAATTGTTTTTTCTTTGTAAATATGTTCGTAATTTGATATCAGGTATATTTAAATAATTATAATTAAAAATATTTTTTTAGTTTTTTGACAAATCGAAATTTTTGATTAACAAGGCTTAACGCTTTTTGTCAAAAAAAGTTTTATTGTTTTTATTTAGTTTTAGGCCTTTTACAACGATTACTATTAAAATATTCTTAATTTTTTGTATTTAAACCCAAAAATCGACGTCTTAAAGTTTCTCGTAAAACGCTAACCTAACACGAATAATTTCTAAAATTTGTGATTTTGTATCAAGAGAACATGAAGTAAAGAAGATGTCTTCGTGACGTGTAGTGCATTGTAAGTTGCCTACTTTAAACTTCAATTTCAATTTACAAGCTTCCTTTTTGTTTTTTATTTGTTTTTTCTTTGTAAATATGTTCGTAATTGACCATCAGGTATATTTAAATAATTACAATTAAAAAAATTTTTTTAGTTTTTTGACAAATCGAAATTTTTGATTAACAAGGCTTAACGCTTTTTGCCAAAAAAAGTTTTATTGTTTTTAATTAGTTTTAGGCCTTTTACAACGATTACTATAAAAAAAATTCTTAATTTTTTGTATTTAAACCCAAAAATCGACGTCTTAAAGTTTCTCGTAAAACGCTAACCTAACACGAATAATTTCTAAAATTTGCGATTTTGTATCAGGAGAACATGAAGTAAAGAAGATGTCTTCGTGACGTGTAGTGCATTGTAAGTTGCCTACCTTAAACTTCAATTTCAATTTACAAGCTTCCTGTTTGTTTTTTAATTGTTTTTTCTTTGTAAATATGTTCGTAATTGACCATCAGGTATATTTAAATAATTACAATTAAAAATATTTTTTTAGTTTTTTGACAAATCGAAATTTTTGATTAACAAGGCTTAACGCTTTTGCCAAAAAAGTTTTAATATTTTTAATTAGTTTTAGGCCTTTTACAACGATTACTATTAAAATATTCTTAATTTTTTGTATTTAAACCCAAAAATCGACGTCTTAAAGTTTCTCGTAAAACGCTAACCTAACACGAATAATTTCTAAAATTTGCGATTTTGTATCAGGAGAACATGAAGTAAAGAAGATGTCTTCGTGACGTGTGGTGCATTGTAAGTTGCCTACCTTAAACTTCAATTTCAAATTACAAGTTTCCTGTTTGTTTTTTAATTGTTTTTTCTTTGTAAATATGTTCGTAATTTGATATCAGGTATATTTAAATAATTATAATTAAAAATATTTTTTTAGTTTTTTGACAAATCGAAATTTTTGATTAACAAGGCTTAACGCTTTTTGCCAAAAAAAGTTTTATTATTTTTAATTAGTTTTAGGCCTTTTACAACGATTGCTATTAAAATATTCTTAATTTTTTGTATTTAAACCCAAAAATCGACGTCTTAAAGTTTCTCGTAAAACGCTAACCTAACACGAATAATTTCTAAAATTTGCGATTTTGTATCAGGAGAACATGAAGTAAAGAAGATGTCTTCGTGACGTGTAGTGCATTGTAAGTTGCCTACTTTAAACTTCAATTTCAATTTACAAGCTTCCTTTTTGTTTTTTTTTTGTTTTTCTTTGTAAATATGTTCGTAATTGACCATCAGGTATATTTAAATAATTACAATTAAAAATATTTTTTTAGTTTTTTGACAAATCGAAATTTTTGATTAACAAGGCTTAACGCTTTTTGCCAAAAAAAGTTTTATTATTTTTAATTAGTTTTAGGCCTTTTACAACGATTACTATTAAAATATTCTTAATTTTTTGTATTTAAACCCAAAAATCGACGTCTTAAAGTTTCTCGTAAAACGCTAACCTAACACGAATAATTTCTAAAATTTGCGATTTTGTATCAGGAGAACATGAAGTAAAGAAGATGTCTTCGTGACGTGTAGTGCAATGTAAGTTGCCTACTTTAAACTTCAATTTCAATTTACAAGCTTCCTTGTTGTTTTTTATTTGTTTTTTCTTTGTAAATATGTTCGTAATTGACCATCAGGTATATTTAAATAATTACAATTAAAAATATTTTTTTAGTTTTTTGACAAATCGAAATTTTTGATTAACAAGGCTTAACGCTTTTTGCCAAAAAAAGTTTTATTGTTTTTATTTAGTTTTAGGCCTTTTACAACGATTACTATTAAAATATTCTTAATTTTTTGTATTTAAACCCAAAAATCGACGTCTTAAAGTTTCTCGTAAAACGCTAACCTAACACGAATAATTTCTAAAATTTGCGATTTTGTATCAGGAGAACATGAAGTAAAGAAGATGTCTTCGTGACGTGTAGTGCATTGTAAGCTGCCTACCTTAAACTTCAATTTCAAATTACAAGTTTCCTGTTTGTTTTTTAATTGTTTTTTCTTTGTAAATATGTTCGTAATTTGATATCAGGTATATTTAAATAATTATAATTAAAAATATTTTTTAGTTTTGACAAATCGAAATTTTTGATTAACAAGGCTTAACGCTTTTTGCCAAAAAAAGTTTTATTGTTTTTATTTAGTTTTAGGCCTTTTACAACGATTACTATTAAAATATTCTTAATTTTTTGTATTTAAAGCCAAAAATCGACGTCTTAAAGTTTCTCGTAAAACGCTAACCTAACACGAATAATTTCTAAAATTTGCGATTTTGTATCAGGAGAACATGAAGTAAAGAAGATGTCTTCGTGACGTGTAGTGCATTGTAAGTTGCCTACCTTAAACTTCAATTTCAATTTACAAGCTTCCTGTTTGTTTTTTATTTGTTTTTACTTTGTTAATAAGTTCGTAAGTGACCATCAGGTAAATTTAAGTAATTACAATTAAAAATATTTTTTTAGTTTTTTGACAAATCGAAATTTTTGATTAACAAGGCTTAACGTTTTTTGCCAAAAAAAGTTTTATTATTTTTAATTAGTTTTAGGCCTATTACAGACGATTACTATTAAAATATTCTTAATTTTTTGTATTTAAACCCAAAAATCGACGCCTTAAAGTTTCTCGTAAAACGCTAACCTAACACGAATAATTTCTAAAATTTGCGATTTTGTATCAGGAGAACATGAAGTAAAGAAGATGTCTTTGTGACGTGTAGTGCATTGTAAGTTGCCTACCTTAAACTTCAATTTCAAATTACAAGTTTCCTGTTTGTTTTTAATTGTTTTTCTTTGTAAATATGTTCGTAATTTGATATCAGGTATATTTAAATAATTATAATTAAAAATATTTTTAGTTTTTTGACAAATCGAAATTTTTGATTAACAAGGCTTAACGCTTTTTGCCAAAAAGTTTTATTGTTTTTAATTAGTTTTAGGCCCTTTACAACGATTACTATTAAAATATTCTTAATTTTTTGTATTTAAACCCAAAAATCGACGTCTTAAAGTTTCTCGTAAAACGCTAACCTAACACGAATAATTTCTAAAATTTGCGATTTTGTATCAGGAGAACATTAAGTAAAGAAGATGTCTTCGTGACGTGTAGTGCATTGTAAGTTGCCTACCTTAAACTTCAATTTCAAATTACAAGTTTCCTGTTTGTTTTTTAATTGTTTTTTCTTTGTAAATATGTTCGTAATTTGATATCAGGTATATTTAAATAATTATAATTAAAAATATTTTTTTAGTTTTTTGACAAATCGAAATTTTTGATTAACAAGGCTTAACGCTTTTTGTCAAAAAAAGTTTTATTGTTTTTATTTAGTTTTAGGCCTTTTACAACGATTACTATTAAAATATTCTTAATTTTTTGTATTTAAACCCAAAAATCGACGTCTTAAAGTTTCTCGTAAAACGCTAACCTAACACGAATAATTTCTAAAATTTGCGATTTTGTATCAGGAGAACATGAAGTAAAGAAGATGTCTTCGTGACGTGTAGTGCATTGTAAGTTGCCTACTTTAAACTTCAATTTCAATTTACAAGCTTCCTTTTTGTTTTTTATTTGTTTTTTCTTTGTAAATATGTTCGTAATTGACCATCAGGTATATTTAAATAATTACAATTAAAAATATTTTTTTAGTTTTTTGACAAATCGAAATTTTTGATTAACAAGGCTTAACGCTTTTTGCCAAAAAAAGTTTTATTGTTTTTATTTAGTTTTAAGCCTTTTACAACGATTACTATTAAAATATTCTTAATTTTTTGTATTTAAACCCAAAAATCGACGTCTTAAAGTTTCTCGTAAAACGCTAACCTAACACGAATAATTTCTAAAATTTGCGATTTTGTATCAGGAGAACATGAAGTAAAGAAGATGTCTTCGTGACGTGTAGTGCATTGTAAGTTGCCTACCTTAAACTTCAATTTCAAATTACAAGTTTCCTGTTTGTTTTTTAATTGTTTTTTCTTTGTAAATATGTTCGTAATTTGATATCAGGTATATTTAAATAATTATAATTAAAAATATTTTTTTAGTTTTTTGACAAATCGAAATTTTTGATTAACAAGGCTTAACGCTTTTTGCCAAAAAAAGTTTTATTGTTTTTATTTAGTTTTAGGCCTTTTACAACGATTACTATTAAAATATTCTTAATTTTTTGTATTTAAAGCCAAAAATCGACGTCTTAAAGTTTCTCGTAAAACGCTAACCTAACACGAATAATTTCTAAAATTTGCGATTTTGTATCAGGAGAACATGAAGTAAAGAAGATGTCTTCGTGACGTGTAGTGCAATGTAAGTTGCCTACTTTAAACTTCAATTTCAATTTACAAGCTTCCTTTTTGTTTTTTATTTGTTTTTTCTTTGTAAATATGTTCGTAATTGACCATCAGGTATATTTAAATAATTACAATTAAAAAAATTTTTTTAGTTTTTTGACAAATCGAAATTTTTGATTAACAAGGCTTAACGCTTTTTGCCAAAAAAAATTTTATTATTTTTAATTAGTTTTAGGCCTTTTACAACGATTACTATTAAAATATTCTTAATTTTTTGTATTTAAACCCAAAAATCGACGTCTTAAAGTTTCTCGTAAAACGCTAACCTAACACGAATAATTTCTAAAATTTGCGATTTTGTATCAGGAGAACATGAAGTAAAGAAGATGTCTTCGTGACGTGTAGTGCATTGTAAGTTGCCTACCTTAAACTTCAATTTCAAATTACAAGTTTCCTGTTTGTTTTTTAATTGTTTTTTCTTTGTAAATATGTTGGTAATTTGATATGAGGTATATTTAAATAATTATAATTAAAAATATTTTTTAGTTTTTTGACAAATCGAAATTTTTGATTAACAAGGCTTAACGCTTTTTGCCAAAAAAGTTTTATTGTTTTTATTTAGTTTTAGGCCCTTTTACAACGATTACTATTAAAATATTCTTAATTTTTTGTATTTAAACCCAAAAATCGACGTCTTAAAGTTTCTCGTAAAACGCTAACCTAACACGAATAATTTCTAAAATTTGCGATTTTGTATCAGGAGAACATGAAGTAAAGAAGATGTCTTCGTGACGTGTAGTGCATTGTAAGTTGCCTACCTTAAACTTCAATTTTAAATTACAAGTTTCCTGTTTGTTTTTTAATTGTTTTTTCTTTGTAAATATGTTCGTAATTTGATATCAGGTATATTTAAATAATTATAATTAAAAATATTTTTTTAGTTTTTTGACAAATCGAAATTTTTGATTAACAAGGCTTAACGCTATTTGTCAAAAAAAGTTTTATTGTTTTTATTTAGTTTTAGGCCTTTTACAACGATTACTATTAAAATATTCTTAATTTTTTGTATTTAAACCCAAAAATCGACGTCTTAAAGTTTCTCGTAAAACGCTAACCTAACACGAATAATTTCTAAAATTTGCGATTTTGTATCAGGAGAACATGAAGTAAAGAAGATGTCTTCGTGACGTGTAGTGCATTGTAAGTTGCCTACCTTAAACTTCAATTTCAAATTACAAGTTTCCTGTTTGTTTTTTAATTGTTTTTTCTTTGTAAATATGTTCGTAATTTGATATCAGGTATATTTAAATAATTATAATTAAAAATATTTTTTTAGTTTTTTGACAAATCGAAATTTTTGATTAACAAGGCTTAACGCTTTTTGTCAAAAAAAGTTTTATTGTTTTTATTTCTTTTTAGGCCTTTTACAACGATTACTATTAAAATATTCTTAATTTTTTGTATTTAAACCCAAAAATCGACGTCTTAAAGTTTCTCGTAAAACGCTAACCTAACACGAATAATTTCTAAAATTTGCGATTTTGTATCAGGAGAACATGAAGTAAAGAAGATGTCTTCGTGACGTGTAGTGCATTGTAAGTTGCCTACCTTAAACTTCAATTTCAATTTACAAGCTTCCTGTTTGATTTTTAATTGTTTTTTCTTTGTAAATATGTTCGTAATTGACCATCAGGTATATTTAAATAGTTACAATTAAAAATATTTTTAGTTTTTTGACAAATCGAAATTTTTGATTAACAAGGCTTAACGCTTTTTGCCAAAAAAGTTTTATTATTTTTAATTAGTTTTAGGTTTTTTACAGTCAATAGTATCGAAACATTCAGAATTTTTTTTGGATTTAAACTTAAAAATCTACGTATTTTTCGATTACTTCAACCAACTCAAGAGATTGTCTTTTTATATCAGAAGATCGTGAAATAAAAAAGATGAGTCCATCAGGTGTAAGGCATTGTAAACTACTTACTTTAAATTTTATTTTAATGTTGTTAGTTTCGTAGTTGCTTCTTAATTTGTTTGTTTTTATTTCTGTTTTTTACAGTGTGTTTTAATAAATTCTAGATATTTTCAATTACTAATTTTTTTTAAATACTGCGTTTGTTTTAATAGTGATTGCTAAAGTATAAACTATATTTTTCTATATTTATATACAATTTTTGTTAACGGATGATGTCAGGTTATATAATCTTTGGTTAATTTATTTTAATAGAATGTACGCCACTGGAAATAGTTATTACTTGTTAGTGACTCCTTGGTGACTCCGACTCTGTATAGAATTTAGAAAATTTACAAGGTTAATTTCATCTTTAAGAGTACTTTATTCTTAATGATAAAAGAAAGTAGCAATTTTAATACTAATTGAAGAAACCGAGATTATCTAAAAATGGTTTGTATTTATTAGTTTCTATTAGGCCGGAATGAAATATGTTTAATATGCAAAACTTAACCTTAAATTTAACATTTAGGATGTGTTTTTAATGATTAGAAGAAAGAAATTAACTATTTTTACTGATGCGAAAGACACTACAACTGTTCAAGAATTGAAGAAAATGATTGAAGGTTGGTATTTTTTTTTGTTTAAACAATTTTGAATGTTCCTATTTGTACAATAGGGATCTTAAAAGTTCCTCCTCATAATCAACAACTATTCAATAAAGAAAATACAGTAATGGAAGATAACAAAATGTTACAAGACTACGGACTATCGTCGACAACGGCAAAAGCACAAAGTCCTGCTACAGTTGGATTAGCAGTCAGGTAATGTTCGTTCGACATATTTTTTTTAAATATGTCACTATTGGTTGTAGAGACGAAAATGGAGTATTTGAGGCTCTGGAACTAACTCCATATTCGTCACCACCAGATCTACCCGATGTAATGAAATCTCAAGAGAGTAATGGACAAGAACAATCGGCTTGACTTTTATAAACTGAACTAAAATTGTTTCATAACCAAAAATATAGTTTATTTTATATGCCTTTTCATTATGCTCACATTCTTGTTTAATTTATAATCACATAAATAATAATTTAGTTTTAACCTCAAAACTTTTATAACTGCGGCCAATATATGATATCGTTGTCAAATGTACACCATTGTTTCTATAAATCTTTTAATGGCAACATATAAAACTTATAGCTCGATAGAAATGCTTATATAAGTGCTGTGTTGTTACATTTTGTAATTATAATTCAATAAATAAATTTGTGTAGTCACAATTTTTTCTCTCATTCTTTGATTAGCATTATTTGCTGTCTTAATCACTGCTACTAATGTTCATAAAAGACTAAAATACTACTAATGAACAAAATTTTATCATATTCATTTATTTGTACGTATGTATAAAATAACTGCAACTTTGTACAACTATCTAACTTAAATTTGTGCACAGATAAAAATCAACTAAAAGTGTAGAATGCAAGTTAAGTCGGACAAATAAAGTTGATACAGGATAAAAGAGTTCTAAAATTTATCTGTGTTTATGCTTATGTTTGTGCTCTTTATCTCTATCGGTACGACTATGGCGATTGTGTTCTCGACGCGGACTTCTTTCCCGAGCCGCTCCTCTTTGGGGACTTCTACTCTTATCCCTATATTTTCTATCTCGTTCTGAATATCGTTCTCTATCATCACGATGGCGTTCGGTTCTACGCTCTCTGTCGTGATACCTTACAGAATTATCCCTTTCTCTGTCATCCCTTAAGTAATCTCTAGTATGATCTTCTCGCCATTCACGATCTTTACCCCATTCTCTTCCTTTACGATCTTTATCCCACTTCTTTTCTTCACGATCGGTCGTAAATGCTCCACTACTGCTTGCAGTTCCTCCAGTTACACTAACTTGGGTCGTATTAGAAGGATATCGTTCCTGCAAAAGAAGACATGTACTGTTATGTGTGGATTTAAAAAAAAAAAAAAATGTCCCTTCTTATCACTAAGGTATTTTAGTCTGAAATATTACCTCTAAATGTTTTTGGATTTTCTGTTGTATAGGCACAGGAATACGAGGAAACAATGTGGAAAACCATTCAAGTTTCATCAGCCATTGTCTTAATATATGGCCCAACTTCATAGTTTGACCGCCACCAGCTTTTACGTCCATTTCCTACATAACTCAAATTTCTTTTATTAATGTTAATAACAAACAGAGTATTTAATACTCTAATAGCTAAAAGATAAATGAAAAGTACGTTGCCACTCTACCTGTATCTACGCACCTCTTCATCATCGAGGTAAGACTCATACCATTCCAACAAAGAAGTCGGCGGTTGCGTGTACCTAATATACATAAAACCCAAAGCACGTATATAAGGAGAGTCGCAATGAGTAATGAGTCCATTTAATTGCTTCCGAGTTAACTTCAAAGTAAACAGTTTGTACAATAAGCAATAGGCAGTCGATACAATTCCTCCTGCCCCAACACCACGCACGCCACCACACATACCAGTTTGCCCACTAGTACGTCGAGATCCTTTCTCCCATGGTTCTAAATGTGTCACTTTGTAGTAAATTTCATCTATTACTTCATGATAAGTCTTCAATTCGTACAGATTAACTGCAACGTAAAGATAAATAAAAAAAAGTGAATGTAGAAAGATTTTTGTTTTAGCAAAAACCGAGCTAAAGAAGACATAATTTCAAATCGTAAGAATTTAATAAAGCTTCTAATATAAACTCGTACCTTTAAAGTAATGCGAACTTTGTATATTAGTCAAAATCAATGGATTCAAATTCATAGATCTTTCATTTCCCCACAAAGGCAATACATTGCTCTGTTTCGAGTTTTTTTGAACATATTCGCCTGTAAATAAATTATAATAACTTTTAGTCAAATTATTGTAGAATAGCATTACCTTCTTCTGGACTATCATAGTTCTCCATTGTGGAAGCAAAATAAATTAGATGTTGGAACTCAATTTTGGTAAGGTATTTGTAAAACTTAAATCAAAAAAACTGTCTAATCTTCGCAATACGAAGAAAAACTAACAAATTTAAAATCTTCTCGGCGTTAGACAATTCGCATTAACGAATAATTATCACGGCTTTCTATCTGCAGAAATTAACATAGGAAATTAATAAAATAATTTCTGACACAAAAGTTTTATAACGACCGTTACCTATACAATTGTACTTTTTGCACAACATACAGTGTGCGCACCAATAAACATTTATAGATTAATTATACCGTGCATCTAAATTAGACCAAACTAAGCTTTGATACTCAATATATAAACTTCCCAAAAAGTTCTTTTTTTAAAATTTATATATATATATATTTATATAATAACACAATATCAAGCACCGGCTGCCTATATTCCGAGAAAATAAGGACAACGTCAACAGAATTATACAAAACTGTGTCAGTGCTCTTATCTTTAATAAAGCCGTGCTGGCTTGGACTCAAGATTTTGCGAGCAGTCAAAATCCCAGTAAGACAAGTGTATGCACGTACCTATGGATCGTTAAAAATTCTATGAAAGAGGGAAAGTATACAAACAGAGCGGTATAATTGCTTGAAGATCGTTTTTTTAAAGATTCAGTAATAAAGGTAAAATATCAGAAAAAGAGAGTGCATCGAAGTTCTTTAGACTTCAAAGTATAACTATAGTGATCGTCGTAATTATTGTACAGCAATTTTTTTCATGTTGCATGTATTTCCTGGTTTTGTTAGCCAAAACCTCTTATAGTGATTAAATACGAACACAACCTCATCTTAGTTTTTATTAAAAAATATTTTGCAACGGTGTACAGAAGATAAATAATAATTGCATCATTACCATAGATTATTACAGACTGACATTATTTAACATTACATTACATTGTATGTCCTTGTAATTAATGTTTTTGTAAAGTTTGTTGTAGCTATATACTATACATGACGTAACGATGACGTTAAAAACTGCAATTATCGTTTCTACTTCGTTTACTTATTGTTATAGTATTACACTTCAAATGAACTCCATTTATCGTTATTACTACCTAGCAGTGTTGTAACAGATACTTTTTTTCTAGTATCTAGATACAGATACAGATACTTTTCATAAATTGTATCTGATACAGATAAGATACTTTTTCAAAAAAAGTATCTAGATACAGTTACAGATACTTTAAGAGAGTATCTAGATACATGTCAGATACATTTTTAACAAAATCTTGAAATAAAATTTAAAAAAAGTGTATATTTGGTTCAGCTAAAAACACAATAACTGTATCCCAGGCAGCACATTACGTCTCATTGACGTCAAAATTACAAGACTTCATTAAGACGTCAGTGTAGTCATATGACGTCAGTGTGCTGCCTGGGTATTAAGCAAGACATTACCTTATCAACCTTAACCGCATAAAAAAATACACATTTACAAATAAAGCTTATTTTGTTTTAAAATTAATAGCATGTTAAATGTCTCGTCATTATATTTCGACGTAGAGTTAATAGTAAACTACTAACACTAAAAAGTTTCTCCACTTTTTTGCTCTATTTGAGTTGATGAAGAAATTCAGTGTTGCCAATTGACTTTGTCGCGATTCCCTGCATAAACTATAAAAGTTCCATAATGACTACAATATTGTACTCATAGTTTTACAAAGTTGAAATTTGTTTTCTTTTTTTTAAGTATGAATTTGGTTTGATGGCATAAATGCTAACACGTCACATTTCTCAAGTAATAGATTATATAAAATGTAGGTTCATACACGGTTTTCCCCAAAATTCCACAACAGTTTATAATACCCACAAAATACCCGCTACTACATAAAATCTCTAAATTTGGCAGAATTCCACTAGAATTGGCGACGCTGAAAGAATTGCACTCATAAAACACCGAATACAAAGTCTCCAAATTCAAATTGTAATGTATATGATGAACTGACAGAAAAAACTACCACGGTGTTTAGTAAAAACTTTTACTACTATTTACAATTTGAGCAAGAAAAAGTATCCAAGTATCTAAACCACTCAGATACTACGAAAAATGTATCTAGATACAGATACAGTTACATTTTGTCCAGTATATCTAGATATGTAACTAGATACTCTAAAAGTATTTAGATACTGTGTCTAGATACTTGTATCTAGATACGTCACAACACTGCTACCTTGATTATTTCATCTATTATCTGTTATCTATAAAGTTTGAATAGTTTATATATTATCTAATTCTAGATAATTTTTGGAAGAGAAAACATTTATCTATACCTATATAATTTAAAAATTATCTATTTACAACACTGAATATACCTAAAATAACAATATTTAGTTGAAATGCTTGATTGTGACGATTGTGACATAATATTGTAAAAATATATAACGTAATTAATGCAATTAATACAACCGAATTATACTTAACCGGCAAAATTTCTTATTATTGTACATTACCCATTTTAATTAACCTTATTGCTTATTACACTTGAATCTAAAAAATTTAATTACTGAAAGTATACTACACCATCCAACTCTAGCAACATATGCTGCAAAAACAGACTACAGTCTATACTAAGTAGTACCTACAAACTAATAGCCTTCATTTTTAATTTGTTTATTATAAGATATCAACCAATTTAGAAAATATGCGTCAAAAAATAATTCGTGTTTTTTTATTTCCGTGTAGGAGAAAGTTGCTGTTAGTGTAACTTGTGGTCAGTATGTGTGAAACTCAATATGAATAATAACACGTACCTTGCGTTTGCAAAACTAAAACGAGTAAGTTAAAGATAGAAGATACAAGTAAAGCGTACAGTTGTGAAAGATGGAAACAAGAAAACGTTGTGTAAACTTCGTCGAACAATAACAGCCAAAACATTGTAATCCTAACCTGTTTTAATTTGTAAATAAATGTTTTATGTTAAGTTAAACGAATCCGAATAAATAATTGTTATGTAAATGCGCGTGAAAGTAAAACATAAAAATAAACATGAATTCCGAAGTGGATCGTTCAAAATACTCCGCCACTATTATAGGTATATTTATAGAAAAATTGTTCCCGATTAATACTCTCAATTTTAGAACTATATTTTCTCATTCAAAAATGTTTATCCGTTAGTCCGCTACAAGAAACTTATAAGGTACCCTATCAAAAATGTATATTTAAAGAATTTAAACAACTTTTATTTTAGGTGCTTGTTAAGGAATTAGAAAATTCAAATGTACGTATATTATAACTTAACGTTAATTTTTTCACTAATGAGCTTACCTTATTCTGTATTTGTAGTTGTTACCAAATCGTTTAGATTGGGAAGGAAAAGAACATAAACGTAGTTTATCAGAATTGGTAAATTGTTTGTAACTTTTAATTTTTGATAATACGGTGCAATCAAATTTATAGGAACATCATTACCCACATGTAGGGCCTGATTATTTACTAAAAGTATGCACCCGCATTGGTTCTATGTTAGAAAAAGAATTTCCGTCATACATAAATGGAGTAACTTCGTTATTAGGTGCTGGAAAACAGTCGTTGTTACGTTTCACAGACAATAAGAATCTTAGTACTCAGCAATTGTACTATGCCGCTAGGAGACATGGAATGCCGTTACTTGATCCTCCCTTTCTGAAAACTCCCCACAGTCTAGGTAATATTTACATAATTTAATGTCTGGAAGGAAGGATATCTCACTTGTGTTTTTACAGTTAATGTGCTGATAGGCAGACAGATGTCAGGGCAAACAACACGTAGTCTAATAGCCGGTCCAAATAGATATTCCAATCTTCAATTACAAAGGAGAACTTTAGGTCATTTATCTGCAGTGTATTGTTTGTTATTTGACCGCACAGGAAGATTTATTGTAACCGTACGTAATAAACTGTTTTAATATATGCTAGAATATATTTCTTCGTTTAGGGCGCCGATGATTTGTTGATTAAAGTTTGGTCGTCTACTAGTGGACGTTTGTTGGCAACGTTCCGTGGGGCTTCGTCTGAATTAACCGATATCGCAGTTAATTTAGAAAATACATTGTTAGCGGCCGGCTCCGTCGATCGGATTTTGCGTGTTTGGAATTTACAAACCGGCGCTCCGGTCGCAGTTCTGGTAGCTCATACAGGAATGATAACTTCAGTAAATTTTTGTCCATCTTCTAGTTGGGATGTGCGGTATTTAATTAGTACCAGCACGGATGGATCGGTTGCATTTTGGTCCTACAGTCATGACACTAACGAAAAAGCTACTTTCGTGTAAGTAATTTCGTAATTTCGGTAAATTTGGTTTTACAAATAAAAGTCTACATATTAAGTATAAATTTTAGGTCAAAACCTATAATATACCAAGAAAGAATGAGACCGGGACAAGCCCAAATGATTTGTTCGTCTTTCAGCCGTGGAGGTCTGTTTTTAGCTACCGGATCGGCCGATCATCACGTGCGCGTTTACTGCATGCACGGAGACGAAGGCCCGAACCGAATTTTGGAAACGCAAGCGCACACGGACAGGGTTGATTCGATTCAATGGTCTAATCACAGCCTGCGTTTCATTTCGGGCAGTAAAGATGGAACTGCTCAAATTTGGAACTTTGAATGTCAGCAATGGAGAAGCACGAAACTCTTAATGAGCTCTAAATTACACAAGTATTGTCTAATGACATTATGTAAACGTTAATGGTTTTCGTTCGTATTTTAGCGATAATACCAAACACGATGCGGAAGAAGACAAGAAATTGAAAGTAACAATGGTTTCGTGGGATTGTTCAGATACCTGGGCCGTCACTGCAGTTAGCGATCATACTCTTAAAATTTGGCGAGCAGATTCCGGACAGCTAGAAAAAGTACTTAAGGGACACACGGACGAAATCTATGTTTTAGAGTCGCACCCTCACAACCCTCATGTAATGCTATCAGCGGGTCACGATGGACAATTGTTTATCTGGGATATTTTACGTGGACAATATGTAGCGCAATTTATGAATAACATCGAAGGACAAGGTTTTGGTGCAGTTTTTGATGCTAAATGGTCACCGGATGGTACGATGATGGCGGCAACTGATTCTCATGGGCATATCTTAATGTTTGGTTTTGGTTCTGGTAACGCTTCGCTAAAAACGGTATTTTTTCGTCACTATTCAAATTTGTAATTTTTAATTCTGTTAATAGTTACCCATAGAGTTGTTTTTCCACACGGATTATCGACCGTTGGTTCGCGACAGTAATCATGTAGTACTGGACGAGCAAACTCAAATAGCTCCACATCTAATGCCACCACCATTTCTGGTCGACGTCGATGGGAATCCGTATCCTCCTATGGTGCAGCGTTTAGTTCCTGGACGTGAATTTTGTAAAATTGAACAGTTAGTGCCCAATATCGTTGTGGGGAGCGAAGGTAAACTCGTCAATCAAAAGAATACACTTTTAAATAACGAATGTTTAGGAACGCAAGAAGTTATTGAAGGATTACCAGAGGACCTTGGCCGTAATGGAACTAACGCAAACGAAGGTGATGAGGATGAGGTACAAGGTGTTCCACGATCACCCAGAATTCCAGGAATGCGCCGGTTCGTATTAGTTGGCCTATAGGAGAGCCATTAAATTAGTATCTTTTTAGTATCGGATGCATCGGAATATATTCCGTCGATCAATTTAAATGGAACAAAGACAACTTAATACATCCTTTAAAATCTTCCGAGAGAGATAGAGCCAAAGAAATTATGTGAGTGAAAACGAAGATTACGCCTAGACGATAAAGTTCTATTTTCAGAGATTGCTTATATTCCTCGGAATTAACCCAATATCGAAAAGAAATGCGTAGACGTCCAGTTATGATCAATACAGCTGCCGCAGCTATTCCAGTTAATAATGCTCATAAAAGTCATCGAAGAAAAGCCAGGACAACGTATCGCACAGAATCTATTGCTACGGACGGTACAGACGCAGAAAGTGAAGATGCGTCTAACAGTAGTGTTGCAACTGACGACTCCGATAATCACGAAGAAATGTCGATTACAGATTCTAGTTCGGAATGCTCAGAATCCTCTGGCTATTCAGACTGGGTCGCAGAGCACGGCGTTAATTTAGAGCCGCCTAAACGTTCGAAACGAAGACAAACCAATGCGACCAAGAAGAAGGTGGCTGCCGTTCAAAAAGAAGAAAACGAAGTAGAGTTAACAGAAACTGCTACTGAAAAACCGGTATGTTTTTTGTTGTAATTAGGCGACTTACATAATAATATTCTTGTAGATTTCACATGTAAAAGTCCCCAAAGGAGAACTTCCCGAAGCGTATAAACCACCCGAATGGTTGTCAGAGACTATGCCTTGCAAAGCTCCATATTTTCCTCAAATGGGAGACGAAATAGTGTATTTTATTCAAGGCCATCAAATGTACGTAGAAGCCGTTAGGGCAAAAAACGTTTACGACGTAAACCCTAAAGATTTACCCTGGTCAAAGATCCAATTAAAGGTGAATCAAAATCAGAATAATTCTTTTGAAATGATAATTTTTAAACAGGAACACGAGTTTGTTAAAGTCGTTGGTATTAAATACGAAATACGACCTCCACGATTGTGTTGTCTAAAACTTGCCCTATTAGACACGGAAGGACGACTTACCGGAAGTATATTTACAATTAAATATCACGATATGGCCGACGTTCTGGATTTTCTTGTTTTGAAACAAACTTACGATGTAACCACATCGAGAACTTGGGAGGCCGGTGATAGGTAATTAGTGTTCGCGTAATTTGTAAAGGACCTGTGGATGGAGCTTATCTGTCCGACTTTCGTATCAAAACGCTACTTATTGTATTTCTTCGTAAGAATGGGTTCGTTGTGTCAATTTCGTGTACTGCGCATATCACGTGACAGGTCCTTTATAAATTACGCGAACAATACGTTATGAGCGTTTATTTATTTATTTTTTTAACCAATTTTGTTTAGATTTCGTTGTATGATCGACGATTGTTGGTGGATGGGAGAAGTTGTTTCGAAATCGGCAATATCCGCTGATTATCCTGAATCTCACTTTATGAGTTACGAAATACGATGGGATAGTGGAGAGTTTGAACGAATGAGTCCTTGGGACTTGGAACCAATAAGAGAAGATCGTGAGCAACGTTTACGTTGTCTGCACGTTTAATTACGAGTTTTGTTTTAGGTGTACCACACAACGTAGGTGCAGCTGTTAAAGTTTTACCAGAAGAGATACAAAATATACTGTACCGACCTCAAGCGGAAGAATGGCCTCACGGCGATCGCGAATCTGCTTGTCGTAGAATTTGCGAAGGCCTAGAACAGGTTATGGTGTTAGCTATTGCTGAACCTTTTTTAGTTCCAGTCGATCTTAGCCAATATCCGACATACGCTTATATCGTGGAATATCCTATAGATCTTTCTACAATAAAAACCAGATTAGAGAATCATTTTTATAGAAGGATTACAGCAGCCCAGTTTGACGTAAGATATTTAGCGACAAATGCAGAAAAATTTAACGAGCCGCACAGTGTCATTGTAAAGCACGCGAGAATAATAAGCGAATTATGCTTGAGGATTATTAAGTAAGTGAAAAAAGTGTGATTATGTGTTACGTTAGTGTATTATTTCAGGGGTTTCTCAGAAAATCTCGACATCGGCGTAATTTATCATCAATTAATGGATACATATCAGTCGAGCGATAGCGAAGCCGAGATTGTGCAAACGGGGCCATCTACTAGTCGTTCTTTAGCTTCACTTATAATGCGTCGTTTAAGACATCCAGAAGATTGGAAGCACGAGGCTAGGGCCTTGTTAGAAGCGTTATGGAGATGTGAAGATTCTGTACCGTTTAGAATGCCAGTCGATAATCTTAAGCATACAGGTATAAAAAAATTTACACATTTACAAACTTTAATGCAACCTAATTTCGCGTAGATTACTATCAAGTCGTTGACACTCCGATGGATTTAGGTACCGTTAAAGAAGATTTACTAGGAGGTAACTACGAAACACCGCTCGACTTTTGTAAAGACATGAGACTTATATTTCAAAATTCTAAAAATTATAATACAAATAAACGATCGCGGGTAAGTAATTGTTTTGTTGTCGACACATATTTGTGTATAATTTCGTAGATATATGCGATGACGATAAGACTATCTGCGATGTTCGAAGAACATATGGGACGAATCTTGTATAACTGGAAAATGGCTAGACGACGTTCAAGTACCAGAAGTTTAAAACGGAGTCGACGAAAAAAACTCGAGCGATCGTTTAAAGAAAGCGCAACAGAATCTTCAGCACCCGAAGACGAAAAGTCTAAAAGTCCGGCGATTAACACGGAAGAAACTAATGGTCACGTAAGTGAATTTGAATTAAGCGAAGAAAAACGATCGAGTTCTGCAATCTCGTCACCATCGTCGTCTAGTAGTGACCATTCTACTTATAAGCCGTCCAGTTCTGGCGTTAAAAAAAAACGAACGGAAAACGTCAAAAGAAAAGTTACGGTTCGACGAAAATCTACATCTTCAGAAAACAGCAACAGCGAGAACAGCGACGTACCAAAAAGACCGTTAACGAAGAGAAAGGTAAATAGTTTACGGAGTAGAGGCTCGACCGGTCGCGTTAGTTCTGAAAGTGACGACATCAGAAGTTCTTTACGTAATCGCAGTGTAAAAAGACCTAGGTACATTGAAGATTCGGATAGTGCGGCTTCGAGTACATCACAAAGAAACGGCAACGATTCAGAGGATAGCCAGGTCGACCAAACGACAGTTAGTAGTCGAGGACGGATTCGCCGTTTAACACCTAGAGCAAAAGCGCTTCTGAAAAGATAGTACCAAATCAAAAAACTATTGAAAAGCGAATGTGATCACTTTAAACTTAAGTATCAATATACAAGAAAATCATTTATCGCGTTGTTTTTATTTGCAAAAAATGTTTTTTTCGTGTGCTCGTTTAAATATCAGTTTTTAAACTCATAAATGAACGTCGGATTTATTGTGAACGTATTCTATGGCAAAATGCGATGTTTACTGCGATAATTTTATATTTAATTTAGTATTTTTTTTAATTGTACAAATAATACACTAATGTTAAACGAAATTAACCGTACTCTTTAAATTAAATTTAAAAAATTGAGTTTTATTTCATTATTTTTCTCTGTTGAGGAATCTTCAGAAATTCCCTGAACTATTATTTCATTGGAGACTACTAACCAAAACTGAACACAAACAAAAATTATGCAATAAACCAATTTTATTAAGTAGAATTTGAACTTGCATTTTTAACATGGAAACTTTGTTTATGATTAAATAAAAATACAATACAGGGCTCAGCTTACATAATGCCTATTAAAAAAACATTACACAAGATTTAACTTGCTTATTTAAAAAGAAAAGTATAATAATGGTAAGTTTTGTTGTACCGTCTTGTATATGTTATATATACAGTGTTACTTAAAATGTTCCGATGTCTCAAAAATATAAATCGGCGTATTTATCTCGCAAAAAACTTCAATTTTTCTTAAAACCAATTCTTATACTTTCAATAATATTTATTATCTATCAGTTAATAATGTTTGTTCAATTAACCAAAGAAGTAAACAGAAATGTTCAACCTAACCTAATTTTGGGTGTACACGATCTTCAAAGACAATTTTATACACAAATTGATGGTCAATTTACGTGTATTATCAGTATGGAGAAAATAGATTTTAACTTAATTAACGATAATTATTGTGATTGTATGGATGGATCTGACGAACCAGGTACGAATGCTTGTGCGAATGGGCAGTTTTTTTGTACAGAACAGAACCACAAAGCGTACCCAAATGTGATACCTTCTAGTAAAGTCAACGATGGCATCTGTGATTGCTGTGACGGTTCAGATGAATGGCTACAGAAGGTATTACCTTATAAGTTGAGCGGTAAACGAATTATAACTTTGTGTTATAAATTGTTTTAATCGATGCTTTTAGATGACACACAAGACCAATTACGGAAATACCAATCTCCATGTTCTTATCGATGTAACAGATAAACAATTAGTTTTTGTAAAAATTTGTACCTATTATAGTATTAGGCTTAGATTTAAGTTGTGATTGAATTAATTAAAATTATCATCATCTTAACTGAGGTGTCTTTTTTTGCAATTATTATTTTTAATGAATTGTGATAACACTCTCTTCAGATTTACAAAACACTGTCCAGATGATTCCAACTCATTATTTTTACTGTTTTGCAGTTATATATATAAAAATGTATTGGCTGAAAGATACACTCCATAATTACTGATTACTTTGTGATGAAATATTCGACTTGAAACTCAAATTTTACAAATAAAATTTAAATAGTTATATAAAAGTAATTTCCAAGATAAATGATATAAAAAGTAGTTTAAGTGTATAAGTACATATGACGTAATTAAGTTTGATAATAAAATATAGTACGATAAATTAGATATAATACTTATAAAATTGATTACCATCCATATAGCACAAGTACATACTATGTATGTACAGGATACGTACTTTTAAGTACAAACGTTGTATTTAATATGTGCTTAAACAAAAAAAATCAATAACTGACACGATAAGTGGCTTATATGCTTTAATAGATACCATTTATTCGTTACTCCTAATTTTACATTTTAAGACTACACTACATATTGAAAATTAGTTAAAATGTTTACAATTAAAAACGTACGTACAGCGTACTTATACTTACATTCACACGACACCTTCTATAACAACTTAGTTACGCTGAGTGGAATGTTTTATGGCTCCTCTAGTCGATTGCTTTAAGTACGATTACTCGACTTCGGGATGTAACCGTTAAAAACCCTTTCAAATCACAATTTATTTCTGAATTTGCAATAAATGATAAAGTAAATTTATTCCTCTAGAGTTCTGTTTTCGAAAACAACGTGATTATATAAATAAAGACCGATGTTCGTATGTGTGTAGGTACCTTATATAAACTCGAATACAAATACATATTGAAGCTCGTCGAAACTTCGAGATCATTTAAAGAACATTCAAGAATATAAAGAGAAAACGACAAAACTTGCAAATTAGTTTGAAATCGAATGAAAAATGGATCAGTCTAAATTAATAAGTTAACGCGTGTGCCAGTGAAAATAAATAGGTAGATAAATAAAAGTGCAACTTATCTGCGGACAGTGTTTGTATAAGTATCGAGTGATAAGTCATATATACATTAATACATTAAACATTTTAGCTACCCATTTTAATGATGTTAGTTGTATTAAAATTGAGTTGAAATTATAATAATCGTAAATTAATATTACGTGAAATAGATATAAGTTCTTAAAATTCCTTACAATATATCAATTTCGCTCAAAAAATAAGTCTTGGTTGTTATTAATGCAGTGTTTAGAGCGTGAATTAAATCTGATAGATAACGCTTTATTTTTACATTAAAAAATTGAGGGGATTTAATACAATTTTGATATCGAACTTTAGTTTACGCAAATCATGCAGCTACTACATTAGATTAATTCAAAAATTTTAATGCTCAATAAATGCTGTATTTGAGTAATGGCCACCTAACATTCTTGCCCTATATCGAGTCAGCTGCTTTTCAATTGATATTTTTTTAGTAATTTAGGTTTTATCAAACATCATTTTTATCGTACATATGTTATTAATATTAGGCAAGCAAAAAAATACTTCAGTGTAAAAAATACACTTTAGATTAGAGCGTAGTAGTACGTACTTAATTGTTTTCTTTTTCCATTAAACACGCATATTAATTATTTATTAGGTACATATTTTCCTCATTTATTTTCCATACTTATCAGATATTAAATGTTCGCAGCGTAAACGTTTTTAAAAAAAATTAAAAAAAGAAACATACCCTCAAAAGCATTTTAATACAATTTCTACATGTGGAAAACACGATTCAAAAGTTTTTTCTTAGCATTATCTATTTCTTCAGCCAAACTTTTTTTCAAATATCCGTAGTATAATTTTATGAGTTCCGTTGACATTAAAATTTCTTCACAGCGAGTTTAATTAACGAATAAATTCAAATGCTACGTTTATTTTCTGATAAGCCTTTTGGTATTTGAACAACTCAAACAGCAAGAAACTGTTTGAGATATAAGTGATTTTAAAGTGCTTAAAGCACTAAAATTATCATCAAGTTGATTTCTTCTTCAGTAAGATTTGTAAGTTTTACTTGTAGAAATAAACTGTAAACTAATAAATCCCAACCCAGCAAACATACATATAAATTTTCTATAAAATATATGTAAAATTTAAAGAAATAGTCATACATAAGCCTTTTTACATCTAGAATATATCAGTCTTCCTTATGAAAATAACATCTATTTTACATTTGGGTTTATATATAAGAAATATATAAGTTAATATAAATAAACATGTATATTACATACAAGAGTTTACATGAATCGTACATATTAAGGGTAACATATTTCTTATATGAAAAATCATACGTATTAAAAACATGAGAATGATTATATATATTTAATATGAAAAAAGGTATATACTGTTCATATAGCAAAATTTATGATTATTTTACATAAGAATAGAAATGTATTAAAAATATAATTAAATTCAGATCGGGTTAATGTGTTTAAAAGGACGTATTGTAGATGTAAATCAGATTACATTTACTTAACATATACATTATATGCAGTGCCTGTTAAATGCCAGTTATAACTTGTTACATCATTTTATTTACCTATCCTATACCAGAGCTAATTAATTACATTATGTTACTTGTTTGGCAATTTTTATCAGACCATTAGTTTTAAAAGGTAGTTTTATTGGATCAATTTTCTAATTTGTATCAGTATTGTTTTAATTTCAAGAACGGGCTCTGAATGGAAAGAATAACAAGTTAATTTTCCCCACGGTTAACTTTTCCAAAAAGTTAATAAGATGTATATCTTTATTGAAAAAAAATCAGTTATAAATATACATAAATTGGCATACTATTCTTATACATATATTTGCCGCGCTGTGGTTGTTGCTGTTTAGCTGAAATTGAATAACAACAACCTTTTTGGCTTAAAAATTTACAGTTCTTCGAAAATGACCTTATTTTGTCCTTGATTTATCCTAAAATACTTAAAAACAGTATTCACCGACAACGATATTACGAATAAAAAAGATAATGGCGTTTCATGACTATTGAACTTCAAAAAATTAAAAAATATTATTTGGAATAATAAAGAACATTTAACAATAGAATTTAACAGCACCATTCCCAGGTAGCAAGAATCGTTCAAAGTAAGCACACGTATATGGAAATGTTTAACAAAATAAAAGTAAACTTGTGCTATTTCTAGGAAGCATGTTTTGACTAAACAATGAATATAAATTAGAATATAAAATTATTAAAATAAGTCAGATTATGTTATTGATTTTTGGAATATCATTCGTTTAGAAATGTCTGAAACTATCTCAAATCGTCGAATTAAGCCATTCTTAGAAATGTGTACAATGTCAAAGCAACCGCTGCAATTAGGTTTCCTAAAAATTTTACGATGGCTGTCTTGCACGTGAGAGAACAATAGGATTTAAGCAATGTGCTGTATTTTACAACACTACCTCTCTCATCTGCAAAAACTTTCCACTTCAACTTTGTGGATTTTTAGATTTTTGTTTATGCATTATTTCTTATTTACTATTTAAATGCAGTTGCAATTTGTTGTTGAAAGTGAACATTTATTACTCTTGTTTTTATTTATTCGGTGTTTTAAATCCATTTTGTTTAGTGTTCTTTTTATTATTATTTTGTGAATCTTGTTTGATAAGCTAAGGGGTAAGTAATGTTTGTATTAATCGTATTCATATATTAATCCTCCATATATTTTGTTAGTATTAATTTGAATAGGATTAGGATTTATTTATTAATTCTTAGAAAATTATCGAAGTTCCATAAAAAAACAGTATCTTTTTTAAGACTATAGAAAAAATAACAATGTTATAATTTAATTAAACTAACTGACTTCTTTGTAAAAAAAAATTAACTATTTGATAATGACGTGATGGTTTTTGAGTTTAAATAAGATGCCATTGAATTATGAATCAGGAATTATACTAAAGTTTACAACGCAAACACCACATTACGACGTTATATAAAAGGAATACAACATTTTTTTTAATTAACATTTATACTTGAATTTGAAAAGTTTTAATAAAAAAGGCATTGTTTTTTGAAAACATTAAAAATTACACTAATTTATGAATACATTATTAGGTTTAAATCTTTGAAGTCGCATTAAAATATACAGATTTGTTAACATTACTAAAGATCGTTTCACTTATACAGGGTTACAATCAATTCGAGGGCCACCATGGGGATCTCCGAAACGGTAAGAGATACGAGGTTGGTTTAATTAGAGAAAAGTTGCACTATTTTATAACCTTCCATATTCCGCTAAAAAACGAAATTATCTACAGGGATTTCCGAAAAATATATGTTTTTGAGAAAGATCCCAGATTTTATGTGATGATTTCTAACTATCATTATTTTAAAATCAATTAGTCAATCAATATTACTTTAATTTAGCGAACGTGGTTTTTTACAGGTGTAATCAAGAATACATATAAGGACGTCACCGATGAACACCAAATGAAATCAAATAAATAATGAAAATACTTCTTATACTATTAGTTACTTAGTGTTAGTTTTTTAACTGTATTTGCCTGCTAATACCATAAATAAATATCTAAGATTTACAAATTATACGGAGGTTACATTATTTTTAATTTAAGTATGGGTTTAAAATGTATATAAAAAAAGAAGTTTCTATATTCACAAACGTAAGTATCTATTTTTAGCTTTAGGTACTTAGAGTACCTAATTCTTATGAACAGGAGTAATGCGGCCATACATGCGTCAACTGATATTTTATTTCAATTATTTATCGGCTTCTAAGACATGCGTATGAAAATTAATTAATACATTTAATTAATTATTAATACGTATTTTAAACCTCTCCCTTATATAAGGATTATATAAATTTTGTATATTATCAGACATTAAATATATATATAAAATTTATGTTTATTATACATTATTTACTTACATAGAATATACATAAAGCGAAGGGTAAAACGCATAATACTTTTACATGTTCTATACATTAGTCGTCCTAGAAAATTGATGTAAGCTAGATGTAAACTAGATGTACAGATTTTACCTAAAATATCTGTAATTTATACATGTAAAATTGCTGACATCCTGACATGTAAATACACTAGATCCTTCTTTCCCATTTATATAAGGCTAACCTTAAATTATCTTAAATATACGTATATCTGATGTAGCAATGTTTGTTGGGAATATAATTTGGCACTTCGCAATAAATCTCTGTCATTGTTTAAAGATTTTGTAATAAAATTTTTAAAATGCAGCGATTTGGTTTACTTTTCTTCCCAGAGTATCAAGTTGCAGCCGCATTTGGTTTCGCTGGACCATGAAACACTAGCGACCCTAATTTATTACCATTAGGAATGTTTAGTTTTGCCAAAGATCTAATTCTTAATTACGTTGTAACTTTCGTACAGTGAAGTGTGTTTGTTTTATCGTGAATATTTAAAGGCGAGTTTCACTGAGTTTCCTATTATCTTGTAGTTTACTGCTAGTATTTTTATTACTATCATTATGTTATTTTTAATTACGAGTTTTCAATGAGCTTTCCTATTATCTATTAACTTAATATTCATTCTTTTGAATGTGAGCATCATTTACTGTTTCTATTTATGAGGTTTTATTGAGCCGTTTTGATTAAATTTATGAGTTTGAGACTCAATATTTTAATAGACAGTTATAAATGCTTTTATTGAACGTTAAATGATAATTATGAATTTAAAAGTTGCATTCGTGACGTCTTGCGCAATTCGTTCAATGTTTACATTAATTAGACAATGGAGTGCGATGTCAATAAATGCTGGTTGTCTATGAATCTAAATTTAATAGTTAATAGTTGATTTGCTTAATTCAATGTTTAAATTGTGTCGATAAGGCCGTTTGACGTTTTGCTGGTGTGTGTCGACATGGTCGAATTCGTTTGTTACTAGAACCGAAAGGGTTCTGCAGAGATTCTAGGCGGGTGGAATGTAGTCGTACACCCATTGCACTACCTGGGGTCTGATATTTATTTTATTTGGTAACGCGGTTCGATCATGGTTCATTTGGAACCGGAGCATTGCGCTCATTTGGGGATCTCTAGGCGGCTGGAATGTAGTCGTACACCTATTGCACATCCTAGGCCCGCTTTTTGGACCGGAGCATTTGGCTTGTTATAACGGTCCCGGACGGAAGCACTCTGAGTGGGTGGAATGTAGTCGTACACCCATTGAACACTTGGAGCTGACATTGGGTGGCGTTGTCAGGAACCTAAGCGGTCTGATTCTAATATTTGATTTCAGTAATAATCCAGCATGATTTGATTATCGCTCCATTTGAATTTTAGATATGTGTGATATCTATTTATTGATCATTATTATCAAAGGCAAATAATTAATTGTAGTAAATGAATTGATAACGGGATGCTCAAACGTACTTTCTTGTTTAAGTTTGCACAAGGTGAGAATTCAGTTCAGCCACGTCACTCCATCTCCAAACCATGTTTGGTTTTATGACCAATTATTAATCACAAAATGACTTACAAGGTAATGTGACCAATTATCGTTATGTTTACTATTACCTGACATTTAGTTTATCACTTATTAGCAATTGTGATTTTGATTAATTGTACGCCCTTAATTATCTCCTCCTCTCCTCTAATCTTTTTGTGAGGTGCATTTTTATTATCATCTGCATTGTTATTATTTGCATCGATTAAAATATAAAATAAAAAAAAAAACAATCTTAAATTTGCGTCTTACAATTTCAAAATAGAAATTGTATCCATAAAGTTAAAATTGAAAATGATCGTAACTCGATTGTAAGTAAATTCTTGAATACTTATTACGTACTTTTATCTGAAATTAAATTAAGTACCAGATAATTAGATATCGAAAAACCATATTACGAACGAACTCAATCACTTCCCTTTGTCACTAATTCACGTTCGTTTACCTTTGTAAAATGCAAAGTTCAATACTTAAAACTAATCTTGGAAAAGATAAAAATGCAATTAAAAACATGCTAATTGAAGTGAAGCAGTTTCAAACAAGAGATAATAAACGTATTCTTAATAGGTTTTCTACTGTTTAACTGTGCAAAAAGATAAGGGTTGTATCCGTACAAGTATCAAAGAATCACACTTCATTTTTGATTATAGGCGTAGAAAAACTAGTTTAAGATTCCTAAGGAATGTACGTTTCCAAGAAAAAGGCAACTATTTCTTGCTTTGTTCTACAATATATTTTTTGTAGACACAACATGAGCACAAGAAATGATTTGGTTAATTGTAAACAATTTAAATTACGAAGGTGCAAAAGTGTTTGTTGATGAACGGTTTCCAATTCTCGAATAACATTTTCAATCACATTTTTTTATTAATTACGTAACGTGGCATTTTCAGATTGTGCACATATTACTCAAACGATGAATCGGTTCCAGAATATCATAGGAATTCTATAGAATTCGCCAAACAATTGAAAGATCCACGTTGTTTTAAGACGCAT
This sequence comes from Aquatica leii, assembly GCA_035610365.1. NCBI lineage: Eukaryota > Metazoa > Arthropoda > Insecta > Coleoptera > Lampyridae > Aquatica > Aquatica leii. The sequence continues at coordinate 196,535,288 of CM069433.1, forward strand.
TTAAGACAAAATACCTTCCCGAAGAGATTCGAATCGGAACTGAAAAACCGAAAGTATGAATTATTTCAAATTGCGTTATAAGTAATTTACTATTTATCTTTAGGTAATTTATATTACGAGGAACCCAAAAGATGTTTGTTTGTCCACATACCATTACTTTAAAAATATTCTTAGAAACATCGACTGCACTTTGGAAGAATTCTATTAGTTGATTACGTAAGTAATGCCAGTAATTAAAACAAGTACTAAAAAAGCTGTATAGATACTCATGTTGGCGATTACTGGAATCACGTTTTATATTTTTGGAAACGCAGAAACCAATCGAACATTCTTTTCGTCAAGTACGAAGATATGAAAAGTGATCTAATAAATGTCATTCGAAAAGTTGCAACATTTTTACAAAAAAGTTTAACGGAAGACGAAGAAATGAATTTACTAAAATGGCTCGATTTTGAAAGCATGAAAAAAAAATCAGCTGTAAACCACGACACGCTGTATCAAAAAAGTGGATTCATGAGAGCTGGCAAAACAGGCGAATACAAGAAAGAAATGTCTAACGAGATTATTAAAAAATTTGATTCTTGGATTGAAGAAAACCTAAAGAACTCTGACTATAAACTGTAATTGATGTATGTAATAAACGATAAGACATATGTAGTAACATTCTTTGGTTTTATAATAACCAAGAAGTTGAATTATCTCCTCCAGTATGACTGTGGTACTACAGCTTCTATATTAGCTGCGTCAGTTATGTTGAGTGTACTACCTAGAATATTTGAACAAAATAAGGCCTATTACGTTTATCAGTCTTCAGGACATTGTCATTAGTCCTTCAGAGCATTATTAAAATCGTACTTTCTAATTAACAATAAGGAAAATTTATACCCAAATTGTTTATACAAGATGGCCCAATTCGTTCGTGAGGTCGGATTCAGATATCATGGCATATTTAGGTAACTACCAAAATCTTTTGAAGTTTTATCGACTCTATCGGAATAAAACAATAAATATTCGAAACATACAAAGGCATTTATCGTATCACATCCACATACGCACTTATTTTTTCACTTAATTCAAAAAAAGGAGGCGCCGACGGAATTTTTTTAAAATATATGCTATGTTCAGGGATCATTTTTTAATGATGGAATCCATGAGATCAAAAACGATCAAACCCTCAAATTAACATCAGCATGAAATTCTCTTGAATGATGTGTATTTTTAAGGTTTTCAGTGATTATAACCATTAATGTTAAATTGTTTATTACTTTTTAGTGCATTTTTTGAAGTCGGTTTCGCAGTTTTATCTGCTTGATTGCGTTCCAAATTTAAAGTAGGCTATACGAGAGATCTTATTTCAACATTTTCTTCTAACCAAAATCTTGCGAATTCATTTTTAAAAACAAGTTGTGCACTATTTTTTTGCATCTTTCCAACATTACATCCCAGCAAACACAGATGGACTTAAATTACTGTTGAATTACCATTAAATTACGGTAATTTAAGTAGTAATTTAAACAGTAAAAAGGGCGCCATTAAGCAACCACTTAAACTACCAAAAATTCATTGGCTTCTAAATTACTAATAAGCTACCATTAAAATACTGCTGTTATATTACCATTGAATTACTGTTAAACTACTGTTTTGAACTACTAGCAAAACTATTAAATTATTATTAAAACCACTAACACATTTAAAAAAATAGTTTTTTTAGTTAATTTGTTTCTTTAATTTTTTATTTATTTCGTTTACAGAATTTGACGCACATAATTGATAAATTGTGGGATTTTTTAAAAATTAGAATATAATTTAAGTAATTACCTGGGGTTTGATCCCACGAACATCCCTTGCAACCTAAACGTGTTAACCACTACTCTACCTGACCTAATACTATAAATGCTAACTACACGTTGTATATGTTGAATAGAAAATCGAGTAACTTATTCGTAATTTAATACTTTCAACGTGAACCATTAAATATTTCACATGACAATCAGACTGATGATGAATTAGTCCTATATATACATTTGCATCGCTACGTATTAATTATACTCTTGTTGTTTTTGTTATTCTGTAATCAGGATAATTCATGTCTTAGTTGCTTGAAGTGGTTTATATAATCCGAACCCAGGTAACAAACCTTGACAAAATCTTCACAGAAAAGTTGACGATCGTGATTCAACTTTACGTTATCTTGATTTAGGATCTGCATAGAATTCGTGACCGAGGCAGTGGCCAAACCGCGCTAAATTTAACCTTAGAAATTGTGACGAAAACGACACTTCATATTCGTCACAGAAAAATCTTCACGAAAGCGATACGAAAAATCTTGACGAAAACATCACAAAAAAACGTTACGTAAGCGATACTAGAGAATCGTGACAAAAATGTTAAATAATTATTATTTAAAATAATGTCACTATAAATTATTTTTAAAATATTAGTTACTACTTTCTATTGTAATAACTAGGTTATCAGACTTTAAAAATATTAAATTATGACATCGACATTTTTAAAGGGTAATGATTATCTCTAGTTATTAAGGTAGGAATAAATAATATTTAAAAACAAAATATTATTAGAGTGACATTATTTTAAATAATTATAAAGAAATTTAATAATTAAAGTATAATGAATCTGACATGTCAATATTAAAAATAGTAAACTTTCACAATATATAATTTATTTATTTCTAATAACAACATATTTTATTTCGAAACAAATGTTTGAATATATAACATTAGTAATAAATGAAAATAACTAATACTACAGAATAACAATGAAAAAATGAAACTTACTGTATTACAAAATATTAAAAAATAATATTATTATGATGGCACACTTCTTTTCTCGCACTTAACCCGGTCATAAGTATGCTGAAAAATATATTTCAGCATATTTTCAGCCTCCACTTTTGTACATTGTTTATTATGACACACAAATTTAATTAAATTAAAAATAAGCTTTGTGTCTTTAAGCTTAAATTTACTATTTGCGCCACTCCAGTTACACAGACACTGTGTAGCTAACTGTAAAGCAGTGTTTAATAATATTATTCAACACTGTCTTTTGCATCTTTACCCCCAATCATACTAAGCTTGCTAATCTGTAATCACAGCTTGTCAATAGAAATTATTATTAAACTTTCATAAATACTTACAAATAATTTTCTTTCTCTCCTTCTTCTAAAGCTCACTACATATCGTGATGTCTTCCATAGGCGTAAGGGGTAGAAGTTAAATCGCAACGCTGTTTAAAGGGTCTATTTGTTGTTTTTGTTGTCCATTAAAACTCATAACTTGTATTTTAATAGTATCCCATTCCCTTTTCATTTGCGTTATAAACTGTTCTGAAACAAGATAGGCATTAGAATCATTTTAAACGAAAAACTAGAACAATTACCTATTAAACGTCTATTGTAATCAACTGCATTTTGGACTTTAGAAATTTCATTAAGAAGAGCATCTTTTGTTTCTAAAATAAATAAAATGAACAGCAATCTAATAATCAATTATTTCATTCCAAATTACCATTACATTTACATTGCGGAACAAATAAGTCAGTAATATCTAACCCTGCTGCAGCAGAAGTAACATTATTTCCTACAGCGTCTTCAGTTGCTGATGACAATACAGATGTTTTCGGTAAAAGAGTTAGAGTTTTAGATATGCTGTAGTCGTTTATATCTGGAATGTCGTCCACATCTTCATCATGATAATATTCATAATCAGAATGTTGATTGGATCTTTCCCTTGATTTTTCACCACTTCCATTATCAGAGTCTGTTAATGCACATGATGAAGAGTCTGTGTGGTCCAATAATACCTTGCACTTCAGTAGCGCCTCTTCAAAGTTTCTACAATTTGTTAAAAATATAAGCTACTGATACCTATTAAAGAAAGGTTAACCTACCAAATGATTTACTATTGCACGGGTGTGCAAGGATATGTTTTTCCATGTTGACTTTTTTCAAGTTAATTCATACCTCGCCTCTTAGACAACTGCTTATGAGGCATCATATTTTCAGGTATCTCAAACTCTACGACAAAGAAAATCACTTCAACTAAACATGTTTAGTAACAAACAAGTAAACAAGTTACTATGCTAATATCAACATTGAGCAAGAAGATGACAAGTTAATGATTAAACAACACTTATGAAAACAGTTGCATTTTGCTGTGCAATTTATTTACGTACTATCTAAACTTAATTTCGGTAATAAAAAATATATTACTATGTAAATACCTTTTTTATGATTAGTATAAAATCAACTAACATAGGTTTGTAGACGGTACTTCTTTAAATAAACGAACCAGAAGACAAGCACAAAGTAGTTCACTTAACCTAACTACTGACCTCTTAATAGAATTATCCTGGTTCTAATGTTTATATATCAGTAAAACTGAATTTGTATATTGTTTGATAATACAGACAAGCAATTGCAAACTTAAGATGAATACAAATCGTACAATCGTGAAAAGCAACACGAGCAACACCTTACGCCATTAATACAATTAATACCACAAAAATCGCGCAGGCGTGACTTCCAGAGTTCGGTGATTTCAAATTCTTAATCTTAAAAAATATACGATTAGATTTTTCGTCACATTTTCGTTAAGCACGAATATACATACTTGATATGTCATGACTATTCCGTGACAAAAACTTAAAACAAAATCTTCACGAGAACGTTTCATATTTAACTTGACGTATTCGTCACCGAAATTTAACAGTAAAGAAATAAACACACACTTTTGTAACGAAATAGTGACGAATATTTCTTTAAACGACTATTTCGTGAAGAATTTGTGAAGGTTTAAAAATTCTCGTCACGTTGTGTTACCTGGGAATATTTTTGGATACGGCAGGTACATAATTTCATGCAATATTGATATTCTTGTATCATAAGTTATAATATTTACTTTTGTTTTATATTTATATTGCGTTACTGGATCCCGCAGATTGACCAATGCTATATGACTTTCCAATATTAATATTTTCGTAAACTGTACGAAATCTTTTTAGTTGTCGATAATAATTGCCACTTTCCTTCTTTCTATGCATTCTTCAAGCAATTGTTTGATAGCGAACCTAACTGTTTGGCAAATATAACGACTATTTTTAAAATAATTTAGCTTAAGATTTATATAGCAACTCTATTACTACTGACTATTAATTTACCTTGTATTTTAACGGACATTCAATTACCATTAAACTCCCCAACCTAATTCTGGAATTACGACTAAGTTACTAAGTAAACTATTCAAGCTACCAATCATTACATTACTCCTAAATTACTTTTGAATTGCTGGGTAGTATAATGGTAACTCAATTACCGGTAAACTACAACGTTCAATTTTTTTATTTACTCTTAAGTTACTGGTTAAACTATTTTTAAGCTACCCACCATTACATTACTCCTTAATTACTTTCTAATTACCGGGTAGTATAATGGTGACTCAATTATCATTAAACTACAACATTTAATTTTGTAATTACTATTAAGTTACTAATTAAATTACTTTTACGCTACCACAATACTGAAATACTCCTAAACTACTTCGTATACTACTTTTAAACTAGTAGCCATTTAAATTACTGTTAAATTTCACCTTAGACTACTCTCAAATTACGAAAAAAATTAAATTACTTATAAATGACTTTTCAATACCCAATAAACTACTAAATTAAGCTACCTTGTGTTTGCTGGGATACGACATAAATATACCGTTTAAGCTAGAACACGTCGTAGACGTTCCACCGATCAATCAGTAGTGAATTTGCAAGCACCGCGGGCTACGTACCCTGTAGACTTAAAAACTAATACTACCATACATCGATTTTGCTGAAAATTTCAGGTTATTTTACGCAAATCGTGCAACTACTACATTCAATTAATTTATTTTCTTCGAGATTAGTTATTTACGTAGTAAGTATATAAGATATGGATATTATTAACGCCCGCATGTGAAAATTTGCAATTATGTAATTATATAAGTCCGTTAATAATATACTAAAATCTTATTCACACGTATTTTTATGCGCCATTTTTTTGCACCAGCTATGGATGTAGTCAATACTTCTTTAAAGTTTTCGTGACGTTGTCATTGGTTGCGCTTTCTTGTAGTTCCCCAAAAGTGATCAGGGAGCGACTGTTTTAGTTTGTACAACAGCCCTCTGTGTAAAACTTTGTCAAACGCTGAACTCGCAACTATGAAGATGACAGCGTAGTTTCTCTTTCTTTAAAGATGTTATTAATAATGCCGACTACTCTGTTTACCTGTTGCACAGTAGAATCTTCTTTCCTGAATCCAAGCTGGTAATCAGGTATCAGTTCGTTATTGGTTATAATCGGCATTAATCTTTTTAGAATTCGTTTTTCAAAGAATTTCGAGATGATAGAGAGGACGCTTATAGAACAATATGCGTTAGCTTCATTAGGAGGTTTCCCGGGCTTTTATATCAGGACGATTTTGTGTAACTTTCCACTGTGCTAATAGGTTTCCTGTTCTTAACACTGCAAATAAAGTTAATAATCAATAGCCCTTTTCTAGGCAGTTTTGTTAAGATCCTATAATTATAGGTTGTATCCGGGTAATTTTTTCAATTTCATTGTTTTACTTTTATTTATAGTGAAGCGTTTAATTGGTAGTAAAAATTTTAGAGGAGCTATAAAGTAGTTATCCACTTCTTGTTTGTTATTTGATGCCTGATCTCCCGATAGTGGGGTACACATTCTTAAGCTTTTTCTTTGTCACTTTTAGCTCAATAAGATCCCTTCTTTTTTCTAATTGGCGGCACAGGCCTTTGCGGCTGCTCGAGACGTGGGTTTCCATTGAAAAGGCCCAATTAAAGACCCGCAAAATTACGTAAGCATCGTCATCCTGCGGATAAAGCGATAACTACGAAATTGCGCTGTTTTAAAAAGGTGTTGCGCATGCTACTGATTGAAGAAGGTAGAAGAGTTCCAGCCCGCGGTACAATTAGCATTCTTAATATAAAATTTGTGTAATATCTGGTTTTCTTAATGTTTTGTGTTATTTATAATGTACGCAGTGGCGGCTTCTCTATTAGGTCATTTGGTCAATGACCCTCCAAATATGAATAAGAAAGGTATTTTATTTGCTTTAAAATTACAGAATATTTGCGTTTAAATCAAATTATCAGCGTTTAAATTTCGTGCGTTTAAATAATTGTCAATTTAACCGCAACAGATACGAAAGCTTGCAAATTTACCCGAGGCTAACATGTACTTGCGTCCGCATTTACATAATATTACGATGATAGTTATTGTAATCAATAGTGAGACACACAATTTTATGCGAGTTAGAAAAGAAGATTAAGTAAATGTTTAAATGCTTTCGCAGGGTCTTCAGCCGGACCGCCTACTCCAAAGATAATACTTAGTGCAATTATCTTTGAGTGCAATGCTTACATTGCTTACGTCATCTATCGTTATCTTCGTAGCACGTGTGTGTAAAATACAGATGCTCGAATGCAAATTTCTTATCACATATGACAAACTTTACAGTTGATTTTCTTAGTTGATCGGATAATATTCATAAAGGGACGACTTTTCGTTTTTGTTTCATAATAACGGTGGTACTAGACATTAAAAAATGAAGCTAATAATTGTTTACACATAGAATTTAAATTTAATGCTCGTCCTCAGCGTTTACTTCAAATTCGACCAACCAGTAAATCAATCAATAACAAGCTCATTAAAATTTACAATAATTTTTCATTGCTTAACATAGAAATGCACATCTTTCTTGTCTCATAGTATTGTCAATTGCGTAGAAATGTTTGAATTCTTTTTAACACAGAGAAATATCGCACTCTTTCCACTGTAGTAATATGTAAAGTCAATCAATTGTTTTATTTAATATATGTATCTATTTTTAGTTTTTACAAACTTTTTTATTATAGTCTTTAATTGACCTCACAAGTGATTTTTATTTTTTCTTTTAAATGCTATAAATCCGTAACATTATTTTTACAACATAATGATTAATGCATCATCTGAAAACAGTAAACATAAAACACTAAAATCTATTATTTATTTCAAATCCACAAATCCAATCTAACGAATCATACACAGATTCTTTAAAATTACTGTAAACTTCTTTATTTTTATGTTTACTGGTTGGTCGAATTTGAAGTAAAGGCTGAGGACTAGCATTAAATTTAAACTCTAGATGTGTAAACAATTCTTAGCTATTTATTTTTTAACGTTTTGTACCACAGTTATTATGAAACAAAAACGATAAGTCGTCCCTTACAAATGAATATTATCAATCAACTAAGAAAATCGACTGTAAAGTTTGTCATACGTGATAAGAAATCTGTATTTAACACAACGACGGTAAGGGTAGATGACGTAAATCAGGTAAGCAATGTAAGCATTGCACTCAAAGATAATTACAGTAAGTATTATCTTTGGCGTAGGCGGCCCGGCTGAAGACCCTGCGAAAGCATTTAAACATTTACTTATCTTCTTTTCTAACTCGCATAAAATTGTATTATGTGTGTCTCACTCTTGATTACAATAACTATCATCGTAATATAATGTAAATGCGGGCACAAGTACGTGTCAGCCTCGGGTAAATTCGCAAGCTTTCGTATCTGTTGCGTTTAAATTGACAATTATTTAAACGCATGAAATTTAAACGCTGATAATTTGATTTAAACGCAAATTTTCTGTAATTTTAAAGCAAATAAAATACCTTTCTTATTCATTTTTGGAGGGTCATTGACCAAATGACCTAATAGAGAAGCCGCCACTGGTTGTGATTGATAATTTTTGTCAAAAATAGTTGTGCTTAAGGTTAAAGTTACAAGAACGTGATCAAAACACAGATATATATATATATATATATATATATATATATATATATATATATATATATATATATATACATGTCCTATGCCTTTAGTAATGAAGAAGAATTTTTGTTATGTCGATTGACCAGTCTATGAACTTAATTGTTGATAAGTAATTTAACTGTCTTGCTTGGATTACTTCCCATACTGTTCTACTACGTGGGTCTGCGGGGTGTTTAGCGTTATAATCGTCTCCCGAAATGAATGAAGTGTAAGAAGCGGTATGCGCCCGAGACAGTCTTCAACTAAAATAGATGTCGCTTGCAGGTATTCTCATGCTCATGATGTTTTGTCTTTTCTGATTATAATAACTGAACCTCGTCTTGCATTACCGTTAGGGTGTTTGGTGTCCTAAATGCAGTATCCCCGAATCTTCGTTTTTTTTGCTTCCGCCATAAGATCCGAAATTACTTTGTTTTGATTTGTAATTATTTCGTGCTACTTGATTTGTGCTTCTATGCCTTTACAGTGGTCAAAATTTAATGGGTGCATGTACAGTATGTGTCCTTTGTTGGTTTTGTGTATATTGCCTTGATGTTGCGTTGTGTCATGAAGATTCCTGATTACTACTATGTAGCTTTTCTCTTCCTTTAAACTGAAGGTATGTTGAGCACCCTTGTTATTGTTGTGTATTTTTTTAACATTGTCGGGTAATAAATTCCAAGGAAACACTAGTGCAGTAATAAAGGTCAATGTGACATTCCAAAGTGTATCAAATCATAGTCATTATATGACAGTTGGAGATAAATTTATGTGCACACTAAACATTCTAGTTGAACTGTAATCCAGTCAAGTGCTTTTCAATTTTAAATAATTTACTTTTATCAATTTTTATCGCACGTGTGGTTAATAGTAGATTTATATAAAATGATAGTAGCAAGGCAAGCAAAACACTTCAGTTCATAAAATATTAGATTAGAGCAGTAGTACCCATTTAAATGGTTTTTTTCCATTGAACACTTGTATTAGTTATTACACATTTTCCTCATTTATTTAGATGTTTTGGCAGCGCAAATGTTTTTAAAAAACATCCTCACAAAGACATTTTAATACAACTTCTATATTTAGCAAAGACGTGTTTTCTAAGATTTTTCTTGGCATTATTATGAGAAACGGTCAATTTTCAACAATTCTCTACAATACATAACTCATTTATCAAAAATTACTTTTAAATCCTCGGGGTATAATTTTAAGAGTTTTGTTGATGTCATTGTAACTTCTTAGGAAGTAAGAAAAGTTAATTGAGGAATAAATCCAAAGGCTGCATTTATAGTTTCTTGTCCAATAGATTTTGTACTAACAAATGCGGGGCCCCTAAAAAAGGAGGGGCCACGCTTACTTGTACACAGCCTACAATCAGTCTTACTAGTGAAAATAACAAACTGTAAACTAATAGGCATCCCGATAGTTTGGCGCCGTCATTACCAAAGTTCAAATTGAAAATAATCGTTAGTACTTTATCTGAAATTAAATTAAATATCAGATCTTTAGTTATCGTAAAAGCATATTACGAACGAATTCGGTCACTTCACTTTGTCACTAATTCACTTTCATTTAACTTTGTAAAATGACAAGTACAATATTTAAAACTAATCTGGGAAAAGATCAAAAAAATGCAATTAACAACATGCTAATTGAAACGAAAGGGTTTCAAATAAGAGATACTGACGTATTCTTAATAGGATATCCAAAAACAGGTAAGGATAATAGATGTTATATTTAACTATGCAAAAAGTTAAGGGTCGTATCCGTATAAGTATGAAAGAATCACACTTCATTTTTGATGATAGTCGTAGGAAAACTAGTTTTACAAAATTTTTTTTTGTAGGCACAACATGGGCACAAGAAATGATTTGGTTAATTGTAAACAATTTAAATTACGAAGGTGCAAAAGTGTTTGTTGATGAACGGTTTCCAATTCTGGAGTAACAACTTTTTCAATCACATTTTTTAATTACGCAATGTTAATTTTTTAGATTATGCGGATTTTACTCAAATGTTAAATCGGTTCCAGAATGTCATAGGAATTCTATAGAATTCGCCAAACAGTTGAAAGATCCACGTTGTTTGAAGACGCATTTAAAACACGAATACCTTCCCGAAGAGATCCTAAACCAAACTGAAAAAGCAAAAGTATGAATTATTTCCAATTGCGTTCTAATTTACTATTTTATCTTTAGGTAATTTATATTGCGCGGAACCCAAAAGATACCTGTTTGTCCACTTACCATTACTATAAAAATATGCTCAACATCATCGACTGCAGTTTAGAAGAATTCTGCGACTATTTTATTAGTGGAACAAGTAAGTAAAACGTATAATTAAAACAAGAACTAAAACAGTTGTATAGATCCTTATACTGGCGATTACTGGAATCACGTTTTATATTTTTGGCAACGCAGAAACCAACCGAACGTTCTCTTCATCAAGTACGAAGATATGAAGTGTAATTTAATAAATGTCATTCGAAAAGTCGCTACATTTTTACAAAAAAGTTTGACGGAAGACGAAGAAACGAATTTACTAAACTGGCTCGATTTTAAAAGCATGAAAAATAATTCAGCCGTAAATCACGACGCGCTGTATCAAAAAAGTGGATTCATGAGATCTGGCCAAACTGACGAGCACAAAAAAGAAATGTCTGAAGAAATTATTAAAAAATTCGATTCTTGGATTGAAAACAGTTTAAAGAATACTGACTACGAGATGTAACTATACTTTCTTGTCAATAAAATTTGCAAATGATAAAATTACCTAATGTTCCCTTCTTCTGCAGCTACATGTTTAGTCGCTCAGTTTAACAGCCATGCTTCGATATTTAAAGATTTGTATCGCCTAATTAATCTCTAAAACCAATATTGCACAAACTAGAAACAAAGAATTTATCCGTTCTAAATATGTTATTGCAGTAAAATATTTTTCCTAAAGCAAAAACTAATAGTAACTTAGTTAAAAAGTACAATTATTCGGTCTTATACTATTGAAACGTCCGAGAAATTACTTGCAAATGCAAGAGCCTTCTAGAACTGTTATCTAGTTTCTAGAAAATATAGCGAAAAGTGAGGAACGATCGAGAAGAATTCGCTGATGTCTATAAAAGCCGAAGATGGAAATCGTAGGTCAGTTATTGCTGGAATGTGAAAGCATGCAGTATTAAGATTATCAAGTTGAAATAAATACGTATCGTTAGCACGCGCGGCGTTTTAAATAAATAACAGTGTACACCGAATCGAGTGAACGTTATCTAATCTTATCTTAACTGTTATACAACGGTTATACATAAATTATAGTGTAAGTGTTTTTATTATTAGATTTTAGTAGTTCGGTCAATTTAAAAGTATACATATTTCTATAATAAGTAAACGTAGTTTTAGTCGTTTTAAATAAATTAGTTAATAATAAATAAAATTGCAACACTATAATAAGTTAGTGTTAATGTACACTCGAGAGAAGAAAAAACGAGAGACTGCCTGCTTCTAAGACAATTAGAACAAAGGGCATAAAAAGCAAAGGTAAATTTTACTCAGCATTATTGAAAACTATAAAATTATTTTTGTTCAAGTCAAAATCAACTCGGAAAAAATTGAAATTCCTCAAGAATCAACTAAGTAAATAGAAACTTATCTACATTTTAAACGGGAATTCCATTATCTGAAACAAATTCATGCATAAAAATTCATTATAATAATTTAATTATTTTATTATTAAAATTTTATAAACTAAATAAGGTATACTATTTTATGTATTTTCGTCTGTGGCACGAACGAAACGAGAGATCATTTTTTCGAAGCTGGAGACTGTCTGAAAGCCGTCAAAATGTCAAAATGCATTAGTAAATTGGGCGTAACATTTTCGAAATGTAACACACGAGTAACGGGAGCGCCTAATTTTTGTAACATGTCGCTAAAGATCTTTTCCTCCTTTTTTACCCACGGTCTTCTGTCGTCATTTATTTGGTAAGGAGTGACGTGTATGTGCACTCTAATACCTACAAATTGCTTTTATCAATAATGAAAATTAAATACAAATTAACCCACCTAGACGTGTTAAAGTTTCCAGTAAACTTCTAGATGTGATCCAGGTATTTTTTTGTCCCGAATGGCCTCCATCTAACCAATACATGTCTTCAATTTGGGACACTAATTGCATCATAGTTTGATCGTCTGGCGTTAACGTTTTAAGATAGTGAAATTCGTATAAGAGTTGGTTTAAGACAACACAGCCTTTACTAAAACCTATTAATATGAAATTGGTTTTATCTAAATTTAAATTTTGTCGCCAACACGAGTCGTGTTTAGAATTACGTCTTTCCAAACGTTCGTCAGATGTAGTTGTTTCGACCACCTGAAACGACCGCAAAAATATTGTTATCAACGATTTCGCAAATAGACAGTTACATCTTTTGAACTTTTATCGGCATTCGTGTTCCACGCAGAATCTAAGTAACTACCAGAGCGTAGCTTCTCCGAAACTCCCTGCAATATTTTTTCGAAATGTTGAAGAGCGTAATCAGTGGGAGTGTGTTCGGGAACACCGCCGCTACCGCTGGGCACAATTAAATTTAAATTCTAATGTGTAAACAATTGTTAGCTATTCATTTTTTAATGTCTTGTACCACAGTTATTATGAAACAAAAACGATAAGTCGTCCCTTACAAATAAATATTATCGATCAACTAAGAAAATCGACTGTAAAGTTTGTCATACGTGATAAGAAATCTGTATTAAACACACACGTGCTGCAACGATAACGATAGATGACGTAAGTCAGGTAAGCAATGTAAGCATTGCACGCAAAGATAATTACACTAAATATTATCTTTGGCGTAGGCGACCCGGCTGAAGACACTGCGAAAGTATTTAAACATTTACTTATCTTCTTTTCTAACTCGCATAAAATTGTATTATGTGTGTCTCACTCTTGATTACAATAACTATCATCGTAATATAATGTAAATGCGGACACAAGTATGTGTCAGCCTCGGGTAAATTCGCAAACTTTCGTATCTGTTGCGTTTAAATTGACAATTATTTAAACGCATGAAATTTAAACGATGATAATTTGATTTAAACGCAAATTTTCTGTAATTTTAAAGCAAATAAAATACCTTTCTTATTCATTTTTGGAAGGTCATTGACCAAATGACCTAATAGAGAAGCCGCCACTGTTGTGATTGATAATTTTTGTCAAAAATAGTTGTGCTTAAGATTAAAGTTACAAGAACGTGATCAAAACACAGATATATATATATGTCCTATGCCTTTAGTAATGAAGAAAAATTTTTGTTAAGTCGATTGACCAGTCTATGAACTTAATTGTTGATAAGTAATTTAACTGTCTTGCTTGGATTACTTCCCATACTGTTCTACTACGTGGGTCTGCGGGGTGTTTAGCGTTATAATCGTCTCCCGAAATGAATGAAGTGTAAGAAGCGGTATGCGCCCGAGACAGTCTTCAACTAAAATAGATGTCGCTTGCAGGTATTCTCATGCTCATGATGTTTTGTGTCTTTTCTGATTATAATAATTGAACCTCGTCTTGCATTACCGTTAGGGTGTTTGGTGTCCTAAATGCAGTATCCCCGAGAATCTTCGTTTTTTTTGTTTCCGCCATAAGATCCGAAATTACTTTGTTTTGATTTGTAATTATTTCGTGCTACTGGATTTGTGCTTCTATGCCTTTATAGTGGTCAAAATTTAATGGATGCATGTATAGTATGTGTCCTTTGTTGGTTCTGTGTATATTGCCTTGATGTTGCATTGTGTAATGAAGATTCCTGATTACTACTACTATGTAACTTTTCTCTTCCTTTAAACTGAAGTTATGTCGAGCAACCTTGTTATTGTTGTGTATTTTTTTAACATTGTTGGGTAATAAATTCCAAGAAAACACTAGTGCGGTAATGAAGGTCAATCTGGCATTCCAAAGTGTATCAAATCATAGTCATTATATGACAGTTGGAGATAAATTTATGTGCACACTAAACATTCTACTTGAACTGTAATCCAGTCAAGTGCTTTTCAATTTTAAATAATTTACTTTTATCAATTTTTATCGCACGTGTGGTTAATAGTAGATTTATATAAAATGATAGTAGCAAGGCAAGCAAAACACTTCAGTTCATAAAATATTAGATTAGAGCAGTAGTACGCATTTAAATGTTTTTTCCTCATTTATTTAGCAATGTTTTGGCAGCATAAATGTTTTTAAAAAACATCCTCACAAAGACATTTTAATACAACTTCTATATTTGGCAAACACTTGTTTTCTAAGATTTTTCTTGGCATTATTATGAGAAACGGTCAATTTTCAACAATTCTCTACAATACATAACTCATTTATCAAAAATTACTTTAAAATCCTCGGGGTATAATTTTAAGGGTTTTGTTGATGTCATTGTAACTTCTTAGGAAGTAAGAAAAGTTAATTGAGGAATAAATCCAAAGGCTGCATTTATAGTTTCTTGTCCAATAGATTTTGTGCTAACAAATGCGGGACCCCTAAAAAGGGAGGGGCCACGCTTACTTCTACACAGCCTACAATCAGTCTTACTAGTGAAAATAACAAACTGTAAACTAATAGGCATCCCGATAGTTTGGCGCCGTCATTACCAAAGTTCAAATTGAAAATAATCGTTAGTACTTTATCTGAAATTAAATTAAATATCAGATCTTTAGTTATCGTAAAAGCATATTACGAACGAATTCGGTCACTTCACTTTGTCACTAATTCACTTTCATTTAACTTTGTAAAATGACAAGTACAATATTTAAAACTAATCTGGGAAAAGATCAAAATGCAATTAACAACATGCTGATTGAAACGAAAGGGTTTCAAACAAGAGATACTGACGTATTCTTACTAGGATATCCAAAAACAGGTAAGTATAATAGATGTTATATTTAAATGTGCAAAAAGTTAAGGGTCGTATCCGTATAAGTATGAAAGAATCACACTTCATTTTTGATGATAGTCGTAGGAAAACTAGTTTTACAACATTTTTTTTGTAGGCACAACATGGGCACAAGAAATGATTTGGTTAATTGTAAACAATTTAAATTACGAAGGTGCAAAAGTGTTTGTTGATGAACGGTTTCCAATTCTGGAGTAACAACTTTTTCAATCACATTTTTTAATTACGCAATGTTAATTTTTAGATTATGCGGATTTTACTCAAATGTTAAATCGGTTCCAGAATGTCATAGGAATTCTATTGAATTCGCCAAACAGTTGAAAGATCCACGTTGTTTGAAGACGCATTTAAAACAGGAATACCTTCCCGAAGAGATCCTAAACCAAACTGAAAAAGCAAAAGTATGAATTATTTCCAATTGCGTTCTAATTTACTATTTTATCTTTAGGTAATTTATATTGCGCGGAACCCAAAAGATACCTGTTTGTCCACTTACCATTACTATAAAAATATTCTCAACGTCATCGACTGCAGTTTGGAAGAATTCTGCGACTATTTTATTAGTGGAACAAGTAAGTAAAACGTGTAATTAAAACAAGAACTAAAACAGTTGTATAGATCCTTATACTGGCGATTACTGGAATCACGTTTTATATTTTTGGCAACGCAGAAACCAACCGAACGTTCTGTTCATCAAGTACGAAGATATGAAGTGTAATTTAATAAATGTCATTCGAAAAGTCGCTACATTTTTACAAAAAAGTTTGACGGAAGACGAAGAAACGAATTTACTAAACTGGCTCGATTTTAAAAGCATGAAAAATAATTCAGCCGTAAATCACGACGCGCTGTATCAAAAAAGTGGATTCATGAGATCTGGCCAAACTGACGAGCACAAAAAAGAAATGTCTGAAGAAATTATTAAAAAATTCGATTCTTGGATTGAAAACAGTTTAAAGAATACTGACTACGAGATGTAACTAAACTTTCTTGTCAATAAAATTTGCAAATGATAAAATTACCTAATGTTCCCTTCTTCTGCAGCTACATGTTTAGTCGCTCAGTTTAACAGCCATGATTCGATATTTAAAGATTTGCATCGCCTAATTAATCTCTAAAACCAATATTGCACAAACTAAAAATATGTTATTGCTGTAAAATATTTTTCCTAAAGCAAAAACTAATAGTAACTTAGTTCAAAAGTACAATTATTCGGTCTTATACTATAATAAGTTAGTGTTAATGTACACTCGAGAGAAGAAAAAACGAGAGACTGCCTGCTTCTAAGACAATTAGAACAAAGGGCATAAAAAGCAAAGGTAAATTTTACTCAGCATTATTGAAAACTATAAAATTATTTTCTTTATTGTATCATAAATTGATGATAAATGAGAACGCTTGCATAACTCATTGATAACAGTATTTGTTTCTATAAATCATTTCCTGTTTTTGTTAGAATTTCGTATCGATTTTAACAATTATAGATAAGATAATAAATAAGAATTTAAAAAAACAAACCTTTGAAAATCAACTCGGAAAAAATTGAAATTCCTCAAGAATCAACTAAGTAAATAGCAACTTATCTACATTCTAAACGGGAATTCCATTATCTGAAACAAATTCGTGCATAAAAATTCTTTACAATAACTTAATTATTTTATTATTAAAATTTTATAAACTAAATAAGTTTTTAAAGGTATACTATTTTATGTATTTTCGTCTGTGGCACGAACGAAACGAGAGATCATTTTTTCGAAGCTGGAGACTGTCTGAAAGCCGTCAAAACGTCAAAATGCATTAGTAAATTGGGCGTAACATTTTCGAAATGTAACACACGAGTAACGGGAGCGCCTAATTTTTGTAACATATCGCTAAAGATCTTTTCCTCCTTTTTTACCCACGGTCTTCTGTCGTCATTTATTTGGTAAGGAGTGACGTGTATGTGCACTCTAATACCTACAAATTGCTTTTATCAATAATGAAAATTAAATACAAATTAACCCACCTAGACGTGTTAAAGTTTCCAGTAAACTTCTAGATGTGATCCAGGTATTTTTTTGTCCCGAATGGCCTCCATCTAACCAATACATGTCTTCAATTTGGGACACTAATTGCATCATAGTTTGATCGTCTGGCGTTAACGTTTTAAGATAGTGAAATTCGTATAAGAGTTGGTTTAAGACAACACAGCCTTTACTAAAACCTATTAATATGAAATTGGTTTTATCTAAATTTAAATTTTGTCGCCAACACGAGTCGTGTTTAGAATTACGTCTTTCCAAACGTTCGTCAGATGTAGTTGTTTCGACCACCTGAAACGACCGCAAAAATATTGTTATCAACGATTTCGCAAATAGACAGTTACATCTTTTGAACTTTTATCGGCATTCGTGTTCCACGCAGAATCTAAGTAACTACCAGAGCGTAGCTTCTCCGAAACTCCCTGCAATATTTTTTCGAAATGTTGAAGAGCATAATGAGTGGGAGTGTGTTCGGGAACACCGCCGCTACCGCTGGGCACAAAATTTTCGTAACAACTAAACGTTTTAAATTCGATCCTAAATTTGTTTGCTTTTGTTGTAATTAACGTAATTTTAAAAATGCACTACGTACCTAGAAGGGCGTACGACCAAAATGTGACAATTCGGAAAGTGCGAATGCAAAATTCTTGCGGTATCTTCTAAGTTCCATATAACATAATTCTTGTGATCTTTGTGAGATTGCATGTTTTCAGCAAAATCCTGTAAACATATTTTTTTTAGTATTATTGCAGTAGCTCTAAATATTCTTCAATAAACAATTATTAAATAAAAACGGCACTTCATACTACTTCAAGACTGAAATGTAAAATATCGAACTATCAGAATAATTGTAAATTTTTGATTATTTAATAAACAATAATAGTAATATAAATCATCAAAATCTTAGAAAATGGGAAAGTTGGCTATTACAAAGAATGTTCGTTTTTGACTTTCATAGGCAATGGCAAACCATCAGATCGACAATACTACGATTAGATGCACTATGACGATGCTTAATACAAGACTGTAAACTTGGCTAAACGGTGCATTACCGGAGCCTGTAAAAACACCTCGGGTTAAGTGCTAAATGCCATTTTAAGTCTATCACCTGTGCACATCTTCTTGAAAGGTGCAGCCAGAATGGCAGCTTGTAGATTACTGGCCACTAGAAAACCACAGCTAATAATCTAGGGCATGGCAAGATCATGTCACACATAAGTAAACCAATCGTAGAAATAGGCTCTGACTTAATAAACAAAGTCATTGACTTTGAAAAGGACTACATAGTTCACATTGGTTGGGATCCGGACCAACAACCAACCGCCACAAATAAGAACATCATGTTTTACAGGGATGGATCTAAATTTAAAGGGCGCTTAAGATTTGGTGTACACAGCACCAATCCTAGAACCAACGAAACAGTCAGTCTAGGAAAACTATTCAACATCTTTCAATCTGAAATGCGAGATATTAGCTTATGCGTGTCAGTATAGAATAGTATATTAAAACACAAGTTACAGAGTGAACGTGCTTCAATCACGAGACCGGGTTTCATACATGAGCCGCGCAGCGGCGAGTTTATGAAGCGGTCGAGTTTTGAATAGCCTTCTGCAACGAATGTTTATACTATTTTCTCTATTTCGGTAGATATTTACATTATTTATTAAATTTAAAATGTCCATTATTTTCCAGCAGGGAAATTTTTATTAGAATTTTTGTGTTGGCAACACTTACACTTTGACATATTGACATTATGTGTTAACCTAAAATATCATACGCAATTATCTCTTTATACATTTATAAGTTAATAACTTTGAATTAATAGTACGTTTTTATTTTATCTTGGCATCAAAATTTGAATTTCAATTGTTAAGTTCCAATAATTTTGATTTCTTTTTCATGTAACGTCAACTTACGATGCAGAGATACCAACTTAGAAAATAAAAGTTACCAAAAATCAATAAAGAATAGACTTTATTCTAACACTAAAATGCGTGCGTGAAAGAGTAATTTTAAAACCGAAATAGAGAAAAGGAATTATATAACCGAAACATACATTATTACAAACAGTCAGGCAGCACTGAAAGTGTTGAACTAGTCAATGTAAGCTCAAACTTCAAACCTTAAGCCAAAGGAACACAGTACGATTCTGCTGGATCCCAAATCACCGTGGTATAGAAGGAATTAAAAAAGCAGACCAGCTCGCAAAACAAGCAACCCGCAATGATGCAAGTCCAGAACCTGGTCTCAACATATAAAAAACCAAACCCGCTCAGCCATCAATTAACGGGTTAATGTCGCCCATCAGCGGAATTGGGAAAACTGCAATAAAGCAAAACATTGCAAAATATTGTTAAAAACTCCAAACCCACAGACCATCATATCAAGCAAGTAGTCAGTCAGTAGTCATTCTTCTGACAGGCATTGGAGCCTCTATTGACAACCGCAAGGTAATAGGAAACATCGCAAGTCTAATAAAAGACACGGATGTAGACCTATTGACTTGAAAACGCCCACAGTACAAAAAGCCCGAAAGGCTGACGTGTCTATGTCAGGTACAGGAAATCGGAATTTAATCTAATCTAACCATTCGTTTTTCCTTGGGAACACAAATGCTGTTAATACATCGAAGACGATATGCGATCACTCGTCTTAATCGGAAAAAATTTGAGTATATTTCAAATTAAATGGATCAGAATATGCAACGGAAAAGCAATATATATACTTGTTTTTTTTTGCATTTCGGGAAGGTCCAATATGTGAATCGTTAATCACGGCCCCACTTGATAGAATTTTTAATGTTTTGAATTCCCCCTAGACAAAAGAGCAGCATGGTTAAGTTTTGTTGGAACATGACAGCATATAGCATAAGAAAATATTTGCAGTTGCATACAAACGCCTTTAAAAAATTAGGATTTGTTTTTAGTCACCCTAAGACTATAGTGAAGTCTATCTACAAAAAACAGTGGAAATTTGGAAAGCGAGAGACTTTTCGACTTGCTCTAAAAGTTTGGACAGTAGCAATACTCCGCAAATTCAACCTTTGGAATGGTGATAAGCTTTATTGGTGCGACTTTATTCTTTACACATAACAAATTAATGTGTACTCGTTTGGCCCGATCTATAGATCTACATACAAGCACCGTAACATTTGCTAGATGAATCAGGAAAACCATGAATTTGGATCTCAATAAAATTTGAACAGCTAATACGACGATTAATTTTTAATACACTTAGTTCACTCAACTCTGAACGAGAAGTCAACCACTTTTCTCCAATAGAAGTTGGAACCGAGTTTTTCCAAGTTAGTTTTTACAACCAAAGTTGCTGTACAACAAATTTAGCTAAAAGGAGGAAAAAGAGGATCAAAAATTTGAGCAGTTTAAAAAAGCATTGTTCGCTTGGAGACAATTTAAAAAATATAGAAGAACCAACGATCGATTCTACAAATTGGCAAATCGCCTGTAATCTCGACTAGTACTAAACAAGAAAGATTAATTTTGTACGATGAACATTGATCAGTAAGGCTTAAAATTGATATGCTTCTAGGCTGGGTAGATAAATTCAGGCTTTGACATAGACTCGAACGTATATAATTCGCTTGTGACCCTAAATCTAAAAGGCATCTAACTGAATGTGTTTCCATAAGAATCCAGAATTTGTACAGAAACAGTCAGCAACAGTACCTGCAGTATGTTTGAAGAAAACGCTGAAATAGATAGAAGGCTCCAAGATAGTATCTGTAGGTACCGATGAGCCTTCTAAGAGTAACATGGTATGATGCTTGAATTTGCTTTTTCAACATGTAAACTTTGATTTGCATTGATTTAGAAAATGCCCTTTTTTTAATGTAATTGAGACAAAATTGTAATTCTTTTACTTTTGCCAGACGTTCTTTTAGAGAGAAACTCTGAAACAAGCTGCATTGGGAAAAACAGTCAGTTGCAATGTGACCTTTAGATTGATTTGATGATGCTTTGGTTGTTGTGAGATCCAAAAACCGATAGATAAGAAGTATTTTTCAAGAATTCTTTAAATTGAGTAGGCAAAATTATACAAAATAGTGAATGTATGCAGTTTGTATGTAGCTTGCAATTCGGGAAGGGAGTTACAAAGATTAAAAGATAGATTATAAGTTTACCTGCTCACTGTAATATTGTATTATAACCATTCAAAATACGTGCCAAATAGTAACGCTTTTATTAACCTTTACCAACAACAAATATCCGATTCGAAGGACCATGTTACGGTTTCTTTGTTTTTGACGTTCACTGCTTGAAGGATTTAATTAACCAGGTCTTGTGTTTGATATAAATGGACTGTTAAATTATAAATATATTTTTAACAACAAACAAAAACTTGTTCATAATTTACACGTGTTATTATTTTTATTGGCGGTTCGAGATGCTATAGTCTATGATTATCTATGCTAACTAGAAAAAGTTTATAAGTGTTCAAAATATTACAAAAAATTTACTAATAAAAAATAACTCGAGCGAAAGTTATTTATAAAAGCTCTGGTATAGAAGCATATGTTGCAAAAAACGGAAGAACGTTGTATTCGCAATGTTGTGCTAATAAACCTCTTTATTTTGAATTGTTACACTTTGTAAGATGTATAAAGTTTTGGCAAAAAAATGCTTTTATATTCGTGTCCCTACTAATAGTAAATAGAGTATTGACCTCCAAATAGACAAAAAATACAATGCTGTCTCGAGCAGTTCTATTTTGCTATATTTAGCAAGTGACTGACACAGTTATTTCTGATTCCTCGCGCAAAATTATCGTCACAAGTAGAAGTAGTCTATTTTTGAATAAAACAACTTATGTTCCTCGAAGTTTAGACTAAAGGATTTATACAAATTTCATTCAACGTTGAACTATATACTTTTGTACGCAAACATATTGTGTATATGTAAACACCTACACGGGCATAAATATAACCGATATAAATTATAACATTTGGCAGGCGTCACATTCTTACTTAGATATGCCGGAAAAAAATCGAAAAAAAAAACAAAGAGCACAAATGACACAAAAACAGAATAACCAGAAGAAAAAATAATACCAACAAATTGAACATACTGTTGCGTATTTATTAATTAATAACTAATTTATTTAAACGACTATAAATACGTTTACTAATTCTAGAAATATGTACACTTTTAAATTAACCGAACTAATTAAATCTAATAATATTTAATGAAAACACTTACACGAATTTATGTATAACACTATCACCAACACGAGATAAGATAACGTCCTCGGATTTCACACTGTAAGTCACGTTCACTCGATTCGGTGTACACTGTTATTTATTTAAAACTTCGCACGTGCTAATCACTTATTTATCTTCACTTGAACAATCTTCTTAATACTGCATGCATTCACATTCCAGCAATAACTGACCTACGATCTGTCTCGTAGCTATATATAGACATACGGAAATCCTTCTCGATCGTTCCTCACTTTTCGCTATAACTTCTAGAAAATAGATAACAGCCTTCTAGAAAGCTCTTGCATTTGCAAGTAATTTCTTGAACGTTTCACTGCCCCCTTCTTAGGACTGTTCTGTCCCAGAACAGGAGACTGGATGCGACACCGGTAAAAGGGATCGTGGCGATAGCGGCAGCTTCCTCCATTTCGGCAACTTCCTTGACCATAAAAGTAACAGTCAATGGACTTTTCCTGACCCAATACTCTCCTCGGTTGGTAACTACAGACCAACACTTGAATGCCTGTTCCTCGGAAGACGACCTTCAACTTGTTTCGAACTGTCCTCCAATTCAGTTGATCTAAGCCACAACCAAGCTTGGGTACTGCCAATTTCTTAACATGATGGAACTCCATTTGTCTCTTGAGACTCCATAATGTTCGCCACAGATCTTTGTATAACGGCTTGACACGTGAGTATTTCTTGGTGACCAGATAGAAAACGAAGCGTCCGTCACCACGTAGTCCTAAAACCTTTCCGACTGCCGGTTGCTGTCTTCGTAATTCATCTAGCTGCCCAAACTTCTTTTTAAACACGACTGCAACCCCTTTGGACATGTCAAGATCCTCGGTCACGATGTACGATGGCGTAATCTTTTTGTGTCTGGAACAGGTCTTGTTGTTCCTCGGTGGTAACTTCGAACCTAGTTTTTCCAGAACCTCCGTATAAGTTCATCACTCTTTCGAACTGTATTTCTTCGATTGGATTCCTGGTTCTGCTACTTCTTACTCTGGTTCGGACCTGAACTTGCGGATTGTGGTTATCGCCAGCAAACGGGGCTAGACGATCGACGTGGACCACTTTTGGCTTGCCTCTGGGCGGTTTTCGGATGCGGTATATAACGTCGTTAATACGCTGCACGACTTCATAGGGGCCCTCCCATTGCCTTTGCAGCTTCGGCGACAAACCACGTCTCCTTTGAGGGTTATACAACCAGACCATATTGCCAGGTTGAAACCCACCATTTTGCGCCTTGACGTCATATCTTATTTTCATCCTGTCGCTGGCAATTTGTGTGTTTTTACGGACCTCTTCATGTACTTCGTCTAACCTCTTGGCCAGCTTGCTGACGTAATCTTCTCCAGCAACTTCTTCTTCCGGTCTTCGCCCAAATTGAAGATCGCATGGTAATCTTATCTCACGACCGAGCATGACACAGGATGGTGTTTGGCCTGTGCTTTCGTGAACGGATGATCGGTATGCCATTAAGAAAAGGTGCAAGTACTGATCCCAGTCCCTTTGGTGTTCGGACACTATCTTGGCTAAGTACTTGCCCATTGTTCGATTCATCCGTTCAACCATGCCATCAGACTGAGGATGGAGAGGCGTTGTCCTAGTCTTTTTAATTCCTAACAGTCGGCAAACTTCTTGAAACAGCCCAGACTCAAAATTGCGACCTTGATCGGAGTGTAATTCCAACGGAACTCCAAACCAGCAGAAAAACTCCTTTACTAATACGTCTGCGACTGTAGCTGCTTCCTGATTGGGTATGGCGTAAGCCTTCGTCCATTTCGTGAAATAATCCATCGCCACCAGGATGTATTTATTTCCCGAATCGGATTCTGGGAACGGCCCTGCGATGTCAATCGCTACTCTTTCCAAAGGGCTTCCTACGTTGTATTGTTTCATGGGTGCTTTACGCTTTCTCGCTGGACCATTTCCTGATGCGCAGACTATGCATATACGGCACCATTTCATGACGTCCTCTTTGCAGTTTATCCAGTAGAATCGTTCTCGCACTTTGCCCAACGTCTTCTTAATGCCAAAGTGTCCTCCTGATGTCCCATCGTGGAGATGCTTCAACACTTCTGTCACCCTGCTCTTTGGCACTACCAGCTGTAGTCTGTTTCCCGTGCCCACGGCACTTTCTAGGGATCGCTTAAGAAGACCGTCTTCTACTATCAAGGAGTCCCACTGCGCCCAGTACGCTTTGATATTTCTGCCCAAAGCACTCACTTCTTCCCAGGTTGGTCGTCGGCCGCTTTCTTTCCAGTCGAGGAGTTGTCTTATTTCAGGATCGTCTTCTTGTTCGCAACGTAACTGCTCAGGTTCCCACTCATCATCAACCATAGCAGTTCTCCGGACGCATTCGACTTTTTCTTCCAGTCGCGAACAATGGCTGCAGTCCGCCGGACATGGTCTTCTGGACAAGGCATCAGCGTTCCGATGACTGCTTCCGGCACGGTGTTCTGTGTCATAGTCATACTCTTGCAGTCTCTCAATCCATCTTGCCACTTGTCCTTCTGGGTTACGGAACTGCAGAAGCCATTTTAAAGCGGCGTGGTCTGTTCTCAGTAAAAATTTTCGTCCATACAAATACTTGTAGAAATGTTCGATGGACTTAACGACTGCTAACAGCTCCCTCCTAGTCACGCAATAATTCCTTTCTGGTCTGGACAAACCTTGCTAAAATAGGCGATAACTTTTCTTGTCCATCTTGAACTTGCGAAAGGACCGCGCCTATGGCCAGATTGCTTGCGTCAGTATCCAAAACAAACTTTCCATCTTCTCTTGGATAACCCAAAATCGGCGAAGTGACTAGGGCTTGTTTTAGTTGATTAAAAGAACTTTCGCAGTCTTCATTCCATCTAAATTCTGCTTTTTCTTCGGTTAATTTTGTCAATGGTTTGGCAATATTGGCAAATCCGGGTACAAATCTCCTATAATAAGTGCACAACCCAAAGGAAACTTCGGACCTGATGTTTGTCGATCGGTCTTGGCCATGCTTGCACTGCTCGGATTTTGTCTGGGTCAGCCCTTACTCCATCTCTAGATACGACGTGGCCAAGGTATTGGACTTCCTTCTTAAATACGTGGCACTTCTTTGGGCTCAGTTTGAGGTTAGCCCCACGTAATCGCTGGAACACTTCCTTCAAGTTGTTCAAGTGCTCTTCAAACGACCTTCTAACCACGATCACGTCGTCCAGGTAAACCAAGCACGTCTTCCAAGACAATCCGCGCAAGATGGTCTCCATCAAACGCTCGAACGTTGCAGGAGCGTTACACAGGCCGAAGGGCATTACAGTGAACTGCCACAAACCAGTTCCGATCGTAAAAGCTGTTTTTTCACGATCCTTCTAATTCTACCTGCCAGTATCCACTCTTTAAATCTAATGTAGAAAACCAATCGGATCTTGACAGGGTGTCTAACGTATTGTCAATTCTAGGTAAAGGGTAACTGTCCTTTTTGGTCACGTCGTTTAGCTGTCTGTAGTCTACGCAAAACTTCGTTGATCCATCCTTCTTCTTTACGAGTACCACTGAGGATGCCCGTGGGCTACTTGAAGGTTTAATCACGCCTTCTCTCTCCATATCCGTAATTATTTGTTCGGTTTCCTCTTTTTTTGCCAAGGGAGTCTGCGTGGATGCTGTATCGGCCGGGTGTCTCCGGTATTAATTTTATGTTTTACTACGTTAGTTCTTTCTTTGAAACCACTCTCCAGCGCAAAGACATCTTGATACCCTTGGATCAACACTTTAACTTTAACCAGCTGGTGTTGGCTGAGGTTTTGGCATTTGGAGGTAAGTACGTGCAATAAATGTTGTGGGAACTTCTTCGGCGACGTATCTTCGTTAGATTTCACGCATCTCACAATTTGAGATACTGGCGTACATTGGCCTACCACGGTATTCTTTTTCAACGTTACTGGATTTGAGTTGATATTTAAGATCCTTACTGGTATCGTGTTTTTCACTCAAACTAAAGTTCTGCCAACGAGTAGTCCCTTTTTAACTAAGCTGCCCTCCATTGGTTCAATCGCGCGAATGTAGCCTTCCCGCAGATTTCCATTCAGGCGTGCCATCACCACACTTTCAGTCCTTTGCAGGCAGAATCACGTCTTCACTCAATAAGTCTCCACGGCTGCCTTCTCTGACGAATGAAAAGGAATTTCTTCATTGTCGATCTTCAGGACATCGTTCTTCATATCCAAATGGAACCCATACTTCTTTATCACGTCCATTCCCAGGATAACTTCTTCCGTGATGTCGGCTACCAGTACTTGATGGTCGAGTACTCCATTTCCCAAACCAATGGTTACTTTGACTTGTCCGTGAGTAGGTATTTCGTCGCCCGTCGCCGTTCGAAGTCGTACTGTTACTGGTGATGTCTTCTCGTTTTCCAATAACATGTCAGGACGAATGATGGTCTTCGTCGCTCCCGTGTCAACCAGTAACTGAACGCTTCTTCCATTGATCTTGCCATCGAGATAAATGCTATACAACTGCTCCCTAGGCGATGCCATTTGGATTGTAATCTCCGGAGTTTGACTAGATGAGATTACTTTTTGTTTCTTTCGCTCGCCTCGTTCCAAATTTTCGAGCGCTCTTCTAGTCCTCTTCTTAGGTTTGGTACGATGCCGTCGTACATGGCTTATTTCGTCGCAGTTCAAAGCTGTCACTCCTCTTTCCCGAAGTATTCGTCGCGCTATCTCCTCGATGGTTTCCAGTGTCTGCGCGGGTACTTCTGCAGCACAGCAGTCTATGACCATCTTGTTGCGATGCTTGTTTTGCTGCTTCAAACTCCAAAGCATGCACCAAAGCGTCATCCAATGTCTTCGGTCGAGCTAACCGCAGAGTCTGCTGCGTTTCGTTGTCTCGGAGGCCGTCTACAAAGGTATGAATAGCCAACTGCTCCAGGAAGGTATCTGGTGCCGTAGGATACGCAAGCCGTGTTAGTCTGGCGATGTCAGCCTCAAACTCTTGAAGACTTTCGGCAGCTTTCTGAACCCGACTTTTAATTTGAGCCTGGTATACTTGTTGAAGATGAGCATCCCCATATCTCATTTCTAATCGTGATATTAAGAGTTCGTAATTTTCTTGCAGGTGGTCCGGAACAGTTTGTAAAATTCCAAGCGCTTCTCCACGTAAGGACACTATTAAAGACGTCGCTTTCTGCTTGTTGCTCCAAACATTAGCTGTAGCTGCGGCTTCAAACTGCTTGTGGTAGGTTGACCATGGAACTTTACCATCAAAATTCGGTGGTACAACTTTGAACTTGTGAGTGTGTTCTTCTCGATGGTCCATTATTAAATATTCACTCGTGACGCTTCCTTCGCCGTGACAATTCAATCGACTTATTCTTTCTACAAGCAGTTTCATTCTGTCTTCTAGTTTGTCCTCTATTGCTTCCATTTTCTCATTCATAGATTCGCAAATTTCTTCTCTTAAATTTAACATGTCTGCTTGAGTTTCCTCTTGAACAATCTTGATTTGATTTTCTATGCTCGTTCGTATTTCTTCTTTTAAACTTCTAGAACTTTCCTCCATTTTCTGAGAATGTTCGAAGAGTTTTTCTTCCATTTTTCTTGAATTTTCTTCCATTTTTCTGGAATTTTCCGTCAGTTTTTCTTCAATTTTTTGTGAATTTTCGTGAAACTTTTCTTCCGTGTTTCTAGAATTTTCGGACAGTTTTGCTTCGATTTTCTGAGAATTTTCGCCCATTTTCCTATTCATCGATTCGAGAATTTCAAGTATTTTTGAATCCATTTTAACTGCTTGCAAACGCGTCACCGGCATAAATTTAAATATAACACGAATATAAAGTTTTTAAATACACTACTTTTTAAAATGCACTTTTTGTATAACACAAAATTTTAATAACGATCTACTTGTTAATATTAAACCACGGAAACGATTTTAATTAATATCGCGAACACGCACTTGTTAAAAGAAAAAGTTTAATAAACACTATTTTATACTTTATAAATAAACACGCGTATCGCGCAATCAATTACGGAGCGATATTAAATTACTTAATGGTATTTACACTAATAATTCGCGAACGATATCCCACACTGACACCACTGTTGCGTTCTTATTTATTAAAAAACTATTTAAAACGATTAAAAATACGTTTACTTATTCTAGAAATATATACACTTTTAAATTAACCGAACTAATTAAATCTAATAATATTTAATGAAAACACTTACACTAATTTATGTATAACCGTTGTATAACACTATCACTTTTAAACGAAGATAAGATAACGTCCGTGGATAGCTTCACACTTGTTTACACTAAAAATCACGTACACAATTACTCTCGGTAGGTTTATCTCACACGCGTGCTACCGACTTATTTATTTCAACTTGATAATCTTCTTAACACTGCTGTATTCGCATTCCAGCAATAACTGACCTACGATTTCCATGTTCGGCATTTATAGACATCGGCGAATCCTTCTCGAATCCTTCTCGAACGTTCCCTACTTTTCGCTATATCTTCTAGACAGCTTCTAGAAGGCTCTTGCGTTTGTAAATAATTTCTCGAACGTTTCAATAGTTTAATTAAAAACGTATTCATCCTTCAACGATTAAGGGCCATTTGTACAATCATGGTTTAAACTACAGTTTAACTAACCTTGGTTCAATTTCAAAATACTGTCATATTATTGGTTGGCAGTTTTGTTCTGACCAATAATATGAATTTTAAACTTAAACCAAGTTTAGTTAAACCGTAGTTTAAGCTATGATTCTACAACTGGGCCCGAATCATGTCACCACTGTTTCATTCAACACCTTGTTACAGTATCGATATAAAATAATGATTGAATTTCTGTTTATTGTTTAAGGGAATCGAATTCTTATTCATTAATCAGAAACAGTAAACAAAAAAATACATCTGTATTCAACATTTAAAATCAGTTTAATTATGTATTATGCATGATAAATTGCTCACATAATAATTGAAGATTTACTCGTCACTTATAATTACGAAATATTGATTAGATTATAAGCGACTTCTAGACTATAGTTTTAGTCCTAGTTTTTCATTGTAAGCCAAAAAAAGAACTTGACCGTTTTGTCGTTTGCGAATCCAAACAAACTGACGTTTCGCAGGACATTGCAGCTTTCATCTTCAAAGCTCTAATTGTCACTTTATGATTATTACTTTGAAAAGAAAAAAAAATCATGTAAGTGCACTAAATAAATTTTAGAAAAAAGATAAATTTAATAGCATAAAAATAATTTATCTCTGTTTCTATACAATAGTTAATTAACTCTATTAAAGTGTTGATAAATCATTTTTTCGATAAGAGTCTTTTATCAGTCGATTATTAATGTTAATTTATACAGTGCCTTTTTTCAATTTTATTAGCTCAAAAAAACATTCATTAAATTTTTTTTAAAGCTCTGTAGCAAGGCCGGTCACACAAGACACAAAGTACAATTTTTAACTTATAAATAAATCCCTCGGTAAATCCCTATGACCAGTTAAAAAATGGCACCATATAAACCTTGGTATAGACTATTTACTAGAAACAAAATATTAAAAAACTCATTTTGGCTAGCATTTTGTAAGTACTACATTGATAACGTAAAATAATCGTACGGCTATACTGCTATACCGGCATCTATTTCAACTTCAAACTCAGGTAACGACCCAAGAACCATATTAAATACATACGAATGCACCTCTAACGTCGTGACAAAATTCTAGTTAGCGTTATATCGTTAACCGAAAACCGCTTTCTTATGCTGGTAGTTCATTCCGAAAGACATTAAAGTTCAATTAAACAAGTGCTGGTATACTTATCTAAAACTCCAGATAAGAAGATATCGTAATCAATATAAAAGTTCCATTAAAAAATAAGTGTTCCCCAATTTTTGAAAAATGGATCGTGTCAATGCGAGGAAACAAATTCTAATTAAAGTAAAAGAATTTCAAGTTAGAAATAGCGACGTCTTTTTACTAGGGTATCCCAAATCAGGTAATCACAATCGGCATTAATACTTTTTCGTGTACCTTTTTTCTGTAGGAACAACATGGGCACAAGAGATGATTTGGTTAATAATGAACAATTTAGACTATGAAGGTGCCAAAGCGTTTATTGATGAACGAGTTCCGGTACTGGAGTAAGAAAATTTCAATTTTATTCTCACGATTGTGTAACGTTTACTTTTAGATTAAGCGGGTATAAGTCTGGAGACCCTCAAAATCCACGTAATGCAAAATGCCATGTGAATTCTATAGAACATGCAAAAGCATTGAAGGATCCGCGCTGTATAAAGATACATTTAAAATGGGAATATCTTCCGGAAGAGATCGTAAACGAAACTAAAAAGCCCAAAGTGCGGAAAGTTCACGATTACGTAACAACTACATTAAAATTTTATTTTTAGATCATTTACATCGCGCGAAATCCACAAGACGTTTGCGTATCTGCATACCATTACTTCACATACATTCTAAACGTTACAGACCGTTCGTTGGAAGATTTCTGCCATGCATTTTTGACTGGAGTGGGTAAGCATTAGGAAAGTAAAAAACGAACAATGACAGTTTTTATAGATGACCACGTCGGAAATTACTGGAATCACGTTTTATACTTTTGGAAACGGAGAGACCAACCGAACATTTTATTCCTCAAGTACGAAGATATGAAAAGGGATTTGTTAAGTGTTATTCGAAAAGTAGCAAAATTTTTAGAAAAAAATTTAACGGAAGAAGAAGAAATACGTTTAGTAAAATGGCTCGATTTCGAAAGCATGAAACAAAATACGGCAGTAAACCACGACACGCTTTATGAAAAAAGTGGATTCATGAGAGTTGGCAAAATCGGCGAACACAAAAAAGAAATGTCTGCCGAAATGATTGCAAAATTTGATTCGTGGATTGAAGAGAACTTGAAGAATTCTGATTATGAAATCTAATGTATTGTATTAATAAATTTAACAGTTTTGTATGTGTATAAAGAAACTTACCTGTACGTCTCCTCCAAAGAAAACGGCTGTGGAGTGAACGGGTTTCTGAACGTTAGGCGGACAGTAAACGACATCGTTAACGCGCTTATCGTATCCGGTAATTCCACAAAGACGTATAGGAAAAACGGGCGTTAATACACCCAGCATACTCTGCAGCTTCACATCTATTAACAATAAAATATTATCACACAAACGTACAAAAATTTAACACAATAACGTTTAAGCGGAACATATTTGTCCGTAGCTTAATAGTTTCTGCATCCACAACGCGCAAAACACCTTAAGAATCTGGTACGAGTATCTTCTAAACACTGGGCCAAATCTTCTCGAAATTCTTTGGCCTTTACTTGTATTTCTTCGCGCATAAGATTGTAACACATTGCCACAAGGCCTAAACCGATCAACATGTAGATAAAATTTATTACCAACTTAGTTTGACTGCCGCCTTTCGAATCTTGAATGTTAGCGCCTGGTACTAAATCTCCAAAACCTATTTTGCACAGGCTAGTCACGCAAAAATATACACTGTCCAAATAATTCCAATTTTCCCAAATAGCAAACATCACAGTACCGGTCAACACGTATCCGCAAATAACCCATAAACAAGCCCGCGAAGGTACTACAATCCTCTTAGTTCTCTCTTCGTCCTTGTATTGATCGCTGCTGCACTCGTAGAGGCGTGTATACACCCAGCGAAAACATCCAGCTAACACTTCGCCCATATTCATAAAGTATAAAATATACAAGGGAATGCCAAAAACAGCGTATATAACAGTAAGCGCTTTTCCCCAAGCGGTTTTTGGAGTCATGTTGCCGTAACCGATCATCGTAATAATACTTAAAGAAAACATCAAAGCGGCAGGAAAAGACCAAATCTCTTGCGGGGGGCGTCCCCTAAAGCCCCTGCGAAACAACTCCACCATATGGTTTTGATAGTTTAACAGAACGTAGTCCATTCTACTCCGAAATAAAGGTTCGTTAACGGTATTAACGGTACTCGATATGTTCCACAAATCGTTAAGACAACCAACAGCGTATTGGTTAAACTGGAAAACTTTATTCTCCTGTTCGATGTATTTAAACAAAAACGCACCAACGATGGTATATCCAACTACTAAGCCCCCAACACCAACTTGTGTGCACATAAACGCAATTACTTTACGACAACAGTCTTTTACTTTTTCTCGCGAGTCTATATCGCTTATTGAAGAAGAAGCTTTGCTTCTTATGGAACTGTGAAAGAAACCTCCGCCGTCGTACTCCATCGCTGTTTAGAATACTAAACTCTATTATTTCTACGTCGGCTATTTCTACCGATTAACGTTGGCAACGCGCCACTTATTTTTAACACGAATATTAATAAAACTCCACATTATATCGCACTGAAAAATTTGTGGCAATATTTTTTTCAATAAACTAACGCTCATATCAAGCTTATCTTTTACAATAACGCCTCAATTACACACGACTATATAAATAATTACTTAAATCGTCCTGCAAAATGCACGTGTATATTAAAAATCGTAAGAACCAAATTAAATCAAATGTATTTAAAGCGAATTTAGTAAACACAAAATTATCAACATAGAAAGAAAAATGAATAAATTTAAACTGAGTAAATGATGTAATATGTAAATAGTAACTGTCGGTATTAAGCAATCAATCAAACTACATATTTAGCAAGAATATTTATCCCTACTACTTATAAACCAGATGGCTAGCTGCGTATGAAAAAGTAAAAATCTGCCATTTATATGGTAGGTAGGCAAAATATTATTTTGGTCAGTTTAGCCGCGTTCAGATTGGATAAGCGCAGTTGTAAGAGTGGTGCAGAAAAGTTACTGTACGCTCTACTAGAACGTTCGCATAGATTTAGTAGTATTGTATAGCCATAGCGGTAGTGCAGAAGCTATCTAGTGTCAGTAAGCTTTGCAGTATTTGCGTAGCTAGTAGTATTAATCTCATATCCATTCACAACAAGATTTTGCCTACTCAGTAAATGAGCTATTTGAGCTTCACTTTTAATGTTTTTATTCAGTAGTTACCTGTAAGTGCATACAGGTAAACCAGTCACCAAATTTTGACCAAAAGTTCTTCTGAATATGACGTAACATCTAGTTCCTAATATTAGGTAATCTGTTATTTAAACCTGTTTGTCAAACCACAGTTGTCTGTTAGTGATGGTTTAAGTATGCAATTTTGAGCATTTATCATTTTTGTTATTAGCAAAGCGATAGTCTTTTCTTATATTATCAGATCTTGTTTAAACATAATCTTCAGATTTTACATCCCCTTTTGCAAGGTTACATTTTTAATTAAGACTTTCTTTAATAGTTGTACTTCTTTGAACTGAATTGAGTTTAACATTACTATATTATTTCTTAACTCGAGCTTAACTTCCACTTTACAAATTCTCTTTTTTGTTAAATTTAAATTGACCATACTGTTGTTGAACGGTAAAAATCGTTTGTGTACTAATCAATTAATTAAAATCGTTACAATTTTACTGCAATCAAGCTATTAAAATAATATTAATGTCAAAGGCTATGTATTCACAAAATTTGAGGTTAGAAGATTGAAAATTTTTATTTACTTACCAAAACATTTTAAAAACTTTAAAATCGTGTTTGAAACGTGAATTTTAATAAATTGTGTAATTTTTTCTTAAAACTATTTTACAATTTTTTTTTAAACTCAAAACTTAGTTTATTAATCATACAACGGACAACTTATACACTAGACATTTTTTATTAATGTTAAATCCATGTATTTTTTTACACAACCTAATCTGCGTAATTACTTTTTTTGAAATTTTGTAATTACAAATTAGTATTATTCCATTAATTATTTATATTTTAAAAAAACTTAATTACAGAAAGTACTAGTTTTTTCAATAATACAATAAGACCCCGCTTAACGCGTAAGATACGTTCCATCAAAGTAGAGCGTAATGCGAAACAGCGCTAAAAGAGGCTATCTTAACATGTAAATAATAGGAAAATTGGTTAAGTATTAAATCTAATAATTATGTTTTTTTAATAAAAATGAAATCAAACATTTTAATCAACCTATGTAAAATGTAATGCTGATTATCAATTAAAGTTGGTAGCTTTTAACAATTTTATGTTGAATGAGCAAAAATAAACTAAGAGATAAACATATATGTAATCATCAGAGATTTTTAGCCAAATCGACGGTGGCCGTTACCGTTATCTCTTTCTTGTGTTGTCATACAGTTTATTGCATGTACATACATGCACTGTTTTGAATGTTATGTACATATACAGGGGGCCGGAAAGTAATGCCGTATTTTTATGTTAAATTAAAACGAATAATTTTTTAATATTGTTACGTATTTATTATTAAAAACTACTTTATTTAAACGATTAAAAATTATGTTTACTTATTCTAGAAATATGTACACGTTTAAATTAACCGAACTAATTAAATCTAATAATGTTTAATGAAAACACTTACACGAATTTATGTATAACCGTTGTATAACACTATCACTAACACGAGATAAGATAACGTCCTCGGATTTCACACTGTAAGTCACGTTCACTCGATTCGGTGTACACTGTTATTTATTTAAAACTTCGCACGTGCTAATCACTTATTTATCTTCACTTGAATAATCTTCCTAATACTGCATGCATTCACATTCCAGCAATAACTGACCTACGATCTGTCTCGTAGCTATATATAGACATACGGAAATCCTTCTCGATCGTTCCTCACTTTTCGCTATAACTTCTAGAAAATAGATAACAGCCTTCTAGAAGGCTCTTGCATTTGCAAGTAATTTCTTGAACGTTTCAATATTTATTTTTAATCAATGATATAATCACCCACAATTTCCACAACCTTTTGCCATCTAGTGGGCAAATTTTTTATACCAGACTGAAAAAAAATTATTAGTTTGTCATCAAAATATCTGGAGATACCATTTTTTAAGTCGTCCAAAGTTTGAAATTTTTTGTCACTTAGAAAGTGCTGTAGGGATCGGAACAAATGAAAATCTGAAGGTGCATTATCAGGTGAATATGGAGGGTGAGGCAACACCTCCCATCCCAATTCATTAATTTTTTCTAGCGTCGGTCTTGCACAGTGCGGCCTTGCATTGTCATGTTGGAGAATGACACCTTTGCTGTTGACGATAGCCGGGTAATTCTGAACTAGAGCTTGGTTCACTCGATCCAATTGTTGACAATAAAGGTCCGCATTAACAGTTTGTCGAGGATTAAGCACTTCAAAGTGGACGATTCCGCGGATGCTCCACCAAACACACAGAAGCGCCTTCTTGGGGTGTAATCCCGGCTTTGCAGTACTGCGTTCTGGTTCATTTAAGGAGAGCCACTGCCTTTTGCGTTTTGGATTGTCGTATAGGACCCATTTTTCATCTCCAGCGACCAACTTCTGCCCTTAGAACGTCGTTGTCTAATGCCATTGGTTTTCCTGGTCGATGGGCGTCAGAAAGATCAAAATTCCCAGATCTAAACTTGGAAAACCATCTTTGGTATTTGCGAACATCTAATGAATCTGGGTAAACATCGCTAATGTACTTAGTTGCAACTGTTGCGTTACTACCCTTGCGAAATTCAAAAAGCATACAATGACGAATATGCACTTCCTGTATTTCGCACGCCATTTCACCCCAATTTGCAAAAAAAACTATTTGATTTTAAATAATTTAGAAGTGAACAAGTCACACTAAATAACCTGCGCACGTGTTCGAGATACACAATAAACTGGCGAACGATTATCGACATTACTTTCCGGTCCTCCTATATTTGGAAACTAGCGCTGCGCACAATTTCGAGGAATCGCCGGGTTGAAATAAAAGAGCGCTAAACCGAAACAGCGTTAAGCGTGGTCTTACTGTACTATTAAAAAAAAACTAGCGTCATCACCACGACTTTCCTATAAGGAATATCTACATATTTTTTTAAGGTTATGCTGTCATAAAACCATTTTAAAGCGATATGTACACGTTTGAAGAAACTGTAAAAATAATTCGATTAATTTACATACGTACAAAATTATATAAAAACTGTTAAAAATAGCAAATAGGTACACCCACTTCCGGTTTCTTTATCAAACCCATCCATACCAAATTTAAAGTTACTATAATAGGACTATTTTGGTTACATCGTTACACACAGACACCCAAAATTTTTGTCAAAATAAATTTTTTTGATTCAGGAGACCTTGAAACGTAAAATTATGCAATAAAAATTTTTTGAAATAAAAATTGCGATCGCTATGCTTTCCTTATGGGAAAGTAAAAAAACAAATACAACACATTTAGCACTAAAATCAACTTGACCAATATATATTTAAATTAAGCTTCATGAAGGGACATGTTTCATGTATTATGTAAATAAAGGTCTAACTTACTAGCGTTGTCAATTCATCGCAGAAAGTTTTAGTCTCGCGATTTTGTTCAAAGTTTTAGTCGGGATTCATATTAATTTTTGGACAAAAAAAGTAAAAAATCTATTGTTTATTTGAAATGCACAAACATACAGAATCTTAATATTAAAAGCTTTTATTCAATCCTAAAGAATCTCGTAGTAGCTGATTTCTTAACTCCCACAATGCGTTTACTACATCTTCTTGTTGATTGTATTTTTTACCCAACCAAGTAGCAACTGTATTAAGTTTTTCTGGATCAACATTAGTAGTAGTTTCTTGTGTAGCATTCAAAGTTCTATCCCAAGGCGTAATGTACTTATTTTCGGTGTGCAAACCTTCTATGTACCTGAAGTGAATATAGTTAATATGCGACCACAACAAAAAATAGATATACTTTATATATGCCTCTGAATGAAGCACACGCTGTGGTCGTGGTGGCACAGATATAAACAATGGTTCTTGTGGTTTTTGCGAGTTCGTAGGAGCTGGCGTAGCTACTGTAACTGAAAATGCGTTGTTATTAATAAAATACTAGTTCACACTAAGAACATGCAGCGATGAAAGATGATCGTGTAATTACCTGGTGAGCTAGTGGAAATGATGCAATTGCTAGTAGTTAAACTAAACGTACTACTAACTGCTGCAATCCGAATGCGTGTGAAAAGAAATGTGTTATTAATTAATGAACAAAGCTGTATATGTAAAATTTTGTTTATGAACCAT
The DNA here is from genome assembly GCA_035610365.1 of Aquatica leii. Taxonomy (NCBI): domain Eukaryota; kingdom Metazoa; phylum Arthropoda; class Insecta; order Coleoptera; family Lampyridae; genus Aquatica; species Aquatica leii. The sequence goes on from CM069433.1 coordinate 196,573,445, forward strand.
ATAAGGATCACACACAAATACATAACATACTTACGCGGATTAGGAGTGACTGCGGGTGTTGGGCGAGATACAGGTACTGATTTATTCGACGATTTGAAATTCCTAAAACATTTTTTAACATCGGTTGGATTGTCACAATGTTTAAAAAAAATGAAAATCTAATGCTTTACAAAATACACAAAAAGAGTGGTTTCGAAATTAATAAGACCATCTGATTGTCAACTAGCCCATTTTCAAGAGAAACTTCTCTTAAAAATGAATGGACTATAGCAATGATCCAAAAACAAATAAATACAAACCTGCTTCTCTCACCGGGAGGTACAACCCGTCCGTTTCCTTTGTTAATATGCATGTCGCGAACGTGACGAATTAATCTCGATAAATTTGGAAACGGTTGTATATTCTTTTTATTGTTCCTGCCACAATTACGCCACTGACAGTGTAATTCTGCATCAGAATTAGCTTGAAAGTAATTCTGTACGTGGCCTTGACCATCTTTGTCTTTAACACAATGTTCGATGCAATCTGATATTTCTTCAAACTGAAAATCGCAATTCTCCCACATGCATTCGTATATCTGAAACAAAAGATTCTTCTATGGAAAAATCTTAACAGTTTATCGTGTTATGTAAACATACATCGTCAAAAGCTAATCGCATTCATTAACGAAAAACAAATTAACGATAAAATAACTAAATAAAAAAAAATTAAATAAAGGACGTATATGTTCGATGCAACACGTCATGCGTTACAGTCATCAACGTATTCATAATTAAGCTAAATAAAACTCACTTGATCAGATGGACATTCTTCGGAAAGAAGCATAGCTTTAGTTTCTTCGTTTAATTTCGTCGCTTTTTCTTCCCATGCCTGCTTTTCTCCTGCAGGTAACGTACGCCATTCGTTACCTACAATCCTACTGATCTCGCCAAAGTTAGAATCGGGATTATTTTGAACCACTCGTTTGCGTACCTCACGAGAATATAGAATGTATCCCGTCACTACTTTATTCTTGTTAGACTTCTGCAGGTGAGAACGGGGTTTTAAAATTATCTTTTAAAATTCTTGTTAGGATGAACTATTTTAATTTTTATCGGCATAATTTATTATTAAATGAAATGAATAGTTAGTATTGTTTGATTCCCTAATTTTTATGAATATTCGACTGGCGGTACTAGTATAAGCAAATTTAGTTGCATATGGTGCGGCATAAAAGCTCTAGATATCTTTAAGCGGTAGTGAAGTAAGATGAGACATTATGTTCTTGTAAGCGAATAAAAAAAACAGAAAATGACGATTGAGATTTGTTCAAAATTTAACTTAATGGGCTGCGAGCTTATGTGAGTAAACTCGACTTATAGGACATTCCTGTAAAAGTATGTCGCAGTCTGATGACTATTATTATCTTTAGAAGAAAGAGAAGTCTTAGAAAATATCGCTTAAGAATTTCGAGTTATCTGTAGTCGACTACATGCCAAGAAATCCCCCAAATTCGAGAAATCGATTAGCTATAAAATCATTGAGGTTCTTTTTTGCTTTACCCTATATCAGATAAATACTATAAAATTAGTTTGATGTTTGAAAAAACCGTAGAGGTTACGGAAACTATAATTCGAAGCTTAAATATAATTAAATTTCTTGTTTAAATTAGTAATCGGTTTTAAAAGGAACAGATAAATTTAACTGATGGCAATTCGACGTTTTCAATTTTCAAAAATGCTATTTATGTTATCTTAGTGTGGTTGTAGTACACCCATGGAATAATTTATTGTTAAATTAAAAAAAAGTTAATCAAAAATTAAAAATAAATAAAGAAAATTAAATAAAAATGAGAAAAATCGCAACAATCGATCTAGGACCAATATATTCACAGATTCACACACTTCATGCACATAGCACGGTACGATCCAAGCAAGTTCCTACCTTTTTGGAAGATGTTGTGACTGGTGTTGATACGTTTCCTGGAACTGCTGTAACAGTTGTTGGTATATCTCCGGATCCAACAGATGGTGGTCCACCATCTAACGAATCCTCTATTAACACCTCCATATCTGTCATTTTGGTTGTAATGGGCAAAGTTTCCTAAAATTACTTCATGATGATTTTATTCGAAAAACAGATTATATATATATTATAAATTAGTAATTTCCCTCCATAATTAGTTTTTCCAGTGTGCTTTATTGATTACTGTGAAAATGAAACTATTTACATGTTTCGTTAAACAAACAATCTCGTTAACCCTTCGGCAGCAAGCAATCGCAATGTTCATTTAAAAAATCTTAGCAACACGGTCAAAAAGAATGTTAGTACTTTACAGGCATCAAGTGCTATCGAACGAATATATACAATTTGAGACGTTTTTACTAAACCTAAATAAAGAAACGGGTATATAGATACGTATCTTAACAAAATAGTGTTCGTTCAAATCTTCTGCTTCAACCCCCTATGGCCCAATAAATAAAAATTTGTATGTTGGTTAATTTTCGTTTAATATTAAATGACATTTTACACGAGAAAACATCGATGTTGAGGGTATTTATGTGCCATATGATGAACATTAGGCAGATACTATAACAACCAAATCGATCAGTAAAGAAAAACTTAATTATAAAGAATCACTCTGTGGTATGTGCAAAGAACGAACTTTACGTAAATATGTTAGATCATATTTACTTGTTTGCTTGTAATAAATAAAAATGTAAGTTTACATGCGCGTGTTCACTAATATTAAGTAATAATGTAGACTATGTAGAGCGTGTTGAATACAGATGATATTGTAAGTGTATCAATTAAATTCAATCTTGTAATATCTCTTCATCAGTACAGTATAATATATCAACCACTAAGAACCTATCAAATCAAATTAACACACAACCTTATAAGTTGTGGTAGGTTACTATTTGAAGAAACTAAAACATGTCGGCACCAATACTACAAACCATAATTTTATTTTGCAATTGCGGTTGAATATAAAAAAACTAAACCATAGAGGATTAAATCCACCACAGGTAGTTTTATGTTTGAGCTAAGCATTGCTCAAATCAAAACTAAAATAACGCTCCTCTTTAAAATAACATATACATATTTACATATATATACATATATAAAAATTCTACTCACAACTTCGATTACAGAAGAGCTTTGTGGTTTGATGGTATCAGGTTGTAATTGGGCAACATCGCTGCCCACCTGGAACACAGCAATTTCATACCAGACACACAGTTAGCAAATTATCGCACACATGCAAACCATTATCTACCAAACCTTACATTATACAAAACTAAAAACTTGAATCGAAACAAAAATGGAGTACGTTCTACTGAGGTAGTGTTACTAAATCGTGCAACGTAACTAAAATAAAACAAAAAGTATTTAAGTAAATTACTCCATAAGTGTAACCCAAATGATAAAGATGAAAAATTTACTATTGACACGTTGTTAATAAATGCAAAAAAAAAATAATGGCAACAAGCTAAAATCTCTATTTAAATAAATTACGTTATAGAAATAGAGTTATTTTAAAAGAATATAAATTCAGTGCAGTTACCAACAAAAAGCGGAAAGCGTTACTAGATAGTGCTACTGTCTTTACCTTAGGTGGATTAATTAGTTTGGGAAAATAATAAATTTCGTCTTCGGTAACATCGCTACTGTGCAAACACCGTTTTAATCCATCCGGAGGCAATCTGCGTACCTGCCGATTGATTTCGTCGTACATAGAAGTACATATATAAACATCGCTTTCTCCAATTTCCGTTACTCGACCTAATAATTTTGTTTAAATTCAAGCATTGTAGTTTAAACCACAAACTATTACTCACAAGATATATAATCGTTATAATCCAGAACACAACACTTTCCTACAATACTAACAAGAGGATTTGTATCTTCGAGACTAGATAAAAACACCTCCTGTTTATAAAATAATCGAGACGGCGAATGTGGAATTTCTGGAGGAGTTACAAACCAAGGTCCTCGGAAATAACATTTCCCGCTGCAAAGTACTTATTAAAACCTGTAAAAGCACAATTAAATACCTCACTCTTTTGTATCCCAAATAGTATCGATTTGAGCAATAGTTTGCCTACCACCATCTGCGGCCACGTAAACAAAATCACCAGTTTTAACAACGCCGCTGCAAATTGTATTATATTGCTCGTAATATGTGTTACCATCGTCAATTTCCATACTCGAAAAAACTACCACGTTCTAAAAGTAAGGTTGAATAAAACCCATTTTTAAAAAAACCCTTCACTTACAGGTTTTTCCTTTTCTATTAACTTTTCTTGTTCTTGAAGTTCGGCAAGTTCGTCTTTGTGTTTTTCGACGCGTTCTCGAAACACCGACATAACGCGTTTCGGCTCTATCGGAACATCACGAGGAATTAAAGTGATTTCGTTATTTTCGGGAAACACTTTGATTTTTTTAAAACTACGCGACTTTGTACTATAACGTGATTCACAAACGTATACGTCCTTATCCTCATAACCTGTAAGCAAAATATTTTTTAATCTTAAGTGTAAACCGTATTGAAACGTTCAAGAAATTACTTGCAAATGCAAAAGCCTTCTAGAAGGCTGTTATCTATTTTCTAGAAGTTATAGCGAAGAGTGAGGAACGATCGAGAAGGATCTCCGTATGTCTATATATAGCTACGAGACAGATCGTAGGTCAGTTATTGCTGGAATGTGAATGCATGCAGTATTAAGAAGATTATCAAGTTGAAGATAAATAAGTGATTAGCACGTGCGAAGTTTTAAATAAATAACAGTGTACACCGAATCGAGTGAACGTGACTTACAGTGTGAAATCCGAGGACGTTATCTAATCTTAAGTGTTATACAACGGTTATACATAAATTCGTGTAAGTGTTTTCATTAAATATTATTAGATTTAATTAGTTTGGTTAATTTAAAAGTGTACATATTTCTAGATTAAGTAAACGTATTTTTAATCGTTTAAATAAATTAGTTAATAATAAATAGTTACGTAACAGTATTTTATAATTATGTGTACATCAAAAGTAACTTGATTTTTACGCAAATTGGTATATGACAATATAAAATCTTCTACAGTGTGGTTAAATATGTCTTAAATTCTAAGCTTTAAAAACATCTAAAAAACGTGTTAATTAGATAATACTACTTTACATTATATTTAATGATATAAATGTACAAAAACATTCTTGGATTTTGAATTTAGTTTTTAGAAATGCGCCATCTCGTGCAACTATGTTAATTATGATTAAAGTTCGCTATTGACACCTGCCAGGTAACTGACGATTTCAAATTGTACATTTAAAAGTGTGACATTTGACTTGTTTTTAATACTTCTTTTATGCAAGCAAAGTGTTCATTCATGAAAATTGTAATAGGTAAACTCAGAAAATGAAATTTTGTAAGTAAGACACCTAATAATGCTAACATAAGAAACAAATGTATTTTTTCTTACAAAGAATATTTAAAAAAAATCCCTAGATAAAGATCGTTAAGCTATGGATAAATACGACAGAAGAAACGAGTAACGTAATGAGACGTGTTCTGTCGTGTTAGTATTGAACGTAATTTATAAACGCAACAAAACATCTTTTACCCATGCAATTGTTTAAATATAGCATTTTCCACAACACTCGTTTGTGTGTAGGATATAAAATTAAATCCCATAAAAACCATACTTAAAAATTAATATTTAAAAAATAAGTTACCTTCTGGGCGCATAGTAAAATACTGCTTAACATTCATCACGCAACATCTTTCCTTAACTTCTTCCAACGAGACGGCGATATGTGTATCGGATTTAAAAACTTCCTTTTCCAGAAACTTTCTGGTGGTTACGTGGTAAGTTTCGATTGGACGTAAATAATAATTCCCGTACAACATTTTTTGTCCCTCGTTGTTCGTCCACAAGCGTTCAATCAATAATATATGAGGTTCGACACCTTTCTCTTTCGAATCCATGTATACAAATTCGCCAACTTTAAACGTGAACTGGTTAACAGTCATGGATTCGCCAGTGTTAACGTTTGTATCCCTTATAAAAGAATCGTCGGAGCTGCGAGTCTCGCTTTCCTCTTCGAGAGATTCTTGAACTAACTTGGTATGACGGATTGATTCGAGCGTCGCGGTCAAATGCATCATGGTGTAGTTACAGGCAGGTGATTGTAATAAATCCCCGTGTTTACACAATTCATCTCGTTGCTTAATAAAATACGATTGTAACTCTATGGAATCTTCGAAAACTTGAGAATCAGACCTAGATAGACGACGAGATCTTTCGAAGCAAGCAAACATGTCATCTTGAAACGTATCTAGTCGCCTGTATAAACCCTTGTCGAGTCTTCTTTTAATCAAATCTAACGATAAAGCTCTAACCCTGAAGGAAAAAAAAACATTACAGAAACGTTTAGATCAAAACAACGTACTTTTTGCCATCGATTTCGTCATGTTCTGGTAATTCGGCCATCGAGTCCGAGTAACATCGTTCATCAGCATCTTGATGGTTATATACAATTGTAAAGAGATTCAAAAGTAAGTCTTGAATAGCTGCAGGAACATCAGGAACGGTATCGTCGTCTTCTTTAAGTTGCAATTTAGTTTGGAGACATACGCGCTGTAGCACTAAAGCGTCTTTGTAAATTTGAGAATCGGGTTCATTATATTTACAAGCGTTATCAAACATTAGAACGAAGTCGTTTACTAGCTCATCCAAATTTTCGTAACAGTTTGTTTTAACTTTATGCGAAATTTTTTCCATGTCGATTGGGCTCTTTATCACCTCGTAATAATCCGGATAATCCTAAATTAATATTTAAAATAAAATAAAAACAGATTCAAATACATTACATTAAATAGAAAACTTACATTTTTTGAAGGCAATTTCATAAAGATCGAAGACAACTGTCTACTAAGTTTTGGTTCTTTATAGTCTCTAATTGTATCATAAAGTGTCCTGCAATTCTTTTCGATCGGAGTAGCGGGTATTTTTCTTAAGCGAACCCTAAAGACGTTTAACAGTTAGAAACAATTAAAACACCCTAAACAACGTACAATCGCGCTAAGCTCTTTTTTTCTCTTTCCGCCGTCATCGTCAAAATTTGCTCAACTTTCTCCACCAATTCTTTTTCCAATAAGTTAGCGTCTTCGTATATTGTAGAATTTTCCTCGTTGTATTGACGACAATTAGAGAACATTAGCTTAAAATCCTTCACCAGGTCGTTTTCGTTCGAATACTGTTCGGCGCGTATTTTTGATTCTATTTCGAGAAAATCGATTGGTTCGGCGATCACCTCGTAATAATCGGGGTATAATTTCTTTGAAGGTTTTTCCATAAATGCCAGCATTGGTTTTCTTCCATCTTCACACTAATTAAAAAAAAATCGTAGCTATTTTTAATAGGCATTATCAAAATACGAACCACATAGTCTAACATAAACTTAGCAAGAGCGTGCAGCCGCTTTTTAAGAGGAATCGGGTCCTTAGGGGGACGTCCTCTACCAGGCGATAACCCCATTAAGAGGTTTTTATGTTTAGGTGCTGGCTTTTTCCGTTGCACCTTTTCGTCTCCATCTGCATCGCTATCAGTATCCTACAAGCAGATTAATTCACAGAACAAATTCTAAATTTCTACAAGGTAAGCTACCATAACGTATTTTAAAAAGCATTTCCATTTAGTTTACAAAACAAAATATTGCCACATGCTAAAATTTATTTTGAACACGTTCGGTAGTCTCGCCTATGCACTATTTCTAGTGACTTTAATTATCCGTTAAAAATTAAAAAAAAAGGTACACCACTACAACCATCTATGTACAAGTACAAATTACAATCTATAACTAAATAACACCATGCTTTAATTTAAATAAATACAAAGAAAGCTGTGCAGTAGCATACCTTTCGATTTTTGTTAGTGACTCTGTGTGTTACCTGATCTATATCAAGTAGCTCTTGAACCTTTAGCTGCATAACTTTTTGAAGTTTAACTGCATCCTGAAAAAACTTGCGATTAAAACCCGTTTTAATAAGAAATTATTAGGTTTGGGTTGAACCAAGTCCGTTCTTAAGAATGTGAGATTTTAGCAGAATAGAAGAATCAAAGTGAATTAGAGCAACTTTTATTTATCTTTCAACAAATATTTGGAATACTGGACCTTCCGACAAAAAAGAAGTTTAAAACTCAGAATTTTGGATATGATAAGTAGAATCTCAATTTAAAACAGCAAATTTATATGATGATCGTGTCAAAGTTTTCATAATTCAATTAATCACCCTGCATAATGTAATATGTTTAAATGTATAACAAAAAACCTATTTTTACATTATAAAAATGTTTGATCAATTATGGATTAGCAAGTAGTAGTTTGAAATTCATTTAATCATAATGTGTCGAATCTGGAAACCAATTCCACGCACGACCGTTAGTATAATACATTTAAAAAAAAGCATACAATGCAATTTCCTTTTACCCACCCGTCAAGTAGCAACAAGCGTAGAAATATTAAAAAACTCAGTCTGAAAATATTTAAAATTATGGGTGAATGCTGATGATGAATTCTTTACGATATTGCGATAGACCAATTGAACTGAGTTTCAGTAGCAGATAAGATAAAACCTATCTTCCTACAATCATTCAGTGTAAAAAAAATAATGATTTATTGTAAATTCAGAATGCTACGAACTTATGGTTCAACCCAATGCACATGGAGCGACTAAAAACTTACTTTATATAACTTTGACGTAGGTACATTATACTTTTTAGCATTTTCAAACATTATCGTTAGATCTCCAGCAACTTCACTAACAGTGCCGTAAGAAGATTTTATCAGTTTCCTCCTAATTTGAGTTAAGGATACCGGATTTTTAATTTCTTTGTAATAGTCTGGATAAAACCTCCTGGATGGTAACCTCCAAAAAGGTTCGCTTAACGGCACACCAGCATTACTGGTAACATTTGTTACTGCTTCAAAAAGCTGCCATTGTGGATTTTCGGCATCAATTCCTTCTACCGTTTCGGCCTATAACAAAGTACCAAATAAAAGAAAGTTTTACTACTGCTCATGGAGCTAAAAAAATTAATGATCAACTAGAATTCGATTTCCCCATATTTTACCCAAATTACATAAACAAGGTATTGTTGTTGAAGCCTACATGATAAGAACCGACCAACGGCATGCTCGTGAAAACTGCGTGGAAATCGTGAAAACTGCGTAGAAAAACAAGACAGAAGAAAAAAATCTAGCTTCCAATATTAAAAGCTATAAAAAAAAGAGACCAAAAGCAGCAGATTATTGTGTTTCACATCAATTTGGATAGTTATATACAGTCGAGTTCGAATATAGCAGAATTAATTAAAGTGAACACTAGGTTATAAAAAACGATTTAATAAATGCCATATAAAAACCAAAGTAGGTTTTTACCGTTTATATTGAACCCGGATATAAAGAACTTTCCGATAAAGTAAACCAAATTTCATCAAGCAAGTTCAATTTTTCGTTGATGTGAATTTTTTACCCTAGTGAATACGCGACATTTAATTTAGGTTTTAATCTCAATTGCGTACTATCGATTATATATATAAGTTTAACTTTATTCGTTGCCATTTGGCTTACAAATTTGGTCGTGTTGTCTATACATATATACTACATTTTCTTATCCCTTCTCCCCCCTTAACTTTTTCCTCCTGCTCCATACTTCCTCCATCCATTCCGCTCCTTTTCCGTTTTCATCTAAGATATCCACTGTTTTCATCACCTCTTCTCTTAGTTCCCTGCATCTCTTTCTCATGTGGTTCAGATCTTCCGTTTCTTCTCCACATAGCCTGCCTACTTTTTCTGGTTCTTCCTTCCAATATTTGTTCCCTAACTCCTCGTTGCCACATCTGAACCTTGCCACCATTTTTTCCTTTTGTTGCTTTTGAATCTCACTGTCTTTTAAATATTCCAGCACCCCTTCACCCTTGATATCTTTATAATTCCTATTATGTCTGCTCTCTTTTATCTTTGTCCATCTTTCTTGTTTTTCGATGTCTCTATCTCTCCTTATTATTTCTTCTCTTGTCCCTACCCCTCTTCTCTTAATCTCTCCACTACTTCACTCGCGTACCTGTTTCTCTTTTGTAATACTCTTCTCTGCCCTCCTGCCCGTACTTCACTTTCTTTCCTCCCTTTATCTCTTTCCAACATTCTTGCAGAATTTTGCAATCTGTTCTTTCCCTCATTTCTTCCTCGTATTTTATTGCTCTTTTTCCTGTCTCAACCCTTATTTTTTCTATCTGAACCTCCTCTCTCACAATATACCCCGGTGTATCCCTGTCCAATCCTAACACTCATCTCCAGTATTTTTCCTGTAGCCCCTCTACCTCCCTCCACTCCTTCCAGTCCTATATTTCCGCTCCATACATTACCACCCCCTTTATTAATTTTTCGAACAGCAATTTTCTTTTTTTTATATCCATCTTGAAAATTCTTTCCCCCACACCCCAGACTTGTCCTATTAGCCTGTTTCCTTTCTTCACCCTTTCCTTTATGTGTTCTCCCTCTTTATTATCCTGTTTCATCGTGTAGCCCAAGTATGTAAATTCCTTCACTTGTTGCACTTTCTCATCACTCCATCTCCACTCCTCTCTTTTTCTTTTCCCCCCTCCTTTTCTAAATTTCATTATCTTTGTTTTCTCTGTGTTTACTTCCAATTCTTTTTTTTTTCATATATTTTCTAGCGTTTTCATCATCTCTTTCATTTTCTTTTCCTCCTTAGCCACCAGCACTATGTCATCCGCATACGCCAACGACCATACATTAGCGTTCCCTTCCACTATCCCTCCTGTCTGTTGTCCTCTCATTGTCTCTTCCAGATCCCCCGTATATACCGAGAACAGGCTTGGACTCAGTGGACATCCCTGCCTCGACCCTCTCTTTGTTATGAATTTCTCACTCTCTTCCCCATTCACTTTAACCCTGCTTCTCGTTTCTTCGTATATTTCCTCTATTCTTTGTATTAATCTTTCATTGATTTTTTTTCTTTTCATATATTCCCACAGCTTTTCCCTATTCACTTTGTCAAAAGCAGCTTTTAGGTCTACGAATAGTGTTACCATTTTCCCTCTTTTTTTTCTAGTTCTTTATTTGCTAAGTGTTTCATTATATATATGTTGTCTATCGCCCTTCTTCCTTTTCTGAATCGCGCTTGTCCGTCTGGTACCAAACTTCTTTCCTCTATTTCCTTCTGTAATCTTTCTTGCAGTATTGTCGCGTACAATTTGTATGCCGAGCTCAATAATGTTACCCCTCTATAATTCTCGACTTTATTTTTTTTCGCCTTTTTATGTATTGGGCATATTATTCCCTCTCTCCATCTCTCTGAGGAATCCTTCCCTTTCCATATTTTGTTTATTATTTCCGTCATCCTTTTTGCTACATTTTCTTCCCCTGTATATCCACTCTTCTCCTTGTATCCCATCTTCTCCTGTCGCCTTTCCTTTTTTATATTCTTTATCGCCTCTATTACTTCTTCCTCCCTTATTCTATTCCTATCTCCTTCTTCTTGTCTTACTACCTTGTCTCTTTCCTTTTTCTTTTTCCTGCTTTTGTTCTTCCCCTCCCAACAGGTTCCGAAAATATATCTCCCATTCTTTAATTTTTATTCCCTTTGTCGTCTTGTTTTTTTCCTCTGCTTCTTTAGGTACTTCCATACATCCTCTCTTCCGTTTTATTCCTTTAATCTGCTCCTCTTGTTTCTTTTTGTTTTCCTCCTTCTTTCTGTCGCATGTTTTTTTGTATATTTTACTGCTTCTTTGTATTCTTCTTTTTCTTTCTTCCCTTTTTCCACTGTCTTAATGCTCTTCTTGCATTTTTCTTTGCTTCCTTGCATTCCTTATCCCACCATTTCTTCCATCCAGTTTTCTCCCCTTCCATTTTCTAAATCTGACTCTCTCTGTTGCTTTCTCCATCATCTCTCTCATTTCCTCTACACTTTCTTGTAATTCCTTCCCTATCCATACCGTTTTCCCTATTCTCTCTTTATATCTTTTTATACTCTCTTCTGTCCCCTTTTTTTAGTTATGTACTTCTCCTCTTCCTCTCTCTCTTCTCTTTCCCTTCCTTCTATTGTCAATTCCAGTGGTTGATGGTCTGACTCTACCCTTTCTCCCACCTTAAATGTCTTTACCTTTTCTGCGACCTCTTCATTTGTCATTACAAAATCTATTATTGATTCTCCCCTTCCTCCTATGTACGTAAATTCCCCTTTCCATCTTCTTCTCTCTGTTCCCGTTCATTATTTCCCCACCCTTTTTCGTTGCACAATTCCAGCAGTTCCTCTCCTCTTTATTTATCACCTTGTCCTTTGTTTGTCTCTTTCCCTGTCCCTTTTCTTTCTTGTATTCCCCTCTTCCCTATTCTTGCGTTGAAGTCCCCTCCTACTATTATCAATCCCTGTTCCCTCTCTTCTATCATCTCTTCTATGTTTTTCCTTGTCTCTTTCATTCTACTGCTATAAGCCGTCACTACTTTTATTTTTCCCCACTGCATGTTCCTTTCTACAACTCCTCTTCTCTGTTGCACTTTCTCCTTTTTTTCCTGGTTCAACCATTTTTTTCTTATTCCCGTTATTATACCCCCCTTTGCTCTCCCTTTTTTCTTTTCTCTTTCTGCATGTTGCACCACCCACTCAATTTCCTCCGGCAACTCTTTTTCCCACCACTCCCATTCTTTTTCTTCCATCCATGTTTCCTGTAATCCCACTACATCCTGTTCCTTGATGTACTTCCAGAAATCATGTTCCTTGTTTTTTATTCCTGCTACGTTCCAAAACAATACTCTCAGCTCACTCCCCTCCCCCCGTGCTTCTTCCTTACTTTCTTTTTTCTCCCTTCTTTTCCTTTTCCATTTCCATCTCTCATTATTCCTTTTCTTTGCCGTTTCGTCAACTTTCCCTCCTTTACCACCCCCCCTTTGCCCTTTAGTTTTTTGTCTTTTGGTTACCCAATTTCTCTTCCCTTTCTCTGCACAGTCCCCTATCCTTGTCGTTCCATATGTATCTGTCTCCGTCTATCTCCATTTTTCTGTACCCTACCCATACTCTTTTTCCTTCCGCTCTTTTTTCCACCGCTATGTTCATTATTTTTCTTTGCACTCTTCTTTCCTCCCATGTCAAATCGTGACTTATATATATTCTTGTATTCTTTAATTTCTTCTTCTCCTCCATTACCTTCTGCTTTTCCTCCCGTCCTCCGATTTCCGCCACCACCATCTCATTTTTCTTCTCTTTGTTTATTACAGTCACTTTTTTCACCTCTACTTTTACATTTAATTTTTCTTCCAGCATCACTGCTAAATCTTTTTGTGGTTTTTCACTTCTCCACCCCTTTATCACAATATTATTCTTCCTTTCCATCTTTCCTCGTCTTCCGCTTTTTCTCTCCAGTTTTTCTATTCTCTCCACCAGTTTCTCTTTTTCTTTCTCCCACTTCTTTTCTCTTTCTCCCATTTCTTTTTTTTCATTTCTTTGATTTCTTGTCTTATTCCTTGCATATTTTCTTCCATCTGTTTCATCAGTTTTCTCATTAATTCTTTTAACTCCTCCATTTCTTTCCTTCCTCTTTCTGTTCTTGAGGTTTTTCCTTCGCTCTCCTCCGATATCTTTTTAATGTCTGGTGATCTTATTGTTTTCTTTCCTCTTTCAAATATTTGTTGCCTTTCTTTTTCCTCTTCCTCTCTCTCTCTCTTTTATTCATCCCTTTCCCCCTTTTGTTATTACTTATTATTTATTTATTTTTTTAAATTTAGTTATTTAATTTTTTTTTCCTTTATTAATTTTTTTAAATTTATTGTTACTATGATTCTTTCTAATTGTATTTAATTAACGCCCGCCACAAATATTAGAAAAAGTATATAAATAAAAGTTTGTATTTCACTGTTATCAAAAGCGCGCGCTTGACCTTTAAACTAGTCCGCGATATCCGCTCGCATTCGCACACGTTATCTGAGCCACCTTTATCTTCTTATCCATAATTTTAATGTACTTATTTACTACTCCCATTAAAACTGTACTTCTAATCCTTTCTTCAACTTCACATTCCTCAACACGCACACGTAAATTAATTGCTGTAAATCACTTTAAATTACACAAAACTCCGCACTACTATTAAACACGTCCTCAAATCACCTTCAAAACACGACCTACTTTCGATTATATTGACTAGGTGTCTGGCTAAGGGTACGGAGCGGCTGTATCTCAATAATAGTAAGGCCTAGAGGTACCATTTCGACAACACGAGGCTTTTTGCGTACAGTGTTATGTTAAAAATCTTTTGATATAGGTTGCGTACTGCCCGAAACGCCCCCTTGCTACATTTCAAGACCTACATTCAGAGTGTTAATTGTCATTTTTTTCTGGACATATAGATATTAATTAATAGAAAAAGGATTTCCGCTCGATCTAAGAAGGAATGTACATGAAACCTAACGTTCGCATCCAGTGAGACCTTCATTTTTAAATATTCTTCTCCATCCATGTTATTAATGGATGTATTGATTTAACTTCATATGCGGTGCTTGTAAAGGTTTTCCTAGGCGACTTGGGTCACCGCCACGTGTTTGGCCCTTTTGCAAATGTTGAGTCTATTAAGTACATCGAGTCGATAATTTGGAATATGTACGAGTGGAGACATTGGTTACTTACACCAATTGCTAGTCGTAACTTAGGGCCAACTCGCTGTATTTCCATGATGGACGATTAAACTTGAGAACACACCTGCGATGTTATGAGTGACAGTCATTTGGAAGCTTGATGCATTCGGGGTCATAAAGTTCAGTGATTGAATTACGAACGAATTATTTGTAATATCGATCTATATATAATTTTTCCTTTTCCTTTCACGTTTAACAGTGTTAGGAGAAGATTCAGGTATGCCAGCAGCTATTCGCATGACCAGAATATCGTGAGTTCAATTCCTTTATCTGTTAACATACATAGATATATGTTTTATCACGAGAAATGCATGCAGATTTGTTTTTGTTATTGTGGATTAAATTTATCATAAGTGCGTTCTGCTTCTGATTGCGAAAATAACTAGATACGCATCGATTCAAGCTATTATTCTTCGCTTACCTATTAAGTTATACTTTCAGATTGTAACATGATAATTAGATGTACGAGGTCCAATCTAAGTGGCCTGCAACATAATTCTTATCTGTGATATTTGTTAACGAACACTCAATTACCCGTGTCTGTGTAGTTCTACAGAGTTTTATTTTAGCCTTTGTCTCTCTCTCTCTTCGTTGAAATAAATATATTTAAATTAATATTTCCTCGTTTTAGCGCTTTTATTTATCTTAATTAGCACACCGAAGACTATCTACTCTCTCCTAAAGATTGAGCTAGCCGCCTGCCTTTAAGTTACGGGTAATAACAAAATTTGACGCCCAACGTAGGGAAGGAAAACTAATATCCAAATATTGTAAAATTTGTCACCCTAGACCGCGCAGAATGATTCGAGAAGCACCAGTATCAAGAAAACCGAAGAAAGAAAAACCCAAACACTAACCTTAACATATGAACGCTTATCATAACTGGTTAATATAAAATCCAAAAGAATATGTTCCTTGTCAAGTCCAGAATAAAATCCGAGGTTAAAGATAGCGAAGAATCTACGACTCGTTCCGTAGACTCGTAACTTAATTTCCCGAGGTAGTACTACACTTAGGACAATTGCGACGACTAACCTCTGCTTGTCCACAGCCAAAACAGTTAAGAGTCAGAGGCTTGTCGGAGAAATATATCCAGTCTGGCGACAATTCCAGCAAGTAACTCACAGTGAAGAGCCAAAAAAACTTCGTCGAAACGAATTAGAAGCAGAAGACAAGAAGAGACCGATGCGTCACTAACATAAACGCCAATGCAGGTTCCAACAATCGAGTGGTTCGACGCGAAGGAGGTGGTTTGTAGTTGTCCATTGATGTTTCTGTGGTGTGTTAAGTGAAGCGGGTGCGGAGGGTGAAAAGGTTGCTAGTTACCTCAGTCGATCGCTCGCTAAGACAGAACTGCATTATTCGATTACTGAGAAAAAATGCCTGAGTGTGTTATGAGCCAATGAGAGGTTCCGTCCTTATGCGGAAGGATTCCATTTCACTGTAATAACCGATCATCATTTGTTGCTGTAGTTAAATCGTTTGCAGTCATTAGCTCGTTGGTCTATTAGGTTACGTAGGAAAGGAAAGGATCACGTCGTTCCTGATGCGCTCTTTCAGTACCTATACTATAAACTGTCCATCTGTATGAAATTTCATCTGTCTTTATGCTTAATATGCCGACTACTGATCATGGTATAACCTTCTTGAACGTGTCTTGGATGCTCCTCATAAGTTTGTGAAATGGTCTGTGAAGGATAATTATCGTGGTGTTGTTACTTCTTTCTCTTCTGATGATTGGAAAATAGTAGTTCCTACTGAACAACGTATGGAAATAATTCGTAACCATCAATATCCTTTTGTCACTGGATGCTGTAGTGTTTCGAAAACTACGGCTAGGATTTTACAACATTACTATTGGCCCTGCTTACATGCAGATGTCGCTCGCTATATTCGTCGATGTCGTGTGTGTGCTGCGCATAAGGTAGAACTAGTTGCTCCGCCTGGAATATTCGCTCGTGGTGCTAAGCTATTACACCCTTGGCAAGTCCTTTGCTGTGTTAGGGGGTCGTCCTTGATCATGGTCTAAACTTCTCTATTGGTTTGCTCTGGATTGTCGTTCGGTAAGGTCTATACGACTTGATTTTTCTTGCTTTGCTAGCGTTACAACTTATGCTGACTTTCAACGAGTACCTTTTCCAATACTTCGTTTCTGTTGGTTGGTGTTCTTGGAAGTATAATTCCGGCTCATGCGACTTTTGGGCACATCAGATTAATGATACTTAGCGAACTGGGAAAACCTCTTTCATTTACGTTTCTTCTTGGGGTTGATGTTATTAAATTTGGATTGTTTTTTTTTGGATTTTAGGGTTCTGTCCTTGGCGTATGCCTAAATTTCTGTTCTTTAGTTAGTGGCCACTTCCTAGGTTTTTATGTTGCTGGAGTAAAATTTGTTATGTTAAAAATCTTATTTACTTTCCTATAAGAAAAGCATAGCAATCGCAATTTTTTTTCAACAAATTTTTATTGCATAATTTTACGTTTCAAGATCTCCTGAATCAGAAAAATGTTTTTTTGACAAAAAAATTTTGGGTGTGTGTGTGTAACGATGTACCCACTCGAACCAAAAGTCCTAGTAACTTGAAATTTGGTATGGAGCTGGCCTTTCATATTCTCTCGGTTCTATCAAAAGATGGGTCTGATAAAAAAAACTGGAAATGGGTGTATCCGCCATTTTTAACAGTTTTTGTTATATAATTTTGTACATATGTAAATTATTCGAATTATTTTTACAGTTTCTTATAGTTAATTCTTCCTAATAGTTTATTCAAATAAATTTTGTTTTGTAAAATTAACAGTTTATTAGATATTTGATTTATAATTTAAATTGAATTCCATATATATATAATCTGGATTCGAAACCTGCGTACGATTTTTTTTTTAAATTTCATATCTTGAAGAGAAAGCAAAATACGTTAAAAAATAACAATTTTTTTCTATATTCTTTTGACTTGTTTATATACGAAGCGCTGCATTTTATTTAAATTATCTTAGAATGTACCCACAATAACTCTCGAACCAAAAGTCCTAGTAACTTGAAATTTGGTATGGTGCTGGCTTTTCATATTCTCTCGGTTTATTAAAAGATGGTTCTGATAAAGAAACCGGAAGTGGGTGTATCCGCCATTTTTAACAGTTTTTCTTATATAATTTTGTACGTATGTAAATTATTCGAATTATTTGTACAGTTTCTTATAGAGATCCCAACAAATAAAAAAAATTTTTAACATTAGCAGTTTATAAGATATTTAATTTATAATTTAAAATGAATTCACAAATATAATCTAGGTTCGAATCCTCCCTGCGACGATTTTTTTTGCTAATTTACTAAAGGGGTAAGTAATATCGAAGCGCACAAATATAAGGGTTAGTCGATATGAAAACATATCTCAATTTGCCATATTTCGGTTATATCTTAATAAAATCGAGGAGAAAAATTTCAAAAGAATTTTAGCATGCTAGGAAGTCGATACAAACGTGTACAAATCACTTCAAAATACTTTTATGACATTACTTTAAAAAATATGTGGACATTCCTTATAGGAAAGTCGTGTGGTGACATGTGGATGCTAATTAAAAATTAATAGAAGAAGGCATTTCCGCTCGATGTAAGAAGGAGTGTACATGAAAACTAACGTTTGCATCCAGTAAGACCTTCATTTTTAAATATTCGCTTTCATCCACGTTATGGATAGGTGCACTGATTTAACTTCATATGCGGTGCTTATGAGAGTTTTCCCGGGAATTAACATCTATTTTTGTGACGTGATTTAATTTTCTCGTAATTATCATAGCGACTTGGGTCACCGCCACGTGGCTGGCCCTTTTGGAAAACGTGTAAATTCTCGTAACAAGAGGGTTTGTCAATCAAAAGGATATAATAATAGTTCACTGGTAATAAAGGCTCCTTACAAAAGCGACTTTTACAAAGTATAACAATCACATTCTAAGGGTCGCTCAAGTGCTACAGAGTTAAAACAAAAAATAGATAAGTATAATTAGACAAAACCCAAGGACAAAACACACTTTACTTGTAACCCGCAATTAGGGTTGCCTATGCAAAAATTGCCTTTAAATAATGATTTCTGTAATAATACATGGTTAGTGTCTTAAGGCAGTAATTTTTTTTTAAATTTTACATGCAAATTTTCAATACCGAAAGTCACGTGAGCCATACTTTTGTTTAGAAACTATGATCTTTCAGATTTGGAAACATCAAAATAACCCAACATAATATAATCTTTTTCATTTTATTTGCTATATTATGAAAAGTTGCAAAAGATGCAATATTTTAAATTTGACATTTATGTCAGATGAAGCCATTTTGACCAATTTTTATTTTTAATATTATGTTAATTCAAATTTACATTGCTATTCATTTTTGTTGTTTTTGAATATTTGCCTTAATGACATCATGTTCCAATGAATTACATTTAGCCAACGATTTAGCTTAGTTTTTTTAAAACTTTTAAAGCAAAATACCAACATCGCATGGTGTGCTGCCTATGCTATAGGATCATCACGTAGCTTTTGATATTATCAAACTTAGTTGAATCAATTTCCCATTAGAGGACGCTAGTGTTTACTCACTTGAAGATTTACATACACTATCTTTTAAATCATTTCCGGTAGAATATAAGAACTAAAATGAGTGTGCATCCGTGAAGTCGCACTCAAATGAAGCCTTTCAGTCAAGATTCAAATGTAACTTTAACTTTTCCAAACATTACAAGGACTGTGAAGCACACACTAATTATATAGTGTGCATTGTATTGGGTGAAACAATTCTCTTAGATGCCAAAGTACCTTATGAAAAAAATCTTCCTTAATAAAAACCTGTGCATCAACGTTGTTCATAAGTCCAGAAGCTGCATTGAAGTTACCCTAAATAAACATCAAATACACAATCATATCTCATACTGAGATGGAATACTAACACAAAAACAGGAAAAGAAAAAATATTATTCAAGTATTTTAGCACTTCACCGAAGACAGTGAAAATTTTCAATTGACACCATGTCAAACAACTTTCCCACAAAAATATTCTCAATCTTATACAGGCTAAAACCTACTTTGATAAAATCAAGGCAACACAAAGATATTGATAGAATAAATTAATGAAAAACACGATAACAATTAATACAGCAATAGAAAAAACATACCTCTTCTTCCATTTGCTCTTCTTGTTCATCGGAGTCAGACTCTTCGTCACGTAATGCAGCTGTAACAGCCGAAAGTGTAGTACTTCCTCGCAAACGTTTGTTACGGATACGTTCGCTGCTTTTGGCACCTGAGTATTTACCATGCTCAATTTCTATTTTTCGGCTTGTAATAATCTACACAAAATAATGTCACGTAGCTACAATAATTTATAAAAAACGCATCACCTTTTTCATAGTTTTTGCATCCTTATATATTTGTGACCCCGGTTCATTAAACAAACAAGCATTTTTGGTCATTATTAATAAATCCTTTTCTAACTCGTTCAAATGACTGTACTCTGCATTTTGTATTTTAATAGCAATTGTCCTTAAATCCACAGGGGTTTCGATGATCTCATAATACTCTGGATACTTCTTCTTTGATGGTAGCAATTGAAAGGCTGTGTGAAGTGGTCGATTATCTACATCGGTTGCAGTCATGACAGCCGTAAACAATTCTTCGTACGGATTCATATCCTCATCAGGGTTAGTCGATGTCTCTGAATTGTCTTCTGATTGATCAGTTTCAATTTTTCGCTCAGCAGCCGCAGCTGCTTTTCGAGCTAACTTACCAACTTTTAAGATTATTTTTCCTTTCGAGTCGTCATCTGCATCTTTACCATCAAACAACCTACAAGTATGTGCCACAATTGATATAAAACAACTAAACTACGAACCTATTCTTGTTAACTAAAAAGAGATCCCACAAGTCGCAAGCATCACGATACTCAACAGAATTTCTTTTATAAAACGCTTTAGTGTTGTTTATGATTAGTTCGATGTCGTTTTGTAAATCTTCGATGTCCTCGTATTCGTCCGTTTTGAGTTTTTGCTGCACTTTTAATAAATCAATCGGGTTGCTGACAACCTCGTAATAACCAGGTTCTTGCCTGCGCTTTGGAACTCGAATAAAAGCATCACACAATAACGTACCATCTTCTTTTTTATAATTGCGTATGGATTCGTACAACTGCTGGCACAATTCACTCTGAAGTATCTTAAAATAGATACATCATTTTTGAATATATGTATGAGCTTACCGGGTCTTGTTTTTTAAATCTTTTTCGCATTGTGGGACCAACGCTAGTTGAAGCTTCCAAACTATCCATCGAGTCTTCTTCTTGCCTACTAGCTATAGAGCTAGTACGACGTCTCTTACTCATTTTTTTTAATTTAATAATTAAATTTAATCAAACTAATTACATCAATACTCGCTTACACTATAAGACATTGTTAGCAATCTCGGTCAAATTTCTGTGGAGTTAAATATTGGAGTTACACTTACGCCATTTTGCCGATTTTGCCAAGCAAAGCTGTTTTTGAAGCTGTTGGCTGTGGCTGTTGTATAGATGGCGTATTGTATTTTAAACGTATTTTATGACGTTTACGAGGATTTCTTTTATACAAAATTTTAGTAAAAGCAGTAGAAGTTAGTTTATTCGACTAAAATTCATTTTTGTAAAATATAGTATTTATATATAGTTTGCGGATGATAATAAAATTATTGATATTTAAATTAAAATATATATGTTATCGATTTGTTTAGTGTAGATACTGGATGCGCATTTAAATACATACAAAATTGTTTTTATGTACCGATATACAGGACGTTTAAAAACGTTACTAAACCAATTATTATTGATAGGTCTCAAATAAAGTAGTTTACATTTTAAGTAGTATTTATTTGAACTTAATTAAATTTGTATTTATTATAACTTCTTACTTGAATCTTAAAATTTGACGTATCCTATATATAATTTTTTATTTTACGTAATTAGAAAATAATTAATTTACCATAGATTCAAGGTATATATGCCTGTTGTATTTGTTATAATAAAAATCGATTCGTTCAATAAATAAAAGATAAAATTCTAAGTTCAAAAAATTCTGAATGTCAAAAAATAAATTCCTTTTAAATTTAATGCAGTCGAGCTATGTCAATCCAAGGTTTTTCGAAACTGTTCGTTAATAGCTTATACTCAAAATCTACTCACTCACTTTTAACAAGATCTTTGTCACGTCGCAGCAATAATGTAGACTCGCCTTATAAAGTGATCAAAACCAAAAAAACCACAAAAGGTAATTAACCCAAATGTTTGAAATACATTTCAAAGTTAGAATTTGTAGATAAAAGTAGCCTGGTATGGAGAGATCCCAATTTTGAGCTGCTTGCATCACCGAGTGGTTTTCCCTTTTTCCTACCGGGCAACATTAGTCCAGCATGGTACGACAAGAAAACCACAGTTCAAACCGACAACACTCTTGTGATGAAACAGATTGATGAAGTAATAACTAATTTTTTGTAATTTCACAAAGTAATCTAAAATGTATTTAAGGTCGACGTCAGTAATGGCAACATGATATGTAAGGTACAGCAATGTCCATCAGTGCTAAGACAAACAGTCTGTGATTTATTTCCAAATAATAATTTAGAAGCTTGTGAACTTTCTGTAGTTACAATTACATTAAAACCCGACATGAAACTGTTACGGTACAATAAGGAAAGTGAAACTGAAAAATTAGCGCAAACAGTAAGTTACATTACGTTATTCAGTCAAAAATAACTATTTTATTTATAGTTTGTTCTAACTGCGAACAATATTTGTGATCGGTTAAAAAAGGCAGGTTATTGGGCCGATTTTATTAATCCTTTTTCTGGTAGACCGTACTCGTTTCCTCATTCGATCACTGCTCTATATCAGACAGATGAAAAGTTTAGGTGCTTAGATTTTCAAATATTTGATATTAACGAATGTAAAGTAATTTCTAGTATATCAAATAAAAGTAGGAATCAATTTGTAGGTACGTATAATTATTCTTAATTATAAGTTGTAATAATTAAAATCTTTTAGGAAGCCTGTTTACCAATGCCCCATCCAATAAGTACCGGTTAAACAATATTTTTACCAGCTGAAACTAATGATTTTATGATTTAGTAATGGAAAATAAATATATATACATATATAAATATATTCGTAGTTTTAATCAGCTCAGTTAGTGGCATTGTGTTTAGTACTCCAGTAACCTTATATTATTTTTCGAAGTGACATCAGTTGCTCAGAATAAAAACTAAACTTTTTTTTTCTTTGAGATATAGTGTGCTCTTAACTATCTACTTGAATGCTTCTGTAGGAACTTTAACTGATTATAACAACGTTGGTCTACTCTCTGAGATGTCATTGAGCAGTTTCTTAAAAACCTTTCTTAGGAGGGTGGTTGCCTTTAACACAGGTTAGTTTGCAATATCACCAAGAAAAAATATTTCCATTCAATCTTGTACCTGTAAATAACTTAAAGTGTGGTTGCCAATATATTGAAATGGTAGATAGTTGTGTCAACTTAATGCTTTCCTATATTTTCAATTTTTAAATATCTGTGAAATATTGAATTAAAGTTACACATTATAAAATTAATTTGAAGGTATTGGATTGACGCGGCTTTTAAATTTGTAAAGGACCTGTGGGCGGAGCTTTTTTGCGCGACTGTGTAAACACATTGGCGTAGTAAAATGTCAATTATTGTATTACGACAAAAAACAGTGGCGTAACATTGAAGTGTTCAATTTAGTCAAAATTATTTTTTGTAATTACCTGGTGACCAACTGGTAGTCAACCTTTAATTTTACATTTTTTGGTATTCAATTCAATTCTAATAAACATTCAGCCGTGTAATTTAATTAGGTTATGTCGTACACGTATAAAAGAAAGTTTATTAAAAGCCAATCGACTACAAACATCGCCGGATCAAAGACTAGTGACGATTACAATTTGTTCGTTTAAGAACTATACATGAAACTTTCGACAATCAAAACTACATATCCCTAATGAGATTCGTGATCTCGTTAAGAAAAGTTAAATGAAACATCGCTAGATAGCGTAAGTTTAATGTAAATGGAAGGGACGGCGCTCCTAGTAATAAAAGATGTATTGTAAAATTAAAATACACAGAGTAATAGAGTATGGTAGACGGCTGTAAAACAATAACAGTTGTAGTCATTATACCTACTTTATAAATTAATAAACGACTTCGCGAACAGTCTTCTTTGCATTTCACTCTATAAAAATAACTAAAATCCCAACACTCGTAAAGAACAGAAATTGCGTTGTGCATCATTTAACCTTCCGATTACCATTGGGGTCTTTTTTGACCCCAGACGTGTTGTTTTTGTTGTCTTTTCTTAAGTTTTTTTTACAACTGTTCCAATATTTTTTTAGCTGAGTTTCTTTCAACAATGTTTAATAATATATAACAAATTTTTCAATTGTTATTTGTTTTGCGACGTAAAAAAAAATTTTTTGGCAGACAGAACAAAAAAAATGTTCGGAAACATGTGAAAAGTGCAAACTCTTTGTATGTAAACAACATTGCAAGAAAAAAACTACAATAATATGTAATAGTTGTAGCTCTCACTAATTTATGTTTACATTTTATTTTTATATTTTTCTAGTTTATATGAAATCTAATGTTGATTTAAAATATTAATAAAGGTTGCCATTACAAATTAATCGGTTTTTCTTTACAAAATAAGAAAAAAAAACTTAGGGTCAAATCTGACACCACTTGGTAATCGGCGCCTCAAAAATTGCTTAGTAATCCAAAGGTTAAAACAAATTGTGAAACAACCGACTGACTTTATTTGGTCGAAAACGTGTTACGCGAAAAGTTGCTTAATCGCAATGGTAAATGCCTCATTAACACTCGATAATAAATAAGACAAAAGACCGATAACAATATATAAAAACTGCAAATCAATCTTCAGATCGAATACAGCAACTATAACCAATCCACTTGTCGTAGGATCCCCAGACGATGCGTATTGTTAAAAAATACTTACTTACTTTTCGGCGATAATATATAATCATGTTTACAAACTCAATCCGAGGAATAAAAAACTTTTCCATTCTAGAACTAAATATATACTTTAAGATAAAATTAAAAAAAAATACTTGAAAAACATATTTCTAAATATGTACTTTGATTTAAATTAGTTCTATTAAGATCTTGTAAAATGGCGAACCTATTTAACGAAGAAGAATTGCGTCTTATTAAAAATGAGAATTTTACAACTTGCGTTGATTCCAAAACAATGAAGAACGTATTACAAGAAATAAAAAACTTTAAAGTACGAGAAACGGATATTATTGTACTGGGATACCCAAGATGTGGTAATTAGTAAATTAAAATTACGATAGTTTGCGTCTCAATATAATTTTTAGGTACAACTTGGACCCAAGAAATGGTATGGTTAATTGCAAACGACCTTGATTTTGAAAAGGCTAAAGTTTTTATTGACGAACGATTTCCCAATCTAGAGTAGGTAGTTAGTATATTCTGTAACAAGGTTACAATGAAAATTCGATACGAGTGGAAACTTCTGAGCGCGAGCTTATGCGAGCGTGAGAAACGACGAGTATCGAATTATCATTCTAACAGACCACCATACCATACTTTTTCTACCATCAGAAGGTATTGACATTTACATTATTATAGCGCTTGTACAATTATTGAAATTGGTATGTAATTTTGTTTGACCATCAGTACACTAGTAAGATAATATTGTCGTTGTTATTCAGAATAATTACATTCGGTAATAATCTTGTAGCAGATAATGTATTTTATTTTTTTCAGAGTTATAGGTTTTGAGCAAAAGCAAAAACCACATAAAAAAATTCCCGAATTCTATTCCGATTCGATAAAATTCATAGAAAAAATGAAAGATCCGAGATTTTACAAAACCCATGTAAAACCGTCGGTATTGCCTGACCAAATATTGACCGGTCAAGTAAAACCAAAAGTAAAAATACGCTGAGTTTATAAAACTGCTTACATAAACTTTTTCTGTTACTGTTGTAGATGATATATGTCCATCGAAATGTGAAAGACGCGTGCTTATCTTCGTATCATTATGTCAAAAACGTTGCAAAATTATACGATGGTCCGTTAGAAAACTACTACAAACATTATATTCTCAAAGACAGTAAGTAACGTCAACATAAATTTTAGACGGATAGTTATATTAGGTACTGCTAACAGATATGTTAGGTAACTACTGGGAGGGTGTGTTATACTTTTGGAAACGTCGACACGAAGAAAACATTTTGTTTATTACGTACGAAGAAATGAAAAACGATTTGTTAAAAGTAATCAAGCGTGTTGCTACTTTTTTAAATAAAAAATTAACTGATAACCAAGAAATCGAGCTCAGCAAGTGGTTGGAGTTTAAGAACTGTCAGAACAATCCAGCTTTAAATCATAACGACGTTTATGAACTGACTGGATTTATTCGAATTGGTAAAGTTGGACAACACCTTAAAGAAATGTCACCAGAAATAATCGAAAAGCTAGATATTTGGAGTAAACAGTGTGTAAAAGATAGTGATTATAACTATGTAGGGTAGTTATTTTATTAAGTTACAATAAGAGTCTTTATATTGCTATTATACAAGTTAAACTAATAAAAACTGTAACTAAGTTGTAAGTAATGTCAATTAAAGACGTATTGAACACAAATTTTACGACTTGTTCAGATCTGTTTTCAACCAGAGATGAAATCTGAGCCAGGGATGCTTATCTACTT
This sequence comes from Aquatica leii, assembly GCA_035610365.1. NCBI lineage: Eukaryota > Metazoa > Arthropoda > Insecta > Coleoptera > Lampyridae > Aquatica > Aquatica leii. The sequence continues at coordinate 196,599,903 of CM069433.1, forward strand.
CCTGATAGGTTCCACGATCTGACCCGAAAAATTTTGATATACATAGAACCTCGTAATAGCAATTACCTTCAGGAGAAAGTAAAGGTAAGTACAGAAACAACTATAGTAGAATAAAGACTGTTACTGTGGAAACTGCCCAAGCGCGGTATTGACGACAAAGCCAAAATTTGCCTAATGTAATTACGTTACTTAGAACCTTGCGCCTCCAAATCGAAAGATGCAGTGTGGAGTGTCCAATATCATGGTCTTAATCCAACCACCTATTCCATAAAATCTGTCACCAGAGATTGCCGTTGCATTCGTCGTATAAAAAATTATTCGACTTGAAAGTAGTGGATAAATTTAGGTTTTTTTTATTTAAGAATCACTCATGCATTCACCTTTATACAGTTTCACAATATTGTAATTAATAGCTCCATTTGTTATATAACGTCGATTCAGGAGGAGGTGTAATGTCGGCAGGCGATGCATTTATCGTAATCTGACCATTATTAATAAAATTACATGTCTTTTATTTCCTTAGAGCATGCGTTTACATCCAAGTTACAAGCATATGCATGAGCTCTGTTAACGGCCGAAACGTACCGTATCCCAACAAGGTAGTATTCGTCTTTGTTGGTAGCACGATGTATATGTTAGGGGGTAGGTTCGCAACACCTAGAATCCAGGGGGTTGGTACACAAGAGACGCGACAAGTAGGTCGTACAATAAAAGGTTAATCTCCTCGATGTGTTTTATTAAAACTTAAAAGATAATTATGTCTCCACTGAGTAAGAGAGTACTCACCTATAAGTAAAGTGAGTAACAGTCTTGACGCTAATCTTTTGATAGACTCTTTTCTACGACGGTACGACGTCCGCGAGTTAATTGCGTATGATCCAAACGAAAAGGAGCGGTTTGCCTATCTGAATTGCCTTGCACCTTAAATCCATAAAATGAATATCAATCGACCCAATTCCATTAACCCTAGTATGCTGGTGTATTTATGTGGAAAGGATGAGTGCTGTACGAACATTGCAAAGTAGCAGAAGAATCCATTTTGTAAGATGGAGGAGACTGCGACTTGTCAAACGTGACCCGGCAGCAACATGAGTATCTGAGAGAGATAGAGATCCTCACCGGAGACTAATTCCGTCGTGCGTCATTAGAGTTCGTTGGCATAAGGGGGAAGTGTTTAATCACTCCCTTGCCGCTTCAATACACACGGCTTCCTTCTTTAGCTGGCGTGCGCGAACTGGTATCGAGTTGCTGAACTCACCACCAAAGATTGTCTACAAAGGAAAAGTTAGTAAAGAGGAACCACATCGAGTTAAGCACTAAACTGCCAATTTTTTACTAAGAGATTGGGCCGTAAAACCCATGGTAAGTGGGAGGGTACAGGATTTGCTTTAGTATTTGCGATAGACTGCACGGCACTCCGTTTTCTCATTTCATGCCGAATATAAAGGTCGGCAGTAACTTTAATAGTATAGCATCAAAGAATCCTTCGATACTGTCACGCGCCTTACAAAACTAATATCTCTCTGTAAATTAACTCTTTCAAATCAATCAGAAATGATTGACTTAGTCAGCAAGCTTCAAGCGACTTTTCGTAAAACCATAATTTCCCGTCACGTAAGGCAGCAAACTGTTGACATTTCCAGACGTACAAACAGCCTTGCAAACTGTTATCGCCAAACTTTCAAGCACCCCTGCCGCAGTCCCTAATCCTTTTTCGTACGCCCAATCTGCCCGATCTAAAATAGAGAAGGTCACAGTACCTTCGAGTAAAACAATCGCCCCTGTTCCTCGTTCGACTGTCGTTATGGTGCCGAAACCTAATTCTCCTCTAGAGACTTCAGACGAATCTAAAACTACTCTGATGAAAGTATTAAACCCGCAAACTTATGGCCTACGATTGGACAGAGACTAAGACGGGCAAAAACTCGAATCTCAGCGAACGGACTTACCTCGTGCTTCTATCATCTAGTACCCATTCCTCAGAGAATCCTTATAATTATAAACGCATATATCCCGTTCGCTTAAATATGGCAATTGCAAGTTCTATTCGTGCCTATCTTCCACGTGGTGCTTTGAGCTGTAGACGCCGTTATTGGTAAGTTGACTAAGATGATTCTCGATTCTTGTCTCTTACAAGACCGCGCTTCACCGGTACAAACTGACAGTGAAGAAACAAAGTTACTGTCAAAAATTAGCGACGAGCCTGTAGGGGTTAATTTATAGATTGTTTTCTTGTAAGTTCCTGTCGATTTAACCGTGCTCCAGTGTCCGAGACGGAGACAGATACACTATCTCAGAATATGAGACGCTTAAAGCTACTGTTTGCTCTCTGTTTCCTGACGACGGATAGTTCTTTGCATGCTCAAATAAGACCTTGCACTGGTTTGAAAATAAGATCCCAATAGGACTGGGTGATCACTAGAGACGATATAGCAGCGGTGGCTAGTAGAATTCCTAAAAACAAGTCTCCCGGATCTGGCGGAATACATTGTAATGTCTTACGTGTAATTGTACCAGATCAAATTAAACTCATAACCATTCTTAAACCTGGGAAAAAATTCTCGTAAATCTCAAGTTGTATCGTCCAATAATTCTGTTATCAAAACTTGGCAAACTTTTTGAACGTGTGCTTCTTAAAAAGATTTATGACGTTCCAGGCAAAACAACGACGTAGATTAATGACCAATGTACGACCAAACGTTTCCAAGCACAGACTTGCAATTTTCACTGAGATATTGGGAGCGTTCAACAACGTATGGTGACCCTCAATAATAGAAGATCTCGTCGCTAATACAGTATCTGCTGGCGGCACACGCGTCATTCGTAGTTATTTATCGAACACGACAAGTTATTCTTCGAACGTATCCCGTTCTGTTTATGCCAAACGACTGAGGAAGGTGTGTCCACGAGCCGACCTTGTAGAATCTGATTGTAAATGAATTGTCTAGCAAAGAAATTCTAGCGGACCGTGACATTTTTGCATCCGGTGTTCACAATTTCTAAACGAGACTTAGAAGCAAAATCCTACACGTACCTAGGCATAGTTACAACCTGGGCTAGCAGCAACAAACTGACGGTTTCAGCGGACAAGACTAAGTACATGATGGTTTTTGACTCCACTTTAAAACGAGATCCTTCACGGCGCCTCAACAATATTCCCGCCTGCTGAATTTTCGAATTCAAAAACCTCGAACTTTTTCTTGGCGACAGATTGGGTTTTGCAAAACATTGCGCATTCGTGGTTAAAAAGTGCAAGAGCGTCTTGCAATTGTACCATTATACCCATGCTCACCTATGGCCTAGACATTTGGTACCATTAACTTTGACATCCTCACGTGGTTAAAAAACTGGTCTCCCTCCAGTCTCTATTTCTTAGAACTATCCTCGGATCATATTGCACCGTTCCTATTGATACTCTCTGTGTTATATCCAAACATCCTCCCCTACATCTTCTTTTACAGAAAATTTAGTGCACTAAAGTTCTTCGCTGCTAAACGCCACTTCGAGATTTTGATCTTGAATGAATGGCAGCGGCTGTAGAACACTTCCCAGAACGCCTATTCCCTTTTTGCGGGTATTCTTATTTAGGTCAGAATGTCCCACGTCCCCAGACGAGAGACAATCCAAATCCTTTGTTCGCACGGCGGATTTCGTTGTCATTTAAAACGCACTAGCGTCTTTGATGATGACAGCTGTCGGTCGTGTGGCGTTCTTGACACTGCAGCACATTCTTGCTTGTTGCGAATTCGATGACCTTCGTGGTGACCTGTTAGCCACGATTGTCCCCTAATCCCAAATCCTCTTAAGTAATCATTTTGTTAACTTATGCATGCTTTATTATTTTAGTTTATTATAATTAAGGTAGTTGCCTTGCAACCATCTACCTTCTTGGCACGCACTTCCCACTATCTAATTCTATCTATTAGCAAGTGATTTTAAATCGCCGCTTTGGCACCCCACAGTGACCGACGAGAAGGAGTGATGGGTGAAGAACCTCGTGGGTAAACGTGACCTCTGTGTTGTTAATGAATCTCACTAACCTTTTGTAGTCACTTACAAATAATGAGCTTAATTTAGAATCTCCTTCTGTCGCTAGAAAACCGGCGTGAAGTAATTGAAAGTGACTACCGACCAATACAGTTTGAATTAACTGTTGAAGGTCCTCGTCTAGCACCAATCCCTAAGAGAATCCTTGACTACAAGCATATAGATCCCGTTTGCGTTCATTAGGAGTTCATTTACAGGTTGTACTCCAGTAAAGTCCTGTCAAACTGTGTTTCACTGTTCAAGACGGCGACAGACACAAAATCTCTAACTACGAGACTATTAACGTTTGCATCTTTTTTACTGACTACAATCCGACGACAAATAATCTCTTGCGCCCTCAAATAAGATCACTTACAAATTTGAAAATAAATTCCCAACAGGACTGGGTGGTCACTAGCAACAAGGGCTCTAGCCCAGACGGAATACACTGCAACGTCTTACGTACAACTGTACAAGATTCCCTCTCTTCTACGATATTTGACCTGTTCAACTCTTGCATTAAATGTGAGCGCTCGTAGATTAATAATGACTAATGTACAACCGAATGTCTTCAAGTACAGACTTGCAATTTTCGTAGTCATATAGAAATGTATGCGCGTCAGTAAAGTTATTTGTCAAATAGATCGATCACTTATTCTGCAAAGGTATTAATTCCGTTCTGTTTACGCGAAACGAAATATATACATATCAGATCGAACCTCGAAAAAATTTAGTGTACTAAAACAGTAACAGTAATAACAATATAATCTCATGTTTACCAAGCCAATCGAAACACAAATAAAACTTTCTAATCGATTATAAAGCTAAATGTAAGATAAGATAATGAAAAAAATCACTTAAAATATATATTTTTCTGTACGACGCGACGTACACTGATTTAAATTCTGTTCTATTAAAATGGCTAACCTATTTAATGAAGAAGAATTGCAAATTCTTAAAAATGAACATTTTACAACTAACTTTGATTCAGAAACAATGAAAAACATATTACAAGAAATAAAAAACTTTAAAGTGAGAGAAACGGATGTTATTGTGGCGGGATACCCGAGATGTGGTAATAATTGATATATAATAATAAATTACATCTAAATATATTTTTAAGGTACAACCTGGACCCAAGAAATGGTGTGGTTAATTGCAAACGATCTTAATTTTGAAAAAGCCAAAATTTTTATCGACGAGCGATTTCCGAATTTAGAGTAATTATGTACAAATATATTTTATTTCTTTCATTAGTGTCTTATAGAGTTATAGGTTTTAATATGAAACAAAACCCAGCAATAACTATTCCAGAATACTATTCCGACTCGATAAAATTCATAGAAAGAATGACTGATCCGAGATTTTACAAAACTCATGTGAAACCATCGTTATTGCCTGACCAAATACTAACGGGTCAGGTAAAACCAAAGGTAAGACACATTGACGTTATGATTTATCACACACAAATGTTTTTGTTAGATGATATATGTGCATCGAGATGTAAAGGACGCGTGTTTATCTTCGTATCACTACCTCAAAAACGTCGTGAAATTATACGACGGCCCACTAGAAAATTATTACAAACACTACATCCTCAAAGACGGCAAGTAACATCGAAATAAGTTATAGAGTAAATACTATAACAGCTACTCAGGCCTTTTAGGTAACTTCTGGGAAAGTGTGTTATATTTTTGGAAACGTCGACACGAAGAAAACGTTTTGTTTATTACATACGAAGAGATGAAAAACGATTTGTTGGAAGTAGTTAGGCGAGTTGCTACCTTTTTAGATAAAAAACTAACTGGAAAGCAAGAAATTGAGCTTAGCAAGTGGTTGGAGTTTAAGAACTGTCAAAACAATCCCGCTTTAAATCATAACGATATTTATAAACAAAGTGGATTCATTCGGCTTGGTAAAATTGGACAATACACGAAAGAAATGTCGCCAGAAATCATCGAAAAGTTAGATAGTTGGAGTAAACAATGTGTAGAAGGCAGCGATTATGACTATTTAAATTAGATATTTTATCATTCAGTAATAGTTCTTGCTGTACAGCTTAAGTTAATAAAAGGTATATAAAGACGGTGTCGATCCACTAGTCTTTCGGAGCATGCATTTTCATACTGGGCATTGTGATTTAACCCACTTACAAATCTTCTATTTCGTATTAGGTTAGTTATACACTGCTTACTCTCGATATGTGGGAAGGCTGTAGTAGGTTGATTAAAACACACATAAAAAATAGTGATACTTTCATAGTTTGGCTTCACTAAGCTGAAGGAGCTAGGCCATCTCACAAGCGCCGTGAGAACAACCGGATATAGAAAAGCAGATACAGAGCTATCGACAAACACAATAAAGAGAAAACAAAGAAAGAAAACCCCGTCTATCACATCCCTTGTGCGTGTGAGCTGACTTATGTGGAACAAACGAGGCGCAACATTGTACGACAATTTCAACAAAGATAATGGTATCGACCTAAACCCAATACGGAAAAGCATGTTAATTTTGGAAGACTAATTTATCGTCGCCGTCACGGCGCAATATAAAAGCTTCTCAGGATTTTATATCTTCAGTTTCAGTCTTTCTGAAGAAGACAGCGACATTACTGTCGAAACGTCAAGTATTTCCAAAGTTTTGAACTTTTTAACTTTGTATGTTAGGTATCAAAGGTAATGTTTACTTACTGTATAAACTTAAGCGATTTACTACTTTATTATTATATAACTACGTACCATTCTACAAACATTTTTTTTCTGTAAATTTAGTGATTCTAACGTCTGAGCTATTACGGCACCGAAACTCTCGTCATTGATTGTTTTCAATAACTGAAAGCGTTTTAATCGATAAATAAAATAAAATTGAGAAAATTAATTTACAGCTGCATCGCTGCAGTTTTTAGAGAAATGTTATTATACAGACAGTTACGTACGGTCGAAGAGAAAGTTTATGATTTAATTAATACGGTTTTGAAAGTTTTCGTTCTTAAATTTATTGACACGATTTAGACTATTCAGTATAAGTGTGTACTTCGTAAGATAAATTTCACTTCGTCGGCGGTAGAAAGTAATTTAAAGAAATGTTAGACGAAAACCAAATCGTTCGTGAAAATTTCGATAACATGCAAATTATAAGGGAATGGCTAACTAAACAACCACATTTACCATCAAACATCGTTAATTCTAATTTGTTATCAAAAAGTAATTAATTAATGGTATTTTTAGATGACCGTTACCTTCTCAGATTCATTTTGTGCTGCAACAAAAGCATAGAAAAAACCAAAAATCTTCTGGATTTATTTTTCACGATACGTTCACAAGCACCAGAAATATTTGCAAACAGAGATCCTAACAATGAAGCAATGAAAAACGTCTTAAATATAACGTAAGTCTTGTAAAACCATTTCGGCAGCTTCTTCAGCATTTTTTTTAAATAGAGACATGGTACCGCTTCCAAAAATGACAGAAAAAAATTATAAACTGTTTGTGTATCGCCTGGTTGATACAGATCCAAATAAATATATTTTTGTGGACGTTTTGAAAACGTTTTTAACTTTAGCCGATATACGTCTATCTTTTGATACGGATTTTCCCGATGGTGAAATACCTATATTTGATATGACAGGATATTCTTTAAAGCACGCGTATAATGTAAACTTGCCAATTTTGAAAAAATATATGATGTACACACAGGTAAAATACAACTAGCATAAAATTCCAAACGAGCCGATATTGTTTTGTAGGAGGCTCACCCGGTTAGATTGAAGCAAATTCACGTAATCAATGTACCGCCATTTTTAGATAAAACGTTGACAATAGTGAAACCATTTATAAAAAGTGAAGTTTCTGCGATGGTAATTTTCAAAATCAGTTTCTACAAAGTTTAAAACCGTTACTTTTAGTTGCATTTTCATCAACCCAACTCTACTACACTGTTCGAGCACGTCCCAAAAGAATTGCTACCTGAAGAATATGGTGGAACTGCGGGTACGCTCGCCGATATTAAAAAAATTTGGATCGATAAATTGTACAACAGCAGAAACTATCTTTTGGACGACAGCAAGTGGAAGGTTCATGAATCCAAACGACCTACTGAAAATAATAATAACGTCAAGTTTGGTTTGAAAGGAACTTTTAGAAATTTAGAAATAGATTAAGTAACTAACAAAATGGTACTACTATTACTCGAGTACTTTTAGGAATCAAATTAACTAAAAAATAGACTTTTAAAATGGGTATATGAGCGTAATGTTACCTTTCCTTTATAGTCCAAACAATCTTGCTACAGTCGTTGAGGAAGGTGTCCTTAATAATATACCAGAAGAACTAATAGGTTGGGGTGAAGCTAAAGAATGGAGGTCTCTTAAGATCTAGTTTTTCGTTAATAACTCATAAACTACTGTCTGTATCAAAATAATAAGTGTTTAAGAACATCTGTTTTAATAATTGACCTCATCGATAGTGCCTTCGATAAAGGTTCCGTTCCTGTATGCGCCGAAGCACACGGTGCAGGCAATACCTGCTTTGCGGTAACCGTAGTGCACCTTTGCTCCCATTCGTGCATCGTCAAAATATCTGTTTTAAAACAGAGTCTGATGCTGCAAGGTCATTTGTCGTAACTGGGTTCAAAATCTTCTCTCCTGGTCCAACCTCATTGGGTAGGTGGTAAGAGGTTATCTAGCCACTGTGGAATCTATAGAACTTTTAATATGTTATACTTAATTAAGAAATTAAGTAATTTAATAAAACCGGTATTTAAGAACTATATCGCACTGTGAGAATTAGAGGGTCACATTTAATAAAAAGTTTTTTTAAGCCGTGCTGGAACCCATACCACACACACAGCACAGGCCGATATCCATTAGCGCATCACCAGCAGTCACACCAATCACGGCCCCATTCCGCCGCCGTTTCAACTTCAAAAAAGCAGACTGGACAAGATTTGCAGAGGACCTGGACACGAAAGTGGCAAACATCGAACCGTCACAGACCAACTACAACCTGTTCGTTGACGCCGTACGTACTGCATCCAGAAAGAACATACCACGAGGATGTAGAACCAGCTACGTGCCAGGACTCTCCCATGAGATGATAGACGAATATCAGAAGTACCAACAGCTATTCCAAGCAAATCCGTTCTCGGATAGCACCATTGCATCTGGTACAGAACTAGCACTAAAGATACAGGAAGAAAGACAGAAGTCATGGCAAAACATGATTGAAAGTGTGGACATGACCCACAGCAGTAGGAAAGCCTGGCTCACCATCAAGAAGCTAAGCGACGACCCCAAAAAGGCTGAACAACACCATAATGTCACTGCAAACCAGGTTGCAAGCCAACTCCTTCTAAACGGGAAAGCACCAACTAAACAATCTAAGATGAGGATCAAGCGACAACCTGGCAAAGAAAACAACAGCTTCAATACCACCTTCACCATGGAAGAGCTCAACATCTGTATTAAGAACCTGAAAAATGGTAAAGCGGCTGGAATGGACGACATTTGCTCAGAACAAATAAAACACTTCGGACCAAGGACAAGAGAGTGGATATTAGAGCTGTTTAAGAACTGCTCTTCTTCATATAACATCCCGAAGCTATGGCGGCAGGCACGCGTCATTGCCCTTCTAAAACCGGGCAAAGACGCCTCGGACCCCAAAAACTTCAGACCAATATCACTTCTCTGCCACCTCCACAAACTCTATGAACGTCTCATCCTGAACTATCTGTCTCCCCTGATCGAAGAACACCTAATCCCAGAACAAGCTGGCTTCCGCCCGGGCAAATCCTGCACGGGACAGACGCTCAACCTCACCCAGCACATAGAAGATGGTTTTGAAAAAGGGAAAATCACAGGCGCAGTATTTGTAGATCTCTCAGCTGCATACGATACTGTGAACCATAGGATGCTCCTCTCGAAGATCTACTACATGACACACGACTACCACCTAGTGCAAGTCATCAAATCGCTATTGAAAAACAGACGATTCTATGTAGAACTCTGCAAGCAGAAGAGCCGCTGGAGACGGCAACAGAACGGCCTCCCTCAAGGAAGTGTGCTAGCACCGACCCTCTTCAATATCTACACCAACGATCAGCCCATCCACCCTAATTGCAGGAATTTCTTATATGCTGACGATCTGTGCGTCACAGCACAGGAGAAAGAGTTCACCACCATCGAAAGAGTCCTTACATCTGCTCTATCGAACCTCTCAACCTACTACAGCAAGAACTACCTGAGACCAAATCCGACCAAAACACAGGTAACTGCTTTCCATCTGCGCCATCGGGAAGCAAACCGGAAGTTACGCATCACCTGGAATGGTACGGAAATAGAACACCACCAGAACCCAGTGTACCTCGGAGTCGTCCTCGACCGGACCCTGACTTATAGGGCCCACGTGGAAAAGACGTAGGGGAAAGTCAGCGCTCGGAACAATATCCTCAGAAAACTGGCCAACACCAAGTGGGGCGCCAACCCGACCACCCTGCGCTCTACTGCACTCGCACTCTGCTACTCCACAGCAGAATTTGCGTGCCCAGTTTGGGAGCGGTCATCCCATGCCAAAAAACTCGACCCGGTGCTCAACGAGAGCTGTCGCTACATCACGGGATGCCTGAAACCGATACCCATCAACAGCCTCTACCTATTAGCCGGTATTGCTCCACCAGACATAAGAAGAAATGTAGCGAGTAGGCGGGAAAAACTGAGGCAACTAGAGGACCCCAGACATCCATTGTACGGCCATACCAACGTCGACAAACGCCTAAAATCCCGAAAAAGCTTCATACCCGAGAAACCCCTGGACTCAACAGCTAAAGCAGCGAGGTTGGATTCATGGCGCGAACGCGTTAAAAACACCGACGCAATCGACGGTACCAGCCTAGAAGTGGGAGAACACCTACCCGCTGGCGGTGATTTGGACTGGACTACGTGGAAAAGCCTAAACCGCCTACGCACTAGAACTGGCAGATCCAAAGTCAGCATGACCAAGTGGGGGTACTCTAGCGACAGCGATTTATGCGACTGCGGGGAAAGACAGACCATGGAACATCTTCCGATCTGCCGACTCCTCGACGAAAAATGCACTATGGAGGACCTCACCGCAGCCACCGACAGGACCATAGCCTGTGCTCGCCACTGGAAGGACATATGAAACTTTTGGTTTAAGGACTCGAGAAGAAGATCTTCAGCAGGCTTCAAGCAAATTTTAGAGAATCCATGATATCCCGTCGCGTCTTGCAGCAAACTGCTGACATAGCAAACGCCTTGGCTGGTGTCCAAACAGCCTTGCAATCCGTTACCACCAAACTCACCGCAACCGATGCTGTACATCTTGCCCAAATATCCTTAGACTGGACCTAGTTACTAAAACGAGCAAAAGTTCAATTAGACTAGAATCTGAAAAATCTGACTTAACTAAAATACCTGCGGCCATCCTGGATCAAGCTGGCTTTGTGATTAAGCCTCAAGACAAGTCGTTTCCTCGCATGTTCATCCTAGACAATTCTAGAAACTTGCTCTCTGAGCAGATAAAAGATGCCATCATCTCGCAAAACTTCCACGACGCGTCGGATGAAGTGCTTCATCTCGCCAATGAGCACCTAAAAGTACAGTTTCGCTTTGGTCTTAGGGACGGAGCTTATTGCAATTGGATCCTTAAGGTTCACCCACAAGTTTCACCATACATTTTGGCATCGCGTCGTGTTTACGTTGCCTGGAATTCATGCCGGGTCAATGACCATATTCGGGTCACACGCTGCTTCAATTCTCAAAAATATGGGTACTTACAGTGCGGCCATTGTGCGAAAAAGCACCAGACGAAGATATGCGCCAACCCGGATCGAAACCCGACATGTGCTAATTGCGTTCGCTTTGGCCACAAAAGATACGTCGTCAAGCATAAAACGACCTTTAACACCTGTCTAGCGTACCTGAAAAAGCTCGACGCCAAAATATCTATGACCGATTATGGACATTGAGGACACTCAATTAACTTTGAGGTTTGCACAAATGAATCTAAGTTTCTCCTCCGACAATAATATCGACATACTACTGAGCCAAGAGCCATACGTGTTTAGCTGTACCCTTGAACAGAATAGCCGCATCCTTTTCTATGCGATATTACTCGGCTATTGTTTACAATAGTTCGAAAGCCCTCGGAGTGGCAATACTCCGCCATTTAACAAATGACTGCAATGCAGTAACCATGATCACGCTTAAAAACACCCTCTTGGCAATCGTCGACGTTTATTGGCCACCGAGTGAGAATGTTCGTATTTATCTCCAACATTTGGACAAAATTCTCGATGAACTAAGAGGCGCTCCTGTTATCATTGCAGGTTCAACTCGAAATCGCCGCTTTAGCACTTCCCGGTGAATGAAAAACTCCATCAACCTTTCACTTTTGCTAGCCATTTAGGTTCAACAAATATCAACGTAACTTTAAGGTCCCCTTCCTTAGCCAGAAAAATAAAAGACTGGCAAGTTATTCCGGATGTGATAGAAAGTGACCACTGACTGATACTGTTTTTGATTTAACGGTTAGTGCATTTAGCCTAGAACCGATACTTAAAAGAATCCTAGAATTTAAACGCATAGATTCCGTTTGTTTAAATAAAGCCATCGCTAGTTCAATTCCCTATCTTATCTTCCACGTGGTGCATTGTACCACAATCCCAAATCTGTAGACGTCATCATTGATAAGTTGATCCTAAATCTAAGATCTAGAGCCGTGGTGGAGTCCCAAGTTAGACAGCTTAAAGCGAGCGGTGCGTTATTTGCAAAAATACCACTAAAAGATCCCTGCAGACGTAAAACATTAATGGCTTGCCTCGTATAAAGTCGCGCTTTACCGGTATAAACTGGCACCGTTCCTGTAGATACCCTCTGCGTTATATTCAAACATCCTTACCTACATCTCCTTTTCCAGGAAATTTACTGCAAAGCTGACTCATGCAATTTCCTTGACCAGCATGTTTCGAACAACGATTTTGCGTTCTTTTCAGCGGCTAAGCGTCACTTAAATATCTTGATCTTGGGTGAATGGCAACGGCTGTGGGACACTTCCCATAAAGGGCGTAACGCCTACTCTTTCATCCCGGATATCTTTACCTGGGTCAGAATGCCTAACGTCCCTGGATGAGAGGCCGTCTAAATCCTGTCTTCGCACGGCGGTGTGTCCGTCATGTGGCGTCCTGGCCTTCCGACACATCGGATTCTCGATTGTCGCAAATTCGACGTTATCTATTGTCAACCCTTATCCCAATTCCCCTCAGGTTATCTTCGAACTGGTGCATGATGTAAATATTTATAGACATTTCGCACGGAGAGACTCGCTATAGCTACTTGAACTAACACTGGTTCTCTTGATTCCTTTACGATCGTCTGTCGCTTTTCCTACCAACTAGGTTTTATGCCTTAGAAGCGACGATATGCCGTAAGGCAGGTGCTTCGCTAAATCGCGTGCTCTCAACGCACGTTTCGGTTACCTAGTCCATCTAGACTTTTCCTTTCAAACGATACATTTCCTATTCTTACCTATCCTTTTTGTGGCGAACTTGTACCAAGCAAGTTCGGGTAGTTTGATGGGTTCACATCCTCCTCTTCCTCTCCATATCACATTTATTATTGATTTAACCAAAAAGTGTATAGAAACTTTTTTTGTAGAGAATTTTATATAATTTATTTAGTATATAAACATATTTTATATATTTTGCCAATGCACGATTGTAGATATTCTCAGAAATAATTGTAAAAACAGAATAGTACAGGGTGGGAGATTAAATAAAAGTTAATTTCAAGAATAATACAATAATTTCTTACTAATAATATTAGCAACAGTAATTCAAATAAATTAAAATAATTCGCGTTTATATAAAAAAAAAGAAAGATAATTAGTAGTCGTCATCAGAACCTGGTCCCTGTTCTGTATTTCGAGCTAACATGTAATTATCCATATCGATCGAACGACAGTTGTTAATAGAATATCTCAGTCTTTCAGCCATAATGTCTTGAGTGGTATACGGAGGCAAACGTAATTGAAAGAAGCATGTTTGTGCAGTTGGTAGACCATTAACAGCACGATCTACTCTCATTACCTAAAAATATAATAAATTTTACAAATAGGGTCATCATCGTTCCGTGGAATTTAAGTACCGTCAGTGTCAATGTGAAGCTACGCGAAGCCAGAAGGCAAAATTCGTAACCAACTTAACGATCAGTAATAATTTAAACAAGAAACATGTGATAAAGATTCGACAATAAAATCAGATTAAGGATTCCAGACAAAATATGTTAGAGCGGAAAGTTTAAAAAAATTATAACCAATTCCACAAATAAGATAAACGCAGCCTTGAAAAAACTGTTTTAGCTTACTAACTTAGATTTTAATTCACATATTTTCCGGGGTTTTTGTTTAGTTTACTGTATTTATAAGCGAAACTCTCTGCACCAAATCGCAAACTTAAATACATATTTATTTCTATCACTTGGCCAATGATTAGGCCACCCTGAAAAACATATTCACCGAAATATGACACCTAACTTTTACAATAATCTTAATCAAAAAACTAAAAAAAATCAACAAAATAAATATTATAATTCGGATTCTTCTAAATATCGTAGTGGTTGCCTTCGTCTTGCGCCCACGCTCGGCGACTTTATCGGAAACTCCAACTTCCTGACTATCGGCAGTACTGCCTGAAACTCCGCTTTCTTCTTCGCTGCCATGTAGTACATACTCTAATATCTCATTCTCTGCTTGGTTCACATTCGTAGATTCTGGTTGTCCACCTCGTTTTCGCTTTCTGAGTAGGTGTCTGATTCTTAGTGATTACGGTATATCTTAATCTGACTACGTGTACAGTAATTAAAAATTTCCTATTTCTGGTACGCTTCAATACACTGGTGTGTGACTATACATAGTACTTCAGTTATCATGAAACCAATCAATAAGAACATCATGTTTTACACGGATAGATCTAAATTTGAAAGGGGCTCAGGATTTGGTGTATACAGCGCCAATCCTCGAACCGACAAGAAAGTAAGTCTAGGAAAACTATGAAACATATTTCAAGCTGAAATGCAAGCTATGAACGCTATTAGCTTATGCATAAACATTAGTATAGAAAAGGAATTATATAACCGAACCCATTCAATACCTCGTCAAGACTAGTCAATACACACTCAAATTTCAAACCTTAGGCTAAAGAAACACAGTACGCTTATGCTGGATTCCAAGTTACCTTGATATAGAAGGAATTGAAAAAGCAAATCAGCTCGGATAATAAGCAGCACACAAACCAATAACAGGTCCAGAACCAAGTCTAAATATACAAAAAAATCAAGCCCGCTCAGTCATCAATGATTGGGTAAATACCAGCCATCAGCATTGCAAAACATTGCTAAAAACTCCAAACCGACAGTCCATAAAGCCTTTCTAAGACTGAACAGAACTCATATCAAACAAGTAGTCAGTGTTCCGATAGGCATTGGACCCTTTAGAAAATTGATGCAGAAGATTACCATCTATAAAGATGATGCAGACTTTGTCAAGAGAAAGATGAAACAGCATATCATATCCTCTTTAAATTCCCAGCATTAGAGAGCAGAAGACACCAGCTACATTGGAGCCTTGCCTTTATTGACAAGCGCAAGCTAATAGGGAAAATCGTAAGTCTAATAAAAGACGCGAATGTAGGCTTATCGACTTGAAAGCGCCCGATTGTACAAAAATCTCGAAAGGCTGACGTGCGTATGACAGGTAAAGACAATTTAATCTAATCAGATCAAGATATACCGTAATCAATACAGACTCGGAATCCGAAGACGAGGTGAACAACCAGAATAAACCGATGGCGAACGAAGCAGATAATGAGAGTACGTGCATGGCGGCGAAGAAAGCGCAGTTCCAAGCGGTACTGCTGATAACTAAGAAGGTGGAGTGTCCGATCAAGTTGGCTTATCGCATTGCTCACAAAGCGACCGCCACGATATTTAGAAGGAACGTTCATATTTTGATTATTGTCTTTATCGATTTTTAACTTTTTAGATTAACATTATTGTAAAATTTAGATATAATATTCGGGTTAATATGTAATTGCTTGTACTGTACGAATGCGCGTGACCCTGAAAGAAAGAAGTAGGGGGACGAGGAAGAACACGAACGTGACGAAGGCATTCAAGTTACGATTTTGATGCAGAAAGTTTTGCAATCTAACTTTATTGTAAAATCATTATCATATGCATCAAGATAAACCTTTTCAGTTATGTATTAACTTTACAGCGACCAAACAGTTATCAGAAAAATGCAAACTAGGAGCTATAGAGCGAACGATAATAAATCGAAAACGAACAAAGTTATTCATGAAAAAAGAAAAACATAAATAGTTTATAATGTATCTTTATTGCGCGTAGCTTCGCTAGTTTGTGTAATAAATTCAACATCGCACAATAATATTAAAAACCACCAAACAACCGCGAAAATATCGTCTTTATAGTTAAAAAACAAACAAGAACTAAGAAAATTCAAAAATCGCAATATCTAATTTGCTCTGTCTGTCATCTAATAAAATCTAAAACCTAAATACAGTAAAATCTGATAACACAAACCTGAAACCTTTGAGAAAGATCCGCCAAATTAGCTGGTAAACGCGATCTCCCAGATACAAATCTCATAAAAAGTACTCGTTCTGCATTTGTAAAACTTTCTAAAATGTTCCAAAGCCATTGCACTAATTGATGATTTTCATCTAATTCTCTATACCTAAAAACATCAGAATTAAATGTACGTAACCCGCTTTGTCCCATAAATCGCAAGTGTCAAAATAAAAAAAAAATTCTTAAGTAGATAAATGTTAAATCATTTTATATCGCTTATTACCTAACGACAGTTTTAAGTAATGGCACCGAAATGTACGGTATTCCACAAACCAACTGCTCCAAATGTTCAGCAGTTACTAAAGACAATAAGGGAACCGGAATAATCCCAGACATTCCTTCTCTCACAGCCGCGATTTGCATGTCAAACTCTTGAAGTCTGAATTGAACTGCTTGTTCGTAATACTGAGCTCTGTTGCCAAACAGCAAAGGAATACTTCGACCTCCAGGTACAATAGGAACGACCTTTACAAATAATATAAAAACAAAAACAGTAAATTGTGACTATTTTTACCTTTCCGCAACAACTAGTTCCTTCGAACGTTTCTATCGGAATAACATCGTGAAAATTTGATTCGGTCACGCCCGATAAATGAATATCGCGAATACTACGCAGACTTTGCATGTACATGCAATCGACATCCTCTATATCTTCGGTACCGACTGGTTCTCCGACTAGCAATTTCCAAATTATAGGAGCCAACGACAACGCCAGAGGTTTTTTCGTGCGCATCGCTACGCCAAACAAAATTCCTATAAAAACAATCTATAATAATCATTACATTCTACTTGACACAACCTAAAAATTTGAACCACATAATGTGTTGTTGCGAATTCATTTGAGGATTGAATAAATATTTGTCTTTGTTAAAGCCTTCGTCTGTCAAAGCATTTGGAGTAGGTACCAATAATGGCACTTCGGATGACGTTATTTCTTGACACATCTCCGTAATGGTGTCATCAAATACACCACCAGCGTCGTCCGCGCCTTCTCCAATTAACTTAACTTTCCACGCCCTCGAAGGCAGTCTTAACTCGTGCGGTCGCATCGTTTCCACCACTTGCTTGGCAATTTGAATAAAAATCGGCTTACATTTTCTTCCTAATAATAAAAGTAATTTTACGCGTATATACATAAAACAAACTAACCTTTATTCGCAATTCTCCTCACAGTTACTTGAGGCCCATAGTTTCTTCCTTGTACCATCGTCTTGCCAATACATCTTACAAGAGGAAGCGTATACACCCTGGGCGCTAATAATGGCCGTAATTTTGGCGAAGTTAAACCTTCCAACGGTGGAATTTTGAGATTGTTTTGTTGAGCACTGAGCGGTATTAACGTCCAACAAGAATATAACTTATCAGAAAAACTGTGCAGAAATTTTAAACGCGATTGTATGGCTTTTATAGATAGTCCTTGAAGATGTGCATATTGCGATGGTATTTCCGAAGGTAGACCAAAAGTTAAAGAACGCGTAATACCGGGTACTCTTTGCGGCAACGCTAAAGCCGTCCAAGCTGCACTGTGCGTGCGGCCCGTCGATATCTGCCTGATACCTTTATTTGAAAGCTCCGGTATCACGTCGGGTTCTCTTACTAAAGAAGTGTGTGGCAACCCTAACTGTCCTTCAGAATTCAATCCCCATCCTAAAACTTTTCCGCATCGACTTAGGAACAAAACGTGTTCGGTTCCAATAGCAAAATCTTCGATAAAATACTCAGACAAACCCTTCAACTCTTGCGGTTTATAATCTGATCTTTCTCTAGCGTGGATTTGCCACGGAACTCGATCTATGCCACAAACAAATATGCGACCATCTCGAGATAAAAATATCGTTAAATTGGCTCCACACCCAACTTTTTTTATAGTAATATCCGACAACGCTTCAACACATTGAGGTGTAGATTTGGTGGTAGTATGCCCTAACCCCAATTTTCCGTAATCTCCTTCTCCAAATGTCCAAACTGTACGTCCACAAACTGACACACAAGCAGTATGGTTTAAACCACAAGACACTTGTCCCACTTTATATTCTTCTAACGAAATAACTCGTTCGGGTAGTCTTTTATTATTTGTCGAACCCAATCCTAATTTCCCGTAATCTCCATTACCAAAAGTGAAAAGCTTACCATCACTGGTAACGACAGCGCTGTGCTTAAATCCACAAGACACTTGTACAACTTCTTCGTTCTGCAAAGCATCAATTTGTCTAGGCCGTCGCTGCCTATCACTATTACCGTGCCCTAATTTTCCAAAATCTCCGTCGCCCCAAGAAAAAACTTCACCGCTTTCGGCTAAAGCTAAGCTGTGCCCGTCTGAACCAACCGACGTAGCCAAGTCAGTTATAACAAATCCTTGTAAACTAGATATGACGCTAAGAGAATGCAAATCGTCCGAGTTGCCCTGTCCCAGCCTACCGTAACTGCCCTCGCCACAAGCTAACACGGTACCATTAGCTTGTATCACAAAAGTACAATTTTGACCACACACGATTTTCTTTGCAACGGAAAACGAATCAACTATAGTGGGTGTGGATGCGCTGCATCCGATTTCGGCCAACTGACCATGACGGTCTGAACCCCACGCGTACGATACGCATTTACCTCCAATTTGCCAATCGTTAGGTCTTTGGGTAATCCACTGTATAATTTGTTCGTCTTGTTTCATACTCCAAAGTGTATTTTGTGCAGCTTCCATCTTGGTGTCATCGTCGCTGCCACCAGCTTGATCTAAATTTAAAAGGTTCGTAGGTAACTCCGTTCGTTTGATTAAAGATTCCGCCATTTGCGTTGTTAAACTGAACGTGTACAACCATTGATATTTAGAAATGACGTCTGTAGAAGTTTTGCAATTGCAAGGCTTCATTTCGTAACACAAAATTTTGTCCAGTTCAATAAGTAGAGATATAGATGCGAGGCTTTTTAAATAAACGCTATTCATTAAATACGTTCCGTTTTGAACGGATACTTTTTCGTGGTTGTATTGCTCGTATAAAATATCCGGCAGGTAAAGAATTAAAGTTTTAAAAAATGGAGCAGTTTTTAATCCAACAATGCCCTTTTTCATCAAAGCGGTTCTGGCGGTAGTAACAGAACGGTTTTTGGTCAATTCTTGTATGTTACAATCCAAAATATTGATAAATCTCGATCGAGAGTACGCGATGGCGATTTTGTAATCGTCTAGCCATACCAACGCGTGGTTATCGACGCCGCCTCCTCCCGTGTTAGTTAAAATTAAACTTCCATCGTGCAAAGACCAAATATTTACAAGCCCGCTGGAACCTTTTAAAGATCCACTAGCTAAAAATAATCCGCTTTGATGGACAGATAAAGTTGTTACTGGGTTAAAAGAATGTCCCTGAGAATTCATAATCATTTGCGGCACACTTCGTTGTTTGTCGTCGCCGTCTGGTATTTTCCAAGCGCACACGGTCCCATATGATGTACCTACGGTTATAAGTAAAGGTAATGGACCTTCACCTATCACCGGTGACCACGCCAAAGATATTGGTTCGTGCGCTTGGATTATACTACACGTATTTATTAATTTCCCTTGCTCTTCTTTCCAAATTTTACAAGTCATGTCTAGAGAGATTGTGGCTAGTAGGTGTCCCCTAGAATCCCATTTCAAACCAGTTATTGCGTTGTCGTGAGCCTTAGTTGTGATTATGTCGCTATTTTCGTAAATGCGACCCAATTTTATTGTTCCATCTATAAATCCCACAGCAAATGAGTTATCTTCGCGATACCAATCTAACTGAACCACAGCTGGAAACAAACTGTTTTCACAAAATCAATCAAATAAAATACTTACCGTGAGCAAGTGAACAATTAATTAAAGTCTGTACTCTTTTATCGTTTCTGTATACAGAAATAAGTGAAACTGTACCATCTATTCTTCCAATTAACAAATAATTTCTTTTACTAGGTTCTTCGTTTTTACAAATAGGCCATGTCATACAAGTAATTATTCCCTGTTGGTCGTCGATAAACCACTCGCCATAACTATCTTCTTCTGTGCACGAAGTTAACGGCCAAACGTTGACGATATTTTCCATGCTAGCGGCGATATAATCGCCGGTTGGTGACCATTTAATATTACCAATAAGTTTACCCTGCAGTTCGACACCGTAAACGTCCATTGACTCGTGAAACACCAACGTTCTTTCCAAATATAAATTTGGTTTACCGTCTGACCATAATCGTACCGTACCATCGAATCCGCTCGATGCCAGTAGATGCTTGTCGGAGTTCCAAGCCAAAGCGGTTACTCTATTTTCGTGCCCTTCTAAATACACAACATTCTTTCGATCGACATTACCGGATAGATCGGATAAGTTGACGGAATCCAAGGTACTGCTAGATAAAATTTGAATTTTTGTGGCTACGCATTTAAATAACTGTTCCGCGGCCCATTGCTTGCTCTCTGGAGATACTCGTGGCGATAAAAGATAGGAGGACAGCGCATTTTCGAGTGCAAGTGGATTAGCATCCGAATTAATCGAATTTAAAGATATTTCTTCCTTAGGAATTTCCATCAGAGAATATCCGCCATGAGCTGCCAAAATTTCGACCAAAGCTTGCGTTACCGCAAAACCATTTTTAGAAACTGCAGAACCAAGAGCGGTCATTATCAAGTCTTTGGTGCACATATTTACTACTAATTTTGAAGAATCCGGATTGCTTTGGGCTAAAGCTCCTATAATTACACTCAAATTCGCGAGACAACCGTTAGCCGAGGGTGCAGCGGAAGCCCATCGAGATATGCTATTGAGTAGAAATGAACCATTACTAATGTCGTTTCTGTAAGCGTTGTGTGCAATTTCGACACGGTTCATAGCCACTAGTGTCATCAATCGTACAACTTTGCATATGTCTGAAAGTCCCATAGTTTCTAAATTTTTTACAAGGCCAGCAAGATTTCTCGTTTTTGCTAATTGCGATAACATATTGAGAATTATAGATCTGGACAACAGTATATGAATAGAAGTGTTTAAATGCTTTAACGCTTCGACTCTGTCTTTCGAAGTTTTCAATAATAAAGCTTGGGCACCAAGGTAGCGCATTTGGTAATCATTTTTGACAAAAGATTCTCGAGTGACGGTCGGTATAGCAGCTACTCCTAAAGGATCGTTCTCTTGGAACAATAAAGGCTTAACATTTTCGTTGTTTCGCAAACCAAGAAACGATTTAATGTCATCGAGAGTAGAAAACTCGGGAACTTTAAATTTGACCGCTTGAGCATCGACTTCCGTAATATCTATATGACAAAATTACGCTATTAGCGATTACAGTTTTCTAGTTCTTACCATCAGGATCAAACATTATATCCGGAGCTTGCGCTAATAATGGGTTGGTTTTGTTTGTACCGTCTTTGCATTCTTGACAAAGAGTTATACACGAGCCTACAACAAACACAACAATTATTACAAATAATTGTTGGAAAATACGAACCCATTGAAGAGCCACAGAATCCTGATCCACAAATCGGAGTTCCACATCCTGATGTGTAAGTCTGTTTAGGAGGATAATAACATACGTCGTAAGGAGAAGAACCCTTAAAAACAAAAAATAAACCATTGTCCAAAATTAAGATTTTTGGTACATACCCAAACTTCGGAATTAGAACTATCAAAGTTTATAGTGTCGTCGATCGCGACTTCTTCAAATGAGAAACGGGAGAAGAGTGGAAATGCCTCGCCTCGAACGTGCTGCCTTTCTAGACCACGCTCTTGATCTGTCCTTTCGGTAACGTAATTTCGAAATTCCGAACAAGCTCTGCGTTTGGACCCAATCGATTGTCGACGACAATATCCTTGTAAATCCGCTTGGTCTTGATTCTGAATATAAAAAAAATTTAAGTATACGTAGAAAATAAGTGTCTCTCGCCATATATTAGCCTCGCCTCTAAATTATAAGTTACATAAACTAGTCGTTCGAAAAAGATTCATCAACTCCAAGACCGAGTTACGAGATATTTTCTACCGCGAATAGGCGATACTTACTGCTGACCATGCTTACTAAACTTCCAGCGGCCAGCTGCAAACGCTATGAGAACGTTAGAGACCTTCCACCCCTTTCGATTCGAATGTACTATCCATTGCAAAAGCGTCAGATCCAAACGCGTTGATAAAAAAAAAAACAGTAACGCCAAATTAGTTAACTTTACTTTATGAAGTAAGCATTTGAGATGTCTAGATTTTCAAAATTATTATACGCGTTGACCCTGAAGAAAAATGAATGTATACATGACACTAATATAGACTGCGATTTAGATGTTCGAATAAAATAATGTCGTATGTAAAAAAGTGAAATCGAGTTCAGGATTAGCTAAATCACGCAAAGAGTTTACACAGGGAGCCAAATGGCAACATCTACCAACACCCGCACGGGTTTGCACAAAATGTCAACGCGTTTACTAACCTGTTGGTGATTTAAATCTGCTAAAGGTAAAAATCTCGAAATCCTGCTAACTTCCAAACGGTTTGCGGAAGTAGAATCTACACCTCTGGCGCTCGAGTTTGCGGTAGCATCTATTCCGTCGCTCCTACTTTCATCTTCGATGCAAGGGTGATCTATCATCCAGGTAGCGAGCATATTAATTGTGTGCGCACTAACTTCGCCAGAACTCCTAGTTGCTTGCATAGCTTTAAGAACGTGCTTTAAAGTAAATCCCATTTCTAGTAGAGGAGCTGCAATCGGTGGCGGAGGAGGCGAATTCGAACGACGGAAACGTCCTATTATTTCTTCGTCCGATTCGGGAGTAAATAATCGACGAACTTTTCGACCGCCCACTTAAACAAACTTTTATAAATCGTTTTTTTAAGATACCTGAAACGATTACCTTGAGGTGTTGTTGGATCCGAGTAAATCGATCTAGGAGAGTAATTAATAAAAGGCTTTGGAAAGATTAAATACGTTTTCGAGTTGGAAGCAGAAGCGGTAGAATTAGTAGCAGATGTAATTAGATGTTTTTTAGACGTGCCGGCGTGCGACGTTGTCGGGTAGTATTCTGCGCAAGTGGATTCTTTCAGCGATACTTGTTCTCTTTCTATTTCAGTTTGTGTTCGACTTTTCACATAGCTATAATGTAAGATATTCTGTGCTCGTTCAAATTCCACCATATGTACAATGTTCTTTAATTTGCAATGAGAAATGCTGTTATTCGCTAAACTACACATGATTTCTTTAATAGACGCGTATAAATTTTCTTCGCTATCATTTGCATCTGATTTATCACTGTCTTTTAGATTGAACTGATTATTAGCCAAAAACGCGTCTAAGTATTTACCGGACGTGAGTAAAACGTTTAATACCTTCATTGCTGAAAACTGAATAACACTCATGCGCAAACACAAAGCTTCAATGTTTAACAGTTTGAGTTTGAGTTGTTTAGCATCACGTCTCATAATTTCCCTATCTATGTCTTCTGACGCAGTCTTAATTGTAGAAGCACTTTGGGTCGACATCGTTTTTTCAGTACTAACTTTCTTCATCTCGCACATGATATTACACATTATTTCGTTTGTAATGGATTCTACAGTTTTCATCAAACAATTTTTGTTTTCGCTCGTTGAATTTGTTTGATTGTGAACTTGAGAATCTGAATTTGAACGCCAGGTGTCTCCCCACGTCGTACAGCGTTTTCCAGCGATATTCTCTGGTTTGAGTAATTTTTCTTCGGCGCAAGTTAATTTAATAATCGGCAATCTTATATCCTCCATTATGCCGCTGACACGCCCAATTTGTTTTAATAAATCCGTAGTTACGCCTACCAAAGTTATGGAGTAAAAAAACTTAACAAAACAATTCCAAATTCACCTGTTAAATTTGAACAGTTAAATGGCTCCGATTCTAAGTGTTCCAACAAAGATGTCGATATATCGGACACGTCGTTTTCTGGTATCCATTGTACTTTAACTACTGTGATTCCTTTTTTTAATATACCGAGGATAACCGCTTTTTGGCCTGTGTTTTTATGACGACACAAACCGCCCATCCGCAAACCTCGGTCAACTCCTAAACAGTTTATTAATTGTTTGTGGAAAATAGAACAGTTTTTTTACCTCCGATTACAGCAAGCGCAGGCCATACGACGTTGCAAAGTTTTTCGCTGTTTAAATACATTTCCGTGATAGTTTCTTCAGTCTCTTCTTTCGACGATGCTTCTCCATAATTGGAAAACAAGGATTTTATGTTATTTAAGCGTTCAATTATGTGGACATTCACCTAAAAATCAATTTTTATTATTCTCCTTAAATTGAAATAGATTGTTAGCAAAAAAACTGATAATGAAAATATCTTCATAAAACCCAATTATGTTTGTCCATATAGACAATGCAAATTCAAAATAATACAATATTCTCACTAACCTCTTCTTCCCATACATCAGACGAGTGAAGTTTACGAATTAAAGCAATAGACGCTTCAGCTAAAACTGCCGACAGAGGAGCAAAACTTGGTTCTCCTGGCAACAAATCCCTATAGGAATCGTGTACCTGCAATTTCTTTAAAAAAACATTAAAGGCGTTTCCATATTAAATACGTTACCCGCATATCTGTCATTTTAACTTTTTCGCCTGGTTTTGTACTATAGAACATGACGCAAGGATATAATTCAGACGCTTCTACGTTTTCAAAAGCCACTTTCGGTTCTTCGCCATTTTTTCCAAAACTCAAAGTCTTGGTATCCATGTCCAAAACAACGGTAATGTAATCGCCTTGCGTGTAACTTTGAAAGCACAAGTCTTTTTCTCCATTATGGTATAAACCTCCGCTATAAGCTCTATATAGCCACATATCGCTCGTAGTGCGATGATTATAGTCCTTTATCGGGTACTTTGACACGCCTATACAAGTACCCTCGTTGCCCTTACTTTCTTTCACGATAAGTATTTTCCATTGATAACAACCTGATTTCATCGCTTGCATACCTAAACCGTATCCTCTACCATCTGGTCCGTGCATTAAAATGAAATTTCCCTCTACCAAACAATTACAGCATTTAGTTATATCGAAACCGGATTCGTAAATAGAAAGATTTTCATCTACCTCGCCGCAAAATTGGTTCACAGTTACGGAATCGTTCAAAGTATCTAAAGCTTTCTCCAAAACGTGTTGCTTATCGAGAGATTCTAAAGCAATCGGTTCTTTCCACATTTCGTTTGCCATATTTTCGAACAACTCCCGAACAACATATGTTCGGGTTTTTACGTCCAAATTCTTACAATTAGGTAAAATCGTTCCTAATAATTGTAACGCGAGTAGCTTGGGGCGCAAACCTTTAATTTGTAAAAAGTTTTCTTCCATGTCTTTGCTAATTATTATAGAAAGAATCGCGTCAATCCACTTTTGATTCGATAGTAAAGAACGGATAATGTAATTCGAGGCGAGAGTTTGCAAAAATACTAAATAATCTCCGAGTGCTCTTGTATAGTTGGTTAGAAAACGATTGAAAGGAAAATGTTTGAGCATGTCGGCTAAATTAGAGTAATTGTTAGATAGAATCTCTTTTAATTGATCGTACATTTTATCTAAAATCTTTTCTACATTTATTATGCCAATCTGTTTTGCGTGAATTTGAGATGACAATGCTAGAATGTGCATTAAGCGTAAAGAAGCAACGCTAAGTGCTTGATTCTTAGTAATTATAGTCTTAGGAGCAATGTATATGCTACACAAGTGGCTGAGAAGTGCTATTAAATCGTTTTCCAATACTAAATTTAGATCTTCGGCTTGAAATCGAGCGCTTAAAGTAAACGTAGTGAGTAGTTGTAAATGCCTGCTATGTTCATTTTCAATATTTTCCTTTAACAAAGCTATCAATAACTTAGAAATGCTATGAACAACAGTGGTGATTTGCTCTTGTAACACAACGGGTGCGACTTGAACCCCTTCTAGGTAATGATGCAATTGCGAACACAAATCATCGGGTCTTAGATTATTCAACGAAAAACAACCAGTAAGAACTTGCTGATGTATGCAATTGAGCACGGTGCTCGAAGAATCTCCCCGAGATTTTTTTAACAACTCGTACGTTTCCTTTAAACTATGTAACCTTCCCTTTGCTCTTTGCAGCTGACAGTTCATTGCTTTATGCAACACGTGCGGTTCAGTGCACCAACCAATTTCTAAATTGGAATTATTAGACAGTAGTTGTTTTTCGAGAGGTTCGTCGCAAACGTAACTTAGTACTAAGTTAGCAATTCTTTTTAAACTATCGTTTGAACAAGCTTTCCTACTATTTTCGTAAAAATCGACGTAGTGTTTTGGTGTACGTTCTTCGTCGACTACGTTTTTGTCCATGTTGACTTCTAAGAACACGTTCGTTAGTTTAAAATAAAAAATAAAAATAATTTTAAAAATACACAGAATGTACACTCGTTTTAAAAAAAATCGAGACAAACTTTTTGTGACGAATGGTGTTTCATCGGCTCAGCTTCCTGTAGGTGATTCTACCCAACGCAGCAAGTTAAAATTCTTTTATCCCGATTTTTTTGAAAACGAGTTTACCATGTACTAATTTCGTTGTAACTCACCTCTTACAAATATTAATAAAAACAGGCACCTTTCAAGAACAAATTGGCAACATT
The DNA here is from genome assembly GCA_035610365.1 of Aquatica leii. Taxonomy (NCBI): domain Eukaryota; kingdom Metazoa; phylum Arthropoda; class Insecta; order Coleoptera; family Lampyridae; genus Aquatica; species Aquatica leii. The sequence continues at coordinate 196,627,182 of CM069433.1, forward strand.
TACGAAATTCGACGTTAGTACTTTGTGATCCAATATCAATTTCCGTATCTAATTCGACATCGTCTAAACTTGAATCTTTGATCTCTTCTGCATCTACACGTTTCTTCTCGCTGAATTTAATCAAATACGTAGGATTGCATATTTTCTGTTTTAAATCGACGGCAAATTTATACATTTCTAGAACTTGGGGATGCTGACGCGACTTATGAATTAGCTTAGCGTGTTTCAAAATCGTTATCAAAAAACAACGAACGACCGTCTCTAGAAGTTGATTATCAAACGTTGTAGGAAGCCACGATTCGTTTTTCGTATGTTCAAGCATTGCTTCGTAAAACCCGTCTTCGATAGTGTTATCGTCTTGAATTGCGCAGGCTTCGTCGTATTGTATCGGTAATTTTAATGCCAACTTACACAACGCCTCCAAGTCGTCGTCTAAATTATTAATCAAAGGCGGAATTTGTTCTGACGAGTTTGAAAAAATTGTGTACGAAATTTCTCCAATAATGTCGACGTCAATCGAATTACTTTGAATGCCCGCTGCAAATAAGGGCGTTGTAAGCCAATGTTTGCATTGGGTTTCTTCCTTGTTAGAAGGCTCGCCTATCAACATGGCTCCCAAGCATTGACCAATTAAAAGCGAACACGTTCGTTCCAAATCAATCAGCCATATCCAAGATTGATCGGTAAGCTGCGTTAAGGTTGGAGTTTCGGTGCCTAAATTAACAATAACAAAAACTTGTAATAAACTCGCCACTCCGTTTTACAACAGATTAGTTCTGAAATGAACGACAGTATTAATATCATTTACCTGATAAATTTTCTGATAAAACTTCAATGGGCAGAGACGTGTTCAATCTATCCAAAGCTGGAAGTACAGTAAGTAAATGGGGTAATATATGCTCTAAATACGACCCCGGCAGTAGCAAGAGAGAAGTTAATATTTTTAACAGCATAGCACCAGCTAACGAATCCAGTAGCACATTAAACAATAAATCTAAGCTGGTAGGGTATTTTTCCAACATATCTGCAGCTTTTGTAAAAATTTCCGAAGCGTATGGCAGCAAACAGCGAAGATGATTATTTAATAAATATATACTACTGTCGATGTTTGAAATACTGGATCTTGACGATAAGCAGTGAGCTAAAATGTGATTTTGCAAAGAAGATAACAATTTTCTTAGATGCGTTATTCTGGGACTGGTAATATTCTGCCAATTTCCTTTAGACCCTTTTTCTACATGAGATATGATGCTGCTTAAGTTTTCATCCTAGAAAACCATTTACAATTATAATGAAAATCTACAAAAATAAATCCCTTGCCGTATGCGTACTAAAAGATTGTAACAAAGTAGTCATCAACATTTCCAAGATGCGCAAATCTTTCGAATCAATTTTTTCTGGTATATCGTTATAACCCAGTAAAGCAGCGATGTGCCTAGGTTCTTCCAAACTATTTAAAATAATTCCCAAGAGCATATGCTGGCCGGCTGTAAGATGTTTACCGTGAAGCAATTGCTCGTGTAACAACTCCATTCGTTCACGTAAAGTGGGTAATAATAAAGACGCGCCCACATTCAATACTTCTTTAACTATCGATTGAATATCAGCCGGTATAGTGACATCCATCAAGCTGTGTAAAAAAAAATTAATCAAAAATGCGAAAACAACTTTTAAATAGTACCGAAAAAGAAGTGCCCTTAAACCCTTAGCTTGAGATCCCAGTATTCCTGTGTTTATGCATCCGTTAACGCACAAATTTAAATGCGTGTATAGTAACTTTAGACACAGCAAAACAAAATGGTGATGTTCGGACGACGTTAAAAAAGGCGCAGGTGGATACTTATCATAAAAACTGTTTGTGTATTTTTCCAAAAAAATTTTTAAAAGCTCGAAAGTACGTTCGTGAAGATCCAAACAGAATGGACGATGACGAGTTATTTGTTGATTTTCGGTAGGAAGTGATGTCCATACTATCGAATGAGATGTACCGGCACTAATCTGACGAACATTTACACCACTGAGGCCCAGTACTTTAATAGGTTTTGTAATTGGACTGTTGGTGTGACCCTGGCCGCACTGTCCCATCGCGTTAGTGCCCCAAGCAAATACATCGCAATCATCTGTTAATGCTAGACAGTGAGCGTCACCAGCAGCAATATCCACTATTCGGTGCAAGCTTAAATCTTGTACCAAAGTAGGTATTAAGCAAATCGTATCAGTAGATCCGATACCTAAACATGGTCCACTACCCCAAGTATACACCTAAAATAAAGCATTTAATCGGACCAAAAAGTACAAAGCTGAAACTTACCTGTCCAGATGTAGTAAGAGCCATTGAGAACAATGCACCAGCACATACTTTAAGAATCGTAAAACCTTGTAACGCTTCTATAACTTTTGGTCTATACACTTTGACTATCTCGCCATGACCCAATCTTCCGCCATCTCCAGATCCAAACGACCAAACTGTTTTCCCGTCTTTTGATAAAACTAAAGTATGGGCACTACCACATGCGACCGAACCGACTTGTATTAGATCCCGTACCAACGTCGGTATATGACAACTGTTACTATCACCATGACCCAACCTTCCATGATCACCTTCACCCCAAGTATACAGCTCGCCGTCATCTGTTACTGCTGCACTATGGCGATAACCTAAAATATATAATTATAACGCAAACATACACGGATTTTTTTGTTTTTTTTTTAAACTAAATACATTCTTTCGTGTAGAATTGTAGGTCTCCCATCGAACGTGTCCCCAGGTGGTGGATAGAAGAACGCCACCAGATATACTAAGAAAATCAGCACCTAAGTGCTAAGAGATCCCGTGTGGGGTCACCTGCAAACCCTCAGCGAGCGAGTCCCCAGATGGCGGATAGAGGAAGACCCGGAGAGGTAGCGGAAAGTGGCTTTTGAATCTCTCCTGAGCAGCAGATTAATCCTCCCACGGGCCAACAGAGTAGCACTTAACTCCGCGTGTAGTGTCGAGGATAAGAGATTAAAGTAGTTATGCCTTGGTACCAATGGGGGATCGTAAGATCAGAAGAGAGACAACCCCGCGACAAAGGATTGCAGGAGCTATATCAATGCTGGCGAAACGTCGCCCTGATGACGGCGGGTACCCGACATTGAACCGAGGCTTATGTTTCAGTACCAGTGGGGGATCTCAAGATCCCAGAAGAACCAACCCCGTGACAAATCCAAATGCAAGGTAGCAACCTGGCTGAAAGATGCGTGACTAACGGAAAGGTCAACCGTGACCGGCAAGCCCCCACCTGTCGTGTCAAGAGTAAAGAAATGCACGAGCTAAGTCGATACCGGGAAAACGCCAACTGGAGACCCAATTCCAAGTTCCAAATGGAGAAAATCCCATCACAAACTTTATGCGGTGAAGCAGTGTTTTAAATTGATAAGTTTGGGTGAAGAAAATAAACAGTGTACTGCGCAGAGGAGGAATAACCCAGCGTCGGTGGCTGAAGAGAGTTTGGCGGGAACGTCAGGAACGAAGAGGCCGACAATACTGACGTCGCCGCCGCTGACAGCAGAAAAATAGGGCACGCCGGGTAGTATAACATAGGGATACTAGAACAAGGAAAAAATGGTAGGACGGGACACGATGTTCGTAAATATCAAGGAAGGATGTACTTACGCTGACATGATTAGAAAACTAAGAAAAGAAGTAGACTTTAGAGAGATAGGAGTGTAGGTCACCGAGGTCAAAAGCGCAAGAAGTGGGAAGGTGGCAATAAAAACACTGGAGAAAAAAGCAGCTGGAAAGGAAAAGATGAAAGAGTGTATGAGTAAATGGTTAGAAACGAAAGACGTAAAAATGACAAGCGACAGGAAAGTGATGCTAAAGGTGTTGAATGTAGACGATACAGTGGAATCAAAAAAGAACCAGGCCTGATAATTGTGGAGGTAGAAGATATTACTATTTGCGGAGTTTAGGTTTCCCCCAATATAGGGACGGACCACTTCTTGGACATTATCAACAACTGAGAAGCAAATATAAGAGATTTTGGCGGAAGACGTAAACTCCAAGCGCGTCACAAAGACCGACCTTTACGAATTGGAGGAGAGAAATCGTCGCAGAACTGGCAGCGTCCCTCAGATTTGCCGTGGCAAACCGGGGACGTACACCAATCTTCGTAAGGGGAAATCAGCAATCGACATTATTGTGGTGAGTAAAAGAAGAATCAATGAGGTAAGTGAATAGAAGGTGATGCAAGAAAAAACGCCAAGTACTCACAAGTACTTACGTTAGATATGGAATAAGAGTAACAAAGGTGACGGTAAATGTAGGAATGAAAGCAGCACTAGATGGAAAACGAACAAGAAAGTTTAAAAAAAACTGGAAGAAAAACTAGAAGTATTACGATGGAATGTGGGAGAAAATGTGTTGGGGAGCGAACGAGCTGAGCTGACAAGCATGATTGTGGAAGAATGCAAGTGAATGCGTAAAAACTAGAAGGAAGAAGAAAAAGAAAAGTACAACGCCAAAAAAAACTAAAAAGAGCCTATTAGCAAATCTTGAAAAAGATGCAGAAGAAAATGGATACAAACTCGTGACAGGAAAGTTTAATATGAAAGTAAAAGTGAGTATGGGAGCAGAAGAAAGAGTGCGTCTAGCGAGGGAAGTGTATCCAAGGCACGGTAAGATTGAATGGAGAAAGGTGCCGACCAATAAGGTACCGAAAAATGCCGTAAAACTCATGAAAAATGGGAAAGCCCCGGGACCTGATGGGATAACGGCAGAAATTCTACGCACACCCTGTCGAGTGATTGAGGACGATCTGCTGTCATGCGTCAACAAATGTCTTCGAAACGGTTCTTTCTCGAGAGACTGGACGTCCGGGAATTTAGCCTACTAAACCTAACGGAATCGCGGAGAGGTTTAGATCGAGAGGGACATCCTTCCGATTTAAGAAAAATTGTTAAAAGTAATAGTAGGAGAAAGAATGAAGGAGTGAATTGAGAAGGAGGATAAATTTAACCAAAACCAATTCGGTTTTAGAAAAGGCAGGTCCACCCTGAACGCGATATGGGGGGTTTTAAAAATTGTAGATAAGTTAAAATGAGAGGATGCTGCATCTTGGTGACGTTCGACGTTCAGAACGCGTTCAACAGCATGCCATGGTCATGCATCGTCAGGGTCATAGAAGACAAGAGTACACCGAGTACTTGTTAAGCATAGTAAAAGATTACCTCAGGGAGATGGCTGTACATCGGGTCACATTGAAAAAACAGAGCTTACGGCGGAGGTCTCGCACAAGTCGGTCTGGACCGCTTCTGTGAAACTTCTATTACGACGGAGTACTGGAGTTGGCGATGCGGGGCGATGTCACACTGTTGGGATACGCAGACGACCTAAATTTTTCTATAAGTGTTGGGGAGGGGGGAGGTTGAACATCAAAAGTGGGAAGACCTTAAGTTATTTGGGCGTGTGGATTGGATGTGGAGTACGTAAGACGTGTATGCGAAAAGCAAAAAAATTCGCGAATAGTTTGGTACGACTCATGCCCAGTGTGGGAAACCGAAGCTCCAATATGTTAGAGACGACGCAGAGACAGGCTGTTCTAAAAATGATTGCAGTCTATAGGGCGGTGTCGACGGAGGTCATTCCAGTGGTGGCCGGGATACCGCCTATTAGGGAGAGTATAAGAAAGTGCGCAATTTCAAACATCATCCATCTGAAGGAGTGGCAAGAAAGACGGTATAAGGCAAGCGTTGGCATGTAAACACACGGGTTCACTAGCAGAGTGGGTGAAATGGGGAGAGACAGAGTTGAACCACTATGTGGTCAAATTTCTGACGGGTTACGAGAGTTTTCGTTCCTATCACACAAGAATAGGAAAGAGAGTGATGTGAAACAAGCCCAACGTGGGCTTGGGCACTCTAGGAGTGTTTGAAGTATGATGGAAAGCCAGCAACAGTAATACACTTTGCGCCATAGCAAACGCTCCATGGTTCATCAGAAATGACAAAATTCATGAGTACCCCAACATACCTTGCATACAAGAGACAATAATCCTGGTTGACCATCCCAACCCCCTCGCTACCGATCTATTCAACCAATCCTACACAGTGTCGAGACTGAAAAGGAAATCTGTACTCAATATGGAAAATTGAGGCAATCAACACATCTGTCCTAAAAAGCATGGATCAGAAAACAGATCCAATTAAAGTTCTCAGGACTAATTGCAGACAATAATAAAAACAAAAAAATAGAGAACTCTATTGGTATAATATGTAATAATAGCATAAATATGATTTCATCAACATAAAAATTACTTACATAAAGAAATTCAAGAAACCAAATACAGTAAAAAAAAAACTATATCATACCTGCATGAATGCATTTAATGATTTTTCCTAAAAACGGTCCACCAATCAGTTTTGGTTCTTTGTGCGTTGAACAGCTTCCGTGACCCAATTTCCCATAGTCTCCATCGCCCCAACTATAAACCATGCCATCTTCTGTAAGTGCTAAAGTATGACCATCGCTTCCTTTAGAGCTAGATAATTTTTTTACAACGCTATCAATAAGTACTTGCTTAGGAATTGCTTGATGAGCCGAATTTCCTAATCCTAACCGTCCGTAACTTCCTTTACCACATGCACTTACGCTACCATCATGGTGAATTATAAACGTACAGTATTGTCCAGCTTCTGCCTAAAAAGAAAATTCTCAACAACAAATTCTTCAAACAAAATTAGAAAGGATAAATACCTGCCGAACTTGATTAAATGATTTCGATTTTACGGCCACAATAATTTTTTCTTCGCTTCCTTCCGCCAGCTGATGAGACGAATTACTACCCCAAATATATACCTCACTATTTTGTGAGATTGTGCCCGTTTCTTTTGAAGCAAATTCCACAGCGTACGAACTGTGAGTATTAGTAGCCATTCCAACCAAAGCATCCATTAAGAAATATGCTGCACGGTAAAGGCTTATTTCGTTATTTTCCACCTTAAACGTTATCTTGCATCCTTCCATTTGAGAAAGAACCTTTTGAAACATAGTGTTACTGATTTTACCGTTGTTTTCTTTTTTTGCGCTGGCATCTAAAGCCATTTCTATCCACTCTAACAAATATCTTAAAGAACCCCTTTGCAAAGCTAAGCCAAGTACAAGTTCAGATGCTAGCAATTGACCTTGAGCATCATCGGTGATGGTTAATAAAACCACCTCCCTCAAAAAATCCGAAACTTGTTGTAAACTGTGAACTCCAAGTGCTGTTAGTTGTGAATCGTTTGAAAGAGACAAAGGTGGCAAATCTCTTACCATATCTACCGCAGTCTTTAATACAGAATTACAAAGTGAAGGTACACCTAAAGCATTACTAGTATACCAGTTTTGTTTTAACAAGGCAAACAATAAGCTTAATCCCGTTTGTACACCAACTTCCAAAAGTGCTTGTGAACCAGACATACATTCTCTTTGTATAGAATTTAAATTACTAGAAACTCCTAAATTAAGTTTAACTTTTGCCTTTTCATGATATTTAACTACTAACGCATGATATATTCTCTTTAATACTATTAACCTTTGTTTTAGGATGATTGCAAACGGCGTTGAAGAGCATACATATCGAGCCAACTCTAATTGAGCCGATAAGAGCGAAGCAACGTAATTTTCTATTTCCACAACTGAAAGGGGTTCGATTTGATAATCTGGTAAAAGTTGCACATCATTATAAGTCAATACTGGAGGTGGAGTAACTCTTATTTCTTTATTGTAAATTAATGCATCGTACATAGACTGTGCAGTATCTCTATTAGCTAAATTGTCACAATCTTTAGAAGCCCACGAGCTATTCATATGATCGGCCCATTTTATTTCGATATTAATTGGTGCACTGTTATCCATAGCTTTTTTTTTGAGTCGGTATAATCAAATATAATTGCTTCGAACCATAATTGGATGTTTTGTTTTTAATTCTAATTTATCTTATTGTTACTATTTTTATTAATTATTAAATAATGAAAAGAATTTTCATTTTTTTTTTTGACAAATAAAAACAGAAATTTTTAAAGAAATAACATGGAAGTGTCTCCACTACCATCAAAAACGGTTAAAAAAAAAATATACAGTAGGTATATAAATTTGTTAAACAACACTAACAGTCTGTTGTATTAACGGCTTTTGTTCCAGTTATATTTTTTTTTCTCATCACCATCCGGTCTGTATCTTTGTTATTTATCTTACAGTTTTCCCGTTTTGTTTATTCTGTTTTCAATTATATGTTTTTGTCTGTTATATTGCGTTCGCTATTATCTCTTAAAGCTTATTTTTTATTTTAAATGTTTGTATTAGACCTGTTTCATCGTCGTTAATTACTGCATGATTTTATTATTGTTTAAAGGTGATTCTATTTTTTTCCTTTAAACGGTTGCAAAGGTAAATCCCTAATATGTCAGTCATAACACGTTCCATAGAATGCACAAAAGTAGATTTCTTTACTATAAAAAAAAGATTTTAACAAGTCTTCCACATGCACCGCGACGTGGTGTAAGTTTTTAGTTTCATCCCAAATTCAAACAATTATCAATTAGTTATATATTACAAAAAAAAAAGAAAACAAAAAAGATATTACAATTTATTAATAAATTAAGTATGTATATATAAATTAAACTTAATTTTTGGTTCCTTATAGTAAAAATATGTTGTACAAGAGTTATTACAAAATTCATTGTACATTGTAAAATACTTATTTATACACAAATAAGAAAAAAGCAAACCAAAGGATTATTAAAAACAAAGAAAATGCAATTTACTGCTTTGGTATTAAAAAAAGCTGCATACGCTTTGTCACGGGCAATATTTAAACTGTATTATAATAAATCGCTTAATCTGAAATTCAATTAGTCATTAGCAGCAGCATGATTAAGTATAGATTGAGTATCAAGGGTATCGCCAGATAATAAAGAACTATTAATAGCGAGTGTTCCAGTTATCTGCCCATGATTACGGCTAAAAGGAAAAAAACAATCAACTTTTTTTAACATTGTTAAATATTCATTAGTATTTCCATTCATAGCAATGTCATTTAAATCGCCATTATCCAATTTTTGCTTCAACACGTGTATTTCCGATCTTAGAAACCTACTACACAAATCGATTTGAGGCTTTCCTCCATTTCGTATTTCTAAATCTGGTAACCATCTGGAATAGCATTGCAACCAAATATCGAGAAAAGCAATTGCAGTGTTTGGAATCAGTCTATGAGTGTACCTATCATCATATAAAGGATTATAAAATAAGGCAATGTCTTTTTCCGTAAATTGTTCTTTCCAATCCCATATACTTCTTAAAATCATCGGCGTTGTACTCTGTAAAATAAGAAATTCAACAGATTGGGTAAAAGTGCGAATTTACATATTTACCGTTTGAGACAAATAACGCTCATGTTCAGAATTAAACAAAAATGTATCAAAAACTGAAATATGTGCCGAATCCCATATTGTCGTTAAGTATGTTTCCGTTATTTCAAAAGCCGTTGGAAATTGTTGTAAAAGCTGCCATACGCAATCTAAAAATAATAATAAAAGCGGTGCAGGTTCAGAGTCTGGATAAGCGACCAAACAATGTCTAGATGCGAAAGGATGACCCAACGCTACCCATTCCTTTTCAATCAAAGATTGAAAACCACTTAAAGTTCTCCAGTGAGGATCGAGATATAATTGAATAAGACTGGATATAATGCAGTTCATATCTCGTCCGTTACCTATGTGGAAAAAAAAGATTATAATGAGAATATAAAATTTGTAAATTGCGTGAGAAAAAAAATTTCTTGAAATTTAAAAATTTTGCCAGTGCGATAGCACATACCAAGATGTAGTACACAGTCAATCTCTTTAAGAACTCGTAACAATAAAGAATATAACTTTACCTTCTTGAAGAACTACAGTAACAGGCTTAGGTGGGCACATTTCTTTGGCACCTTCAGCAGCTTTACTTAGGCATGTTGAAACATATGTTAACCATTTGGTGCTATCCAAAAGACCATAAAATTTATAATCTTGTGTTTTAAACAATCTAATACTATCAGGTATACATAAATCTCTTAATCTAAGGTAACTAATTTGAATATCTTTTGGAGATGGACAATCTTTACTCAAGTCCATTATATACGGTTGTCGTTTTTCGTTATGGCTTTTACGTATATGTTCTAACATTATATTTTCCTGAGTTCTATCAGTAATCGTTGATAAGAGATCTGACATTCGTACTAAGGCTGAACCTTTATGTGTTCCCCAGACCTAATTAACAAAATCAGTTACAATTTTACTGAATTAAACAAATAAGATTACCCAAACTGGGCAACATCTATTTCTAAAATGTTCCACGGCTCTACTAAGAGCACTGTCGGTAACAGAAGCAGGTACTATTATTGTTCGCGGAAGTAACGGTGACATGTGGAAGTTTAAATTGATACTAGAAACTCTCCAATTTTTACAACCGGTCCGCTTCATTTCTGTTTCCCAATCGTTAGTGTTACGAAACATTCGTACATCTTTCAATGTTCTATTGTAAGGTTTTCTGGAAAAATAACGTTAACATTTAAAAATACATAGCTTAATACTATTACTTGTACTCGTAAGCAAATAATAATGGGTGACGTTTAGGACAACTATGATGTAGCAATGCATTAGCAACACTCTTCCCACAATCCTTATCGGCAAATTTAAAACTAAATTCAAACACTCGCATATTCTACAAAAGATATTTGAAACTATTTGCTAAGTAATTTCAACTACAAAATTACTTTACAAATTACTAATAATTCTTTAATTTTGCCAGACACGTTTTGACCACAAACCAGTTTTTTCTTAGTTCTCTCTCCTAACTGGTATATCACGTCTATGGATGATAGACATACTTCAAAAGGATCTAGTAATAAATTGTTTTGGTAGTATTCGTCCATATTTTCGTTATCTTTATCGTTTCCGCTAATAAACGAAAGTTTAAAAGTAGTAACAGTTAATGTCCCTAAAGTTCCTTTTTTACGATCACTTAAGGAAGAAAACATCATAACTCTAGATGCTTCCGTAATTAGATATTCCCCTAATAAAAAAAATTTTTTTTAGTCATTATGCGTAATTAGATAAACAAATTACCGTCCAATAGTTTCGTTTTATTGAACTTGCTTAGCGAGATCGACTAGAAAATATTAACATTAGCAGGACAAAAATACCATACAGTGTTAAACTGACCTCAAGACTTTCTTCATCCAGTAAGTAACTTCTAAACCTTTTATCTTTTAAGTCGTTCATCGTTGGATTTTACGTAGTAGTATCGTTTTATCAAATGTTTTTGTAAACTATTCGTTTTAACCCATAATTTGATAGTTTTTGCCAGTTACTGCGGAATAACGATAAATGTAGAACATCAAACATTTAGGTTATGTTTGGTTATGTTGTTATAATAATTTGCCGTGTTGTCACATTTATTTAAAAAAATATATATGTACAGTTCCGTATCCATAAAATAGATTTATTCTCTCGGTTTTTTCTTATATATTTTGTAACATTTTATTCAACGTAAGGGCTATTTCTGAAAAATAAAATTGTTACATTTTTGCCATTGTATTAATCAAATTACAGTTTATTAAAAGTCTCAAAAATTGTACGCCATTTTGGGTTACTATATAGTTTTGCAATTTTTGTATTTAATTTGCGTAACCTCATGTAACAAAAAACTAATCTAAATTTAAATCTATCAATTAAATTTTAATGAATTACTACTTTAAACTAAAAATGTGTATATAATATAGTTATTTTATTTACACATAGAAAGCCTGAGGTATAGAAGATTACCATCGCAGTCAAAATTTGAGGCCCTACGAAAGAAGGCCTTTATGAGTATTTTATTGCTTCATTCCATAAAAATATTTGATTAAACATTGTTGTTTTATTTGCAACTTTCCAAGCAACCAGAAATTACGAATGACGTTAAATAAACGTAAGTGTTATTTCTTGAGAATAACATAGTTAAATTTCTGCCTTAGAATTAACTAAAATTTTGCAATTTTATTTAATTAGTATAGCTCGTGCAGCCAAAAAGTAATCTAAATCTCGGTTTAGTTTAACATATTACAAAATTAAACAAAATTTGTATATAATAGTTATTTACATATAGAAAGCCGGATGTTGAAGATTATATCCGCGTCCGACAAAAAAAGTCTTTATGAGGCTGAGGGCAAAATCTTTCTTTGGCCTGAGGTATGTACAACGTTTTACGCACAACTGCAGAACACGCCCTTAAAAACCCGAATCAGTTTACATACTCAAATTCATTACAAAGAAAATACTATTACTATCAGTGATCATTAATTGATAATCCCAATTTTATGTATATTGTACTTATTTTTAAAAAAATTAGATATAAGAAACCGTGAATCAGTTTTTGAGCAAAAATTTATTTCTTGTAAAGCATTAATTTCCGCATTTCATTTTTATAATCACTAAAGAAAAGTCGGAAAAAATGTGACGAAATAAGAAAATTGTAAAAAGAAAGACAAAGACGAATAAGTATAAAGAAGAAAAAACACTTATTTATATAACAAGTGACAACACTGCTCTCAAACCATCTCTAGTGATCTTTAGCGATGGCAAACTTAACCTCGCTAACCTAATCTGGGATCTTTAGGACTTTGTTTAGGACGTCGTTTTAAACATTCGTCGGCTTTTAACGAATAATTCTATTTGTTAAATGGAGCTTGAATAATTTTTTTTAAACATCAATAGGACACTAAAATGAGACATCAAATTATATTTTTATTCAGATAACTTTTACTCAGTAGGATCCACAATGTTTGAGATAAGCACATCGATTGCTTCATTCTTAACCCAGTCTGGAATTAAAGTAAGGTATCATAGTATTATCACTTATATAGAAATATGTTTTGTAAACGAATAACTTTACAGACCAAATGCCGATGCTGGAATCTGGCTTATGTTTTTATTGCCACTTTCTTTAATAATATCATCGCTAAAACATCCACAAGAAACATCACATATTTTTAAGTTTTCAGCGGGATTATCAGTGGGTTTAATTGGAACTTCTATTATATTTATTGTACATTGTTTGAAAAAACGACAGTTAACAATAAATCGCACTGTGCATTTGATACCAGCTGCAGTAACCGCAACATTATTTCGATTTATATTTAATGCGGGTATTGTATGCTTTACATTAAGTAAAATTGTACGAAACTTGGTTTTTAGGATTTTTGTTTAGTTTTGTAAGTGGATTAGTTTCGACTGTGTGTTATTGGAAAGCAATGCTGGTTTTATTTAATAAATTTCCACTGAGTTTTACCGTAGGTGAATTAGCAGTTGCAGCCCAAGCTTTAGTTCTATTTTGTTATAGTACGATGCTTAATTTGCATGCGGCAGTTGTACGCATGCCATCTAAAGTTACCGAAATTTCGACTATAATTATACAGGTAATTTATAGTCTATGTTTATTTAGAAATAAATTAGAATTTTAGGTAGGTTTATGTGCAATCGCCACAATCATTATATTAATGCACAAGTTTCGAAACTTGAGAGACATCATCACATTTTACATTGTTACCACAACAGTTTTGTTTGTATTTATAGTGATTATTCTAACGACAGTACTTCGTCAAAGTCCTTTACTGTGGATCTTTACATTTTTGTTTGAAGATACTAGTAGAGTAAGACATCTAAGTAAATTGTTTATAAGTTTAATCGAATGCTTAATTTAGTCAAAGATGGTGGTATATTGGGCAGTGTGTTCAATCGGAGCTATAATTGCAGTAAATAAACAAATAACTGGCAAACAAAAAGCTACACCAGCTGTACGAAAAATTTTTCATCTCTTCACAGTGGCTGTTTATATACCCGGTTTAATTTATCAATGTTCGTTAATTTATCTAGCTAGTGGAGTTATTTTTGGAATATTTGCTATGTTAGAGGTAATTACGCTAAGTTTATCGTTAGCAGTCACTATCTTTCAGTTTCGTGATATATTTGATCAAACATTGGCATGTTTCAATCTCCAAATATGTTCTTATCTTAGCATAAATTCCAATTGTGAATGTTATAACACATTTTTTTAGATACTACGAGTTTTAAATATACCCCCTTTTGGAAGTGTGCTACAAAAAGGTTTTATTATGTATAGAGACGAGAAAGATACCGGTTATATAGCTCTTACTCCTATTTATTTATTAGTCGGGTGCTCGTTACCAATGTGGTTACATCCAGCACCTTGCGACATATTAGATTCGGCCGGTTTTAACTTATTACCGGTGATGAGCGGTGTTCTGGCCATCGGCGTGGGAGATACGGCAGCTAGTGTCGTAGGTACAAGCATTGGTAAACATTTTTGGCCGGGTATGTATATTAACATGTAAATAGTTTACTGAGTTATTGTTGTAGGTACTAAAAAGACTATGGAAGGAACTATAGGATGCATTGTAAGTCAATTAGGGGTCATTTGGGCATTAGCGTATTTAGGTATGTTTTAGCTTTATCTTGATGCATAATATTTAAGAAACAATTCTTGTAGGTTTATTAAATCCTAATAATTATGGCCTGTTAAAAGCTGTTGCGGCAGTTGTGATCGGATCTTTAGTTGAAGCCTCAACTAATCAAATAGATAATGTTGTATTACCTTTGATCTTATTTATAATACTTTGTTAAAAGACTTACGATTGTTTTCTTTATTATTAAATCTTGTAAAATAAACCTTTTATTTGTCAGCTTTATAATCTTGAATGTAAGAAAGAATAGTCTCTCAGATTTAAATTTATAATCGCTATAGAATGATATAAAATCTTAAGCTTTCGCGGTTGTTATGTTTAAGATTATAAGCGACCTTCGGCTTGATCATGTCGTAGTAAAACACCCAGACTTAGGCTTGGTCATAGTCTCTTCTTGAGAGCCAAAACAAGAAGTAGAACTTGACCTTTGCCGTATTGTCGTTCGTGAACCCAAACAAACTGACGTTTCGCAAGACATTGCAGCTTGCATCTTCAGAGTGGTAAATGTCACTGTGACACTGAAGATGCAAGCTGCAATGTCTTGCGAGACGTCAGTTTTTTTGGGTTCACGAACGACAATACTACTTCTTGTTCTGGCTCTCAAGAAGAGACTATGATCAAGCCTGAGTCTGGGTGTTTTACTACGACGCGGTCTAAGGCGAAAGTCGCTTATAATCTTTCACTATAGAATGAATTTAGTAAAAGATAATAAGTACACATTTTTAGAAATTAATTTAAATGTAAAATATAAACATCTCTTAGCCAGATTACAAACGCTCAAATTTGCTATTATTAAATATTGCTCCATAAAATACATATTTAAATTAATGTGTAGGTATTTTGCGACTACATTTTAGCAATGATCGTTTAAAACTAAGATTTATATTTTGTTTACAATTCTATTTGTACGCTACTGTACTATTAATCAATGATCTCGGAATTGAAAATGCTTTTGTTACGCCACTGAATTGTGGTCGAACCTGTGGTCGAACACAAATAAAATGGTTAGATGGAGCTGTGCTCTATATCTTTTGTATCATTTAAAATTGAGAAAAGCGTAATAAATATAAAAGGAAGTTTGTTATCGAAGTTATTTATAATTTTGTATTGCAAACACCACACTGCCGAATAAAATGTTGAGGTTACCCAGGACTATCGCGACAAATTTATGGAAGTTGAAGTATTCAACAGCCGCAATACCCGAAGCTGTAAAAACCAGATGTTCTATATTCTGGGGTGAGTAAATTTGTTTAGGGGCAGTATATTGTTCATGACCTTTAGTGTATTGCGTTCAAGGACAATGTGATTTATGACAATCGGTGTTTTATTAATTTATCTAGTAAAATTCTATTTTACACAACAAAATCAGCATTAATCGGCTGCTTTGTAAAGCAATACCTTTATCATTAGCCGCAAAAAACTTGTTGCTAAGGTTCGGTTCGAACTGATTAGATAAATGTGTAACAATAGAACAGGTTTGATTAAAATTGTTGAATCTCAATAAGGGTCGATAGAAAAGGTTGGTAAGCATTGCTCTGCAGACATAAATTCAGTAGTAAGAAGAATTTCAACTTCCGCATTTTTGTTTATATTTTAATTTGTGCTAATTAGTAATTTATGGACCTTGAAATTGAAACTGTTTATAAACATCCATGGTATTTGTATTGTATGCGATATGAATTTTTTTAAGTCAGGACCGTATCTATAAAGGGAGCCTAGGACTTTTTATCCCCAATAATTATTTAAAAAATGAGTAATTACACTAACAAAGAACTTTACTACAGTATTTTTTGGTTTTGGACAAGACTATTTATATTTATAGTAGTTGCAAGGTCAATTATTTTTTTTCGAATATTAAAAAAAACACGTGTACAGTTGGCATCAGCAAACAAGTGACTTAACGGGGCGTGACCTAGTGTGCTGTAATTTGAATGGTATTGTGGCGTACGGAAAAAGTTTCCTTGTTTGAGCTTATTTACTTAAGAGTTAGTGCGTTGAATAAGCTAAACATATCTGATTCGTGTTGTCCTTGTGGATCCTCAAATTTAAATTAGTAAAATAAAAATACATGACAATCGTAATTACTATCTTAATTAATATTATGAAAAATTATCTGTTGCAATTACGAGCGACAAAAGTTCTATTATCACATTTATAATTAATAAATAAACTTAGAAACTATTTTTGTTGCTTAAACTTAATTCATGTCTTTTACTGACAAGATGAACTGTGTGTAAAATTGTCTGTATGAATAAAAGCTAACTCTTAAATAGTACCTATTTAGCTATAGGTAAAATTCAGTGTACATTTTTCCAATTTAAAGCAGCAAAAATAGTTTTGTTTAATGTAAACTTATTTACACAATATTAAAACTCTATTTATATTAATAAAGAAAAAAAATTAAATAAATAACTAAATTTCAAAAAATTTAAATAAATAATAAGTAATAACAAAAGGGGGAAAGGGATGAATAAAAGAGAGAGAGAGGAAGAGGAAAGAGAAAGGCAACAAATATCTGAAAGAGGAAAGAAAACAATAAGATCACCAGACGTTAAAAAGATATCGGAGGAGAACGAAGAAAAACCTCAAGAACAGAAGGAGGAAGGAAAGAAATGGAGGAGTTAAAAGAATTAATGAGAGAAATTATGAAACAGATGGAAGAAAATATGCAAGGAATAAGACAAGAAAACAAAGAAATGAAAAAGAAATGGGAGAAAGAGAAAAGAAGTGGGAGAAAGAAAAAGAGAAACTGGTGGAGAGAATAGAAAAACTGGAGAAAAAGCGGAAGACGAGGAAAGATGGAAAAGAAAAATAATATAGTGATAAAGGGGTGGAGAAGTGAAAAACCACAAAAGATTTAGCAGTGATGCTGGAAGAAAATTAAATGTAAAAGTAGAGGTGAAAAAAGTGACAGTAATAAACAAAGAGAAGAAAATGAGATGGTGGTGGCGGAAATCGGAGGATGGGAGGAAAAACAGAAGGTAATGGAGGAGAAGAAGAAATTAAAGAATACAAGAGTATATATAAGTCACGATTTAACATGGGAGGAAAGAAGAGTGCAAAGAGAAATAATGAACATAGCGATGGAAAGAAGAGCGGAAGGAAAAGAGTATGGGTATGGTACAGAAAATGGAGATAGACGGAGACAGATACATATGGAACGACAAGGATAGGGACTGTGCAGAGAAAGAGAAGAGAAAGTGGGGAACCAAAAAGCAAAACTAAAGGGCAAAGGGGGTGGTAAAGGAGGGAAAGTTGACGAAACGGCAAAGAAAAGGAATAATGAGAGATGGAAATGGAAAAGAAAAGAAGGGAGAAAAAGAAAGTAAGAAAGAAGCACGGGGAGGTGAGTGAGCTGAGAGTATTGTTTTGGAACGTAGCAGGAATAAAAACAAGGAACCTGATTTCTGGAAGTACATCAAGGAACAGGATGTAGTGGGATTACAGGAAACATGGATGGAAGAAAAAGAATGGGAGTGGTGGGAAAAAGAGTTGCCAGAGGAATTTGAGTGGGTGGTGCAACATGCAGAAAGAGAAAAGAAAAAGAGAGAGCAAAGGGGGTATAATAACGGGAATAAGAAAAAATGGTTGAACCAGGAAAAGAAGGAGAAAGTGCAACAGAGAAGAGGAGTTGTAGAAAGGAACATGCAGTGGGGAAAACAAAAATAAAAGTGGTGACGGTTTATAGCAGTAGAATGAAAGAGACAAGGAAAAACTTAGAAGAGAGGGAAGAGGGATTGATAATAGTAGGAGGGGACTTCAACCCAAGAATAGGGGAAGAGGGGGGAATACAAGAAAGAAAAGGGACGGGAAAGAGATAAACAAAGGACAAGGTGATAAATAAAGAGTGAGAGGAACTGCTGGAATTGTGCAACGAAAAAGGGTGGGAAATAATGAACGGGAACAGAGAAGATGATGGAAAGGGGGAATTTACGTACATAGGAGGAAGGGGAGAATCAATAATAGATTTTGTAATGACAAATGAAGAGGCCGCAGAAAAGGTAAATACATTTAAGGTGGAAGAAAGAGTAGAGTCAGACCATCAACCACTGGAATTGACAATGGAAGGAAGGGAAAGAGAAGAGAGAGAGGAAGAGGAGAAGTACATAACTAAAAAGTGGACAGAAGAGAGTATAAAAGATATAAAGAGAGAATAGGGAAAACGGTATGGATAGGGAAGGAAGTACAAGAAAGTGTAGAGGAAATGAGAGAGATGATGGAGAAAGCAACAGAGAGAGTCAGATTTAGAAAATGGAAGGGGAGAAAACTGGATGGAAGAAATGGTGGGATAAGGAATGCAAGGAAGCAAAGAAAAGGCAAGAAGAGCATTAAGACAGTGGAAAAAGGAAAGAAAGAAAAAGAAGAATACAAAGAAGCAGTAAAAATATACAAAAACATGCGATAGAAAGAAGGAGGAAAACAAAAAGAAATAAGAGGAGCAGATTAAAGGAATAAAAACGGAAGAAGATGTATGGAAGTACCTTAAGAAGCAGAGGAAAAACAGGACGACAAAGGGAATAAAAATTAAAGAATGGGAGATATATTTTCGGAACCTGTTGGGAGGGGAAGAACAAAAGCAGGAAAAAGAAAAAGGAAAGACGCGGTAGTAAGACAAGAAGAAGGAGATAGGGATAGAATAAGGGAGGAAGAAGTAATAGAGGCGATAAAGAATATAAAAAAGGAAAGGCGACAGGAGAAGATGGGATACAAGGAGAAGAGTGGATATACGGGGGAGAAAATGAAGCAAAAAGGATGACGGAAGTAATAAACAAAATATGGAAAGGGGAAGGATGCCCAGAGAGATGGAGAGAGGGAATAATATGCTTAATACATAAAAAGGCGAAAAAGAAAGTCGAGAATTATAGAGGGGTAACATTACTGAGCTCGGCATACAAATTGTACGCGACAATACTGCAAGAAAGATTACGGAAGGAAATAGAGGAAAGAAGTTTGGTACCAGACGAACAAGCGGGATTCAGAAAAGGAAGAAGGGCGATAGACAACATATATATAATGAAACACTTAGCAAATAATGAACTAGAAAAAAGAGGGAAAATGGTAGCCCTATTCGTAGACCTAAAAGCTGCTTTTGACAAAGTGAATAGGGAAAAGCTGTGGGAATATATGAAAAGAAAAAAAATCAATAAAAGATTAATACAAAGAATAGAGGAAATATACGAAGAAACGAGAAGCAGGGTTAAAGTGAATGGGGAAGAGAGTGAGAAATTCATAACAAAGAGAGGGTTGAGGCAGGGATGTCCACTGAGCCCAAGCCTGTTCTCGGTATATACGGGGGATCTGGAAGAGACAATGAGAGGACAACAGACAGGAGGGATAGTGGTAGGGAAAGCTAAGGTATGGTCGTTGGCGTATGCGGATGACATAGTGCTGGTGGCTAAGGAGGAAAAGGAAATGAAAGAGATGATGAAAACGCTAGAAAACATATGAAAAAAAAAAGAATTGGAAGTAAACACGGAGAAAACAAAGATAATGATATTTAGAAAAGGAGGAGGGAAAAGAAAAAGAGAGGAGTGGAGATGGAGTGATGAGAAAGTGCAACAAGTGAAGGAATTTACATACCTGGGCTACACGATGAAACAGGATAATAAAGAGGGAGAACACATAAAGGAAAGGGTGAAGAAAGGAAACAGGCTAATAGGACAAGTATGGGGTGTGGGGAAAGAATATTCAAGATGGAGATAAAAAAGAAAATTGCTGTTCGAAAAATTAATAAAGGGGGTGGTAATGTATGGAGTGGAAATATGGGGCTGGAAGGAGTGAAGGGAGGTAGAGGGGCTACAGGAAAATACTGGAGATGGGTTTTAGGACTGGACAGAGATACACTGGGGTATATTGTGAGAGAGGAGGTACAGATAGCAAAAATAAGAGTAGAGACAGGGAAAGGAGCCATAAAATACGAGGAAGAACTGAGGGAAAGAACAGATTGCAAAATACTGCAAAATGTTGGAAAGAGGCAAAGCAAGGAAAAGTGAAGTACGGGCAGGAGGGCAGAGAAGAGTATTACAAAAGAAACGGGTACGCGAGTGAAGAAGTGGAGAGATTAAGAGAAGAGGGGTTAGGGACAATAGAAGAAATAATAAGGAGAGATAGAGACATAGAAAAACAAGAAAGATGGACAAAGATAAAAGAGAGCAGATATAATAGGAATTATAAAGATATCAAGGGTGAAGGGGTGCCGGAATATTTAAAAGACAGTGAGATTAAAAGCAACAAAAGGAAAAAAATGGTGGCAAGGTTCAGATGTGGCAACGAGAAGTTAGGGAATCAAATATTGGAAGGAAGAACCAGAAAAGTTGTGCAGGCTATGTGGAGAAGAAACGGAAGATCTGAACCACATGAGAAAGAGATGCAGGGAACTAAGAGAAGAGGTGATGGAAACAGTGGATATCTTAGATGAAAACGGAAAAGGAGCGGAATGGATGGAGGAAGTATGGAGCAGGAGGAAAAAGTTAAGGGGGGAGAAGGGATAAGAAAATGTAATATATATGTATAGACAACACGACCAAATTTGTAAGCCAAATGGCAATGAATAAAGTTAAACTTATATTAAAACTCTATTTAATAAATTTGAAGTATTTAATCTTTTTAATTTTGTGTATGGCAAGCAAATTTTTAGCCAATAAGTAATAAATAAGCTTGAAAAACGCAGTTTTTTCCGTAAGCCACAATTTTGTTTTGCTCTAGGTGTTAGCTTTATTATCTTTGGTGTTAGCAATCCAGTTAAGTTAAACATTCTTGGTTCTGCCCTACCAAAATAAGCTATGGTTGATATACAGTGATAATTCACAAATATTTTGAATTATATAGTTGTTACGAACGTACAATTTAAAATACGTGAATGAGATGAAATTGCACGCGTTCCTTAATGCTTATCTGAAGTCTAAAATGTAATATAAATAATAACGTACGGTTCAGAGATAATCTGTTATCTGGTCGTTGTTCTTAAACCATGACAATAATTATATTATATTAAGATAACCACAAATTCTTTTATTTTGCTGATAACTATCGCTTTTAATTACACAGATGGATGTCTGGAAAAGTTTATTTACAAATCTTTACGCATGTGGCATTCATTTTTAATACTTAACCTTGCATTGTCTACTTATATTTGCTGTATATTATTGGAACAAAACACAGTGATTCTATTTGTCTTATCATTCGTTTAATTAATAACAAAAATTGAAAGCGGATTCCATATGTATACATAGAACATATTATTTAAACGTCAAATCACACTATCATTCAGTATGCCGAACCCTAAAGAAACCACGACCAAAGATATTTTAAACAATTGCTTTAAACGTGCAAAAGATAAATAACACGTCTGTGTCTACAGAATCTACGTAAATTATTTTTAATTTTAAAATTTTCTAATAGATCTTTGTAAATAATGAATGGCACAAATCCAAATCTGGAAAAACTTTTGAAACTATCAACCCGGCGACAGGAGAAATAATTACCGAAGTACAATACGGTTCAAAAGACGACGTAGATTTTGCTGTAAATGCTGCACACGACGCCTTTAAATTGGGGTCTCCATGGAGAACTATGGATGCATCCGAACGCGGTCGCATTCTATACAAACTTGCCGATCTTATGGAAAGAGACGCGGCGTACATTGCTGTAAGTTTTACGTTCAAATATAAAATTTTTAATGGCAAAATTTAGAGTTTAGAAACTTTGGATAATGGCAAACCGTATCGCGTATCTTATACAGTGGATGTCAGCAGCGCTATTGGGGTTTTGCGGTACATGGCAGGTTGGGCAGATAAAAATTGCGGCACTACCATACCGAGTAATGGAAAAACTTTCGCTTATACAAGACACGAGCCAGTTGGCGTGTGCGGGCAGATTATTCCGTGGAATTTTCCCCTGTTGATGTTTTCGTGGAAAATTGCTCCCGCTTTGGCCATGGGAACTACCGTCGTTCTTAAGCCCGCCGAACAAACTCCACTTAGTGCTTTATACGTCGCTGAATTGGCTAAGGAAGCGGGACTTCCCTGGCGTTCTAAATGTCGTACCCGGACATGGTGACACCGGAGCTGCCATCGTTGCTCATCCAAAGGTAAATAAAATTAAATTATTTTCAAATATAAAAAAATTCTGTAACAGATTGACAAAGTAGCTTTTACCGGTTCCACGGAAGTGGGTTTGAAAATTCAACGAAGTGCTGGTATCGATAAACTTAAAAGAACGACTTTAGAGCTTGGAGGTAAAAGTCCTAATATTATTTTGGCAGATTGCGACATCGAGAAAGCCGTTAATACTGCTCACGAAGGTGTATTTTTCAACCAGGGCCAGGTTTGTTGCGCAGGAACTAGAATATTTGTCGAAAATTCAATTTACGACGAAGTTGTTGAAAGGTTTGTGGTTTTAGTGTATTTTCAGAATTGAAGAGATTCTGTTTTAGATCTGTAGAGAAAGCGAAAAAGCGCGTTGTTGGCGATCCATTCGATAAGTACACACAACAAGGACCTCAAATCGATAAAACCCAAATGGAAAAAATTTTAAGTTATGTTGATATCGGTATAAGAGATGGGGCTAAACTTCTTACTGGTGGTAAAAGGATCGGCGATAAAGGCTATTTTGTTGAACCGACCGTGTTTGCTGATGTCGGAGATAGTCATACTATTTCGCGCGAAGAGGTGAAAATATTTCGATTATCTTACGTTTATATATTTTCAAGTTATAGATTTTTGGACCTGTACAACAATTTATGAGATTCAAAGATCTAGATGAAATAATAGAAAGAGCGAACAGTACCAACTACGGGCTTGCAGCCGCTGTTATGTCTAACGATTTAGACAAAGTTAATTATTTAGTTCAAGGTTTGCGTGCTGGAACTGTATGGGTTAATTGTTTCAACGTATTTTCTCCCCAAACACCATTTGGAGGATTTAAAGATTCTGGACATGGAAGAGAATTAGGAGAATACGGCTTGTCTCAATATACCGAAGTGAAGACTGTTATTGTGAGCGTTCCTGAAAAGAATTCGTAAATGTTATTTTATGTGCTGCTGTTATATGTTGAATGCTCTGTATTTACTGACCCTATATATTGTTTTGTACGATTTTGTATAGCTTTTTAAAATAAAATTTATTAACAGTACATAAACTTCACTTATTTACTTGTTTAAGTTGAGTGTACAGTTAAGAGAGTTAGGGCAAAGGATTCTGAGTACAGTCTACTTAAGTTTTTCCATCTGTGGTATTGCATCCTTAACATATGAGTATTGGTTGTTTTTTGCAAGTAGATATTTGACAATATTTAAAATTGTAAGATTAGATTCTGGGCGTTGTTTACGTCTAATTTTAACCGATTTTATAAGATAAAAAACCGGCTTTAACTTTTAGTTTTCGGTCACTCTGTATATGTGTACAAAATATACAATATTTTCTATTAGTATTTCTTTAATCAACTAAAGAGTATTTAGAAAACGGTCTACTTTAAATCTAACTGTAATTTTTTGAAAAATAATTCAAATACGAAAATATGTTATTGTCCCGTAAAACGGGCTTCGTTACACTGTCATAGCTGTCATAAAAGATGTCAACACAGCAACTTTATTAATAATTTTTAAAATCTGTTAAAATCATTTATTGTGTTTTGTCAGAGTTTTGTTGTTTTTATCAGTTTTCATACCGTAGTTTATACCTTAACAAAGGCAACGGCTCTTATGGAATTTGATTTTTTACAAATTAGCACTAGTCTGATGAGATGTCAGCATTTTGTAATGTTATTGAAGACTTCGAATAAATAGTTACCATTATTGCATTGTTTATTCTATTACGATGGAAGAATTAAGTGATAAATTCTATTATGTCTACAGTTCTACCCTTAATAATCGAATACAAATCAAAATGTAAAGCAAATACCTATAAATTAAATTTATTGAATGTTAATCTTGTAGAGGTACACTTGAAGGTAGAAGGCAGAAACCGGAATACAGTAAATTAATTGCTGATCCTTTACTGAAGTATTCGGGTTTATATCAAGAAGGATGTGCAGATTTAATGGTTATTTGCCAAGTTTTTTATCAAAATAATCCATTAGCTTTACCGATATCAACCTCATATAAAGCTTTTACTAATAGATGGAAGTAAGAATTGCTTACTTTGTAAGTCTTTTACTGATGTGACTGTTGCAGTTGGAATGAATGGGTTACATTACCTGTGCAGTTCAACGATGTACCGAGAAATGCACAGTTGGCTATAACAATATATGATTGCATTGGTCCTAATAAACTGACTCCAGTTGGTGGTACAACAATATCTTTGTTTAGTAAACATGGAGTGTTTCGACAGGTATTTAGAATATATTTTTGGACTTGAAGCTGTATCGTGTTATCTAAATAACTATTGTGACACAGATTTTATTATAAGGATTAGGTTCTTAGCTCTAAACTGCCTTTCTCTTGCACAGTTCAACTGTTAAGTTCTGTACTTTCAAAAAATTTGAGCGCGGGGTTGTTATAATACTAGTTTTAGGCACAGATATCCTCTACTTCACATGCAGGATTGTGTTTCACTTTTTGTAATAGTTAGATGGTACCTATCTTCATTTTTTTAAATTTGTACTGAAAAATTTATCTTTGTTAGTTTCATTTTAGGAGCTGCTATTCAATGTGATGGTTTTGTTCGAATAGGTCTCATATTTGCAGGTTCTCATCTCATTGGAAGATTTTCTTTTCTTATAGTACCAGCGTACTTCGTCGTCACAGTCGAGGTTAACTAAGTACTGTTTTTTTTACCGTGCTAAAAGCCGCGTCGGATCGGTTTTTCTCCTCCGAATTTCCTCTTTGGTCTTAAACTTTTCCGCTTGGTTGAACATTTCATTCTAACGCTTAATCTAGGACGATATTTTTCGGCCGCTTGTGCCTAGGCATGTCTTCTTTGTCGTAATTCTAAAGCTGCCAGACGAGGGTGTTGTGATGACCCACGAGCTCTGTATGGAACGCTGCTGCGGATTAGTGGACGAAATCTGCAATCTTCTTGATCATTCCGAGGATCTTGTTTTGGAAGATCTGGATCCGGGCGGTGTACATTTTGGCAGCGTAGAACTGTACTTGTGCTGTGTAGGTCATGGGTGTAGATGAGAAGCTTGTTGTCGATGTTGAGGCGGCTGTTGCGGCACACATCGGATATAATTTTGCTAGAAAATCGTTGGACGAGCCAAGCTTCTGGATGATGTGGAATTTCCAGAGTAGTTTCTTGTCTAGGTTGAGGTCCGGGTATTTAGTCTCGTCGTTGCCTTTGCTGTGGAGGCGGCCTGTGTGGACCATGTTACTTTAGGTGAAAAGAAGGACTGCACGTTTTGTGGGGTTGACTTTTATTTGCCAGTCGCCGTACTAGTTGTCTAGTGAAGTGAGGGCCGTGAGAAATTCAATCGCAAACGGACGCCGATTGAGGAAGGAGCCTATGAGCCTGATAATTGGGGTGTTGATGCCTTAGTTGAAATGGAACTTGCAGAGTGTCCGAGCATCCTTCTGATCACGACTTTCAGCGGTTGATCTTAAGCTGGTATGAGTGGCGGGCTTCTTCTAACGCGTCCGTTGCCGTTTTGAAGTCTTCGGGTGAACCGATGTCGATGGCAACGCCGTTGTCTTTACCCTAGAAGCACTAACGTTATTCTCACGCAGGGTCTAAATCGCATTACCCTAGTCCTTCTGGTTGTAAAAGACGATTGGTGGCATCCTTTTTCTGTAGGTCGTTTCTGTGGTGTTGTCGACGTTATACGTCGCTGGGGCAACGGGAACGCTTCGTTTTGTGTAATGCTACGACCATGGGCTCTTCTAAGGCGATTTTGGCGGTGGACACGGTGGCAATCTCGATTCGCCTGGACTTCGCTAGGGTCTCCATCGGTTTCGGGCTGGGCGTCGCGTCATCTAGCGTTTCACCGGGGGAAGCGTTCTCGGTCGACGGCTGCTTCTTCTTCAACTGCTGCCGGTGGAAGGGTGTTCAGGAAGCGGTCTAGTTTCTTGGTCATCTTGGTGAGCTAGTGGCGTAGCTGGCGGTTCTCTTCGGTCTTTACCTGGTCCTGTAGAAACTACACCACTAGCGGTGGCTGCTGCGATGTTGGATCAATCGTGCTCTGGGAGCGTGATTTGGATCCATGTATTTTTTTGAAAAGTCTTATAAAAGACTAAATTTCAGAAATAGCTTAAAAAGCAATAAAATTATTAAAACGTCGAATAGATGTCCAGTTAGCTTCGGTAAGCGGCGGTCGGCGACAGCTGAATACGTAGACTTGGTTGCGGGCGGCGATGTGGTCATTACGGGTGCAACGTAGTGTCAGCGGCAGGCGGAGGAGACGAGGGAAGCGTTGGCTGAACACCCAGTCTCAGGTGTTCTTTAAGCTCACGTCTCCTCCCCTTGTCAGCGAGTAGAATCAAGTCATCGCTCTTCTCGGGTGTAGTGACAGTGACCACCTTAGACTTTACATTGTAGTTTTAAGGTTCAGTGCACAGTTTATTTTAATTTATTTATTGTCATTTTATTTCATTGTAATATATTATCATTCACCTATTAATCGATCACATCTTCATCACCTAGGCACGCATGCTTAATTACTTAAACTTCAACTATTCAATGTGTTTAAAGAAAAAGAAATTGCCTTGGCAAATCGTGAATTTGTTTTTAGGGTATCTTAGATTTGAGAGTGTGGCCCAATAAAGAAGCCGACGGAAACTTTCCCAGCACAACACCGGGTAAAATCAAGGACAACGGTAAAGATCAAATGCAAAGATTATCTAAACTTGCTAAAAAACATCGTAACGGTCATATATCGAAGGTGGATTGGTTGGATCGTTTGACATTTAGAGAATTAGAAATAATTAACGAGAAAGAGAAACGTTCGTCCAATTATCTTTATTTAATGATCGAATTTCCTACAATTATTGTTGATAATAAGCCCCATCATGTGGTGTATTTTGAACAAGATGGAGACGAGGTTTATCAGTTTAGAGCTCAAGCAGATGTTGTAACTATACCGGATCAGGAGATTCTTAAGGTAAGTTGTCATAATAATAATTGAAAAATTTTAAATTGTTCAATCGAAGCGGAAAGTTCTATATACAGTGTAATGCATGAGACCATAATGGTCCAGTAATGAATATAGTTCAATCCAATTAGTATATTCATTTGCAAGGTTTCTTCATGTGCAATAATTATTTTGTAATGCGAGCTATCGGATAGAATGGTAGTAAACAAAAACTTCAGATTCAAATTTGATTTTGGCACGAAAATTTACACTGGGTATTGTTTATGTTGTGTGCAGGAAAATTTGGTCGAGAGCAAACATCATAAATTAGCGCGTTCTTTAAGAAGCGGATATTCGGATAAAGATGCCAAACCGAATGCGACCGTGCGTGATATGTTAAATACAATTGTTTCGTATCCTCCCACGAAGCAGTTATCTAATGAAGAACAAGATCAAGTGTGGAAATTTCGATTTTATTTGAGTAATCAAAAGAAAGCTTTAACGAAATACCTGAAATGCGTGAATTGGACGCAAAACAATGAAGTTCGACAAGCGCTGCAAATGTTGCAAGTTTGGGCGCCGATGGATATCGAAGATGCGTTAGAGTTGTTAAGTCCTAATTTTCAACATCCCACAGTTAGGAAATACGCGATTTCCAGGTTACAGCAAGCGCCCGACGAGGATTTGATGCTGTATCTGTTGCAATTGGTGCAAGCGCTAAAATACGAAAATTTCGAAGACATCAAAGAAGGTTTGTCTAATGTTTTTTAATTAATGATGTAATTGATATGTTTAAGGTTATAAAAGAGTATTTCCTGGAAAAGAGGTCATGCTAACCAGCGATGACAAGGAAGCGCAATTGGAAAAAAAAGATAGTAGGGAAAGCAATAGCACCAACGAGACTGTCATAAATCGATCTGTTAGCGTATATCCAGGCGAGCAGGGATCAACTTCGAACTTAAACAGTTTCAACGATCTCGATTCCAGCCAACGAGTTGTAGGTCTAACGGAAAATCTTAATGTTAACACTGATTCTGCAAACACAGATACCTTACAGAGTGAACTAAAAGAAGAAGAAGAGGTACAGGATTTGGCTTCTTTCTTAATTCGACGCGCCTGTCGGAATTCAACGCTCGCTAATTATTTTTATTGGTATTTACTTATCGAGTGCGAAGATCAAGAGCCAACAATTAAACAAGATGTAAGCTTCCTTTGTTTTATTAATAAATTATTACAAGCATTTTAGATTTTTTATCTAAAATGTTTTTTTTATTTTAGGTTGTAGTGAGGGACATGTACCTAACGGTACTAAAGACTTTCTCCCAGACATTAATAAGAGGAAATCACGAATGGCAAAAACGCAGGGACGTTTTAGCCCGTCAGCAAAAGTTTATAGACAAATTAGTTAAATTAGTAAAATGCGTATCTAGAGAGAGCGGAAATCGCAAAAAGAAAATAGAGAAATTGCAACAGTTGCTTTCCGATCCCGACGTTTTCAAGTGGAATTTTGCCAATTTTGAACCGCTTCCTTTACCTTTGGACCCAGAGGTACAAATTAAAGGAATTATTTCTGAAAGGGCTAGTTTATTCAAATCGGCACTTATGCCTTCAAAGCTGCATTTTATTACAACAGACGATAACGAATACGTGGCCATCTTCAAATACGGCGACGATCTTCGGCAAGACCAGCTAATTTTGCAAATGATTACGTTAATGGATAAATTGTTGCGGAAAGAAAATTTGGACTTGAAACTTACACCTTATAGAGTTTTAGCGACCAGTTCCAAACACGGGTTTTTACAGTTTATCGATTCTGTAACTGTTGCTGAAGTTTTGGCTACGGAAGGTAAAAATAATCATGCAACAACTGTATATTTAAGTACATGTTACAGGTAGTATACACAACTTTTTCCGCAAACACCATCCACAAGAAAGTGGACCTTACGGTATAGCACCTGAGATAATGGACACTTACGTACGTTCGTGCGCAGGATACTGCGTTATTACTTATCTCTTAGGTGTTGGAGACAGGCATCTTGACAATCTCTTGTTGACAACTTCTGGAAAATTGTTTCACATTGATTTTGGGTTTATTCTTGGACGCGACCCAAAACCTTTGCCACCTCCAATGAAACTTAGCAAAGAAATGGTGGAAGGAATGGGAGGCGTCAATTCTGAACATTATCAAGAATTTCGAAAACAATGTTACACCGCCTTTTTGCATTTGAGGAGACACGCCAACTTGATGCTGAATCTATTTTCTTTAATGGTGGATGCGAGTGTACCCGATATTGCTTTGGAACCCGATAAAGCCGTTAAAAAAGTACAAGATAAGTTACGTTTAGATTTAGGCGATGAAGAAGCTGTTAGGTACATGCAAAACCTTATCGACTTATCAGTTACTGCAGTGATGGCAGCTTTGGTGGAACAGTTGCATAAATTTGCACAATATTGGAGGAAATAATCATTTATGTTTTATGTAAATACGTTTATTTTCATCAATACTAAGTCAATTTCATCGGGCGATTAGTTTTATAAAATAAAATGTGAAGTATTCTGTTATTACTTAATAAATAATTACGAGTTGTGCTTATTGTTTGAATTAATAAGTTTAGTACAATCTTGGATTCTCTCATTTGACCGTCTTGTGATCTTCGGGATTGTCCTGATCATATCGCCGATGTTAAATAAGTTCACTCTGACTTCATTCTTTGTTCTTTTCCAATTGTCGCTTCCATAAAGAACTTTTTGATGAAAACTATCGATTAGAAATATTACATTATATAGTGTTGCGGATTTATTTATTAAAAACTAATTTATTTTTAACGACTAAAAATACGTTTACTTATTCTAGAAATATGTACACAAATTAACCGAACTAATTAAATCTAATAATATTTAATGAAAACACTTACACTAATTTATGTATAACCGTTGTATAACACTATCACTTTTAAACGAAGATAAGATAACGTCTGCGGATAGCTTCACACTTGTTTACGCTAAAAATCACGTACACGATTATTCTCGGTATATTTATGTACACACGCGTGCTAACGACTTATTTATCTCAACTTGAATAATCTTCTTAATACTGCTGCATTCGCGTTACGGCAATAACTGACCTACGATCTGTCTCGTCGGTATATATATACACATACGGAAATCCTTCTCGAGCGTTCCCTATTTTTCTGTATATCTTCTAGCTAGAAGATGGATAACAGCTTCTAGAAGGCTCTTGCATTTGCATTTCTCAAACGTTTCAATAGTTTGCAGTAGATTCATTCACTCGGTAGGTTCTTTGGAATGTTGTGATATATAGTAATTCAGATATTCTAGCATTGCATTGGTGCGTTTGCTATCCACGATGGATATCTCGATCGAATATACCATGAAAGTCGGTTTTGATACTGTACGAACCGCTACAGTGTCGGTTTCAGGCGTTCCGGTATAGTACGTATTTTCGTCTTGTATTCGTTTTTTTTTCACAGGTTGTGGAAACATTTTATTGGCACTCTGGCACATACCACTAGAGCAGTGCGAGTCTTTCTAGAAAACGGCCATACCCACTAAAACCATCCTTCCGCTTTTGTCTTTGCTCCTCACCCGGTAGACCCTTTTGGGTTCAGATGAAAAAGGCTTTGTTTACTCGTCTTTCACCTTGCTTTCGTCCTCTTTTTTTCCTCTTCGACTTTCTTTTTTTACAATTTTTGAAATTTCTCGGCGGATTTCTTCCAATTTCCCCTCCCCTTAAGAACTTCACAAAATTATCTACTTGCCAATTCCGTTTCCATCTTATTCAAATCTCCCTCCCACTTAGGGCACTCCAAGACATGTTTCGCATCATCCACTCTCGCATCTCTCTCTTTTCTATTCTTGTGAGATAAGAACCACAACTCCCGTAACCCGTAAGAAATTGGACCACATACTGATTCAACCTCGTTCCCCATTTCATCCACCCTGGTAATTAACCCGTGCGTGCACCTGCCAACGCTTAACCTATCCAATCTTTATTGCCACTCCTACATTATCTTATACTCTCCCTAATAAAGCGGTATCCCTACTACCAGGATAGCTTCCTGTTGACACTGTCCTATAGGCTGCAGTCATTTTCAAGACAACCCTATTTTGCTTCTTTTCTAACATATCGAGGTGATGCTTTCCAGTCTGGGTCTCCAAATAGGGACCTCATACAGGAGAACGAAGCGTAGCACCTCCTATATACATTCTTCGATCGGAGCTTGGTCCTTCCATGCTGGGCATGAGTTGAACCAAACTCTTCACGGCTTTTTCTGCTTTCTACACGTCTTACCTGCTGAGTAATTATACCGTTCTCTCCGATTTACATGCCCTCAATCAATTTCAAGGCCTTCCCATTAATGATGTCTAAATCCCCTACTCTTGTGGAAACATTTTTCATTCGTCTGTGTCCAACCAAGGCTACCACATTGGTTTTATCCGGGGCCAGACACAGACCATGATCTTCGAATCAGCTCTCCGCCTTATAAATCTCTTCTTTTGCCTTTCTTCT
Organism: Aquatica leii; assembly: GCA_035610365.1. Lineage (NCBI taxonomy): Eukaryota > Metazoa > Arthropoda > Insecta > Coleoptera > Lampyridae > Aquatica > Aquatica leii. The sequence goes on from CM069433.1 coordinate 196,659,240, forward strand.
CACCAGACCTACGGTGTTACCCTCAATTGCCACCGCTAGGTCGTCTGCGTATCCCAACAGCGTGACACCGTCCGGCATCGCAAGCTCCAGTACTCTGTCGTAGTAGAGGTTCCTCAAAGGTGGTCCTAAAGCAGGAGTTAGTACTGCTTCCAAGACATTTGTTGACGCATGACAGCAGGTCGTCCCCAATCACTCAACAGGCCCTACGTAAAATTTCAGCCGTAATCTTACCTCGTTGGTTGGCACCTTTCTCCACTCTAGCTTACCGTGCCTTGGAAACAGATCCCTTGCCAGACGCATTCTTTCGTCTGCTCCTATACTCACTTTTACTTTCACACCAAATTTTTCCTGTGGCGAGTTTGTATCTATTTCCCTATGCACCTTTCTTAAGGTTTGTTAATAGTTTTCTACTTTCGTTCTTTACTTTTCTGTATTGCCTTTTTTAGTTCTACTATGTGGCAGCCACCTTGTATAACTTATTTTTGAAAGATTCGATGTAAACTCGTTTCGATGTAAAATATTTTTGAAATGTCAATACCAGTCAATACGTCAAACGTCATAATTGTCAAATCTTCCATATGTTCCATGTCTAAAGTAAATGTTTAATAAAGTTATTTAAGTCACATTATCAATAACAGAAACTATTCATTACTAACTAATCATGGCAAGTTGGGAAGAAGTTAAGCGTTTGGCCGCAGATTTCCAAAAAGTTCAATTAAGCTCTTCTACACAACGGTAAGTGAAAATTTTAGGACAAATTTAAAGTACCAAACTCGATTTTAGATTATCCGAACGGAACTGCGTTGAAATTATATCATGGCTAATCGATCGCAAACTAATCGACTTAATTTTCACCAGCGACGGAAAGGAATATATGACTCCAACTCAATTGGTGCAGGATATTTTGGCAGAGCTTTATGTAAACGGAGGTAGGGTTAATTTCATCGAGTTATCTAAAATAATTGGGGTGGACTTAAATCATATCAATACTTATGTACCTGAGGTTATGCGAGGACGTAAAGACATTTATTCAGTATTAGGACAGCTTATCGACACATCTTACATAATTAAAATTGCCGGCGAAATTAATCAAAAACTTGCACAGCAGGGTCAATTAAATGTCGGGGAACTAACCATACAGTATGATTTACCCGCGGACTTTTTACAGCATAACGTTTTAGATAAATACTTAGGTAAATTAATTCACGGAGAGCAGGATAAGAATGATCCCAAGGTTTATTTTACTGAATCATTTATAGCGAGAACTAAAGCTAAGATTAAAGGGGCTTTGGTGGCTATTACTAAGCCCACTTCGATTTCCATTATTGTAAATCAAATGGACGGTTAAGGATAAAATGTTCTTTTCTCTTTTTGAACAGTTGTCGCCGTATGGTTTTTTGACTGCACGTACTACGACAGCTATGTACGTGCCCAATGTTTATTCTCGTTCTCAAAACGAATGGGTGCAAAATTTTTATAAACAAAACGGGTATGTAGAATTTGACGCTTTAATTCGTTTAGGTATTAACGATGCTAAAGCTTATTTAAAAAAGCAGTTTGTTAATGAGAATATTATGACGTTGAAGTCGTGCGTTATTTCTCAAAATTTATTAGAACGAATAGAAGCCGACATAGATGAGTGCATTTCTAGTAAGTCGTATGTTGATTTACAAAGCAATTTACCGAACGCTCTAAACGACGATGATATTAAACTTATAGTTGATAAAGTGCTGACTTTGCAGAAGCAACGAAATATTATTATCTTAGGTAATTATTTACTAAGTAAAGCTTTTATAGAGTCTTTGATGAAAGAATGTGAAATATACTTGCAAGATCAAGTTAAGCGTTTAGTAGAGTCGGGAGAGTATCAACAGTACCAAACAGATTTGCGAGTATCTAATAAACCACAAAAAGGAGACGATCTTGAAGAAAAAGTGGATAAACGGGAAGAAAGACGTAAAAAAGCTGCTGGAGGAAAAAGCGGAGGTGGAACTCAGGGTAGAGAAACTAAAACTAAATCTACTAAAAAACCAACAAAAATGGTTAAAAACGATGAGGATGATCGTGATGAGGTTGGTGTAAGTAAAAAAGGCTCCTTGCAAGTTGTTTGTGTGGAAGATGTAGAAAAATTAATTGAAAAGCGAGTGGAGGAAGAGGGATTAAGCGAAATTATAGATGATATCGCCAATTATGCAGCTCCGATTCTAAATAGTAACGGCTTGGAAATTGCTAGAAAATTGTATGAAACTACTGTGGCAGATCGAACAGCAGCTCGTAGACACACGCATAATGATGCGCAAAACAAAGTAAATGCTTTATTAGGCGATGTTAGGCTTTTTGAGAAAGGAGTTAAATGCTTTACCGTAGATGCTCAACAAAACTTGTATAAATATTTACTAAAAACTGTTTGCTTAGACATTCTTAATGAACTACTAGATTATATTGCATCTGAGAGAGGTTTAAATATCGACGCTGATAAATTCAACAACGAGCAAAGACAGAAATTTATCAACGATTTACCTGTTGAGTATAAAAGCTCTTTTCAAATACTTCTGAAAACAGTGTTGGGACAAAACCTGGACGAGTTTATGACAGCCGTCGAAGAATGTTTAACCTTGTGTAGTATGATTTTAAAGAAGATAGATAAGAAGAAGGATCGGCTGATTATTTTGAATCACAAACACAGTTTACTCGAACAATTAGATAAATGCGAGGATCCCGCTTTAGTTCTACATTTAAGTAGTTTAGTGATTTTTATTACGGCTACACAATGCATGTTACATTGTAGCGGTAGACATGTTTCTACGGTTTTAATATATTTAAAACAGTATCTCACTTCTGAGCATTCATCGGAATTGTGTTCATACCATGGTAAGTTCTTTCTACTGTTGTTGTTCTGCATTAACTTTTCTTAAAGATTTAGTTACTTTACTGTTGAATAATGGATCTGAAGAAGAAAGTATCAAAGAACAACTGAAAGAAAAAATGTCAGTCATAAAAGCCATTGCGAATGATTTTAAAAAAGGAACATCAGATAAAAGCTAATCTCTTTGTACGTTATTAATTCGTAAGTACATATAAGGAATTGTATATTATGTGAGTTGTCATGCCTATGATATTTTAAAATTTAATTATTTTTACATCGACGTTGTGGAGGTATTGTAATGAGAAAATGTATTGTAAATAAATTTTTTTAATTGTTAGTTATTTCTCGTTTTAATCGTTAGTCTATTCTATTCCATTATTTTATAATATTTAAAACAACTTTAAAATCGATATTTTTTTAAGAAATAAAAACTTGAAATTCAGAAACACAGTGACATCTGCATTGTTAAAGGGAACCTAGAAAGTGTGCTGTTCGAAACGAGTACTTTGAAGTTGGCAACGCGCGCTAAGATAGTACATATACAGGATGCTCGCCATGTAATGATATCTCTATCCTGACGTTTTAAAAGTTTTCTGTTTTGCAAGTATTATATGTTTTTGTAGTGTAGTTATCAAAAGGAATATATTTAAATAGAAAGTACCTTCTATAAAAGTTTGACTGTTCCATTGGTACCACTGAATTAAATTATATATTCAACCAGGAATCAAGAAAACTGAAAAAGGTCTACTTGGGCAATAAACAGAATTAAGATTAGAATTTGGACCTGCGTATACTTTACCCCTGTATGTAGAAATAGTAGAGATGGTGTTACTCGTGGTGCTGTGGTAAGCTTCCCATTAATGGATACGTAGTTTTTGCTTTATATTGTTTATCATACTGCTAACTATGCTTTTTTTCCGTTTATTATCCAATACTTTTTTGATGTCAGTATTGTTGGACTTGTGGAATGAATAGTATTGTGGTGAATATCTCTCAGTGGCGTCACGTCTACCTTCTAGGGCACAGACTGACTTTGAGGGCCGATATTTTCAAAACGAAAAGTGGCAGGCTACTGGCGTTTTCACCAGTCGATATAGCCATCTTTTCTCTATCCAAAAAGTGTTTCAAAAGTTTCCTAGCTAGTGTTTTCAAAATGTTATTCTTAGACGAATTCATAAACACGGGTCTAATAAAGGCGGTTATTTCTATTATGTTTATTTCATCTCGGCGTAGTTTATGACACCCTTAATGAGAGTTATATGACACTTATTACGTTTTTATACAAGTATTACTTTCGGTTCAGCTGTAAAACGAAGAATAACTGTATTTAAATCAATAAATTAAAATTTTTTAAACATCTAACTGTTTATCGTTATCGTAAATTTCTTTTAAATTTTATCTGCTACAGCTATAGCTCATAAACAAACAAGAAATTATTGAGGTATAATGAAAAACTATTACAATAACGAACGGTTATCGTTCACATTTATTACCTTATATCAAAGCTTATATTCTATATAGAGTAAATTGTTGTGTCAACAATTTAGAATTGTATATATACAACAATTTAGTTGTCTTCACAACGAACCAGTCAAAAATGGAAGATACGTTTAAGTTGTTTAAGGGTAATTATTATTTGTACTAATTGATTCACTATATCGTAATATTTTTCTTTCTTTCAGAAATGTTTCCGGATCTAAGCAAAAACATAATGTTAAAAGTATATAATTGTACGTAAGCTTAAATAGGCAGGCAAAGCCATTCTTGTAATTCTATCAATTTGCCATTTTTCAAAACCATAAACACTAACTTTTTTTAAATCTCCGGTTTACAAATTACTTTTTGTTTCAGTGGAAAAGATGTTAGTTCAAGTACCGACATGGTTCCCATGGTATAGGTATGTGTTTCTTCATAAACTCAAAATACCGTACCTAATGTCTTCATTTCAGCTTTTACACAAAGTATAATAAGGTGCTAGGCAAAGCACGGCAGCAACGTTTAGCAACGTAAGTTAAGCAAGTGTGACATAAATATATATAATTTTTTTTGTTTGCACGTCATCTAACGATATAATCATTCTGTTTTAGAGTAAGGACTACGTTGATGCAGAAACGCAAAAGGTAACATGCATTTCAGGTTAGATTTTACATTATTTCCTTTTCTCATATTTTACAGATATATTTTTAAATTGTATTTACTTTGTTTTATCTATTTTACAGGAGGCCGGCGTTCAAGCACAGCTTATTTTAGTAAGTACTTACGTAATACGGCCGTGTCCATAAATGAGGTTTTGGAAAAATTGTAAGTATATCAAGATTGCATTACTGATCCCATCATTATGAGTCGTAAGTCTAATCCATATTTCACAAACGTAATTATATTCTTGTGACTTATAAATATTTCAGAAGCAGGCAGTCAACGATAAATATTGTTAAGCATAAAATTTTGTAATTATTCCTAAAAGAACCTATATTGCAGTGTATAAACATAACAGTTGCAGGGAAACGATGCCGCCACCGTCGGAGCCACACAATACATATTAGGCACTAGCGTTGATCAAGAGCTTTCAAAGAGGCTTCCCCGTCACATGGTGGTTACTGAAAAAATTAAACCTCTTTGGAAGCCTAGAATGTAAGAATAAAAAACACACTAAAATAATCTAAACTAAATTTTAAGTAGCATTGCGTTTCACCGTCGGTTGCAACGGTGGCGGTCAAGATGTACCAAGAGACTCAGCAAATGGGCCGTCAGAGCCGCAAGAAGGGAAGAGGCAACTGTAAAACCTCTTTTCTTCTTGCGACGATATATTTAGGATTAATTTGGCCCACCGCGGAAAACTCATCGCCGGCAGAAAGGCGCTTCCACAATTTAGCTCCTCATCTGCAAATTTCTACGTTAAACAAATTGCAATGGCGTTACATTGCGAGAGTAGATCGTCAGAAGAAGCTACAGTGCCGGCAAGAAAAAGTATGTATGTTTTTATGTACTTATTTTCTTCTATTTTTCTACTTTCAGCGACAATATCACATACTTAAATGCCGGATGGCCCTGGCCACAGGTGACATTAATGCGGTGCTGCTTCGACTAGGTTACGACACCGTAATCATGAGGTACGTTGACAACTCAAACTAATAGATTAATGATATATAATTTATTTATAGCTGGTGTCTCCAACAGCCGAGGTTTGGATTTAAGTACTTATTGGCCCTTTTAAAAAGGGTGTTAAAAGATGGAGCGTTTTGTAGATGCGCTACGTAGATACGTAGCAGGCGAATCTACAAGCCTCTATCGACACATCCTTTAAAAGGATCCACATCGAATCCGGGGTGGGCAATAGAAGGAGGCCAAGGGTAATGAGGCGGCTGTGTAGATAATAATATCGACCCAGCCGAGGCTCTAGAAAGATTAAGGAATAACTAATGTATGTATTGTACTTGATTTTATTAATACCTATATAATATAATGTATAAAATATAAATAAATGTATATAATGTTTATGTATTTATTTACTTATTAATATTAAAGAAGTACAGTAAAATAAAGATAATTAATTTCATACAGAACCACAGGACAAATCCCAAAACGAAACTCATAATTCAAATTAAGTTAAAACTCCACTTATTATCATTAAAAGTCATTAAAGATGGCGTCGCGGCGGGCGTCGGAAGTGATCGGAAGAACAGGGTCTCACGAAAAAAAACCTTTGAAACACTTTTTGGATAGAGAAAAGATGACTGTATCGACTGGTAAAAACGCCAGTAGCCTGCCACTTTTCGTTTTAAAAATATCGGCCTTCAAAATCCGTCTATGTCTTAGGAGGTAGACTCGTGCACAAAAGCAATTATTACATTTACATCTTACTTCATTACCTAACTTCTTCTGTGTACTATCGTGCAGATGTTGCAACACCTCTAACACTCGGCTTCTCGCCACTACTGTAGTAGCCTCAACACTCTAGGGCACTCTAGGGATCGCTTAAGAAGACTGTCTTCAAAAACATAATTTTTCAAGTTAGGTATGCGCTTTTCTGGAACGTCGATTTTTAAGTTAAAACGCAAAAAAATTTAAAAGTTTCTATACTATTGGCTTTAGAAAGTCTAACACTAATTAAAAATGGTAAAACTTTTTTTGAAAAAAAGCGTTAACGCTTTTTAAACGAAAAATTCATTTTGCAAAGAATTAAAAAAAATCTTTTAATTTTAACTATTGAATTACATTTAGGGCTTTCGTAAGAAAATAATTTGAAAAAAAAAGATTAAAACCAACAGGAAGCATGTACCTAAATTGAAATAAAAATTTAAGGTAGACAACTTACAATGCTAAACACGTCACAGAAAAATTTAAGAGAAAATTGTTACAAGCTTTAGGTCTTACGAACCTTGCACGGCCAACTCACACAGTCGGAGATAGGGGAGGTTCAAGGGAATTATAATTAAACGGGCGCCAGATCCAATTTAATTAACACTTCTGTCTTGATCACGACAGACGGTCCAAACTTGTAACAAATTTTTAGGTTCGTAATCCTTGTTACTTTGGTGTTCGCAACTACAATTAAAAAGAAATGATATGTTACCATAAAAGAAAGATTAACAGGTATAAAAACTTTAATGTAGTAACGTAGAAGATTAACAGGAGTATATTTGATTTCTCAATTCATAAATGCCAGAAATATCGGCAACACACAATACATAGATTAAGTTGAATCGAAATAGCGAAAAAAATTTCGTAATAAATATTGTTTATACACAGCATGCGATACACACAAAATGATAATTGAAATTACCTTAATGGTATTGTAACAGTAAACGTAATTACGGAAATTAACATTAGCCAAAGTTCCGTGAGTGACTTTTATGACAGCGAAGAAAATAATCAAAACAGACTTACCCAAAATTCGTTACCTACTTGTGCGAAGAAAACGTTTTCCCCGGTAGTAGCATAGAATAGATATTGAATAGCAAATCGTGTCACACAATAACTCACGAAGATAGGAAGCTACAAAATCGTTAATAATAATAAATTAAATGAGATATAAAAACCCGTTGTATCGAATGCCGTTAGCTGTAATTACAAACAGGTGGGTGGTAACGCAATCGACTGGTGTATAAGAAATAACATCTCCAAAGTAATGCTTATCGAGACTTTCTTTTTGTTGTGGATAATATGCCTTCCCAAAATCTTAAGCGTTTGGTAACGGTATTTATCAATAGTAATTATTCTTCATTGTTCTTTATTGAATCGAACATGTGATCAAAGCGTGGCGAAACGGCTGTCAAATTAATACAGAAATTACAAAAGAATCTTAATAAACCGGATGCAAAATATCTTACCCTGTGCCGAATAGATTACAATAAATTCGTAATTGACTTATAATTTCGTACTCATCACAGTGGATGCACTTAGAATCTTAGGAATTAGGTCAAATTTACGACACAGACCGTCTCACCCCAGCAAACACAAGGTAGCTTAATTTAGTAGTTTATTGGGTATTGAAAAGTCATTTATAAGTAATTTAATTTTTTTCGTAAGTTGAGAGTAGTCTACGGTCACGTTTAACAGTAATTTAAATGGTTACTAGTTTAAAAGTAGTATACGAAGTAGTTTAGAAGTATTTCAGTATTGTGGTAGCATAGAAGTAATTTAATTAGTAACTTAATAGTAATTAAAAAATTAAACGTTGTAGTTTAATGGTAATTGAGTCACCATTATACTACCCGGTAATTAGAAAGTAATTAAGGAGTAATGTAATGGTACGTAGCTTAAGAATAGTTTAACCAGTAACTTAAAAGTAATTAAAAAATTGAACGTTGTAGTTTAATGGTAATTGAGTCACTGTTATACCACACAATAATTAGGAAAGTAATTAAAGAGTAATGTAATGGTGGGTAGCTTAAAAATAGTTTAACCAGTAACTTAAGAGTAATTAAAAATTAAACGTTGTAGTTTACTGGTAATTGAGTTACCATTATACTACCCAGCAATTCAAAAGTAATTTAGGAGTAATGTAATGATTGGTAGCTTGAATAGTTTACTTAGTAACTTAGTCGTAATTCCAGAGTTAGGTTGGGGAGTTTAATGGTAATTGAATGTCCGTTAAAATACAAGGTAAATTAATAGTCAGTAGTAATAGAGTTGCTATATAAATGTTAAGCTAAATTATTTTAAAAATAGTCGTTATATTTGCCAAACAGTTAGGTCTCCTGTCAAACAATTGCTTGAAGAATGCATAGAAAGAAGGAAAGTGGCAATTATAATCGACAACTAAAAGATTTCTACTTAAATTACCGTAATTTAATGGCAATTCAACAGTAACTTAAGTCCATCTGTGTTTGTTGGGCACGTAGTTGACAGCTTCAAAATGAATCCGCAACCTGTCAGTAACCGGAAAAAGATCGGCAGAGGGCGTCAAAACTAGAATCTAATTTTAATTCGATATAAAGGGTATTGCGTTATGAAAATTTCTGCACGTAACAAAATGTTTTAATAATAATCGGTGTAAAAAGCTTAAAACTAATTAAAAATGATAAAACTCTTTTGGAAAACGCGTTAATCTTTGTTAAACAAAAATTTCGTTTTATCAGAAAATTAAAAATATTTTTACTTGTAATTATTTAAATTTACCTGATGGTCAATTACGAACATATTTACAAAGGAAAAACAATTAAAAAACAAACAGGATGCTTGTAAATAGAAATTAAAATTCAAGGTAGGCAACTTACAATGCTCCACGTCACGAAAACATTTAAAAGAAACTTTAAGAAGTTGATTTTAGGTTTATACACAAAAATTAAGAATGTTTTGCTTCTAATGACTGTAGAATGTCTAAAACGAATTAAAAATGGTAAAACTTTTTTAAAAAAAGCGTAAAAAGCTTGTTAAACGAAAGTTTCTGTTTGACATAAAATTTTTATTGTAACTATTTAATTACGTTTAAGGGTCTCTTAAAAACCTAATTACAAAAACAGTAAATTAAGATATCCGCAAGAAACTGGTAATTTTCAATCAAAACTTTAGATGCGCATCTCTTTTACTTCATGTTCTCCTGACACAAAATCGTAATTTTTCCAGTTAGGTTATGTTTGTATTAGGTAGAATAATTAAATAACAAAACTTACATTTTGAAGACGTTGCCATGTATGGAACTGGCGTAGGATTGGGCTTCATTCGTAATATTACCTTTGGCAGTTGTAATATATTTAAATCGAATGTGTTTGGCATCGACTGAAAAAAGTAATTTTATGTAAATAAAAGTTTCGTCGTTTAATTGTAAATAAATTAAATTATTTTTTACTTTTCAGTGTATTTTATGTCGGTTCTTTTTGTTTGTTAAAACATTTTTTTTCTATTTAGTGATGTTAACGATAGTCGTTATAGTCACTGAAAACTTACCTTAAGCCCTACCTTATAAGTCGTCACTGGTTTTTTAAGTAAAAGTTTGTCTTAAATATATCAGAAAGTTAGTCGTTATCAAAGTGGAAGTTATTGTAAAACAAATACATTTGATTAGTATTTAAATTATCGTCATTCAATTAATCTCGAGTAATTGAAGTTAAATCTAAAATATTTATTGCATTCAAGATCGAGTTTAAATTCCTTTGGAGACGACTGATACATTTTTTTTGACAAAACTAATTATTGTCTAATTTTGATCAGCAAGCCGCAAATAGACTTAAAAATTAAATAAACGTATAAAGGTTAATGGACGATCGCTAATTACAATTGATTAACAAACCGAAACTTCAATGTAAGATTGGCATTCGTCATACTCATAAATGATAAAAGGTATTCAGTGTTTGTTGAATTTGGAAGGTGGGGATAAAATTATCATGTGGAAGCGGCGCAACCGACTAACTTATAAAGATCGACGACACACACATACAATCGCAAACTTTTTTTAGTGCGAGGCTTGTTTAGTATCAATTGCCTCTCTACTAATCAACGCTGCTTAGGTTAATCAAAACACGTGCTAATCGTACAGATATTTTAAACTATAACACTAATAATAATGGAAGAATCTCTTAAAAGTGTAAAAATAATCCAAAACGGCGTTAAAGATAAAAAATTTAACGACGCCGAAGAAACAAAAAAATTTTGTCCACCCGATGGAGGAAGTAAAGCATGGATCGTCATGCTTTGTTCCTTCTTTTGCAACGGACTTTTGTTTGGAATAATTAATTCTAGTGGTATCTTTCATCAGGAATTTTCAAGATATTTGGAAAGCTTAAACGACACCGCAGCGTCCAGAAAAGCCGGTAAGCATTTTTAAAATACATTCGTGTGTATTACGACACGTGTCGTTATTTTCATATTAGAAACAATTTTTAATTTGTCGTTTCGTTTACCTACATGTAAAAATCCAAAATTATTTTTGTGCGCTCATATAATGTTTTCTTTATATCTGTTTTTAAAAATGTAAAGTTCAGTGTGTTTGGGTTATCGTAAGTGACAAAAAGTAAATAAAAAGTTGATACGAAACAACAAGGAAGTGTGCATTTAGGACTTCGCCTCTGATTGTAAAGTACCACAATTTCCCACAAAATTATTATCGAGTTATTTAAATCGAACATTTACAAACTCGATGATTTCAATTTACTGGCCTAGGTTAACAATTTTCTCGCTTTTTGTTCTTTCATAATTTTTAAATTTTCTCTGTTTGTTCTGCTTTCAATTTACATTCGGTGTCTATTTAGTTATTTTTATTTGATTGTGTAAAAGTTTAATTCCAGTAATCTGAATAAAGGAAATAATATTCAATCGAGGTTGAATGGTTGGTTACTCGACATTATTTTCTGTGGCCACTTTAACGTTTAAATATAAATACGTTCTACATACCAGGTCGTAATTCAACCTTTTCAATTTGTATAAAATTGCAGTTTGAAAATACTAAAGTTACATCATTAATTAATGAATGAGCGCCGATAAGCGGTTTTTGCGCTACAACGCGCATATTTTTGAAATACTATCTCCAGTTACAATATTATTCGTTTTCAAAGTGAATTTCGTCATGCGACGAGCCTTATGAGCTGGCAAGCAATAACCTCCATCTAAATTTAAACAATTTTACGATGGAATTTTGTATCTGATGCAACATCGTACGTATACGGAGTCATTCAATTGAGAACTCAAACATTTGTTTCATTAGAGAATGTTTCTGCACTTTTGGAGTAATAAGATTAATTTTTTTTGATAAATAATCATGTTAAAATGTTTGTTTTACGTAGTGGATTAAAAACGAAACTATTAAAGTAAATTTAGTTTTTTTTCCGTCCATAAAAACTCGAAATTTTGAGTAAAAAAATACTTAAAACAAAATTGGTTAATATTTTTCAAGTATTTTAAAATCGGCACCATCAACGCTTATACCAGAAATTTATGAATCCAAGCAAACTGACGTTTTGCAAGACATTTCAGTTTGCATCCTTAGAGTGGTGAATGTTACTAAAAAGAAAAGTGTAACACGGTATTTATATCATTAGCGATCAGGTAATTAACGGACTTTTACCTTCCGTTACTGCTTAAATGGCTTCTGTTATTACTCGGAGTTTGTGTCCATTCCAAAAAGGGTGATCTTTGTCTTAGAAGGTGTAGCACTGGTAGCTAAGATTTGCTGAGACACAACTTGTTCCGTTATCTATTGCTACGTTGGAGTTAAGTGTACTTAAAAGTAACACACTTTCATTTGGTTTGGCTTTGTAATTAGTAACAATACACTGTTAAAACGGTTGTTTTTGTTTTTTCACAGAATTAGGAATTTTTTCTTTTCTGTTCCTACTAACGTAGTATTTACTTTTGCTATATGTTTTGCCAACGACAAGCTCGTAAAAAATTGTCAGTACTAACATTCCTGCCTATTGTTGATTTAAACAATAAACACTAAGAAAAAGTTTGTTTAATTTAAAAAAGGTTAGAATATAAAATACTGAACATAAAATAAGGTGACACATGAACTTACTACAAATACAAAAAGGTAACTAACGCTCTGACGCTACAGTGATCAATCGTACTAACATAAGTACTACAAAAAGATAGTGACAAAACATTAGGGATATTTTGTATTTTCATCACTTCCTCCCAAAATATTGTAACTATTGTTTTTCAGAACACACATGCCTAGTAAGCATCTCAGCTTTTCATATTTAACACGAGGTAACGACTTGGTGAACATATCCGCCACTTGGTTAACTCCACTGATGTGTTGAATGTTCATTTCACCTGCATTGAACTTTTCACGAATGAAATGAAATTTGATGTCTATGTGCTTTGACCTCTTATGAAATTCTGGATTCTTAACTAGTTTGATAGCACTAAGGTTGTCAATGAAGAGAGTTGGAGCACAATTTTCACCTGTTAGCTTCTGAAATAGCCTCTTTAAGCCAGATTATTTCTTTGACTGCCTCTGCTGGCTGCAATGTACTCTGGTTCCATAGTTGAGAATACTATGCAGGGTTGTTTTCTGCTGCACCAGGATATTGCACCATCCTGATTAGTACAAACGACTCCACTCCTTGAACGCCTTGTTTTTGCTGTCTCCGGCATAATCGGCGTCACTATATGCTTGAAAACCGTGATTCTCGCTTGTACCTCGGTACAGGATACCGTAATCCATTGTCCCTTTTAGGTAGCGAAAAATCCTCTTCACCTCTTTCCAATTTGAAGCTTTGGGCTGTCTAACGATTCAGATGCCAGGCTTACGACATAACTGATGTCGGGCCTTGTAGCTACAGCCAGGTACATGAGACTACCGACCGCCTCACGATATGGGACTCCATTTGCTGGCCATTTGATCTAAAAATATGAACCACAAATTAATTTTGAAATCTGTATCCCTACAAAATAATTTGTCGAACAGATTGTAATTTGAAACTGTCTTTCAAGTTCACCAACAAAACAGTTTATCTCCACATTATTTGTCCCGACAATTAGTCCATCATCCACATAAAGTGCAACAAATAATTTGGACACACTTGTCATTTTCACAAATAGACATGGGTCTGCCACACTTTGCACAAATTGTAAGTTACATAAAAAGTCAACAAAACGCTCATTCCAACATCTTGGTGCTTGTTTTAACCCATATAGACTGCGTTTAAGTCTACAAACGCGACCACTTCCATCGTCGAAACCATCAGGCTGCTTCATCTAAACCTTCTCCTGTAGAATTTCATATAAAAACGCAGTTTTAATATCGAATTGCTTCAACTGCATCTTTTCAGAGGAGGCAACACTTAGCATGGTTCGTATGGTGTCGAAACGAACTACCGGACTAAACGTTTCACCATAATCGACTCCAGCCTTCTGCGCAAACCCTCTTGCAACGAGTCTCGCTTTATATCGATCAATAGATCCATCGGGTTGGTATTTAATTTTCAGCACCCATCGATTTTGGATTAGCCGTTGATGTGGTGGTAAATCTACAAGATCCCACGTGTCGTTTTGTCGCAACGAAGCTAGTTCTTCACACATAGCCTCTAGCCATTTTTTCTTTTCTGTTGTTTTCATAGCCGCCGTGTAGGAATCTGGAAAGTTTTCCGCTAGATACACGTAATCGCGTAAATATGCTGGTCTATTATTTTACGTCGTCCTGCACCACTGTCGTCTTCGCGTGACATCGTTGGGGCAACATCATCCTCAACCGCTTCCTCCGAAGTTGTGGTTTTCAGTTTAATTTCATGTACAGTTTGTTTTTCGTTTTTTACATGAACAATGGGAGTTTTTTCTTCATATTCTAAAAACAATTTTCCATTCTCTTTTAGAAGCTGTTCTTCTATAAAATAACTTCTCTGCTTCGAACAACCTTCTTCTCAGCCTCTATATAGATTCGGTAACCATCTTTTTCTCCGCAGTATTCTACGAATCTTCCAGAAACGCTCTTTCTGTCCCATTTTCATCTCTTTTCCTTTGGTACATGTACAAAACACTCTGTACCAAAAATTTTCAAATGATCAAGTTTCATATTGTTGTTACCCTAACCATAATTCAGTAGGCGCCTTGTCCTCAACGGGTGTGTGGCCGGTTCTATTTAAAATGTACGCCACTGTGTTAACAGCTTCCGCCCACAGTTTTATTGGAAGGTTCTTTGCATGAATCATTGACCGCGCACACTCGACTAGTGTCTTTTTTTCCCGTTCCGAAACCCCATTCTGTTCATGAGTATATGGCATGATCACTCGAAAATTAATTCCGTTTAATTCTAAAATGTCTTTCACACTCGAATTATGGAACCCTTTCCCGCCGTCACTTAAGAATTCTTTTATCGTATGTCCAGCAGTTTTTGTTTCGTTTATGACTATTTTTAAACAGTTAACCACTTCTGCTTTTGTTTTAATAAAAACACACGACCAAATTTAGTGTAATCGTCACAAATATTTTGCACCCCCGAGTGATTCTTCCTGCATTGGTCCGCAAACGTCTGCGTGAATTAATGCACCAGGAGTCATCGGCCTATTTGTTCGTACACCGAAACTTTTACGTTGATGTTTGCCAAACACACATCCAACGCAGAATTCCTCCTCAACTCGCACATCAATTCCACTTCGCTTTAGCCCCTTTTGAACGTGCTTTTTATTTTGATGGCATAAGCGTTCATGCCACAGCTGTAACTCATCCGTTCCTGTTGCAATGAACCCTGTAGTAACGTTTTCCGGTAAACACACACGCATTGCTAAAACATAGAGACCTTTAACCGTTTTCTCGCCTACCAAACGTACTACACCATCCTTTTTAAATGAACATCCATTTTTATCAGCGATGAATTCAAAACCTTTGTTTACAGTTTCTGACCAATCGAAAACAATTTTTTCCAATCTTGGGTACATACCAAACGCCTTGCAGGTGGTTACCTTTTATTTTCATTTCTACATTAATCGCACCCTGTCCGTACGCTTGAATTATGTTATTGTTCCCAACTAGAACATCACGTGGAAAATCGAAAGCTTCATAGGTTAAAAAATATTGTTTGTTGTTGGTCATGTGCGCAGATGCACCTGTGTCCGCCAACCATTTATCTTCCCTGTCGCCATCTGTGCATAGAAACGCTTCTCCCGCCAGTTTTGATTTTCCCGCTGCATCTGCTTTCTTTTTGTAACAGTTTTTTCGCTAGATGGCCTTACCTTGTGACACTTAAAACATTTAAAAACTTTTTCTCGGTTCCGTTTTCTTTCTCAAATTTGGCGGTAGACTTTTGATCCTTCAAGCGATGAGAGCCGAGGGAATCGCTTTCTTTTTTTTTCTCAGGAAGGCGCATTTCAATTAGACGCAGTCGTTCCTTGTTAATTTATTAATTGTTCTTTTTCAGGCAAAGTTGTATCGACTCTCAAACAGTTTTGGAACTCGAAGTAATCAGGATGGTAACGGTAGACATTATTCTACTCATCAAAAGCAAGTCCGGTAACTCGATCTTCACAAGCTTCTTTCAACTCGTCGTTTAGTTCCTCCTAAAATCTCTTCTGAAGGCGCGCGACATGCGTGGCAATATCTTCTGTGGAATCCTTTTCGCAGCTGAAGAACTTTTCCATCAGCCTATCGGACACGTTGGCCAGGAACTTTGTTCGTATACCTGACAGAAGCTTGTTCCAAGTTTCACTTTGCGGAGTTACAAGTTGCCGTCATCAACCAACATTTGCATCATTCATGCTGCTTGCAGCTAAAACTAGTTGAGCTAGGGCGTTTTTGACGGCAGCGGCTGTTTATCTATGGAAATGTTTTACCCAGGCGTGTAGAGCAAGCTTCTGGATATGAACCTGTCCCAACACCTTCTGATACTAAACCAAATTTGTCATTCTCCAAAAACGCTCACTTCAAGTAAATCGAGTGTCAAAATCCTAAAAATCTTCATAATATCACGGAACCTTGACGCCACATTTCTTTCACTAAAAAAACAGGTCCCCACTCTTTAACCATAAGTTATCGAATCTTCTAAAGTTCGGAGCAACATATGTCCCATGAGCATGTAAAACTTACATTTTTATGTTGGTCATAAAAAACATTATTCGGTAAAAATTTTTATTAAAATTCAACGATGTATTGCAACATTATAGTTGTAAAGCTAAAATCGAAAACAAGTTTTTAATATTTTTCTTACCTTTTAATCTAGTAGGCGTTGGAAACAAAATGTCAAAAATGATTACGATTATGTTCAAATAGGTTGCCATTATTTTCTGGATACATTTCTTATGAGATTCTATTAATCTGCTGCTATAAGCAATGCCAAGCTTTATTTTCAAAAAATTGCGTCATACATTTGGTTTTTATATAACCCCAGAGGAAAAAATCAGACTCAAATCCGGTGATCTGACTGACTAATCTATTTCATCGTGAGTTTCTAAATCCTTATTCAGGAAACTTATGCGACAAATCCTTTTACACATTCCTTGAATTATGCGCTGGGCACTACCTTGTTGAAACTAGCAGTTTTTAAAGATTGTTAGAGATATTCATTTAAGGCATCGCCCAAAGTAGTTTGCAGCAGGTCGAGATACCTTTCAGAAATTAAATTGTGGCAAGCAAAAGGCTTATTATTCAGCAACCTAAAATGCATAGACACAGATTAAAACCAAATCGAAGTTAATACATCGTTGCTTCTTTTAAATGCGGTTTGTCTGTTTCCCAATAATGTTTGTTACGCTTTCATCTGAAAAATTACCTTAAAAGGAAAATTTTGATCTTTTTCCAGTTTTCTGGTATACCATTCGCAAAAAAATGATCGCTTTTTGCTCGTCACAAGATCTGAGATCCTGACAAACTCTAAATGTATTTCTGTGTAAAAAGAAATGGACTGTAGATGTAGCTACCCCAGTCCAAAGCTCAATTAGTCTTGTTGATATTTTAAGATTTTCAAGAACGGAGAGAAGAACAGCTTTTTCTTGGTTGGATTGGATTGAATGGATTTCTCATATTGTCTTTGTTCAGGATAATTATCAGTATACAATCTCTCAGAAGCTGCACCATTGCTGTGGCACAAGATCTAACAAGTCAACATATCAAATTTTTTCGTTTAGAAATTTCCTCTTTTCATCGTAACATTTACAAATAAATTAAACACAAAAGACTGGACACACTTAAAATTCTTTTTAAAGAGAACAAAGACAACTCTAAAATACTCTTTCAACGTGATTAACAATAACGTGCCAGATCAAATTAAAATACTGCAATTGTTTCAACGCCTACTAGATTAAAAAAGTAAGAAAACTTTATTTTTCCGTAGTTTTGGCTTTAAAACCGTAACGTGTTACACATCGTTGATTTTGAATAGAATATTCTATCGAATACAATGTGTTTCTTTTTTGTGGTCATATAAAAAATTTAAGTTTATGATGGTTTCTCGGAGATGAAACATCAGATAAAACATTTAAAAGGTGACAATGACAAAATCCTGGTTGTTTTTTTAAATCTTTTGAAAACAAATACGAAAATTAGAAAAATAAAATATTCAAAAAATTTTACTTTTTGGAGAAATTTTGAAAAGGGAACCTACATTGTAAGCGTTTCCTTTGCTAAGTTCTCGATACCAGAGAAAGTTTGAAAGGTACATTTTCTTAATAATTGGATATTTTAATAACTTAATGGATTAATACATAAATAAACAAACGATTATTGGTAACAGTAATTTAAAATAAAAAGAAAAAAAATACGTCAGAGTACTGTTTAAGCATTCACATTCGTGACTAGATCTGAATCACTATTTTGTTGCCACAAAATATATTAAGTCATATTAGAAGTGTAACATCCAGAAGGTACAATTTCTCCAACATGATTTTTTTCTTACCTCAAAGATGAAACAATAACATTTGCATGTAATCGAAAAAATTACGTGTTTGGCGATCCCGTAGTTGAGTACACACATCTGTACACGTTCAGGCAATGACAAAATGAGATGGTCGATGTCTGCTTGTGGTGCCTCAAGTTCCAAGCAACTTAAACTTTGTAAATTCACTGTGCCAGAGTCTATGGAAAATTGTAGCTAAGTGGAAATTTTCCTCCCAATCAGCTCTCACACATATTCGATGGGATTTAAATCGCCTGTTTCTTGGAGGAAGTCTGTAGTTCGACGACTGATATGAGAACGTAAGTGCTGTCTTGTTGAAAAACAGTGTGTAGATGGCCATCTAGATTAGGAAGTAAAGTAGTTTGTAGGACATCATCAACATAACGCGCTGCTGTCATCCTGCCTTGACAAGACTCAGTGGTAATCGGCTACCATAGGAAATAACCCTCCAAAAATTACTCCAACAGTCTTGTGTACAATTCTCTCAACAGTAAACTCAATATTATGCTGCTCTCACGGCGGCGTCTTACCCTTCTACGGCCATCATGCATACTCAGATGAAAATTGCTGTCGCTGAAGACGACAATATGTTGTTACCTACCTCATAATTGCGTCGTTTTCTACACCCAGTTCGGAACGATGACGACAGTGATCGGCAGTTGGGAAAGTATTAATCGTGTGTTAGGGATAAGTCTACTTTATTCTCCAAACCAATGGTTAGCGATCGGACGCGTAGTAGCAATGGTTTCGTAGAGGCAGTTGTCTGAAGCGCTTATCTTGACGTTCTGGTACGCTTTGGTTAACTAGTTCGTCTTCGTGTTTCTCTATCTTTTTCTGTCACACACGCATTAACGTTATTGCAGTACAATTCAAAACGGCGGCCAATTTTGCGATAAGATAAACCAATATCTCGTAAAGCAACAATTCTAATTAAGATAAGAACGTCTTCCGGGTTTGGATCGAGTCAATGTTGTAACCGAAGTTCATCAGGGCGTGAGAGAAATCGAAATACTCAAACAAGCAACCGAAATCTAATTAAACAATTCTCAAAAGTTAGGAATTCAACTTGTGAGAACCAAGTTACATTCTAAACTCAGAAAAGGTAAGAAAGAAAACGATAAACTCGAAAAAGCAAACGAAAAATCTAACAAAGAACCACTACAGGATTTGTGTAATCAACCCCATGAACCAAGCCAGATTCTAAACTCCAGAAGTCACTTCTATGGAGCTTAGAATCTGGCTTTGGTCTACAAGTTGATTACCTAACTCTGTAGTTGATTCTTTGTTAGAATTTTCAGTTTGCGTTTTCAAGATTTATGGTTCTTTTTCTTACCTTTTCTGAAGTTTAGAATCTGGCTTGGTCTACAAGTTGATTACCTAACTTGAGACAGTGTTTAGTTAGATTTCGATTGCTTGTTTGAGTTCTTCAATTTCTCACGCCCTGATGAAGCCCCTTACGAAAGTGGGCGAAACGTTGGCAAATCTCGGTTACAACATTGACACGGTCCAAACTCGAAAGAAGTTCTTATCTCAGTATAGACTCTGGCCGTGGAAGCCTTCGCTATTACAACAATTCTAATTCCCTGTCGCTTTAACATGGTGATAATTTTGACGTCTTCAAACTCAAGGCATTTTGTTACGCTTAGCACCTTGCTAGTAGACGAAGGCACAATAACTAAAAAAATATCTGTAGTAGTTAACCGGTGTATTCACAAAAAACTAAGAAAAAAAACAGTTGAGATAGTTACCATAGCACGCTTTGATCTATAGTCATTCTGTTGTCCAAAAATGAAGTTGAAGAAATTACATTTGCCCTGGGCATGTAACACTTCTAATTATTTTTGAAGTTTGTCGATATGTGTTTTGCAATAATTGATAATAAAGTCTCTAAGGTGTGGTCCTATAAATTTTCGGAAAATGTATCTGACGGAATAGTGGTTTTTAAAGAGACATCGAACTTTTAAACAAAACTTATCTTCAGCTGCTTTAAATCAGTCTTTCATTCTACACGGTCTTTCACTTTTGCCAGGCAAATTAATACATGGTAGGTATACCCGTTGTCACATTATTTTATTATCTTATGTATTGTTGACAGTATAGGAAACATTCTAAGTTACTACAAACCAAATCAATATTATAATCAATACAATTGCAACGCTGACTTTATTAAAAACATTTAGTACAAATTCAATCTAACTAATCATTTTTCTGAAACTTTGGGAACCATACTAGCCTCCTACTGAGAAGGAGACAATTGGCGCCTACAATATTTTTGGAAACATCATTATATATACTCCACTAATTGTGTTATTGCTTTAGAATAATAAATAAACAAATCACAGGATTTGCTTATATATGTTACAATTGCTAAAACAACAATAATTCTAATACCACTATTCAATAATAAATATATCTGTTTTTAACAAATTTATACTATAATGGTTAGCACAAAACATTTAGTGTATCACACATGTCCTAAAAAGCATTTTGCGAGGAGGTATCGGGTTAGCATCAATTAACGCTCATACTCGCAAAATATGTACTTTCTCGACGAGTGAAACAAATAAACTATTTTGTTTCTATATTCCTATATAAAGTTGAAGAGTTTATTTGATAGTACATCGTAACGTCGCGGAACCTTATTAGTTAGTCTTCTAGTACATCTCAAAAAATTTCCATTAACATACTTATACATATTTTTTGTTACCAGCGCTGGTCGGTCACTGACAATGTAATTGCGTTTTCATGATGTCACCCGTATCTGGAGTATTAACCGATTGCGTAGGCATTCGCGTTATTACAACATTTTTTTAAAAGGCACTATAGCGTCTGGTGGAATGTTCATACTGTCGTTCTGTGATTACGTAACGTAGAATTTTTACACTTTTACATTTGGCATAATGTTTGGCCTAGGCAGCCTCAGCTCTATACTCCGTCGATTGGCAATTTTAGGACCATTACTTCAAAATCCGGTTAGGTATAGTGAACGGTTTTGTGTCCGCCGGTAGTTCAACTTTTACGATCATTATGTCTTATCTCATAGACTTGGTTACTTAAAAACTGTAAAAATCGCGTGGACGTTTAGGATTTTAGCTTAATACTAGTGGC